>CM077908.1:22223039-22881165 GCA_039720435.1 Amazona ochrocephala
TTTTAGCAATCCATGACTCATTGCTCTGTATAGCACAAACAACCATGTTGTGGTTTAAGCCCAGCTGGTAACTCAGAACCATGCAGCCGCTCTCGCACTCCCCCCCTTCTTCCCACCCCAACACCCCCCGAGGGATGGGGAGGAGAGTCAAAAGAATGTAAATCCCACGGGTTGTGGTAAGAACAATCCAGTAACTAAGATATAATACAAAACTACTACTTCTACCACCAATAATAATAATGATAAGGGAAATATCAAGGGGAGAGAATATGAAACTAAAAGGGGAAAGGAAAAGAAGACAATAAACACAAGTGATGCACAATGCAATTGCTCACCACCCACCAACCAATACCCAGCCTGACCCGAGCAGCGATCTGGGCCTTCCAAGTAACTCCCCCCAGTTTATATACTGGGCATGACATGCTGTGGTATGGAATACCCCTTTGGCTAGTTTGGGTCAGGTGTCCTGTCTCTGCTTCCTCCCGGCTTCCCCTCCTCCCTGGCAGAGCATGAGAGACTGAAAAGTCCTTGATTGAAGTAAGCATTACTTAGCAACAACTAAAACATTGGTGTTATCAGCGTTGTTCCCAGGCTGAAAGTCAAAAACGCAGCACTGCACCAGTTACTAAGGAGAAAAATGACTGCTACAGCTGAACCCAGGACAAGCCACCAGATACAGAAGCTTAAGTGCCAGAAAATGCTCCACTAGCTCACAAGGAATGTTTCAAGTGGGAGCATCAAAATGGCTTCCAGAACCACACTCGTGTTCAAAGGAGATGCTAGAGTACACAGCTATGTGAAATTTGTCAATACAGCTTCACTGGCAGGAACAGGGAGGTTAGTTTTGGTTCACATGAGATCCTCTACCCTGTTGTTTGCTTTGAACAGTTTTAATGAAAAAATCAAAGTGAAAATCAGCTGCAACCATCAGGTTTTTATCTAAGTTTAGTCAAAAGCAGAAGAAATTTGATTTCTGTGTGCATAACATTGGAGGGGGAATACATCTCTCCTTAGAAGAGACTCTATTTTCAGTTAGCTTTGGAAGAGAAGGTAGCCAGGAGAACTATAATTCTCACACATATGCAATGCATGCAGACAACCAAAACATTGATGTAGTGGAGGGTGGAATGAATAGGTAAGTGCATCATCCAACTTGTAGCACTGGGCAGCAGATGGGCCTGTCCACTTCACTACATCCAGAGAACAGTTAGTCACTCCTCCCACCTATTTGCAGCAGCAAAATGAGAAAATGCTGTTCTTCAGCTTGAATGGGCATTTATTTCATACAGAGAATCTAAAGATGCCTCCAGAGGAGCTACGAGGCCCAAATCATTATAGCTTTGCTTCTTACCATAATGTATTTTAGAAAATCTCAAGCGTCAGAACACAAGTGGAATGAGGAGGGAAATCACAGGGTGCTTCTTATTGTGACATGTGGTAGAAGGAAGGAGAGAGAAAACCCACATGAGGATGGCAAGCAGGAGTACAGTATTAGCAGGACAGCCAGCCTACCTTTGACAACCATGCAACTGAGTTGGTTGCCTGCTCCTCCAGCATCTCCAAACACATCAAAGGCAAGAGATGGCTAAAGGCCACCAGGACTTTTTCCACCCAGAAGACAATGTTAAAGGGAGGGTTCCCTGCCTCCTAAAAAAATATCTTGCTAACACACACCAGCAACATTTACTTCAAGTTTTCTGTTCCCTGTAAAACCAGAGAGCATACACTTATCTTTCCTCTTCTGCTGACTACACTGAAAATGTCAGAAAACCAGACAAGGCAGCTTATAAATAATTGCAAAGTCCCTCCTATAAAAGGTTGAGGGAGATGGGTGTCCTGGGTTCAGCAGCAGCAGTCATTTTTCTCCTTCTTGGTAGCTGGTGCAGCGCTGTGTTTTTGATTTTGGGCCTGGGAACAGCACTGATAACACCAGTGTTTTCAGTTACTGCTTGGTAATGTTTAGGCTGGCCAAGGACTTTGTGAGTCTCATGCTCTGCAGGGAGGAGGGGAAGCCGGGAAGAAGGAGAGACAGGACACCTGACTCAAACTGACCAAAGAGTTATTCCATACCACAGCACGTCATGCCCAGGACGTAAAAACGGAGGGAAGAGACCCAGAAGGGTGGTGGGGGGTGCACTGCTTGGTCGGGTTGGGATTGATGGTGAGCTATTGTATTCTTTCCTTGTATTTGCCTTGTCATTATTATTAGTAGTAGTAGTGGTAGCAGTAGTGGTTTGTGTTATACCTTAGTTACTAAACTGTTCTTATCTCAACCTGTGGGAGTTGCATTCTTTTGATTCTCCTCCCCATTCCCCCGGGACAGAAGGAAGAAAGTGGGGAGTGAGTGAGAGAGCGACTGCGTGAGTTTATAGAGGCTTAAACCACAATGGGATACAAGCTCTCAGCCAGGAAAGCTAGGACTGCCAAGGAGCAGAACAGAATAAGGGCAAGGATAGTGTGTGATATCCCAGCTCCATCTGTATGCAGAAATGAAAGGCATTGAGGAAAATATCAGTGCAGGTTATGGCAGGTGTTCCCAGGTGTGGGGAAATCCTCGAGGGAAGAACATTATCAACAGAAAATACAGCAGACCTTATAAGGTGATCACAGCTGATGTGGCAGATCCTACAAAAGATTGCCTGCTGTACCTGAACATATTTTCCTCTCTAGCACAATTCTTTCACCTGGCACCTCACAGATTAAAAGACTTTAGAGATGTTCCTTTCACAGGAGACTTTTTCACAAAAGGCTACTAAAAGGAGGAGGGACCAGGGTAATTTGTGGTCCACTATGGGAGATGCATGGCAGAAGAACCTTTACCCTTCTAATAATGACTCTCCCACATTTGTGATCATGAGGCGGTTGAGTTTGAGATCCTCAAAACAGTGAGAAGAGAGTGCAGCAAGCTCACTGCCCTGGACTTCAAGAGAGTAGACTTTGGCCTCTCCAGGAACCTGCTCAGTAAGATTCCATGGGATACAGCCCTAGAGGGCAGGGGGGCCCAAGACTGTTGGTTGATATTCAAGGAACACCTGCTGCAAGCTCAGGAGTGTTGCATCCCAACTAGAAGGAAGTTTAGCAGGAGGGCCAGGAGACCTCCTTGGATGGATAAGGAGCTGCTGAGCAAAATTCGAAGGAAAAAAGAGGCTTATAAAAGGTGGAAGCAAGGACAGGTGGCCTCGGAAGAATACAGGGATGTTGTATGTGAAGGTAGGGACCAGGTGAGGAAAGCTAAGGCCCAGTTAGAAATAAACTTGGCTAGGGATGCGAAAGATAACGGGAAGGGATTCTATAGGTACATTGGGAATAAAAGACAGACTACGGAGAATGTGAGCCCTCTCCGGAAGCTATCAGGAGAATCGGCTACCCTGGATTTGGAGAAGGCTGAGGTTCTTAATGACTTCTTTGCCTCAGTCTTCACTGGCAAATGCTCTGACCATACCACCCAAGCCAAGGAAGTCAGACGCATGGACAGTGAGAATGAAGACCCTGAGCCCACTGTAGGAGAGGATCTGGTTCTAGATCATCTTAAGAACCTGAATATACACAAGTCCATGGGACCGGATGAAATCCATCTGCGGGTCCTGAAGGAGCTGGCAAATGAAGTTGCTAAGACACTGTCCATCATATTTGAAAAGTCATGGCAGTCAGGTGAAGTTCCTGACAACAGGAAAATGGGAAATATAACCCCCATTTTCAAGAAGGGGAAAATGGATAAGCTGGGGAACTACAGCCCAGTCAGCCTCACCTCAGTGCCTGGCAAAATCTTGGAGCAGATTCTCCTGGAAGGCATGCTAAGGCACATGAAAAAAAACATGGTTGGTGACAGCCAGCATGGCTTCACTAAGGGGAAATCCTGTCTGATCAATTTGGTGGCTTTCTATGATGGGACTACGGAACTGATGAACAGGGGTAGAGCAGCTGACGTCATCTACCTGGACTTGTGCAAACTGTTTGACACTGTCCTGCATGACATCCATGTCTCTAAATAAGAGAGACATCAGTTTGATAGATGGACCACTCAGCGGATAAAGAACTGGCTGGGTGGCTGCACACAAAGAGTTGTGGTCAATGGCTCTATGTCCAGCTGGAGACCAGTAACGAGTGGTGTCCCTCAGGGATCGGTGTTGGGACCGGTCTTGTTCAACATCTTTGTGGGTGACATGGACAGTGGGATTGAGTGCGTCCTCAGCAAGTTTCCTGATGACACCAAGCTGTGTGGTTCGGTTGATACGTTGGAGGGAAGGAATGCCATCCAGAGGGACCTTGACACGCTTGTGAGGTGGGCCAATTCCAACCTTATGAATTTTAACCATGCCAAGTGCAAGGTCCTCCACCTGGGTTGGAGCAATCCCAGTCACAGCCACAGGCTGGGCAGAGAAGAGATTCAGAGCAGCCCTGTGGAGAAAGACTTGGGGATGTTGGTCAATGAGAAAATGAACATAAGCCTGATTCGGTGTGTGCTCGCAGCCCAGAAAGCCAACCGTATCCTGGGCTGCATCAAAAGGAGCATGACCAGCAGGTTGAGGGAGGTGATCCTGCCCCTCTACTCTGCTCTCGTGAGACCTCACTTGGAGTATTGTGTGCAGTTCTGGTGTCCTCAACATAAAACGAACATGGAGATGTTGGAGCAAGTGCAGAGGAGGGCCACAAGGATGCTAAAGAGGCTGGAGCACCTCCCGTATGAAGACAGGCTGAGAAAGTTGGGGCTGTTCAGCCTGGAGAAGAGAAGGCTCCGTGGAGACCTCATAGCAGCCTTCCAGTATCTGAAGGGGGCCTATAAGGATGCTGGGGAGGGACTCTTCATTAGGGACTGTGGTGATAGGACAAGGGGTAAGGGGTTCAAACTTAAACAGGGGAAGTTTAGATTGGATATGAGGAAGAAATTCTTTACTGTAAGGATGGTGAGGCACTGGAATGGGTTGCCCAGGGAAGTTGTGAATGCTCCATCGCTGGCGGTGTTCAAGGCTGGGTTGGACAGAGCCTTGGGTGGCATAGTTTAGTGGGAGATGTCCCTGCCCACGGCAGGGGGGTTGGAACTAGATGATCTTAAGGTCCTTTCCAACCCTAACTATTCTATGATTCTATGATTCTATGATGGTGTAATTCCATTTCAGTTCAAAATACCAAAGATGCTGTAAAGGGGATTAGTCTGGGCTGAGGCAGAATTTCCCAGATGTTAGATTCCCCTTGGGAACAAGCATGCTGGATTCATTTGTCAGGTGTGAAGGTATTCATGCAGTCAGAGCACAAATTGCCTTAAGAAAATAAAATCTCTGTTTTCATTTTTAAAGAAAATTAGTATCTTGAGCTAATGCCTGGGAAGGAGGCAGTGACATCTGCTTGAGTTTGTACCTGGCCTGAAACAAGCAGCTAGAACATGCTGATGGCTGCTATTTTACATTATCAAAATGTAGCGGTGACTATTCAATACCAAAATGACATCTATTATAGCTATTGTCAGTGTTTCACAGCAGCTAAAACTTCTTTTTTAATAGGTGTCGTGGTTTAAGTCTATAAACTCACACAGCCGCTCTCTCACTCACTCCCCACTCTTTCTTCCCTCCGCTCCTGGAGGGATGGGAAGGAGAACTGAAAGAATGCAACTCCCACAGGTTGAGATAAGAACAGTTTAGTAACTAAGGTATAACACAAACCACTACTGCTGCTACCACCAATAATAATAATGACAAGAGAAAATACAAGGGAAAAGAATACAATTTCTCACCATCCAATATCAAGCCCCAGCAAGCAGTGCACCCCCACCAGTGCACCCCCCGCCATGCACCCTCACCCCCCTTCTGGGTCTCTGCTCTCCGTTTCTCCCTCCTGGGCATGATGTGCTGTGGTATGGAATAACCTCTTTGGTTAGTCTGGGTCAGGTGTCCTCTCTCTCCTTCCTCCCGGCTTCCCCTCCTCCCTGGCAGAGCATGAGACTCACAAAGTCCTTGGCCAGCCTAAACATCACCAAGCAGTAACTGAAAGCACTGGTGTTATCAGCACTGTTCCCAGGCCCAAAATCAAAAACACAGCGCTGCACTAGCTACCAAGAAGGAGAAAAAATGACTGCTGCTGCTGAACCCATGACAAAAGGTCAGTCATCTGGAGATTGAAAACAATCAAGGCGGCTGTGCCAGCCCTTAGGATGTGGCTGCATCCTGCAGTCTGGCTTTTCATTCCTTTAAATGTCAGGCAAAAAGCAGCCGCAGTCTTGCTACCCTGCCCGTGACAGGGGGATGGGCAGGCAGCTCTGCCTCTGCTCCTGGGGTCACACAGTGGGGAGACATGGGGCAAAGCCATGGGGAGAAGCAGTGGGCCCCACACTCGCTGCACCTACTGCTTTCCAGGGCAAGAAAAAGGGATGGCTGGAGAGGACATCACTTTTTGAACCCCATTCAGCTTTGTGGCAGCTGTGTCATTCACAACAATAGCACAGCCCTCCCCCAGCAAAATCCATAAAAACCCCAACCTGAGAACCACTACCCCACAAACAACAGAGCATAGCTCCAAACACCCCCACTGCCAGCACAGAGCAGGCACTTGCTGTCATCTTCTGTACTAGCATTTCTGTTGACCCTTTTGTAAGATCATCTGACTCAGTTTCAAAATTCCCCCTTCTGGAAAACACTTGTTAAATATTGGCCCTGCCTGCTACACAAAGTGATAGCCTGGTAGTCATAACCCACAAGATATATTTAGCTTCACAAACTCATCATCAATGGATTTTGAAAGGATTGTAGCCAACAGACTAGAAACCACATGCAATACAAACACATAATAGAACTTTTAATGAACAAACAGACTAAAGAAAAAGATCTTTGACCTTCTTGCTTTCCCTTGCATACCATTATCCCCAGCGAGACAGCAAATGGAATGAGGTGGAGAGCAACAGCTACCATCAAGCAACTTTGAAAGCCAATTTTTACAGTAGTTAAGCAGTTGATGGTGCTAATCAGAATGATAACTTATTAAATTCTACATTTATGCAAACAGTATTTTGGCATATTGCATGGAGACCTGAGTAGCAGAGCTCGCCAGGAAGAAGTCCCAACATCTTGCACATTTTCTGCTTTGTTTTTTTTAATACCATGTAAAATAGCACCTGTGATGGTTGGCACATCACACAAACCACACTTAAATAAAACACTGCAGTCACAAATTAATCTACATAATCACAAATAGATTAATGAACAAATTGTTTAATTCTTAACCTTTACAAAGCAGAGATTAATCTCTACAGCTAAATCCAGTCTCTGTCTTTATCTTTTTAATAAGAAGTTGACATTTCTTATAGACCTTCCTAAAACAGGCAACATTTACTGAACAAAAAATACAGAAGATACCCCTAACTCTCTCTGTGCCACACTAGCTAGGGTATCTACAGCACAAAAATATAAAGCAACAGAGTAGTTTATGACTATGACATGAAAGGACATTATGTGTGTGTGATGAGATGAAGCAGGAAAACTGCAGTTTAGGGTAGGCAGAGCTTACAGCAATCTTAGCTTTGTAAAGCCCATGTAGAAAGCTTCCTGTTTTCAAAAAAAAAAAAATATATGGCAACTTTTTGGTTCTGGGTAACATTTAAATTCAACAAGGATGGATGAAGCAGGGGATTGGATGAACAACTACAAATTGCACTTTTAATTGCTTTCAAGGCGTTAAAAAGAATTTCAAGATGTGCTTGCGCACATAGTTTTCCCCTTTGTTGTTGCTGTTGTTTAATAGAACTAAATTTTGCACAGAATTTTACGCATTCATTTAGTTCATTCTGTCTTTGGGAAAAATAGGTGGGAAGTACTTGCTGCAGGATGCTGTGCAAAATAAGTAGTTCGCCAATTGAAATTGTACCTCCATTTTGAAAATCAATAATTGTTGTGGTTTAAGCTATAAACTCACACAGCTGCTCTCTCACTCACTCCCCACTCTTTCTTCCCTCCGCTCCTGGAGGGATGGGAAGGAGAATCGAAAGAATGCAACTTCCACAGGCTGAGATAAGAACAGTTTAGTAACTAAGGTATAACACAAACCACTACTGCTACCACCAATAATAATAATAACGAGGCAGATACAAGGAAAAGGAGAATACAATAGCTCACCATCAAATATCAAGCCCGACAACGCAGTGCACCCCCACCAGTAACAATAATGACAAGGCAAATACAAGGGAAGGATACAATTGCTCACCACCCAGTATCAAGCCGTGCACCCCCACCAGTGCACCCCCCACTGGCTGCACCCCCCACCGTGCACCCTCACCACCCTTCCGGGTCTCTGCTCTCCGTTTCTACATCCTGGGCATGATGTGCTGTGGTATGGAATAACCTCTTTGGTTAGTCTGGGTCAGGTGTCCTGTCTCTCCTTCCTCCTGGCTTCCCCTCCTCCCTGGCAGAGCATGAGACTCACAAAGTCCTTGGCCAGCCTAAACATCACCAAGCAGTAACTGAAAACACTGGTATTGTCAGCACTGTTCCCAGGCCCAAAATCAAAAACACAGCGCTGCACCAGCTACCAAGAAGGAGAAAAATGACTGCTACTGCTGAACCCATGACAATAATATTGCTTATTCACAAGCCCTAACTGCTGCTTTATTGACATATATGTAAATATACATGGACCTGATTACCTTCTCTTTGTGCAAACCCTGCAACAGAGAACGGAAAAAATAATTGGCCTTTTTATCCTTTTTGGGTACAGATTTCTAGTTTTAAATGGATGTGCAGGTTTCCTGTTGATGCGTGAAGCCTTCATTTCAAAATGCCAACTGATCCTAGGTTTAATTAAAACAGAATGTTTTATATGAGAAACACTTCTCTTTTTTTACAGCACATATCTTCTTTGCTGACTATTAAGAGAAGGGTTTTTGTTTTTTTTTTTTTTTTTTACTTTTTTTAATGTAATGAAATAATTCAAAGTTTTACAGCAACTCTCTTTATGGAGTCAACTTATGCAAGCACCGAAGCCTTTCCAGAGAAAACAGAAATCTCCCCACCTCCCTCTGGCTTTTCTCCCTGTTGAATACCATGGCCTTCACTCAACCAAAGGAAATTAAAGAGAGACTGAGACAACGGCATCATGTGGGTGAAGGTCAGGTTGATTTTCAGCTGTGTGGTGCTGTTTTATCACACTCAGGACAAAAGTTAAGCCCTTCATTTTTTTTCATGTCTGCTTTAACAGAGCAACTTATTTTTTCCTGAAATTTTGGTTGGGCTCCATACCACTAGAATTATCAAGGACAGCCTAATTTAAAACATTTGTGGAGATTATATTCCTCAGAGTAAAATCCAGAGCAGCCCACACAACATTTTTATCCATGAGTTTCCTCTATTCCCTGTGTACAAATAGTGGCTCCTTGAAACTACTGAGGCTTCTGCAGTGACATTCACTGACAGCAAAAGAAGAGAGGGATGCAGCTGCCGGCTGTTCAGCAATGATCCTGGGCATGGGGAGAGTATCATTTGCTATCTCAAAAGGGGCAAGTTCACAAATTGCTTTTTCTCCCCATCGTCCTTCCTTCCCTCCCTCTCTCCCTCCCTCCCTCTCTCCCTCCCCTGCTTGGAGTGGCCAAGCTCTCTGAGAGCTGAGCCTCCTGCTTGTCACTCAGTGATACGGACATGCACGGCCAGGTACTGTGGCAGGCACTGGAAAAGCAGTTTTGCTAACTCAGATTGCACTTTTCCCAACTCCAGCACCACTCACAAAATCACTCTCCCCAACTTGCTGTAAGGACTGGCTCTCCTCATTTCTCTTTTAATTAAAGACTGATGCTCCCCCCAAAGTAATGATATTATTTTCAATACAGGAAATTTTAGCTAGTTGGGTCTTCAAAACTGAGCTGATTAACATAAAATGAAGCATTCTGTACACCATAGATATGTATGTGCATACCCAGTTATTGAGAGAAAGAGCATCTTCCCTCCTGATGTTTGCATTTCCAAAGTTTAAACTGGCTGCCAGAAAACTCAGTATTCTCTCATTTAAGATACAAGAAAATCCTACTCCCTGTAATTTTCTTTTCTTTACATTTGGAGTTACATTTGTCTAATTTGTGCAACAGCATTGTGACCGCCTCCTGAAGATGACAGTTTATCCTCCGTAAAAAGCAAGGAATACTATCTGCTTTATTTATATCTACCAGAGGCTCTGGTCAAAATCACACCCAGTTACACTGGACACCATTAAAACACCAAATGGAATACAATTCCTACATCAAACAGCTCTTGTAAAACAAACCACGGCAAGTGTCTGTAAGAGAGGAAGGAGTAGAGAAGGGCTGTAAGGTGAGATCAAGCAGCTATCCAGGCTGGATCTGGATGCGGTCTGAATGCAAATTAAACCATTTGCTAGGGTTTGTGAACAAAGATTTGACTAGCACACATCTTTAGCTCACCTCTTGCTCGGGAACCAGGACAGACACGCAGAAGTGATCAGACCTCTAGCACTAAGTGATGAAGGAGATAACTTACCCACTCACTGTCCTATCAGCCATGCTTTACCATGTGCCCCAGTCTCTTATTCTGGGTCAAGATACAGGAGGTATCAGAAAGAGGACTCCAAATATGGATTTGGAGACAGCAGAGGGGCCAGCAAAAGGAGTCTACTCAAGCATGAGCAGGTGGAGAAGGTGGAAAAGGGGCCAGCTCTCACTGTCTCCTCCACCAGAAGAACTGGAGGGTATCGAAAGCAGGCGACAAAGCTGAAGTGGAAAAAAGGGGATACTTTTCCCAATGCATAATTAACACTGGGTCCCCACCACAGGAAATGCTAACTGCATACTTTGCTTCAACAAGAAACTTCAAAATGGAAATTCATGAAAGAAGATTACCTGAGGAGTACCCAGATAACTTTAGAAACTCATAGCACCCAGAAACAGTGCTATGGGATCAATCAGGCTGGCTCTGGCTCAGTACGGCCATCCTTCTATATGAAGACTACTTACCCAATGGTCTGCTAAGGGATAGGGGAATAAATTGGGAAAAAAAGCTGGCTTTCAATGTGTCATGGGTTCAGCAGTAGCAGTCATTTTTCTCCTTCTTGGTAGCTGGTGCAGTGTTGTGTTTTTGATTTTGGGCCTGGGAACAGCGCTGATAACACCAGTGTTTTCAGTTACTGCTTGGTAATGATTAGGCTGGCCAAGGACTTTCTGAGTCTCATGCTCTGCCAGGGAGGAGGGGAAGCCGGGAGGAAGGAGAGACAGGACACCTGACCCAGACTAACCAAAGAGGCTATTCCATACCACAGCACATCATGCCCAGGAGGGAGAAACGGAGAGCAGAGATGCGGAAGGGTGGTGAGGGTGCACGGTGGGGGGTGCACTGCTTGATCGGGCTGGGTTTGATGGTGAGCTATTGTATTCTTTCCTTGTATTTGCCTTGTCATTATTATTAGTAGTAGTAGTGGTAGCAGTAGTGGTTTGTGTTATACCTTAGTTACTAAACTGTTCTTATCTCAACCTGTGGGAGATACATTCTTTTGATTCTCCTTCCCATCCCTCCAGGAGCAGAGGGAAGAAAGAGGGGGAAGTGAGTGAGTGAACAAAACTGTGCGTGGCTGAGAAGCTTAAACCACGACAGTTCATTTTGGCGCCCAATGTGGGGCACAAAGGGTTGAGATAACGACAGGATTAATAGCCACTCGACACAATGCTGATTTATTGGCTCTCAAAGTTGTTGCTCTGGTTTTCATGGTTTCAGCCTGTTGTACCTTACTTACAGCCAGTATTTATTATCTTAGCATTCAGATATGAGTTTCGGGCTAAGGCTTTTGTTTCAGTGTACTTTATTGGAATGGCTCGTGATACGGGCGGGCTCCAGAAGTGGGGGGGGGCGGATGGGGACATGGATGTGGATGTGGACTTGTACCTGGCAGCTCGGCTGCTCTTTACTGTCCAGGCCCTCATTTTCGCCTCCGTCTTCGAGAGGCTGTGCGAAGCCGAGGGGGGGTGGCCCCGGGAGCTGCCGGCAGCCGAAACGGCCCAGGAGAACGGCGTGGGGTATCAAGAGGCCGGGAAGGGGGCGGCAGAGGAGCGGAGCCCACCCGCTGAGCCCAGCCCAGCGGCTGCCGAGCAGCAGGAGGAGACGACGAAGGAGCGGAGCGGAGCCCCGCAGCCGAGCCCAGCCCCGCAGCGGCCGAGAGCATTCCCCAGCAGCCGCCTGCACAGCCCCGCGAGCCCGAGCCCCAGGAGGATGCAGGAGACCACGCAGCACTTCCCAGCAAGGCAGAGGAGGAAGATCTGGACTCAGACAAAGAGCAGCTGGTGGTGAGAGAGCCGGCAAGCACAGCAGCTACACCAGCCCCAGTGACAAGTACAGCAGCATCATTTGAGAGTTCTGAAGGGTTTGAATGGCCTTTCGGTACCCTTGAGACCTGCCTGCTGATTCTGGTGGGGATCAGCATGTTGGCACACATAAAGAGTGTGTTTTACCCACAACCATTTAGTCTGGTCCCGAGAGTTAAGCAGAGTCGGGTTTGGGCTTTGTCTGGGGGTAGATGACGATGTAGAAGGACCAAGAGATTTTCCCCAAGGCTGGATAGTCATGAGAGGCAGGGTGTGTGGGACAGTATGGGCGAGTATCTAGTCCACTGGGCCCCCCGAGTGCTTTGGAAGCATTGGAGATGGAAGGTAGCTGTATGGAGTCTCCAACGACAAGCTGCAGAAACTGCTGGAGGGGAGAGTGAATTATTTTGAGCCTGGTGGACCTACGACACTTTAGGCCATTGGGGCAGAGATGCAACATACAGATGGTCTTATGATCGAGGGGTAGACTTAGCAATGGACACTATTGCCCAGGTTATTCATGAGTGTGAACACTGCACACAGCCTCCCCTGATCTGAAAGACTGTTATAAAAGATGGAGCCCAGTATCATGGACCAGATGGACTCAGCAGCTTTATAGGGATTGGTCCATGCACTAAGGGATGATCTCTCTCCCTCTGTGTGTGTATGGATGTATATATATACATGTGATGGTATATTGAAAATGTGGGGTCTGAGCATGACGTGAATGGTATGGAATAAGGGGTGGATACTGTCCTGGGTTCAGCAGTAGCAGTCATTTTTCTCCTTCTTAGTAGCTGGTGCAGTGCTGTGTTTTTGACTTTCAGCCTGGGAACAGCGCTGATAACACCAATGTTTTCAGTTACTGCTTAGAATGTTTTGGTCTGATCAAGCACTTTCTGAGTCTTATGCTCTGCCAGGGAGGAGAGGAAGCCGGGAGGAAGCAGAGACAGGACACCTGACCCAAACTAGCCAAAGAGGTATTCCATACCACAGCATGTCATGCCCAGCATGTAAAAACGAGGGGCAGAGACCTGGAAGGGTTGGGGTTCACTGCCGGGTCGGGCTTGGTATCGGGTGGTGAGCAGTTGTATTCTCTTTCCTTGTATTTCCCTTATCATTATTATTATTGGTGGTAGCAGCAGTAGTGGTTTGTGTTATACCTTAGTTACTAAACTGTTCTTATCTCAACCTGTGGGAGTTGCATTCCTTTGTATCTCCTCCCCATTCCCCCAGGAGCAGGGGGGAAGAAAGAGGGGGGAGTGAGTCAGCAAACTGCATGGCCGACTGGGCTTAAACCATGACACACCCCTAAAGACCATTCCCTTATTGCTATTTGAAAGCATTTAATCCAGCACCCCACGTGTACCGAACCATGTCTCAGCTATTAACAAAAGGCATCCTACTGCTTGAGAGAGAAGATATAGGAGGTATACGCCATGGGCCACCTTCTGGTTTTACCTGCGGGATCATGGACAAGACATGAGGAAGTGGGATGGAAAACCCACCTCAACGCTGGAGGAATGGGTGTGTGAATTGAAGAGGAGAACAAAGGTCAAGGATGATCATCCCATAAAACCTGCAGCTCCAGTCTCTGGTGAGCAGGTTCCCAGATGGAGTGGAATAGCTCATTTTACTCCAGCTCCTCTGATAAAGAACACTAATCCGTTTCTACAAGACGTAAGTGTCCAATGTTGTTATCATTATTAGAGGGGCCCTGCCTCCAGCCAGGTGGAGGTAGGGGACAATCGGATTTACTGGACTGTGTGGATCAAATGGCCTGGCACATCAGTCCCACAGAAGTATAAGGCTCTAGTAGATACCAGTGCACAGTGCACCCTGATGCCATCAAGATGTCAAGGGGTGGAACCCATTTATACTTCTGGAGTGACAGGAGGATCCCAAGAGCTGACTGTACTGGAGGCTGAAATCAGCCTTACTGGGAGGGAACGGCAAAAGCACCCCATTGTGACTGCTCCAAAGGCTCCATGCATCCTTGGCATAGATTACCTCAGGAGAGGGGACTTCAAAAACACAAAAGGGTACCGATGGGCTTTTGGTATTCCTGCTTTGGAGACAGAGGAAATTGAGCAGCTGTCCACCTTGCCTGGTCTCTCTGGGGATCCTTCTGTTGTGGCATTGCTGAAGGTCGAAGAACAACAAGTGCCAATCGCGACCACAACAGTGCACTGGCGGCAACATCGCACCAACCGAGACTCCCTGATCCCCATCCATAAGCTGCTCCATAGACTGGAGAGCCAAGGAGTGATCAGTAGGACCTGCTCACCCTTTAATAGCCCCATATGGCCAGTGCGAAAGTCTAACGGAGAGTGGAGACTAACAGTAAACTATTGTGGCCTGAATGACATCACACTACCATTGAGTGCTACCGTACTGGACATGCCAGAACTTCATTATGAACTGGAGTCAAAGGCAGCCAAGTGGGATGCCACGATTGATATTGCCAATGCATTTTTCTCAATTCCTTTGGCAGCAGAGTGCAGGCCACAGTTCGCTTTTACTTGGAGGGGTGTCCAGTACACTTGGAACCGACTGCCCCAGGGGTGGAAACACAGCCCTACCATCTGCCATGGACTGATCCAGACTGCATTGGAACAGGGGCGAGCTCTAGAACACCTGCAATACATTGATGACATTATCACGCGGGGCGATACAGCAGAAGAAGTTGTTGAAAAAGGGAGGAAAATAATCCAAATCCTGCTGAAAGCCAGTTTTGCCATAAAACGGAGTAAGGTCAAGGGACCTGCACAGGAGATTCAATTTATGGGAATAAAATGGCAAGATGGACGTCACCAGATCCTCACAGATGTGATCAACAAGATAATACCAACGTCTCCACCAACTAATAAGAAACGCAAGCTTTCTTATGAGTTGTTCGGTTCTGGATAATGCACATCCCAAATTACAGTCTGATTGGAAGCCCTCTCTGTCATGTGACCCAGAAGAAGAAGGAAATCAAATGAGTCCCTGAGCAGCAACAAGCCTTTGAATAAATTAAACGAGAGATAGTTCATGCAGTAGCCCTTGGATCAGTCCGGAACAGGCAAGATGTAAAAAAAATGCTTTACACTGCAGCCGGGGAGAATGGTCCTACCCAGAGCCTCTGGCAGAAAGCTCCAGGAGAGAGTCAAGGCTGACCCCTCAGCTTTTCGAGTTGGGGATACAGAGGATCTGAGGCCAGCTATACCCCAACTGAAAAAGAGATACTGGCAGCCTATTAAGGGGTTCAAGCTGCTTCAGAAGTGATTTTCACTGAAGCACAGCCCCTCCTGGCACTCTAGTTGCCTGTGCAGGGATGGATGTTCCAACAGGTGGATAATGCTGCTAAGATTGAAGGGGCTCAGATGGACTTAGATTGGCAACATAAGGGTGAATTATTTTTGGCCCAGTGGGCCCATGACACTTCAGGCCATCAGGGCAGAGATGCAACATACAGATGGGCACGTGATCGAGGGGTGGAATTAACAATGGACACTATTGCCCAGGTTATTCATGACTGTGAAACGTGCTGCAATTAAGCAAGCAAGCAGTTAAAGCCTCTTGGTATGGAGGACGATGGCTGAAGTACAAATATGGGGAGGCCTGGCAGACTGATTATATCACACTCCCACCAACCCGCCAAGGGAAGAGCCACGTGCTTACCATGGTGGAAGCAACCACTGGATGGCTGGAAACATACACTCTGCCCCACACCACTGCCCGGAACACTATCCTGGGCCACGAGAAACAAGTCTTGTGGTGACACGGCACCCCAGAGAGAATTGAGTCAGGCAATGGGAATCATTTCCAGAACAACCGTATAGACACTTGGGCCAAAGAGCATGGCACTGAATGGGTATATCACATCCCCTACCATGCACCAGCCTCTGGGAAAATCGAATGGGACAATGGGCTGTTAAAAACTACACTGAGAGCAATGGGTGGTGGGACTTTCAAACATTGGGATACACATTTACCTAAGGCTACCTGGTTGGTCAACACCAGAGGATCTGCCAACAGGGCTGGCCCAGCCCAGTCAGAACTTTTACATACTGTAGAAGAGGATAAAGTTCTTGTGGTGCACATAAAGAATTTGCTGGGGAAGACAGTCTGGGTTATTCCTGCTTCAGGTAAAGGCAAACCCACTCATGGGATTGCTTTTGCTCAGGGACCCGGATATATTTGGTGGGTAATGCGGGAAGATGGGGAAGTCCGATGTGTACCTCAAGGGGATTTGATTTTAGGGGAAAACAGCCAATGAACTCAATTGTATGCTGTTGCCTGCTATGTAATACTTTTATAGCCCACCAATTAGATGTCTTCAGGTCACCAGTGACTGGCCCTGACTTCCCTCTGACCATCATTCCAACAAAGAATGAACTTTGATGAAACCAGATGAGCTCAGCAAAGACCAGATGAGTTCCGTGGTGTCATCAACAGCCAACAATCCAACACTGCACACGGTTTCTCCTGCTCTGAAAGACTCTTACAAGAAATGGAGCCCGATATCATGGACCAGATGAACTCAGCAGTTTTATAGGGATTGGTCCATTCACTAAGGAATGATATCTCTCTCTTTCTGTGAGTGTGGATGTATATATATATATCTGAGACAACAGTGATGGTGTATTGAAAAATTTGGGATCTGAGCATGACATGAATGGCATGGAATAAGGGGTGGATACTTTCCTGGGTTCAGCAGTAGCAGTCATTTTTCTCCTTCTTAGTAGCTGGTGCAGTGCTGTGGTTCTGACTTTCAGCCTGGGAACAATGCTGATAACACTAATGTTTTTAGCTGTTGCTATGTAATGTTTACTCTGATCAAGGACTTTCTGAATCTCATGCTCTGCCAGGGAGGAGGGGAAGCCGGGAGGAAGCAGAGACAAGACACCTGACCCAAACCAGCCAAAGAGGTATTCCATACCACAGCATGTCATGCCCAGTATAGAAACTGGGGGCAGTTACCCGGAAGGGCTGGATCAGTGCTTGGGTCAGGCTGGGTATCAGTCGGTGGGTGTATTCGCTTCCCTTGTTATTTCCCTTATCATTAATATTATTGGTGGTAGCAGTAGTGGTTTTTTGTTATACCTTGGTTACTGGACTGTTCTTATCTCAACCCATGGGTGTTACATTCTTTCGATTCTCTTCCCCATCCCTCCGGGAGCGGAGGGAGGAAGGGTGGGAGTGAGTGAGTGGCTGCATGGTTCTGGGTTGCCGGCTGAGCTTAAACCATGACACCTTCCCTACACAGACCCACACAGTGCTCCCTGTGCTGTAAAATGGCAATGGATTATCCTCTGCAAACAGAAATCCAAAGCGGAGGGAGAAGGGGAAATGGGGAGGTGGAGCTTGAGTCCGCCCAGTGCCCCAGAAGTGTTGCATGAGGCCCAGGATGCTGCAGGGAGGAGGGAGTGGAAAAGGCTGCAAATCCTGAGCACAGGTCCTGCTGCATGCAGGAGCTATCACAGCAGAGCATCTGGCCACTAGCTCTTGCTTCCCAGCATTTGGGGTGCTTTGGCTTTTGTTCACCCCCCCACATGTGATGCATCAAAATATCAGGAGGTGAGAGTGGCTTTTCAGACAGCCAAGTTGCAAACTGTTCAAGACTTCAAAAGGACACATACTTTAAGAGGCCTCATTTAAAACATGCACCCGCTTTCTCTTCTATCCATTTTCATGTATACCTCTGCTTACTTTGCAGACTACTTTTTTGATCTAGATAAAAGAACTCAATTAAAGTAGCAAGAATGAAACAGTCCCTTGCCAATGCAAGCACACTAACTTGTCATCCTCAGCTCCTGACTGAGCCATATTTTTAAAAATGACAGGGAAAATGTTCTTCCTGTGTGAAAAACATATGCTGCTTGAGGAAAGACATCATCATTCCTAAGAAATGTTTGTGCAGCCTCAGGATGCATAGCCAGGCCATCTGTGATGGCTACATGGAAGCGGAGGAAGGGGTAGAGATAGCTCAATAGGTCATTACCTCCCCTCTTGCTAGGGGTTTTGGTTACGTGCAACCTAATGGACTGCAGCCATGTTGGCAGTGCTCCTATCTGCACACACAGTGACTGATGCTGCTCCCCTGCCACTGTCCCCGAAGGGACCTGGCATAAAGGCGGCTGTGGTGATTGTGGGGGGTAGTGCCTGATGTGCTGGCACGCTCTTATCGGCACACACACCAACCAGGTTCCTGCGCTGCTGGGGATCTGCTGGGGGCCCTGCCCTGTACCCCTGCTGTGGGAGACCCTCCAGGAGGCTGTAAGGAAAATCCTGAGCCAGGTGTTTATGTCTAGCAAGCATCTGTTTGGATTCACATCCCCTGCACTGCAAATCCTTACAGGCACCAGCCCACCTTCAAAATCCAAGAGACAGACCAAGAAGCTCAGCCCTGCTAATGCCTGCCCATGCAGAAGGGCCAAGCATGGGCCAGGTGTCCCAAGAAGCCCAGCAGGCTCACCTACCTTCGCCTGTCAGATGACCCTCTGATCTGCAGGATAAGTAATGCTGTTAGGGAGCATAACACTTTGCACAGCTTTCACAAACAGAAGCAATACATTAAACACTCCACTAAAAGTACCTTCGCAGGCAACCCCCACTCATGTCAAATGCCCTGTGTGGGTGCAGAGCCAGTGCTGGCAGCTCAGAAGACACGCTGCAGGGAAAGCACTGTGGAACCACCGCAGTAGCAAGGTTACTGTATGGCTAGTTTGTTATTCAATTTGCAACTGCTTCTGTTTGACTTCAGATAAAAATTCGGAGAGAGGAATATGTTTTATGTTCTACATGAAAATACATATTTCACTGAGCACCTGCACAGAAAGCCAGGCAGTGCAGCATCGTATCATCACATTGATTTTCTGCAGAAGATTTTCTGTGTAGGCAGAAGTCCTGGAAAGAGCCTCCTCACGGGCTGGCTGGGAACGTAACTTAACTGGGAACTTTCCACGCTGCTTTTTCACAACAGTATTTCAGTTTCTTTTCTGAATAACAATCAGTAATTCATTAATTTAAAGATGCAACAAGAGCAGCAGCAAAAAGACAGAAACTCAGTGACCTGCCAATCAGGTGCAAACAAGGATTACAATTTGGGGGAGGGCTAATTTCAGAAATAAATGTCAGAAGTCTCTCTTTGTCAGTGGGAAGTACAAAGAGCCACCTGACAAAAACATTCGTGAGACCTTGTGGAATAATTAGGAAATTTGGGATAATTGGGAATTAAATCTATATTAGGATGCAGCATTGTCCACACATAAGAGGAAATGGACTTTCAGGGCCTCTCAGGGCGAGATGCAGCCATACCTGGTATGTCAGGAATGTGCACTCCACAGCGGTTCCCATAACAGGCGGAGGATACAGCGAGGTGGAGATTTCGCGGGTATGCTCTGTCCTAACTTCAGCAGATAAAACGGGAACTAGGTGGTACAAGAAACTGATAAGCTGCACTCTTGCCATCCTGAGCCAGTGGCCTGTCATCTTTTTGACAAAATACCGTCCTAGTGTGGACTTTGCTTCATTATAATACTAAAATACACACCCCTCTCCAGTGCGACCCCCCTCCGAAATAAGACCACCTCTCTCTGAGCATGCTCTCTGAATTTTTAGTCTCATATACCTTTAAATCGAGGCGAGAGAAATTTTCGCCAATGGTAATAAAGGTATGTATGACTAGAGTCACTCAAGCTCCACCTTGAAGGTAAAAATAATATAAAATAGCCCAAGAGAAAGGGGGATTTTAGGGAAGATACCATCGTGGACGAGTTAAGGAAGATAACATCAACCGACTCCTGGGACCGGTCGACGGGCTGGACCTCTCTTCCCCCCCATAGGGACGCCTGTGGGTAAGACTTGCACTGTATCCAGTGCTTTCCTAGGAAAAACTTAGAATCTCTATAGAGTTATTCTTATTTGTCACCTGTATCTTTTAGAGCTAAACTGTGTCAACTTTATCAAGCGCTTGTATTCATGTAACTATTATATGCACGTGCTTTTGCAGACAGTATTTATCACCGGCAATCCATAAGAACCTGTACCTGTTGCATCAATAAATTTAGTTAATAAGTCATACTGTTTTGAATTCTCTCGCTGAACGCGACCCCATCTCTCAGTGTGGCCGTGAGAGTTCAGGAGCACAATTCGACTGACAGTGTGGTGCACTATCAGTGAATCTGGATTAATACGTGCCCGGACTGATAGTTGCATCTGATTGTACCCTATCAGTGAATCCGGAATTAATACGCGTCCGGACTGAATTATCAGTGAATCCGGAATTAATACGCGTCCGGACTGAATTATCAGTGAATCCGGAATTAATACGCGCCCGGACTGAATTGTCAGTGAATCCGGAATTAATACGCGTACGGACTGAATTATCAGTGAATCCGGAATTAATACGCGCCCGGACAGAATTGTCAGTGAATCCGGAACCAGACGCACCCGGACTGATAGTTGCAGAGTGAAGCCGCTCCTGGCCCCTCTAATACAGTAAGGGGTTCATTCTCCCCTTTTAACGCAACAGAAAATTGGCGTAGTCGGCAGGATTGCCATGGATAAACTGCTGCAAAAATATGATTGTGCCCCTTCCCCAGCTGGGAAGGAGTGGGCCCAAAAGTTTTGGGAGGATGAAGAGAAAGTGGTAGAACGTATTGAACAGTGTCAGGCTTTACACAAGCTAAAGGTGGGAAAAGGAAAAAATGTTCTGTGTGCAGTGTTAGGTGCTTGTTTATCTTGTGCACAAGAGGAAGCTAAAAATGCCCCTGCTCCTAACCTGGGGGATGCAGATGGATTGCATACTTTCCTGGTGGTATATGTGCCAGATCGAGACCCGAGGTGGGAAGGTCTCTCACCTCATATATAACTTGCTTTATATAGTCTCTCTGTAAT
Source organism: Amazona ochrocephala (assembly GCA_039720435.1). Taxonomy (NCBI): domain Eukaryota; kingdom Metazoa; phylum Chordata; class Aves; order Psittaciformes; family Psittacidae; genus Amazona; species Amazona ochrocephala. The sequence continues at coordinate 22,244,200 of CM077908.1, forward strand.
ATTTATGTACTGGAGGTTTGTATATATAAGTATGTCTGTGTTTCTACCGACCCTTGCAGACCTTTATAGATACTACTCGCCACTTCTTCTGATGTAGGCTGGCCACCTGCATCAGAATGAGTGTGCATTTTGGTCAGTACAAGAGCCCAAGCTTCATGCAGTGTGGGGGAGGCAGAGCCTGCACGGGGACGCCCGCTGAGATTCAGCCTGCCACCCTGCACTGCGATGATGCTGCTCGGAGCTGGTTTCCTGCTTGTCTTCACAGGGTCGTTGCACCACATTCTGTACGTGGGACCGTGTAGTGGGAGTAATGATTGTCTGGATTTTGTGTTTTAAATATTGTGTTGGTATGGAGTGTGTTTATGGGATCCCATGAATGTGTGTGTATGTATGTGTTTGTTGAGGGCAGACAGTGTTCTGTGTATTTATTTGCTGTCGGATTCATGTAAAAATTTTCAACAGGTAGCAGATTAACATTTTTGGCAAGAAAGGGTTAATAGAAAGGTGCTGCTGCCGGTAGAGATTAATGGCTGCTGCTCAGCAGGCTGGCAGCTGTAGCTGCTGCTGGGCAGGCAGGCGTTTGTAGCCACACAAAGTAGGGTGAGCAACTTTGAAAAAAAAAGGTATAAAACACCTCTCGATCCACTAAAGTACTGGAGCAGTTTGTAGAGACACCACAAACAAAGCCTACTTAAAATACAAACTGCTAATAGAAAAAACAAGAGGGGTAGTACAACCACAAGCTTTACCAACCTCCACCCAAACAGCATCAGGGTGGCAAAGAAAGAGGAAAAAATGGTTAATGATGCAGCAAACTCGTTGACTGTTAACACTGTGCAGTTTGCTTCTGCAGCTGCTTCACATTCCTTTCATCGGAATGCCTCTGCTTTAAGGAATCACTGTAACCTGTCTTACTTCTCAAGAACTGATAACCTTGGGGAGAGGGTATGTTTGTGTCCTCCTACCTACAGGTCCATGGCGGCTGCCTGCAAAGTTTGCCAAGTCTCACCATGAGCTGGACAGACGAGTGGAAGAACCCAGTGCCTCAGCTATAAGAACTGACCGTGAATACCCCAAGCAGAATGAGGCAAAACATCACTTGGGGGCAACTGAAAAGTAACAGCTTAAATATGTGTGCTTGCAGAGTGGCTGTTGATGGAGGCTGTGATTTTGTGTATAAAACCACCTATACTTACTAGCCAGTTGCTAATAAGAAACTACACCTTGTATTATGTGGATTTGTCACTTGCAAGCAGATATCAGAACATGCAAATTTGCAGTGACTGCTAGAAAATGTTATGGTAAAGGCTAGAGAGATTCTGGTGCAATGACAGTGTTATAAAAAGCATGCAAGGAGGGTGGGAGAACTCCACTGGCAAGAAATTTCTTTGGCTGGTCCCTCACTGCCACTGGCATTTTCAACATGCTACTACACCTGGTAATATACATACTGCTAATGTAGATCTGTATGTGCTTTGCCACAATGACGATTTGGATAAGGCAGGTGAAATTCTGCACTGACAATGAGGTTAAATCTGTCACAAACAGCCATACCCTTACCTCTGTCTAAAATTACCAATATTTGGCAATACCCGTGTCGTGGTTTAAGCTTCATAAACCCATACAGCCGCTCTCTCACTCACTCGCCACTCTTTCTTCCCTCCGCTCTTGGAGGATGGGAGGGAGAGTCGGGGGTCCATGAGTTGGACCCCCGACTCTCCCTAAGAACAGTTTAGTGGCTAAAGTATAACACAAATCACTGCTGCTACCACCAATAATAATAATGACAAGAGAAAATACAAGGGAAAAGAATACAATTTCTCACCATCCAATATCAAGCCTGACCATGCAGTGCACCCCCACCACCCTTCCGGGTCTCTGCTCTCTGTTTTTTCATCCTGGACATGACGTGCTGTGGTATGGAATAATCTCTTTAGTTAGTCTGAGTCAGGTGCCCTGTCTCTCCTTCCTCCTGGCTTCCCCCCTTCCCTAGCAGAGCATGAGACTCAGCAAGTCCTTGGCCAGCCTAAACATCACCAAGCAGTAACTGAAAACACTGGTGGTGTCAGTGCTGTTCCCGGGCCCAGGGTCAAAAACACAGCGCTGAACTCATGACAACCCGTTGCCTGCAGCAACACTTACAGGGGTTGACGGGGTGGTAATGGAATTGGAAAAGAGGGATGTCATTAAACAAATTCAGTCACTTATAATTCCCCGATGTGGCCTATAAAGAAACCCAACGGACAATGGCATTTCATAGTAGATTATCAACAGTTAAACACCAATACTACACCACTAACTGCAGCAGTCCCAAATATTGCTGAAATTGTGACAATGATACAAGGAGCTGCCCATCCTTGAATGACTGCCTTAGATGTTAAGGATATGTTTTTCATGATTTTCCTCCTTGTGAGGACAACCAGTGCTGGTAAAAATGCCTCAAGTACCCATGGTACTAATTACTCCTAAAAATCCCTATGCACGGGAAACCAAAGACTGTTCAGGAAAGGTACACTAGATTAGCACCCAGTGGATTTTCACCTTTCTTTTAACCCCGTCGGTCAAAAGGCCGAGCATGTGTTCTTTTCTCTTTTTTGTTCACAGAAACTCTAGGTGAACTGCACGTGGGCAGACGGACTGGCCTACGCTGAACTTGAGTGCATCCAAGGAATCTTGTCACTCATCCTAGCCGTAATAGCAATAGTATTGTTTACATTCATGATCATTTGCCAACCTAAGTTTTTGAAAAATGGTAAACCGTGGAATTGAATCGATATTATGTTTCTACAGACCTGCAGTAACCCTGGTCTGAGACTCATACAAAATACACCGGGAGCATGGGATTAAAACACGGGAAATGTAGAATTAGATTCTAACAAAGACTTAAATCTGTCAACAGTGATGATACATGGGACAAGAAATAAAAGGAGGACATAGAGTTATAAATGGATCCACCCACGAACGAATAAGTCAGATCTCCGTAACCAAAATAGAAATAACAAATAAAAATCTGTACTGTGGAGAGATGGGATTGTTGGTCCAACTTTACTTTGGTCCAGCCAGTCTTTGCAACCTGCCTCTGGGCATAAGACAACGTAGGGCTGTATTTTGCCTTATGTCATTAAAAATGACCCATCATACTCCCTCAAATGTGTGGAACAATCGATGCAAATTAACATCTTTGCAATTTAACCCACATGGTCACCATTCCTGGATACATTGTATGCAGGGTGGTCAACATGGTCACATGGGCGAACCTTCACCCCCTTAAGACGATCAAAGAGAGATTTAACTGGTATCTATCTTAGGAATGGGGCTAGCAGTCTTAAATAGCATAGATGCGGAAATCCTAGCCAACAAATTAGCCACAATAACTCATGACTTGACTAAATTGAAGTACCCTTTACAATCTTCTCTTCTGGCTTTGGGAAATCACCAATGGTTTTTATCAAACAACTTGCCTCAATGGGAAGAAACGAGTGAAAAGGACCACCAGCTAATTATAGATGCACTTGATGTCGCCCAAAACAACGTGTCTCTGGCTCTCAGCTGTATCCAAGCCCAGATATGGATACAATCGATGACAGCCGCAATCATAAGGGAAGGTGAAGCAGGTACCTTACCCACTGAAATTCAGAAAGTGGTCCGGGATAATGCAATTAAATTTGAGAAGAAATTCCAATCTTGGTGGCACCTGGTTAATTTCACTTATGACCCCATTGAGAGTAAAGTCACTGCTTTCATCCTAACAATTCGCAATGCTTCGGTACGTACCATATACCCAATCATTGCGCTAGGACTGAATCACAATGAAACCGTGCTCCATCCAATTGAACATAGAGTATGGGCGCAATATATCAATAAATGGCAAACTGTTGACGTCGATGCATGTATCACGCGGAACCAACAAGGATTCATTTGTGAAAGTAATACTATAAAAGCACAAGACATTTGTCTTGACACGGAACAAAATGTTTGTCATTTTGAAATACATCCAAATGAGAATCCAGAAACTATGCTTGTATATATTGGAAAAGGATGTGCTTGTATGAGAACTCTTTGTAATTCTATATTAATAGATGATGATACTATGAATATTATTGATCACACTAACCTTTGCATTTGTAACTTTACTAACATTATTGGGTGTGACTTCAATTATTCAGCTCCTGTTACTTCTCAACAGTTGTTGCGATCAAGATACACGCTGTATAATGACTTGTTATTCACTCCTATTGGGATGAATCTCACATTGGTGAGGAAGCTGCTACACCATGAAGACTTGAAGCAGTTGCTGACCCAGGCCAAGGAAAGAGGACAAAGAACTCTGATCACTGTCCACCGTGATACCGAAGAAGTTCATCAGGTGTTGGAAAGAGTCCAGAAAGATGCAGAGCCTAAATGGTGGGACACTCTCTTTGGATGGTCACCAACTGCCACAGGAGTTTTTAAATAAGATGCTTCACCCTGTTGTGATTTTGCTAATACTCACTGTATTAGGATTTGTCTTGACAATTGCTTTGTATATTAGACTTCGGATTATGTTAAAACGCTTAACTAATTTAGCATCCCCACAGGATGTATATGTCCTTACCAATCTTCACTCAAAAGGTGTATGGGACGTTCCAACTTCCTTCTAAATATTGTGAAGCTTGAGTGACTATAGTCACGGGGTGGATTATGTGGAATAATTAGGAAATTTGGGATAATTGGGAATTAAATCTATATTAGGATGCAGCATTGTCCACACATAAGAGGAAATGGACTTTCAGGGCCTCTCAGGGCGAGATGCAGCCATACCTGGTATGTCAGGAATGTGCACTCCACAGCGGTTCCCATAACAGGCGGAGGATACAGCGAGGTGGAGATTTCGCGGGTATGCTCTGTCCTAACTTCAGCAGATAAAACGGGAACTAGGTGGTACAAGAAACTGATAAGCTGCACTCTTGCCATCCTGAGCCAGTGGCCTGTCATCTTTTTGACAAAATACCGTCCTAGTGTGGACTTTGCTTCATTATAATACTAAAATACACACCCCTCTCCAGTGCGACCCCCCTCCGAAATAAGACCACCTCTCTCTGAGCATGCTCTCTGAATTTTTAGTCTCATATACCTTTAAATCGAGGCGAGAGAAATTTTCGCCAATGGTAATAAAGGTATGTATGACTAGAGTCACTCAAGCTCCACCTTGAAGGTAAAAATAATATAAAATAGCCCAAGAGAAAGGGGGATTTTAGGGAAGATACCATCGTGGACGAGTTAAGGAAGATAACATCAACCGACTCCTGGGACCGGTCGACGGGCTGGACCTCTCTTCCCCCCCATAGGGACGCCTGTGGGTAAGACTTGCACTGTATCCAGTGCTTTCCTAGGAAAAACTTAGAATCTCTATAGAGTTATTCTTATTTGTCACCTGTATCTTTTAGAGCTAAACTGTGTCAACTTTATCAAGCGCTTGTATTCATGTAACTATTATATGCACGTGCTTTTGCAGACAGTATTTATCACCGGCAATCCATAAGAACCTGTACCTGTTGCATCAATAAATTTAGTTAATAAGTCATACTGTTTTGAATTCTCTCGCTGAACGCGACCCCATCTCTCAGTGTGGCCGTGAGAGTTCAGGAGCACAATTCGACTGACAGTGTGGTGCACTATCAGTGAATCTGGATTAATACGTGCCCGGACTGATAGTTGCATCTGATTGTACCCTATCAGTGAATCCGGAATTAATACGCGTCCGGACTGAATTATCAGTGAATCCGGAATTAATACGCGTCCGGACTGAATTATCAGTGAATCCGGAATTAATACGCGCCCGGACTGAATTGTCAGTGAATCCGGAATTAATACGCGTACGGACTGAATTATCAGTGAATCCGGAATTAATACGCGCCCGGACAGAATTGTCAGTGAATCCGGAACCAGACGCACCCGGACTGATAGTTGCAGAGTGAAGCCGCTCCTGGCCCCTCTAATACAGTAAGGGGTTCATTCTCCCCTTTTAACGCAACAGAAAATTGGCGTAGTCGGCAGGATTGCCATGGATAAACTGCTGCAAAAATATGATTGTGCCCCTTCCCCAGCTGGGAAGGAGTGGGCCCAAAAGTTTTGGGAGGATGAAGAGAAAGTGGTAGAACGTATTGAACAGTGTCAGGCTTTACACAAGCTAAAGGTGGGAAAAGGAAAAAATGTTCTGTGTGCAGTGTTAGGTGCTTGTTTATCTTGTGCACAAGAGGAAGCTAAAAATGCCCCTGCTCCTAACCTGGGGGATGCAGATGGATTGCATACTTTCCTGGTGGTATATGTGCCAGATCGAGACCCGAGGTGGGAAGGTCTCTCACCTCATATATAACTTGCTTTATATAGTCTCTCTGTAATATTTATGTACTGGAGGTTTGTATATATAAGTATGTCTGTGTTTCTACCGACCCTTGCAGACCTTTATAGATACTACTCGCCACTTCTTCTGATGTAGGCTGGCCACCTGCATCAGAATGAGTGTGCATTTTGGTCAGTACAAGAGCCCAAGCTTCATGCAGTGTGGGGGAGGCAGAGCCTGCACGGGGACGCCCGCTGAGATTCAGCCTGCCACCCTGCACTGCGATGATGCTGCTCGGAGCTGGTTTCCTGCTTGTCTTCACAGGGTCGTTGCACCACATTCTGTACGTGGGACCGTGTAGTGGGAGTAATGATTGTCTGGATTTTGTGTTTTAAATATTGTGTTGGTATGGAGTGTGTTTATGGGATCCCATGAATGTGTGTGTATGTATGTGTTTGTTGAGGGCAGACAGTGTTCTGTGTATTTATTTGCTGTCGGATTCATGTAAAAATTTTCAACAGGTAGCAGATTAACATTTTTGGCAAGAAAGGGTTAATAGAAAGGTGCTGCTGCCGGTAGAGATTAATGGCTGCTGCTCAGCAGGCTGGCAGCTGTAGCTGCTGCTGGGCAGGCAGGCGTTTGTAGCCACACAAAGTAGGGTGAGCAACTTTGAAAAAAAAAGGTATAAAACACCTCTCGATCCACTAAAGTACTGGAGCAGTTTGTAGAGACACCACAAACAAAGCCTACTTAAAATACAAACTGCTAATAGAAAAAACAAGAGGGGTAGTACAACCACAAGCTTTACCAACCTCCACCCAAACAGCATCAGGGTGGCAAAGAAAGAGGAAAAAATGGTTAATGATGCAGCAAACTCGTTGACTGTTAACACTGTGCAGTTTGCTTCTGCAGCTGCTTCACATTCCTTTCATCGGAATGCCTCTGCTTTAAGGAATCACTGTAACCTGTCTTACTTCTCAAGAACTGATAACCTTGGGGAGAGGGTATGTTTGTGTCCTCCTACCTACAGGTCCATGGCGGCTGCCTGCAAAGTTTGCCAAGTCTCACCATGAGCTGGACAGACGAGTGGAAGAACCCAGTGCCTCAGCTATAAGAACTGACCGTGAATACCCCAAGCAGAATGAGGCAAAACATCACTTGGGGGCAACTGAAAAGTAACAGCTTAAATATGTGTGCTTGCAGAGTGGCTGTTGATGGAGGCTGTGATTTTGTGTATAAAACCACCTATACTTACTAGCCAGTTGCTAATAAGAAACTACACCTTGTATTATGTGGATTTGTCACTTGCAAGCAGATATCAGAACATGCAAATTTGCAGTGACTGCTAGAAAATGTTATGGTAAAGGCTAGAGAGATTCTGGTGCAATGACAGTGTTATAAAAAGCATGCAAGGAGGGTGGGAGAACTCCACTGGCAAGAAATTTCTTTGGCTGGTCCCTCACTGCCACTGGCATTTTCAACATGCTACTACACCTGGTAATATACATACTGCTAATGTAGATCTGTATGTGCTTTGCCACAATGACGATTTGGATAAGGCAGGTGAAATTCTGCACTGACAATGAGGTTAAATCTGTCACAAACAGCCATACCCTTACCTCTGTCTAAAATTACCAATATTTGGCAATACCCGTGTCGTGGTTTAAGCTTCATAAACCCATACAGCCGCTCTCTCACTCACTCGCCACTCTTTCTTCCCTCCGCTCTTGGAGGATGGGAGGGAGAGTCGGGGGTCCATGAGTTGGACCCCCGACTCTCCCTAAGAACAGTTTAGTGGCTAAAGTATAACACAAATCACTGCTGCTACCACCAATAATAATAATGACAAGAGAAAATACAAGGGAAAAGAATACAATTTCTCACCATCCAATATCAAGCCTGACCATGCAGTGCACCCCCACCACCCTTCCGGGTCTCTGCTCTCTGTTTTTTCATCCTGGACATGACGTGCTGTGGTATGGAATAATCTCTTTAGTTAGTCTGAGTCAGGTGCCCTGTCTCTCCTTCCTCCTGGCTTCCCCCCTTCCCTAGCAGAGCATGAGACTCAGCAAGTCCTTGGCCAGCCTAAACATCACCAAGCAGTAACTGAAAACACTGGTGGTGTCAGTGCTGTTCCCGGGCCCAGGGTCAAAAACACAGCGCTGAACTCATGACAACCCGTTGCCTGCAGCAACACTTACAGGGGTTGACGGGGTGGTAATGGAATTGGAAAAGAGGGATGTCATTAAACAAATTCAGTCACTTATAATTCCCCGATGTGGCCTATAAAGAAACCCAACGGACAATGGCATTTCATAGTAGATTATCAACAGTTAAACACCAATACTACACCACTAACTGCAGCAGTCCCAAATATTGCTGAAATTGTGACAATGATACAAGGAGCTGCCCATCCTTGAATGACTGCCTTAGATGTTAAGGATATGTTTTTCATGATTTTCCTCCTTGTGAGGACAACCAGTGCTGGTAAAAATGCCTCAAGTACCCATGGTACTAATTACTCCTAAAAATCCCTATGCACGGGAAACCAAAGACTGTTCAGGAAAGGTACACTAGATTAGCACCCAGTGGATTTTCACCTTTCTTTTAACCCCGTCGGTCAAAAGGCCGAGCATGTGTTCTTTTCTCTTTTTTGTTCACAGAAACTCTAGGTGAACTGCACGTGGGCAGACGGACTGGCCTACGCTGAACTTGAGTGCATCCAAGGAATCTTGTCACTCATCCTAGCCGTAATAGCAATAGTATTGTTTACATTCATGATCATTTGCCAACCTAAGTTTTTGAAAAATGGTAAACCGTGGAATTGAATCGATATTATGTTTCTACAGACCTGCAGTAACCCTGGTCTGAGACTCATACAAAATACACCGGGAGCATGGGATTAAAACACGGGAAATGTAGAATTAGATTCTAACAAAGACTTAAATCTGTCAACAGTGATGATACATGGGACAAGAAATAAAAGGAGGACATAGAGTTATAAATGGATCCACCCACGAACGAATAAGTCAGATCTCCGTAACCAAAATAGAAATAACAAATAAAAATCTGTACTGTGGAGAGATGGGATTGTTGGTCCAACTTTACTTTGGTCCAGCCAGTCTTTGCAACCTGCCTCTGGGCATAAGACAACGTAGGGCTGTATTTTGCCTTATGTCATTAAAAATGACCCATCATACTCCCTCAAATGTGTGGAACAATCGATGCAAATTAACATCTTTGCAATTTAACCCACATGGTCACCATTCCTGGATACATTGTATGCAGGGTGGTCAACATGGTCACATGGGCGAACCTTCACCCCCTTAAGACGATCAAAGAGAGATTTAACTGGTATCTATCTTAGGAATGGGGCTAGCAGTCTTAAATAGCATAGATGCGGAAATCCTAGCCAACAAATTAGCCACAATAACTCATGACTTGACTAAATTGAAGTACCCTTTACAATCTTCTCTTCTGGCTTTGGGAAATCACCAATGGTTTTTATCAAACAACTTGCCTCAATGGGAAGAAACGAGTGAAAAGGACCACCAGCTAATTATAGATGCACTTGATGTCGCCCAAAACAACGTGTCTCTGGCTCTCAGCTGTATCCAAGCCCAGATATGGATACAATCGATGACAGCCGCAATCATAAGGGAAGGTGAAGCAGGTACCTTACCCACTGAAATTCAGAAAGTGGTCCGGGATAATGCAATTAAATTTGAGAAGAAATTCCAATCTTGGTGGCACCTGGTTAATTTCACTTATGACCCCATTGAGAGTAAAGTCACTGCTTTCATCCTAACAATTCGCAATGCTTCGGTACGTACCATATACCCAATCATTGCGCTAGGACTGAATCACAATGAAACCGTGCTCCATCCAATTGAACATAGAGTATGGGCGCAATATATCAATAAATGGCAAACTGTTGACGTCGATGCATGTATCACGCGGAACCAACAAGGATTCATTTGTGAAAGTAATACTATAAAAGCACAAGACATTTGTCTTGACACGGAACAAAATGTTTGTCATTTTGAAATACATCCAAATGAGAATCCAGAAACTATGCTTGTATATATTGGAAAAGGATGTGCTTGTATGAGAACTCTTTGTAATTCTATATTAATAGATGATGATACTATGAATATTATTGATCACACTAACCTTTGCATTTGTAACTTTACTAACATTATTGGGTGTGACTTCAATTATTCAGCTCCTGTTACTTCTCAACAGTTGTTGCGATCAAGATACACGCTGTATAATGACTTGTTATTCACTCCTATTGGGATGAATCTCACATTGGTGAGGAAGCTGCTACACCATGAAGACTTGAAGCAGTTGCTGACCCAGGCCAAGGAAAGAGGACAAAGAACTCTGATCACTGTCCACCGTGATACCGAAGAAGTTCATCAGGTGTTGGAAAGAGTCCAGAAAGATGCAGAGCCTAAATGGTGGGACACTCTCTTTGGATGGTCACCAACTGCCACAGGAGTTTTTAAATAAGATGCTTCACCCTGTTGTGATTTTGCTAATACTCACTGTATTAGGATTTGTCTTGACAATTGCTTTGTATATTAGACTTCGGATTATGTTAAAACGCTTAACTAATTTAGCATCCCCACAGGATGTATATGTCCTTACCAATCTTCACTCAAAAGGTGTATGGGACGTTCCAACTTCCTTCTAAATATTGTGAAGCTTGAGTGACTATAGTCACGGGGTGGATTATGTGGAATAATTAGGAAATTTGGGATAATTGGGAATTAAATCTATATTAGGATGCAGCATTGTCCACACATAAGAGGAAATGGACTTTCAGGGCCTCTCAGGGCGAGATGCAGCCATACCTGGTATGTCAGGAATGTGCACTCCACAGCGGTTCCCATAACAGGCGGAGGATACAGCGAGGTGGAGATTTCGCGGGTATGCTCTGTCCTAACTTCAGCAGATAAAACGGGAACTAGGTGGTACAAGAAACTGATAAGCTGCACTCTTGCCATCCTGAGCCAGTGGCCTGTCATCTTTTTGACAAAATACCGTCCTAGTGTGAACTTTGCTTCATTATAATACTAAAATACACACCCCTCTCCAGTGCGACCCCCCTCCGAAATAAGACCACCTCTCTCTGAGCATGCTCTCTGAATTTTTAGTCTCATATACCTTTAAATCGAGGCGAGAGAAATTTTCGCCAATGGTAATAAAGGTATGTATGACTAGAGTCACTCAAGCTCCACCTTGAAGGTAAAAATAATATAAAATAGCCCAAGAGAAAGGGGGATTTTAGGGAAGATACCATCGTGGACGAGTTAAGGAAGATAACATCAACCGACTCCTGGGACCGGTCGACGGGCTGGACCTCTCTTCCCCCCCCATAGGGACGCCTGTGGGTAAGACTTGCACTGTATCCAGTGCTTTCCTAGGAAAAACTTAGAATCTCTATAGAGTTATTCTTATTTGTCACCTGTATCTTTTAGAGCTAAACTGTGTCAACTTTATCAAGCGCTTGTATTCATGTAACTATTCTATGCACGTGCTTTTGCAGACAGTATTTATCACCGGCAATCCATAAGAACCTGTACCTGTTGCATCAATAAATTTAGTTAATAAGTCATACTGTTTTGAATTCTCTCGCTGAACGCGACCCCATCTCTCAGTGTGGCCGTGAGAGTTCAGGAGCACAATTCGACTGACAGTGTGGTGCACTATCAGTGAATCTGGATTAATACGTGCCCGGACTGATAGTTGCATCTGATTGTACCCTATCAGTGAATCCGGAATTAATACGCGTCCGGACTGAATTATCAGTGAATCCGGAATTAATACGCGTCCGGACTGAATTATCAGTGAATCCGGAATTAATACGCGCCCGGACTGAATTGTCAGTGAATCCGGAATTAATACGCGTACGGACTGAATTATCAGTGAATCCGGAATTAATACGCGCCCGGACTGAATTGTCAGTGAATCCGGAACCAGACGCGCCCGGACTGATAGTTGCAGAGTGAAGCCGCTCCTGGCCCCTCTAATACAGTAAGGGGTTCATTCTCCCCTTTTAACGCAACAGACCTCGACACAGGTAGACAAGCTGCTATATATGGTTTTCTGGATAATCATCCTGCATACACAGCAGCATGGCAATTGTAATTCTTGTAGCAGGTGAAATACAAGAAAATGCAAAATTATACACTAGCATGAAAAATGTTACACCACCTCATATCAAACACAAACCTAGTGCACTTAAAACCTAGGGCATTTAAAAGAAGCCACTGCAAGACTTTAAATATAAACTAGTTCCTACTGTACAGTAGTTTAGAAAAATTAGCTGCTTTCAAGATGGTAATATCCGTATATCTCTGCTGCTGTTTGAAACAGACAACCTGTAAAGTTAACAACAGGCCACTAGGATGATACGAGGGCTGGAGCACCTCCCGTATGAAGACAGGCTGAGAAAGTTGGGGCTATTCAGCCTGGAGAAGAGAAGGCTCCGTGGAGACCTCATAGCAGCCTTCCAGTATCTAAAGGGGGCCTATAAGGATGCTGGGGAGGGAGTCTTCATTAGGGACTGTAGTGATAGGACAAGAGGTAACAGGTTCAAACTTAAACAGGGGAGGTTTAGATTAGATATGAAGAAGAAGTTCTTTACTGTGAGGGTTGGAGCAATCCCAGGCACAGCTACAGGTTGGGCAGAGAAGAGATTCAGAGCAGCTCTGCAGAGAAGGACTTGGGGGTGTTGGTTGATGAGAAACTGAACATGAGACTGATTCAGTGTGTGCTCACAGCCCAGAAAGCCAACCGTATCCTGGGCTGCATCAAAAGGAGCGTGACCAGCAGGGCGAAGGAGGTGATCCTGTCTCTCAACTCTGCTCTTGTGAGACCTCACTTGAAGTATTGTGTGCAGTTCTGGTGTCCTCAACATAAAAAGGACATGGAACTGTTGGAACAAGTCCAGAGGAGGGCCACGAGGATGATCAGGGGACTGGAGCACATCCTGTATGAAGATAGGCTGGGAAAGTTGGGGCTATTCAGCCTGGAGAAGAGAAGGCTGTGTGGAGACCTCAGAGCAGCCTTCCAGAATCTGAAGGGGGCCTATAGGGATGCTGGGGAGGGACTCTTCATTAAGGACTGTAGTGATAGGACAAGGGGTAAGGGGTTCAAACTTAAACAGGGTAAGTTTAGGTTGATTATAAGGAAGAAGTTCTTTACTGTGAGGGTGGTGAGGCACTGGAATGGGTTGCCCAGGGAAGTTGTGAATGCTCCATCGCTGGCGGTGTTCAAGGCCAGTTTGGACAGAGCCTTGGGTGACATGGTTTAGTGGGAGGTGTCCCTTCCCCTGGCAGGGGGGTTGGAACTAGATGATCTTAAGGTCCTTTCCAACCCTAACTATTCTATGATTCTATGATTCTATGATTTTAAACCCAGACTAATAGAGGTAGATTAAAACACACAAGCAAAATAGCAATTCTCGTGGATTTTTAGCCACTTTTCATCAGACAACAAACAACTCCGCACTGCCACGAGACAATGAGGTATCACAGAATTGCTGCTTGATGTGTGCAGCCTCTGGTGATGACTGGAGGACACAGTAATTTGTAAGTCCACATGCAATTCTTTACTCTTGTCTCCGATGCTATAAGATAGCATCATGATACACCTACACTGCAACATCAGTGTGCAAAAAAATGTATAAAAAAGACAGCATATGATGCTAATGGCAATTACTTGGTCTTCTCTAGTTAAGGGGACATGGGATACCAGTGAGGTTTTAACTAATTTAAGAAGCTTAACACATCCAGTGCATACACTAGGTGTTCTTATTTATTCTCAGAGTATTTTTCACGGTGCTCACTAGCAGGCACTATTTCCAGGACTGCTTCAGGAGAGCTGATTTGTGGGGCAAGCTAGGAGAAAAGGGAAGACATGAGCCAGTAAGGAAATGTGATGTTCTTTCAGTACAAGCTGCCCCCATTTAGACCCTTTTCAGATCCCTGTAGACACTGGAAACCTACAACCTGCAATCACAGACATCAGTCACAAGCAAAAGGTATAAAGGGCAACTAATTCTGTCAGAAGAGCACCTCTACTGCACTGACACCAAAAGTAATGTCATGCACTCACGCTACCAGAGATGTCTAGATTTCAGCAGTGTTTTGTCCTCAAAGAAACAAGTCTGAAATACATGAAAAAGCAAAGGGGGAAATGGCTGTTTGTCATCTCCTTACATGTCAAAGCAGCTGCGTTCAAACTGTATTATAACTTCAGCATGATATAAAAAATTTCTAAGGGATTCCAGTGAAATAGATGGTTTATCCTATTCTTTGGAGTGATCTCTTGTAATCCTGCAACACTCCTGAGCTACAATACCTTCCTAACTTCAGTATCTCAAAGGAAGTCATTAGTTACCACCTCAGACGAATCAGGCAGGTATAATAGGCAAAAGGAATGCAGGGTAACTAAGGACACAGTCAAACAGCTTATTTTGTGGGGTAAAATCTTTAAATGTGCCACACTTGCTAATGAAGTCTTTTCACCTGGGTGATGTAAGTCTTTTCAGATGAACTGAACAAAGACGTGCATCTTGCATTCTTTCCACAATAATTCTCATGGGTATGGAACAAATGACTGGATCTGAAAGAGTTGTGGTGTGGGATTTTTTGTCCTCAAGGTGTGATATGTAAATATCAAGCAATATTCCAGATTGTCTTCATGGAAACATTCTCATTCCAGAATATATGAGTGCAGTCTTCCTATTTAAAATCATAGAATAGTTAGGGTTGGAAAGGACCTTAAGATCATCTAGTTCCAACCCCCCTGCCAGGGGAAGGGACACCTCCCACTAAATCATGCCATCCAAGGCTATGTCCAACCCGGCCTTGAACACCACCAGGGATGGAGCATTCACAACTTCCCTGGGCAACCCATTCCAGTGCCTCACCACCCTCACAGTAAAGAACTTCTTCCTTATAATCAACCTAAACTTACCCTGTTTAAGTTTGAACCCATTACCCCTTATCCTATCACTATAGTCCCTCATGAAGAGTCCCTCCACAGCATCCTTATAGGCCCCCTTCAGACACTGGAAGGCTGCTATGAGGTCTCCACGCAGCCTTCTCTTCTCCAGGCTGAACAGCCCCAACTTTCTCATCTAATTCAAATCAATTCAGGACACTAGAGTAAACAAAATGGAAAACAGATATTCTTTTCCTGGAACAAGGACATCCTCACATGGAGATAATTAGTACCTATTTCATGCATAGAAGATAATTATGTGGTGCCTTTTTATGAAAAAATGTCTTTGTAAATCATCAGCACATGTGAAGATACTAAAAGATCAAATCTGCTACCTGCAATCAAAAAATAGCAATGGGAAACCTAACAAATTATTTTGATAAGTCTCAAAAAATAAATTATATTTACATAAATAATACAATAATAAATAATAAAAATATATTTCAAATGTTTACAGAACTGATGGATAGTGGCTGTTGTGGTTTAAGCCCAGCCGGTAATTCAGAACCATGCAGCTACTCGCTCACTCCCTACCTTCTTCCCGCCCTGCTCCCAGAGGGATGGGGAAGAGAATCGAAAGAATGCAAATCCCATGGGTTGAGATAAGAACAGTACAGTAACTAAAGTATAATACAAAATCACTACTGCTACCACCAATAATAATAATAATAAGGGGAATAACAACAGAAGAGAATATAAAACTAAAAAAGGAAAAGGAAAAGAAAACAATAAAAACAAGTGATGCACAATACAATTGCTCACCACCAGCTGACTGATACTCAGCCTGACACAAGCAGCAATCTGGGCCTATTGGCTGACTCCCGCAGTTTCTATACTGGGCATGACATGCAATGGTATGGAATACCCCTTTGGCTAGTTTGGGTCAGGTGTCCTGTCTCTGCCACCTCCCCGTTTCCCGTGCCCCTAATCATTGACAAAGCATAAGACTGAAATGTCCGTGACCAGAGTAAGCATTACTTAGCAACAACTAAAAACATTGATGTGTTATCAGCGTTGTTCTCAGACTAAAGTCAAAACACAGCACTGAACCAGCTACTAAGGAGAAAAATAACTGCTAGAGACGAACCCAGGACAGGGGCAAAGCAGTTGACGCCATCTACCTGGATTTGTGCAAAGCATTTGACACTGTCCCGCACGACATCCTTGAATCTAAATTGGAGGGACATAAATTTGATGGATGCACCACTCAGTGGATAAAGAATTGGCTGGATGGCCACACACAGAGAGTTGGGGTCAAGGGTTCAATGTCCAACTAGAGACAGGTAACAAGTGGTGTCCCTCAGGAGGACATGTCCCATCTAGAGGGACCTTGATATGCTTGTGAGGTGGGCAAGTGCCAACCTCATGAAGTTCAACCAAGTCAAGTGCAAGGTCCTACACCTGGGTCGGGGCAATCCCAGTCACAGCTACAGGTTGGGCAGAGAAGAGATTCAGAGCAGCCCTGTGGAGAAGGACTTGGGGGTGCTGGTTTGACGTGGTTTAAACCCAGCCGGTAACTCAGAACCATGCAGCCACTCACTCACTCCGCCCGCTCCCAGAGGGATGGGGAGGAGAATCGAAAGAATGTAACTCCCATGGGTTGAGATAAGAACAGTCCAGTAACTAAGGTATAATACAAAACTGCTACTGCTACCACCAATAATAACAATGATAAGGGGAATAACAAGGGGAGAGAATGCAATTGCTCACCACCCACGGACCGATATCCACCCAAACCCAAGCAGGAAACTCCCAACGTGGGGCACAAAGGGTTGAGGTAACGACAAATCTGACCAGAGTGTGTCTAATCGTACTTGTGATATGAATTCATTGTTTCAGATTAATACTCGTCACAATGTAGATTTATTTGCTCTCAGAGTTGTTGCGCTTGATCTCAGAATTTCAGCATGTCACACCTGACTTACAGCCAGTATTTGCTGGTTTACTGTTCATAGGCTGGGGAGCCTAGGCTGAGGTTCTTGTTTCACTGTACTTCTTGGCAATGACTTGCAATACAATAGACTCGCTGACCATGAAACTGGTCTGGCTTGAGTTCCCATCCTGGTCATCACCTCTATACTTTGGGAGGCATGTAATGGAACTTTTTAGCAATTACACATCTTTTTTTTTCTCCTCTGGTGGTCAACCTATGAAGGAGATATTCCCTCACACCCTTTGCTCCCACACCAGGCTATTTACAGCAGCATTTGCGAATTGTAAAGTTTTTGGATAGACTTTGACTATCCTTGAGACCTGCCTGCTGCTGCTTGTGCTGGGGATCATCATGTTGCTACACATATGGTGTGTTTTACCCATGGCCATCCCACCATGAGAATGCCCTCTTTTGTCTGATCTCGAAAGTTAAGCAGATCATAGAGAGACGCATCCAGTCCCTGAGGGAATCAGCCATTCTAGAGATCATCCATAGTAGGCTGGATGCCGGGAATGCACCCACAGAACCAGATGATGTCGAATGTACACAACCCATGCGGCAGAAACTTAAACGGAATTCTCCATCATCATACTCCGACTCATTGCCATCAGTGACCTGGAATGCAAGGTCATACACCTGGATCGGAGCAATCCCAGGCACAGCTACAGGTTGGGCAGAGAAGAGATTCAGAGCAGCCCTGTGGAGAAGGACTTGAGGCGTTGGTCGATGAGAAACTGAACATGAGCCAGCAGCGTGCGCTTGCAGCCCAGAAAGCCAACCATATCCTGGGCTGCATCAAAAGGAGCGTGACCAGCAGGTCAAAGGAGGTGATCCTGCCCCTCTACTCTGTTCTCGTGAGACCTCACTTGGAGTACTGTGTGCAGTTCTGGTGTCCTCAACATAAGAAGGACATGGAACTGTCGGAACAAGTCCAGAGGAGGGCCACAAGGATGATCAGGGGACTGGAGCAGCTCCTGTATGAAGATAGGCTGGGAAAGTTGGGGCTGTTCAGCCTGGAGAAGAGAAGGCTGCGTGGAGACCTCAGAGCAGCCTTCCAGAATCTGAAGGGGGCTATAAGGATGCTGGGGAGGGACTCTTCATTAGGGACTGTAGCGATAGGACAAGGGGTAACGGGTTCAAACTTAAACAGGGGAAGTTTAGATTGGATATGAGGAAGAAATTCTTTACTGTAAGGGTGGTGAGGCACTGGAATGGGTTGCCCAGGGAAGTTGCAAATGCTCCATCGCTGGCAGTGTTCAAGGCCAGTTTGGACAGAGCCTTGGGTGGCATGGTTTAGTGTGAGGTGTCCCTGCCCATGGCAGGGGGGTTGGAACTAGATAATATTAAGGTCCTTTCCAACCCTAACTATTCTATGATTCTATGATTCTATAATTCTGTAATGAGCAGCAACACCAACAGTGGAGGAAGTGACTCGTCAACTCGGAGAGTTCGAAGACAATCTCACCCCTTCCTTCATTTCAGCTGTGGAAAAATTGTCCCAGGAGCTCAAACAATTGAGAGACGATCTATCTTACCTATACAGCTCCTCAAGTGTACCAACCTATTTCTCAGGTATTAACAGAAGGCACCTTACTATCCGAGAGAGAAGATAGAGGAGGTACATGCCACGAGCCATTTTACCTGCAGGATCACCGAGAAGACATGAGAAAGTGGGATGGAAAACCTACCTCAGTTCTGGAGGAAGGGGTGCATTAATTGGAGAACAACAGTCAAGGGTAATCCTCCATGAAAGCTGCTGCTCCAGTCTCTGGTGAGCAATTTCCCAGAAGGAGTGGAAGAGCTGATTTTACTCCTACTCATGTGATGAGGAAGACTAATCCCTATATACAAGACCTAAGTGTACAATCTTATGATCACTATTAGAGGGGCCCTGTCTCCAGCCAGGTGAAGGTGGAGGTGGAGGAGAGGGACAATCGGGTTTACTGGACTGTGTGGATCAGATGGCCTGACATATCAGTCCCACAGGAGTATAAGGCTCTAGTACACACCAGTGCACAGTGTACCATGATGACATCAATCTATCAAGGGGTGGAACCTATTTGCATTCCTGGAGTGACAGGAGGATCCCAAGAGTTGACTGTACTGGAGGCTGAAATCAGCCTAACTGGGAATTAGTGGCAAAAGCATCCTATTGTCACTGGTCCATGGACTAAGGAATGATATCTCTCTGTGTGTGTGTATGTGTGTGTATATATATATGTATACATATATGTATGTACATATATATGAGGCAAAAGCAATGGTATATTGAAAAACGTGGGATCTGAACATGATGTGAATGGTATGGAATAAGGAGTAGATACTGTCCTGGGTTCAGGAATAGTAGTCACTTTTCTCTTTCTTAGTAGCTGGTACAGTGCTGTGTTTTCAATTTCAGTCTGAGAACAGTGCTGGTAACACCAATGTTTTCAGTTCTTGCTAAGTAATGTTTACTGCGATCAAGGACTTTCTCAGTCTCATGCTCTGTCAGTGAGGAAGGGCACGGGAAGCTGGGAGGAAGCAGAGACAGGACAACTGACCCAAACTAGCCAAAGGGATATTCCATACCACAGCACGTTATGCCCAGTATATAAACTTGGGGGAGTTACCCAGAAGGCCCACATCACTGCTCGGGTCGGGCTGGGTATCGGTCAGTGGGTGGTGAGCAATTGTATTCTCTCCCCTTGTTATTTCCTGCATCATTATTATTTTTGGTGGTAGCAGTAGTGTTTTTGTATTATACCTTAGTTACTTGACTGTTCTTATCTCAACCTGTGGGATTTACATTTTTTTGATTCTCCTCCCCATCCCTCCGGGAGCGGGGGGAAGAAGAAGAGGGGGAGTGAGCGAGTGGGTGTGTGGTTCTGAGTTGCCAGCTGGGCTTAAACCATGACATGGTTTATGAGAAACAGAACATGAGCCAGATTCAGTGTGTGCTCGCAGCCTAGAAAGCCAAACGTGCCTGGGCTGCATCAAAAGAAGTGTGACCAGCGGGTCAAAGAGGTGATCCTGCCCCTCTACTCTTCTGTCGTGGGACTCCACTTGGAGTACTGCATGCAGTTCTGGTGTCCTCAACATATGAAGGACATGCAGCTGTCGGAATAAGTCCAGAGGAGGGCCATGATGATGATCAGGGAGCTGGAGTACCTCCCATATGAAGACAGGCTGAGAAAGTTGGGGCTATTCAGCCTGGAGAAGAGAAGGCTGTGTGGAGACCTCAGAGCAGCCTTCCAGAATCTGAAGGGGGGCTACAAGGATGCTGGGGAGGGACTCTTCATTAGGAACTGTAGTGATAGGACAAGGGGTAATGAGTTCAAATTTAAACAGGGGATGTTTAGGTTGATTATAAGGAAGAAGTTCTTTACTGTGAGGGTGGTGAGGCACTGGAATGGGTTGCCCAGGGAAGTTGTGAATGCTCCATCGCTGGCGGTGTTCAAGGCCAGTTTGGACAGAGCCTTGGGTGACATGGTTTAGTGTGAGGTGTCCCTGCCCATGGCAGGAGGGTTGGAACTTGATGATCTTAAGGTCCTTTCCAACCCAAACTATTCTGATTTTGTATTTTTCTTAGTCGCACTAACAGAACATTGCATTGAGGATAACTAAAAGCTGAGGTGTGAAAACACTGACTGCATTGATGCAAATAGAATCTCTACAAAAAAATTTGCTTCTTTTCATAGTGCTGTTGGTCACTAGTCGCAACCTTACATTCCTTCACTGGAGTCCCCACCAGCAGTGGCTGCTCCCTTCCTGCAGTTGTGCTACTACAGCTGTTTGGGGCATCACTGAACCAGCCCCAAGCAGACATGTGGGGTAAAACCAGCTTTTCTTTTGATGGGGCTCGCCCCCAGCACCATGAGCAGCTTTACCACCACAACTTAGGAGACAGGGCAGTGACGGAGCAGCGGCCTCCCAGGGACAGCTGCTGGAGACATGCCCTGCATCTGCATGGCCACCCCCTTCCCTGATGGTATCCTGCCTGTCCTTCTCCCCATGTGGGATGGCATCAGGAAGGATCTGTCCCTTCAACTGTTCCTTTGGAAAAGACCAATGTCTACACAGGCTGCACATTTCACCTTTCATTTTGCAAAACAAGGATTTTTCTACTCAGGGGTATTTTCTTGCTTACTGCCCCATAGAGTATGCATGCCAATGCCATGGTTGTCAACGGACCAATGCATTGCCCTGCAAGAAGTTTCCTTTCAATTCTACACATTTTCAAATTTGCAAACTTATGTAGGGTTTAAACAAGAGTGTAGAGCAAGGAGCCCTGGGGGCAGGCATAGGATCCCTAACCACCTGCAGGCTGGGGAAAAGCCCCAGCCTCCCTCTGTCCTTCCAGCCAGCAAGCAGACAGGAGTGAGAGTAAGGGTCCTCTCCTCTGCAGACCAGAGTGAGACAGGGAAGGATGATCTCAAGGTGGGAGTCAGACTGAGCCAAAGCCCCTTCTTGACCCTTCCTCCCTTCCTGTACTCTGTTCCCTGTATTTTTTCTTGGTTGAGCATCATTTTCCTTATGCCCAAAAAGAAGAGCAGAAAACATGGACTAATTAACAAATTAAGTGGCCAGGGAAGAATATGCACTCAGGGGAAAGATGATGGGATACTGCTGCACCAGAGGAGAAACTAACCCTCCTGCCCTCCACCTGCAGACCTGCCCATCAGCCAGAACAGTAACTGCCTAAAAATACTGTAGATGAGTGCAAAAGAAAAATTGATGGCAGAGTACTCAATTCCAGGAAGGTGAAGAGTAACAATCTCTGATTTAAATACATATGAACATATCCTGTACTCCCCCTTCTAAGATTTTATTTAACCTTTGGTAAAATCTGCAAAGCTTTTTACTACCCCTGTAAATTGGCTTAGCATGCTCTGCAGAATATGTGCTGCTACCGCTGGCCATGGAAAGGCAGCCGTGTAAAAGCAAGATATGTTGCAATTCTTCACACCAATGCTCTGAGCTTGGTCTTACTTTACAGAAAGTAAAATCAAGATCAGCGTAGGCTGATATCATCCTCACTTCCATAAAATTCAAAAGTCAATGTAATAATAACCTAGAGAGAACGGTGCATTTTTAGGGTGGAATTATAAAACTCGCACTATGAATTTTAATCCCAGAAATCATCATGTTCTTTTATGGAGTTCAGAGGCCTTTCTTCCTGGGAGTTTTGCACACTTCAGTCGTTTAACTTTTTAAATCTTCCTACATTTGGAGAGAGAGGCAAAAATACCATGACTGAAACTTTTAGCATTATAATACCAACAACAACATTTTACCTCCAGGACAGCTGTGTGACCTGTGTTCAGTCAGGTCTGCCAGTGAATCGAAATCCTGCTGACAGTTATAGCAGGTGTAAACTGACTCATCCTCCATGTCTTCATCTTCCTCATTTCTCTCTTCCTGTCTCATCACGCTGTTCCTCTCTTCCAGGGCCTGGCTGTCCTTTGCTTTGCTCTCCAGCTCTCCTCCCAGGCCACCTGCCAACAGCAAGAACATCTTTTAAGTTTGAAAGGTCTGAAAAATAAGAGCTTTAAGAAGGATGTTGCACTTATTAAGATACATTTAATTACAGCAAATTTCACATTATTCCTGACACCTTTCATTATATTAATGTGCTTTTTATATCATGCAATGCAACAAATTCTCAAATGTATTCTTTGCTGCTTAGTGCAAAACCTGCAAACCCTCTCTCCTCATCTCTGGTGGGTGTATTGCGCGAGCCTCTAACTCTCTGTCACATAAAGTTGTTAGTGTTTTATCACTTAACCAGATTCTCAAAGCTTTAAAAATTGGCAAGATTAATTACAGCCCACAAAGAAAAGGTATGTGCTGAATTTTAATTCTCAATGCTCTCCTCTCCTCGCTACCTCCAAGCCCCAATATTAGTAGCAAGAAAAAAAAAAAGCTCTAGCTGAAGACCCTCAAAGCACATGTATACCCAGGATGTGAGAGATCCCTGAACTAACAAGAGGCACTTTGCTGGGCAGATGAACCTTGCATTGTGCCAGCCTAGCCAGGAGCCGACAGCATCACATGTGACCTTCGGGTCTCTCAGATATTCTTTATCTTCATCTGTGACTAGAGTGTGGGCTAGCACAAACATCTTTGCCAAAAAACCCTACAAGTTTTCATGCACATTAGTGTTCAGGCAGAATGAGCTGTCTGGCAGCTCCAGAACCACCCTGGTGCAGGGGCCGGACATGCTGGGGTCATGAGGTGGCAGGTCCATACACAGGGCAGCTGCCTATCTGCTGGCAATGGGGTGGGAGGCAGGGGCAGCCAGCCACAGCCAGTGCCCTCTGCATGCACTCAGTGGTCTCTCATGAGGGATGGGCTTGCAGCCACATCCTTGCAACTCCAGGACACCCCCTTGGCCATAGTGGATGTCTAGACATGCCTGAAGCCAGTCATGCCCAATGGCTCCATGCAGCACTGCAGCTCCCCAGAGAGGCAGCAGAGGTGAGAAAGCCCTTCTAAATCCCTTCTCCCCTTTCAGCAGTGAAGGCATCCACTAGAAATGCTGGCCATGCTGACCAGGCTTTGGTGACCAGCTCAAATGGAGGTGCCTGTGCCTCTTACACACACATGTTCCAACAACCTGGGCAACACAGCTGCAAGCACTACAACCACACCATTTCACCTGCCCCATGAGCATTCATATACTGAATATGCCCTGCTGGTAAGACAGTGTCCTGGGTTCAGAAGCAGCAGTCATTTTTCTCCTTCTCGGTAGCTGGTGCAGCACTGTGTTTTTGATTTTGGGCCTGGGAACAGTGCTGATAACACCAGTGTTTTCAGTTACTGCTTGGTGATGTTTAGGCTGGCCAAGGACTTTCTGAGCCTCATGCTCTGCCAGGGAGGAGGGGAAGCCGGGAGGAAGGAGAGACAGGACACCTGACCCAGACTAACCAAAGAGGTTACTCCATACCACAGCACGTCATATCCAGGATGTAGAAACGGAGGGCAGAGACCCGGAAGGGTGGTGAGGGTGCACGGTGGGGGTGCACTGGTGGGGGTGCACTGCGTAGTCGGGCTTGATATTGGATGGTGAGAAATTGTATTCTTTTCCCTTGTATTTTCTCTTGTCATTATTATTATTGGTGGTAGCAGTAGTGATTTGTGTTATACCTTAGTTACTAAACTGTTCTTATCTCAACCTGTGGGAGTTGCATTCTTTCGATTCTCCTTCCCATCCCTCCAGGAGCGGAGGGAAGAAAGAGTGGGGAGTGAGTGAGAGAGCGACTGTATGGGTTTATAGACTTAAACCACGACAGACAGGAACATTTGAGAAGTCATCCAGCAAAGTGAGATGGAACCCCATGCTCTTCTATGGAAGAGATCTTCCTGCACCATGCACTGGATGATCCTGAGAGCCTAGGAGCTGCCCACAGCCAGGCAGGAGGGAGATGAAACCTTGTTGGTTCAGGGTGCATTTGGGTTTTAAGCCATTAAGGAAACACTAGCAAACAGAGAGATTAACTGTTTCTAAAATTAGATAAGAGCCAAAAAGATTAAGGACAACCAATTCTGAAAACATGAAACACAGCTGAAAAACAAAATTTATTGAAGATGAAAATTGGTTACCACAAGCTCTGCAATTCAGACAAACACATTGGCACTCTGCAACTAATATCCAGTCAGAGCACAATTTATACCACCTTCTGTACTGCGCATGATAACATAAATCAACTGGTGTAAAACACTGTGCAGCTTTCCTTGGAGAACTTGTAAGATGTACCCTTTGAACTGCAATGGATCCACTGAAAAAAAAAATGCTTGTTTGTGGTGTATCACAGCAACCTTTTTAGCAATTAACTGAACAGCACATTTTCGGGTTCTTTGAAATTATGCATATATTTCTACTACAAAATTTCAATTAAGGGCTAGATATAATGTTCAACTCAACAAATCAGATATGCCACTTACACAGCAGCAACAAATTTAAGGATTTGGTTATAAAAAGTATCACTCATTAAGCACACCATATTGTGAGCCATCATTTGAACTATGTTTATTCAATAAACTGCTGTTTGGCAAAGCTCATGCTTAATACACTTTTCCTTAAATAAAAATGTATTGTAAATAAAAACACCACATGATTCTGGTTCGCTTCCTACTACTTCTTTACCAAATAGAAAGTCATAGAATCATAGAATAGTTAAAGTTGGAAAGAACGTTAAGATCATCCAGTTCCAGCCCCCCTGCCATGGGCAGGGACACCTCCCACTAAACCATGTCACCCAAGGCTCTGTCCAACCTGGCCTTGAACACCACCAGG
Source organism: Amazona ochrocephala (assembly GCA_039720435.1). Taxonomy (NCBI): domain Eukaryota; kingdom Metazoa; phylum Chordata; class Aves; order Psittaciformes; family Psittacidae; genus Amazona; species Amazona ochrocephala. The sequence continues at coordinate 22,269,748 of CM077908.1, forward strand.
GATGGAGCATTCACAACTTCCTTGGGCAACCCATTCAAGTGCCTCACCACCCTCACAATAAGAACTTCTTCCTTATATTCAACCTAAACTTACCCTGTTTAAGTTTGAACCCCTTACCCCTTGTCCTATCACTACAATCCCTCATGAAGAGTCCCTCCCCAGCATTCCTATAGGCCCCCTTCAGATACTGGAAGGCTGCTATGAGGTCTCCACGGAGCCTTCTCTTCTCCAGGCTGAACAGCCCCAACTTTCTCAGCCTATCTTCATAGGGGAGGTGCTCCAGCCCCTTTAGCATCCTTCTGGCCCTCCTCTGGACTTGCTCCAACATCTACATGTCCGTTTTATGTTGAGGACACCAGAACTGCACACAATACTCCAAGTGAGGTCTCATCACGAGAGCAGAGTAGAGAGACAGGATCACCTGCCTCGACCTGCTGGTCACACTCCTTTTGATGCAGCCCAGGATACGGTTGGCTTTCTGGGCTGCAAGCACACATTGGCAGCTCATGTTCATATTTTCATCGACCAACACCCCCAAGTCCTTCTCCACAGGGCTGCTCTGAATCTCTTCTCTGCCCAACCTGTAGCTGTGCCTGAGATTGCCCCAACCCAGGTGTAGGACCTTGCACTTGCCATGGTTAAACTTCATAAGGATGGCATCAGCCCACCTCACAAGCATGTCAAGGTCCCTCTGGATGGCATTCCTTCCCTTCATTGTATCAACCGAACCACACAGCTTGGTGTCATCAGGAAACTTGCTGAGGACGCACTCAATCCCACTGTCTATGTCACCAACAAAGTTGTTGAACAAGACCGGTCCCAACAGATTGCTAAAAAAGAAAATAAAATAACAGTAATCACAGCTACTGACCTGTGAGGAATCTGCAAAGGCAGCACAGCACCTTGGGTACATAGCTCCCACCCACCACCAGAATGTTTGTGCACAGCACAAGGGTATGGGCAAACATCAGCAGGAGGGAGCTCCTGGCACCAAGTTTTAAGGATAAATGATGGCTAATTAATTCTAAAAAGGGGGTAAAAATTGCCCCTTTATTCTACAAAACTGTTATTAGTAATTTTTAAATGAACCTGCCATCTCTAATATTGGCTTTAACAACTTTCTTTTGTTTTTGCAGGAGGAAAAACAAAAAAGAGGCAAGAAAGAAAAAGCAAGATGAAGAAACAACGTACTCACCACCTGGGACAGCATCTGACCAGGAGTCATCATCACATGACAAAGAAGAAGAAGAAGAAGAGGTGACTTCCCAATTGCGGACCTCGACCGAGCTACGGAATATGCGAAAGGACTTTACCCGTCAGCCAGGGGAGCACATCATCACCTGGTTGCTCCGATGCTGGGACAACAGGGCCGATGGTCACGAACTAGAAGGTAGTGAAGCCAAACAGCTGGGATGACTTGCTAGGGAAGGGGGAATTGACAAAGCAAATGCAAGAGAGAAACGGCCCCTCAGCCTTTGGAGGCAGCTCTTGGCAGCTGTGAAAGATAGGTTTCCATACAAGGATGATGTTATGAGTCGTTCGGCTAAGAGGACTACTATAGAAAAGGGCATCCAGTCTTTGAGGGAATCAGCCATTGTAGAGATGATCTACAATATCGAGCCGAATAATGGGGATATACCCATAGATCCACATGAAGTCGAATGTACACGACCCATGTGGTGGAAATTTACACGGAATGCACGCCCATCATATGCCCACTCATTGGCAACAGTAACCTGGAATGACATAATACCACCAACAGTGGATAAAATGATTCATAAACTCCGAGAGTTCGAAGACAATCTCACCCCTTCCATCATCTCAGCTGTGGAAAAACTGTCCCAGGACCTCAAAGAATTGAGAGACGATCCATCCAGCTCCTCACATGTACCAACACAGGTCTCAGCTATTAACAAAAGGCGCCCTACTGTTTGAGAGAGAAGATATAGAAGGTATACACCATGGGCCACCTTCTGGTTTTACCTGTGGGATCACGGAGAAGATATGACGAAGTGGAATGGAAAGCCTACTTCAGTTTTAGAGGAACGGGTGCAAGAACTGAAGAGGAGAACAAAAGTCAAGGCTGATCACCCCATGAAGGCTGCGGCTTCAGTCTCTGGTGAGCAGATTCCCAGATGTAGTGGAAGACCCGATTTTACTTCAGCTCCTGTGATAAGGAATAATTCCTGTCAACAAGATGTGAGTGACCAATGTGATGAGTATTAGAGGGGCCCCGCCTCCAGCCAGGTGGAGGAGAGGGACAATCAGGTTTACTGGACTGTGTGGATCAAATGGCCTGGCACATCAGTCCCACAGAAGTATAAGGCTCTAGTAGATACCAGTGCACAGTGTACCCTGATGCCATCAAGCTCTCAAGGGGTGGAACCCATTTATATTTCTGGAGTGACAGGAGGATCCCAAGAGCTGACTGTACTGGAGGCTGAAATCAGCCTGACTGGGAGGGAATGGCAAAAACACCCCATAGTGACTGGTCCAAAGGCTCCATGCATCCTTGGCATAGATTACCTCAGGAGAGGGGACTTCAAAAACACAAAAGGGTACCGATGGGCTTTTGGTATTGCTGCTTTGGAGACAGAGGAAATTGAGCACCTGTCCACCTTGCCTGGTCTCTCAGATGATCCTTCTGTTGTGGGGTTGCTGAAGGTGGAGGAACAACAAGTGCCAATCGCAACCACAACAGTGCACCGGCGGCAATATCGCACCAACCGAGACTCCCTGATCCCCATCCATAAGCTGATCCGTAGATTGGAGAGTCAAGGAGTGATCAGTAGGACTCGCTCACCCTTTAATAGCCCCATATGGCCAGTGCGAAAGTCTAACGGAGATTGGAGATTAACAGTAGACTATCGTGGCCTGAACGAAGTTACACCACCCTTGAGTGCTGCCAGACCGGACATGCTAGAACTTCATTATGAACTGGAGTCAAAGGCAGCCAAGTGGGATGCCACAATTGATATTGCCAATGCATTTTTCTCAATTCCTTTGGCAGCAGAGTGCAGGCCACAGTTCGCTTTTACTTGGAGGGGCATCCAGTACACTTGGAACCGACTGCCCCAGGGGTGGAAACACAGCCCTACCATCTGCCATGGACTGATCCAGACCGCACGGGAACAGGGACAAGCTCCAGAACACCTGCAATACATTGATGACATTATCACGCGGGGTGATACAGCAGAAGAAGTTGTTGAAAAAGGGAGGAAAATAATCCAAATCCTGCTGAAAGGTGGTTTTGTCATAAAACAGAGTAAGGTCAAGGGACCTGCACAGGAGATTCAATTTTTGGGAATAAAATGGCAAGATGGACGTTGCCAGATCCCCACAGATGTGACCAACAAGATAACAGCAGGGTCTCCACCAACTAAGAAGAAAGAAACACAAGCTTTCTTGGGTGTTGTGGGGTTCTGGAGAATGCACATCCCAAATTACAGTTTGATTGTAAGCCCTATCTATCACATGACCTGGAAGAAGAATGATTTTAAATGGGGCCCTGAGCAACAACAAGCCTTTGAGCAAATTAAACGAAAGATAGTTCATGCTGTAGCCCTCGGACCAGTCCGGACCGGGCCGGATGCGAAAAATGTATTGTACACCGCAGCCAGGGAGAATGGTCCTACCCAGAGCCTCTGGCAGAAAGCTCCAGGGGAGACTCGAGGTCGACCCCTTGGCTTTTGGAGTCGGGGATACAGAGGATCTGAGGCCAGCTATACCCCAACTCAAAAAGAGATACTGGCAGCCTATGAAGGGGTTCGAGCTGTTTCAGAAGTGAATGGCACTGAAGCACAGCTCCTCCTGGCACCCCGGTTGCCCGTGCTGGGATGGATGTTCAAAGGCAGGGTCTCCTCTAGACATCATGCAACTGATGCTACATGGAGTAAGTGGGCTGCATTAATTACACAACGAGCTCAAACAGGAAATCCCAGTCGTCCAGGAATTCTAGAAGTCATCATGGACTGGCCAGAGGGTAAAGATTTTGGAATGTCACCAGAGGAGGAGGAGGTTATGCATGCTGAAGAGGCCCCACCATTCAATGAACTGTCAGAAAGTAAAAAGCAATATGCCCTGTTTACTGATGGGTCCTGTCGCATTGTGGGAAAGCATCGTAGATGGAAGGCAGCTGTATGGAGTCCTCGACAACAAGTTGCAGAAACTGCTGCAGGAGAGGGTGAATCGAGTCAGTTTGCCACGGTGAAAGCCATCCAGCTGGCCTTGGACATTGTTGAACGAGAAAAATGGCCAGTACTTTATCTATATACTGACTCACGGATGGTGGCGAATGCCCTGTGGGGGTGGTTGCAGCAATGGAAGCAGAGCAACTGGCAACACAGAGGTAAACCCATCTGGGCTGCTGCACTGTGGCAAGATATTGCTGCCCGAGTGCAAAACCTGGTGGCCAAGGTACGCCACGTAAATGCTCATGTACCCAAGAGTCAGGCCACTGAGGAACACCAGAACAACCAACAAGTGGATAAAGCTGCTCAGATTGAAGTGGCTCAGATGGACTTAGATTGGCAACATTAGGGTGAATTATTTTTGGCCCAGTGGGCCCATGACACTTCAGGCCATCAGGGCAGAGATGCAACATACAGATGGGCTCGTGATCAAGGGGGGGACTTAACAGTGGACACTATTGCCCAGGTTATTCACAACTGTGAAACATGTACTGTAATTAATCAAGCTAAACGGCTAAAGCCTCTTTGGTATGGAGGACGATGGCTGAAGTACAAATATGGGGAGGCCTGGCAGATTGATTATATCACACTCCCACCAACCCGCCAAGGCAAGCGCCATGTGCTTACCATGGTGAAAGCAACCACAGGATGGCTGGAAACGTACGCTGTACCCCACACCACTGCCTGGAACACTATCCTGGGCCTTGAGAAACAGATTTTGTGGCGACACGGCACCCCAGAGAGAATTGAGTCAGACAATGGAACTCATTTCCTGAACAGCATGATAGACACTTGGGCCAAAGAGCATGGCACTGAATGGGTATATCACATCCCCTACCATGCACCAGCCTCTGGGAAAATCGAACGGTACAATGGGCTATTAAAAACTACACTGAGAGCAATGGGTGGTGGGACTTTCAAACATTGGGATACACATTTACCTAAGGCCACCTGGTTGGTCAACACCAGAGGATCTGCCAACAGGGCTGGTCCAGCCCAATCAGAACTTCTACATACTGTGGAGGGGGAGATAGTTCTTGTGGTGCACATAAAGAATTTGCTGGGGAAGACAGTCTGGGTTATTCCTGCTTCAGGTAAAGGCAAACCCACTCATGGGATTGCTTTTGCTCAGGGACCCAGATATACTTGGTGAGTAATGCAGGAAGATGGGGAAGTCCGATGTGTACCTCAAGGGGATTTGATTTTAGGGGAAAACAGCCAATGAACTCAATTGTATGCTGTTGCCTGCTATGTAATACTTTTATAGCCCACCAACTAGATGTCTTCAAGTCATCAGCGAATGGCTGTCTGACCGTCATCCCAACAAAGAATGAACTTTAATGAAACCGGATGAGTTCTGCAGTAAAGGAACGATCAGCATCAGCAGTCAACGATCCAACACTGCACATCGCCTCCCCTGCTCTGAATGACTGTTACAAGAGATGGAGCTTGACGTTGCGGACTGAATGGACTCAGAAGCTTTGTAGGGATTGATCCATGCACTGAGGGATGATCTCTCTCCCTCTGTGTGTGTGTGTGTATGTATATATACACATGTGATGGCATATTGAAAATGTGGGATCTGAGCATGACATGAATGGTATGGAATAAGGGGTGGATACTGTCATGGGTTCAGCAGCAGCAGTCAATTTTTTCTCCTTCATAGTAGCTGGTGCAGTGCTGTGTTTTTGACTTTCGGTCTGGGAACAGCACTGATAACACCGATGTTTATAGTTACGGCTTAGAATGTTTTGGTCTGACCAAGGACTTTCTGAGTCTCATGCTCTGCCAGGGAGGAGGGGAAGCCGAGAGGAAGCAGAAACAGGATACCTGACCCAGACTGACCAAAGAGGTTATTCCATGCCACAGCACGTCATGTCCAGGATGTAAAAAAAAAAAACTGGGGCCGGAACCCGGAAGAGTTGTTTTTTTTTTCAGTTCACAGCTCACTCGTCGGGTGGTGAGCAGTTGTATCCTCTTCCCTTGTATTTCTCTTGTTATTATTATTATTGGTGGTAGCAGCAGTGGTTTGTGTTATACCTTAGTTACTGGACTGTTCTTATCTCAACCTGTGGGAGTTACATTACAGAATCACAGAATCACAGAATAGTAAGGGCTGGAAAGGACCTCAAGATCATCGAGTTCCAACCCCCCCGCCATGGGCAGGGACACCTCCCACTAAACCATGCCATCCAAGGCTATGTCCAACCCCACCTTGAACGCCGCCAGGGATGAAGCATAAACATTCTTTCGATTCTTCTCCCCATTCCCCCCCCCTTGCAGTGGGGGGGAAGAAAGACTCTTCCCTTGTATTTTCTCTTGTCATTATTATTATTGGTTGTAGCAGTAGTGGTTTGTGTTATACCTTAGTTACTAAACTGTTCTTATCTCAACCTGTGGGAGTTGCATTCTTTGATTCTCCTTCCCATCCCTCCAGTAGAGGAGGGAAGAAAGAGTGGGGATTGAGTGAGAGAGTGGCTGCGTGAGTTTATAGAGACTTAAACCATGACAGTAAGGGAGGATATAATTTAGAAAAATCAGCTTTGAAAGCACACCTAACTCTACCCAAAATGTCAGGAAACTGAGTTGGGAGCTTTTTGCTTTTCTTTTCCTTTTTTTCTTTTTTTTTTTTCTTTTTTTTTTTTTTTTCCCTGTAGCAGAGTGGAAGGCCCGTAGGACTTTTAGACAAGAAGAATATTTTACTCTATGACCTAAACAACCTGGCCAACAGTCAAGAATATGTTATTATAATTGGCACTATAGTTAATGTTGTTAATGACTCTTGAGTTTTCTGTAAAAGACAGCTTATGCTCTAGGAAGCTATTTCAAAGAGGGCATAGCAAGAACTGGGAGTGTTCCTGCCTGATCTCGTAGTCCAAGGAATGTGGCAAACTTGGAAAAGCTGGAAAAATGAATTCCCAAAGGCCAGCTTAAAAGTTGCAGTCAGAAGAAATGCCTTCTGAGCTGTGTTCAAAACAGCTCTGTTACTGGAACAACGTGCTCCTAAAGGCAAATATTTGAAAACAGATGTCATGTACCATGTTCAACTTGGTCCTCACTGAAGTCAAGAGCAGATTTCCACTTGCTTCAGACCAGGGTATAAAACGCTGCCATCAGGCTGGGGTTGTGCTCGGAGCTGTGGTGGCAGAGCCTTAGCCCTGGACCACAGCACCAGCCCCGCTATGACAGCAGCACCAACTGCTTTGGGTACTTCAGTTAGCAATACAGGCCTGGAAACACAAGGAGGTCAGAGACACACTGGAAGTGATTATGATGCCTTCATACAATATCCACTAAGACACATGGAAATGGGTAACACCACGCAACACATGGAGCAGAGAAATTAAAAAAGGAACAAACCACTTAGCTTATTTTTTCAGCTGTGGAATCAAATCTGGACAGTTTAAACTTTTTATCTTATCAGCACAATACAGGGCAGGCAAGCCTTTATGTCTTTGTGCCAGTAAATTTTCTGGGGCTTTTCTTTAATTTATTTTTTTTTAAGCCTAAGGAGTTTGTAAAGATGGGATTTATTTTAAATCTAGGATTGTTCTTTGGAACATGCTATTTACTGCACAGTTATATCTGGCTTTAAATACTTCCAGTTATAGGCCTTCTATCAAGAGCTGTTTCTTTACAGTAGGCATACACTGGTTTATTGCTTGGCAGCACTTCCTATCACAGCAGTTTTGCTACTGCAGTCTATAGAGTGCCGAAAGTTATGCTGTGCAACTCATTACATAAGCATGTACACACGCATGCACACTGACAAGGTCTGAGAGCCAGAAGGCAAAAGATAAAATGAAGAGTGGGAAAGACTCATCTCTTCATTACTCTGCCTTGGTCCAAAGCAAAAATAATAAAAGGTCTCACAAAGGGCTACAATAATTCCTAGAATTTTTCCAGAGATGCAGGACAAGTGGTAAAAGTAAATGGCAATGAAGAAGTAAAAACAAATTGCTGGAGGAATTCCAAGTGCTGGAACCTCCTGGCACTCGGCAGAGCCCCAGTCACCTACCCAGGGGTGCAGCCTTCCTGCCCCACAGCCACAGGGCAGCCACTCAGCTCCCTGACAAAATAAAAAGTAAAGGAAATTTCATCTATAATTAGGAAGTAAGAATAAAAGAAACAAATGACTTAAAGGAAAAGTCTAGTCTAAATGTTCCTTAGTAAATGTTTTGCTGTCCTGGGTTCAGCTGCAGCAGTTACTTTTCTCCTTCTTAGTAGCTGGTGCAGGTCTGTGTTTTCGGCTTTAGTCCGAGAACAATGCTGATAACACACCAATGTTTTGAGTTGTTGCTAAGTAATGCTTACTTCAATCAAGGACTTTTCAGTCTCTCATGCTCTGCCAGGGAGGAGGGGCACAAAAAGTGAGGAGGAGGCAGAGACAGGACAACTGACCCAAACTAGCCAAAGGGATATTCCATACCACAGCACGTCATGCCCAGTATAGAAACTGGGAAGAGCTACTCGGAAGGCCCAGATTGCTGCTCGGGTCAGGCTGGGTATCAGTCGGTGGGTGGTGAGCAACTGTGCTGTGCATCACTTGTGTTTATTGTTTTCCTTTTCCCCTTTTAGTTTTATATTCTCTCCCCTTGTTATTTCCCTTATCATTATTGTTATTGGTGGTAGCAGTAGTGGTTTTGTATTATACCTTAGCTACTGGACTGTTTTTATCTCAACCCCTGGAAGATACATTCTTTTGATTCTCCTCCCCATCCCTCCATTAGCGGGGGGGGGGGGGGGGGGGGGGGGGGAAGAAGGTGGGGAGCAAGCAAGCAGCTGCATGGTTCTGAGTTACCAGCTGGGCTTAAACCACAACAGCCACTAGTGTTTCAGTAATTAAAACACAAGCAAACCTCAGCTGAAATCTCCCCACAGGATGAAAAGACTTGCATTTGCTGGGTGCCGCTCTGTGGCTCTTCAACATTGCAAAAATTGTCTTTTTTAAACACTTGCATCTTGAACACTAGCATGCTTGAACGCTCATGTGCTACCTCTCAATGTGCCAGGGCCCTAATGTGAGCCACTGTAACCACTGCAACCACTGCAACCATACCCATGCAAAGCAGCTAAAAACCTGCTCTAGCCAAGCAAACCAGGTCAGAGAGTGCAGATCATAGCCCAGCCCTAGGACAGGTATCAAAGGCAGCTCATTCCACACATCAAAACATCGCTATGTGCGTCAGAAACAAGCAGGTTTGGTGCTCAATCATGCAGTGCGGCATAGGTATTTCACACCCTGTCAAACCACATGGGGGAAAAGAAAAAAATGTGCCTAGCTGAAATACAAAGAGAGAGGGTAATGCATGAAACACCATAGTATATTCATGTAACATCAAATTGCACAGGATGACTACACAACAGCAGAGTGAGTGAAGCACAGGCTACCATGCAATCACATTGACACTCAATTGCCACACAGTGTTCCTCACAGGCTGGGGAGATCTGTGCATCAGATCCTGACTTCCCTCAACAAGAGATAAAAGCAACCATAATATAAAAAGAATTCTTTGATACAGCATGTAGTTAATGGTGGTGGCCTCTTAACACTTACAACTTAATAAAATTGATCTCACTGTGGTACTGTAATGAAGAACAGTAGGATAAGGCTACCCTTGAACCATGAAAACTGTAGATTGCTACCTCCTCGTGCATTCCTAGGGCTATGGCAGCTGCAGCCTCTCCAAGCTGTCATTTGTCTAACAAGTGGCAGTGGTGGCTACAAGGGCTTTTTTTGGAAAGGCAAGGGAAGAAGGACAATGCTCAGTGCTAGCTATCTCTCTAGATAATAACCCACAGATTATACCAATAATACAGTTTTGCGTGAAGTGTGCTAATAAAATACAGAAAAGTCAGAGACTTTAAGAAGCACACCTTAGTAACATTTCCCAGTACAGTCTTATTACACTCCAGTATGTATTAAATCATATTAATTTCTAAATTGAATTTCTTCTTTAACCTAAAAAAAAAAAAAGCTGTTTCGGTAGGGTACTGCACCTCCTTCTACATCTGCTTGTACACATACTTTAAGGGAAAGGGGTTCCAAGCTAAATGCCCAGTAATAACTACTGAACTGCTGCCTGCTTCTGCCAGCACTGCCCTGCTCACAGAACTGTTAATGACAGCCCAGCACACCCCCCAGCATTCTCCTCTCAGCATCCTTCTATTAACTTACACCAATGTTTTGCAAGGAAAATGTTCATCTTACTTCACTAATAGGGTAAAATTTTCTGAAATTAGCAGCTACAGTGTTTAAGAAAACCTTAAGTGTCTACCTCAGGTTTAAAGGCACTGAAAAAGCTGTCAAGAACACACAGTAGAGGATTGACAGCTCGTTGCACCTCCCTTTGCTGTAGCACAGTGTCCTGGGTTCAGCAGTAGCAGTCATTTTCTCCTTCTTAGTAGCTGGTGCAGTGCTGTGTTTTTCACTTTCAGCCTGGGAACAGCACTGATAACACCGATGTTTTTAGTTGTTGCAAAGTAATGCTTACTCTGACCAAGGACTTTCTGAGTCTCATGCTCTGCCAGGGAGGAGGGGAAGCCAGGAGGAAGCAGAGACAGGACACCTGACCCAAACTAGCCAAAGAGGTATTCCATATCACAGCACGTCATGCCCACTATATAAACTGGAGGCAGTTACCTGGAAGGGCTAGATCACTGCTCGGGTAGGGCTGGGTATTGGTCGGTGGGTGGTGAGCGGTTGTATTCTCTTCCCTTGTTATTTCCCTTATCATTATTATTACTGGTGGTAGCAGTAGTGGTTTTGTGTTATACCTTAGCTACTAAACTGTTCTTACCTCAACCTGTGGGAGTTACATTCTTTCGATTCTCCTCCCCATCCCTCCAGGAGCGGGGGGAGGAAGGGGAGAGAGTGAGCGAGCGGCTGCAAGGTTTTGGGTTGCCGGTTGGGCTTAAACCACGGCAGTTCTTTGAGATCATCTTTCAATTGTTTGAACTCCTGAGACAGTTTTTCCACAGCTGAAATGATGGAAGGGGTGAGAGTGTCTTCGAATTCTCTGAGTTGACAAATCATTTCATCCACTGTTGGTGGTGCTATGTCATTCCAGATTATTGCTGCCAATGAGTGGGCATATATTGACAGTGCATTCCATGTAAATTTCCACCATATGGGTCGTGTACATTCGACTTCATCTGGATCTATGATGTCGAGCACCATCTCTTGCAACAGTCTTTCAGAGCAAGAGAGACAGTGTGCAGTGTTGGATTGTTGCCTGCTGATGATACCATGAAACTCGTCTGGTTTCATCAAAGTTCATTCTTTGTTAGGATGATGGTCAGAGGGAAGTCAGGGCCAGTCAATGGTAACACAAAGACATCTAGTTGGTGGGCTATAAAAGTGCTACATAGCAGGCAACAGGATACAATTGAGTTCATTGGCTGGCGAATCGAGTCAGTTTGCCACGGTGAAAGCCATCCAGCTGGCCTTGGATGTTGCTGAACGAGAAAAGTGGCCAGCACTTTATCTCTATACTGACTCATGGATGGTGGCAAATGCCCTGTGGGGGTGGTTGCAGCAATGGAAGCAGAGCAACTGGCAACACAGAGGTAAACCCATCTGGGCTGCTGCACTGTGGCAAGATATCGCTGCCCGGGTGCAGAACCTGATGGTGAAGGTACACCACGTAGATGCACATGTACCCAAGAGTCAGGCCACTGAGGAACACCAGAACAACCAACAAGTGGATAAAGCTGCTCAGATTGAAGGGGCTCAGATGGACTTAGATTGGCAACATTAGGGTGAATTACTTTTGGCCCGGTAGGCCCATGACACTTCAGGCCATCAGGGCAGAGATGCAACATACAGATGGGCTTGTGATCAAGGGGGGGACTTAACAATGGACACTACTGCCCAGGTTATTCATGACTGTGAAACATGTACTGTAATTAATCAAGCTAAACGGCTAAAGCCTCTTTGGTATGGAGGACAATGGCTGAAGTAGAAATATGAGCAGGCCTGGCAGATTGATTATATCACACTCCCACCAACCTTCCAAGGCAAGCGCCATGTGCTTACCATGGTGGAAGCAACCACAGGATGGCTGGAAACATACGCGGTGCCCCACGTCACTGCCTGGAACACTATCCTGGGCCTTGAGAAACAGATTTTGTGGCGACACGGCACCCCAGAGAGAATTGAGTCAGACAATGGAACTCATTTCCTGAACAGCATGATAGACACTTGGGCCAAAGAGCATGGCATTGAGGGGGTATATCACATCCCCTACCATGCACCAGCCTCTCGGAAAATCGAATGGGACAATGGGCTATTAAAAACTACATTGAGAACAGTGGGTGGTGGGACTTTCAAACATTGGGATACACATTTACCTAAGGCCACCTGGTTGGTCAACACCAGAGGATCTGCCAACAGGGCTGGTCCAGCCCAGTCAGAACTTCTACATACTGTGGAGGGGGACAAAGTTCCTGTGGTGCATATAAGGAATTTGCTGGGAAAGACAGTCTGGGTTACTCCTGCTTCAGGTAAAGGCAAACCCACTCGTGGGATTCCTTTTGCTCAGGGACCCAGATATACCTGGTGGGTAATGCGGGAAGATGGTGGGTGGATAAATAACTGGCTGGATGGCCACACGCAAAGAGTAGTGCTCAATGGCTCAGTGTCCAGCAGGAGACTAGTAACGAGTGGTGCCCCTCAGGGATCTGTGTTGGGACTGGTCTTGTTCAACATCTTTGTCGGTGACATGGACAGTGGGATTGAGTGTGCCCTCAGCAAGTTTGCTGATGACACCAAGCTGTGTGGTTCGATTGATACACTGGAGGGAAGGAATGCCATCCAGAGGGACCCTGACACGCTTGTGAGGTGGGCTGATGCCAACCTGATGAAGTTTAACCATGTGCAAGGTCCTACGCCTGGGTCGGAGGAATCCCAGGCACAGCTACAGATTGGGCAGAGAAGAGATTCAGAGCAGCCCTGTGGAGAAGGACTTGGGGGTGTTGGTCGATGAGAAACTGAATGTGAGACTGATTCAGTGTGTGCTTGCAACCCAGAAAGCCATCCGTATCCTGGGCTGCATCAAAAGGAGCATGACCAGCAGGTCAAAGGAGGTGAGTCTGCTCTCGTGAGACCTCACTTGGAGTACTGTGTACAGTTCTGGTGTCCTCAACATAAGAAGGACATGGAACTGTCGGAACAAGTCCAGAGGAGGGCCACGAGGATGATCAGGGGACTGGAGCACCTCCCATATGAAGATAGGCTGAGAAACTTGGGGCTGTTCAGCCTGGAGAAGAGAAGGCTGCGTGGAGACCTCATAGCAGCCTTCCAGTATCTGAAGGGGGCCTATAGGGATGCTGGGGAGGGACTCTTCATAAGGGACTGTAGTGATAGGACAAGGTGTAACGGGTTCAAACTTAAACAGGGGAAGTTTAGATTGGATATAAGGAGGAAGTTCTTTACTTTAAGCATGGTGAGGTACTGGAATGGGTTGCCCAAAGAAGTTGCGAATGCTCCATCCCTGGCAGTGTTCAAGGTGGGGTTGGACAAAACCTTGGATGGCATGGTTTAGTGGGAGGTGTCCCTGCTCATGGCAGGGGGGTTGGAACTAGATGATCTTAAGGTCCTGTCCAACCCTAACTATTCTATGATCCCATGATTCTATGAATTCATAATTCTTTAAAGTAGGTTTTATGATGTTACACCTAAAACCCTTATGCCTGCTGCAGCAAGCTCTAGCAGGATTTATATTCTTTCGATTCACCTGCCCATCCCGCTGGGAGTGAGGGGGGAGGGAAGACGGAGGGGACTGAGCAAGCGAGCGGCTACATGGTTCTGAGTTACCTGCTTGGCTCATACCATGACAGTCCTTTGTGGCACCCAAGGGTTGAGATAATGACAAATCTGACCAGAGTGTGTCTAATCCTATTTGTGATAAGCATTCATTGTTTTGGATTAATAGTCAGTTGTCACAAAGTTGATTTATTTGCTCTCAGAGTTGTTGCACTTGGTCTCAGAGTTTCAGCATGTCACACCTTCCTTACATCCAGTATTTGCTGTTTTAGTCCTTATCAGCTGGGAGGCTTGGGCTAAGGTTCTTGTTTCACTGTATTTTATGGTAATGACTTGCAATACAATAGACTCATTGATCATGAAACCGGTCTGGCTTGCATTCTCAGCGTGGTCATCACCTCTATACTTTGGGAGGCATATAATGGGACTTTTTAGCAATTACACATCTTTTTTTTCCTCCTCGGGGGCTCAACCTATGAAGGAGACATTCCCTCACACCTTCCGCTCCCCCACCAGGCTATTTACAGTAGCATTTGAGAATTCTAAAGGTTTTTAATATCATTTGGATACCCTTGAAACCTGCCTGCTGCTTTTGCTGGGAATCAGCATGTCGCCACAAATACTGCATGTGTTTTACCCATGACCATACCTCCCTGAGAATGCCCTATCTCTTCTGATCTCAGAAGCTAAGCAGGGTCAGGTTCGGGTCTTGTGTAAGGTTTAACGATGATCTAAGAGGACCACCAAGAGATTTTCCCCGAGGCTGGACAGTCACGAGTGGCAGGGTGCGTGGCATAGTATGGGCAAGTATTTAGGCCAGTGGGCCCCTCAAGTGCTTTGGAACTTCACCCCTGAATATATCCAAAATATGGAAAAACTAGTAAAACACTCAAATGAGGTGTGCTGTCATCCTGGCACTACCAGAGAGGGACAATTCATTGCAGGATGCTGGGGCTTGGCTTACACTTACAGAGCCCTGCTCCGTAAGGAGCAGGAAGAAGATGTCTCTGGATCTGATGGCAAAGCAACAGACAACGCAACTACTCAAACTCCAAGCACAGCAGCTACACCAACCCCGACAAGAGACACTGCGGCCACTCCAACCCCAGTGAAAGACAGCGCAGCTACTCCAACCACAGTGATAGACACAGCAGCTAAACCAAAGGACCAATCTGTGCCAATATTAGTTGCCCTATAAGCAAGGGGAAAAGTAAATGAGAGCCACAAAGAGCAACTTGTGTAGTGAAGGAAGATGAATACCCAATGCATGTACTAGACGGGAGGGCATCTGAAGGAGAAAAATTAGTACAGGAATTAGAGGAAGAGATAACTTTTCAATCCCTGATTTTGAGCTGTGGAATATGCAAAAAGATTTCAGCTGTTTTCCAGGTGAGCACATCGTCACCTGGTTGCTCCGATGCTGGGACAATGGGGCTGACAGTCATGAACTAGAAGGCAGGGAAGACAAGCACTTGCAAGGGAAAGGGTAACTGACAAAGCAATTGCAAAAGATGAGTCCGTAGCCTTTGGAGGAAGCTCTTGGCAGCTGTGAAGGAAAGGTTTCCCTACAAGGACCATGTCATATGTCACCCAGGAAAGTGGACCACAATAGACAGAAACTTCCAGTACCTCAGGGAATCAGCCATTCTATTGTAAGCCGGATGACGGGAATGCATCCGTAGATCCAGATGAAGCCCAATGTACATGACTCGTGGCAGAAAATTAGAGTGTGCCATCATCATATGCCCACTCATTGGCATCAATGACCTGGAGTGAAGCAGCAACACCAACAATGGATGAAGTTAGTCAACTCCAAGAGTTTGAAGACAATCTCACCCCTTCCATCATTTCAGCTGTGGAAAAACTCCTGACCCAGGAGGTGAAACAATTGAGAGCCAATCTACCCAGCTCCCCATGCGTGCAGACCTGCATCTCAGCAATTCACAGAAGGCCTCCTATTGCCCAAGAGAGAAGATATAGGAGATACATGCCACAGGGCACCCTATGGTTTTACCTGCAGGATCACCGAGAAGACATGAGAAAGTGGGATGGAAAACCTACCTCAGTTCTGCAGGAACAGGTGTGTGAACTCAAAAGGAAAACAAAGGTCAATGATGATCCTCCCAAGAAAGTTGCTGCTCCAGTCTTCGGTAAGCAGCTTCCCAGATGGAGTGGAAGAGCTGATTTTACTCCAGCTCCTCTGATAAAGAAGAATAATCCCTTTCTACAAGGAGTAAGTAGAGAATCTTATGATAACTATTAGAGGGGCCCTGCCTCCAGCCAGGTGGAGGAGAGGGACAATCAGGTTTACTGGACTGTGTGGATCAGATGGCCTGGCACATCAGTCCTACAGAAGTACAAGACTCTAGTACACACTGGTGTACAGTATACCCTGATGCCATCAATCTATCAAGGGGTAGAACCAATTTGTATTTCTGGAGTGACAGGAGGATCCCAAGAGTTGGCTTCAGCGGAAGCTGAAATCAGCCTGACTGGGAACGAGTGGCAAAAACACCCCATTGTGACTGGTCCAGAGGCTCCATGCATCCTTGCATAGACTATCTCAGGAGAGGGTACTTCAACAACACAAAAGGGTACCGATGGGATTTCAGTATAGCTGCTTTGGAGACAGAGGAAATTGAGCACCTGTCCACCTTGCCTGGTCTCTCAGATGATCCTTCTGTTGTGGGGTTGCTGAAGGTGGAGGAACAACAAGTGCCAATCGCAACCACAACAGTGCACCGGCGGCAATATCGCACCAACCGAGACTCCCTGATCCCCATCCATAAGCTGATCCGTAGATTGGAGAGTCAAGGAGTGATCAGTAGGACTCGCTCACCCTTTAACAGCCCCATATGGCCAGTGCAAAAGACTAACGGAGAGTGGAGATTAACAGTAGTCTATCGTGGCCTGAATGAAGTCACACTACCATTGAGTGCTGCTGTACCAGACATGCTAGAACTTCAGTATGAACTGGAGTCAAAGGCAGCCAAGTGGGATGCCACAATTGATATTACCAATGCATTTTTCTCAATTCCTTTGGCAGCAGAATGCAGGCCACGGTCCTCTTTTACTTGGAGGGGTGTCCAGTATACTTGGAACCAACTGCCCCAGGGGTGGAAACACAGCCCTACCATCTGCCATGGACTGATCCAGACTGCACTGGAACAGGGACAAGCTCCAGAACACCTGCAATACATTGATGACATGATCGTGTGGGGTGATACAGCAGAAGAAGTTTTTGAGAAAGGGAGGAAAATAATCCAAATCCTGCTGAAAGCCGGTTTTGCCATAAAACGGAGTAAGGTCAAGGGACATGCACAGGAGATTCAATTTTTGGGTATAAAATGGCAAGATTGATGTCGCCAGTTCCCCACAGATGTGATCAACAAGATAATAGCAATGTCTCCACCAACTAAGAAGAAAGAAACACAAGCTTTCTTGGGTGTTGTGGGGTTCTGGAGAATGCACATCCCAAATTACAGTCTGATTGTAAGCCCTCTCTATCACATGACCTGGAAGAAGAATGATTTTAAATGGGGCCCTGAGCAACAACAAGCCTTTGAACAAATTAAATGAGAGATAGTTCATGCAGTAGCCCTTGGACCAGCCCTTGGAGTCCTTGGACTCCTCCCCATCCCCCCAGGAGTGGGGGGCCGGGGGAGGGAAGAAGGTGGGGAGTGATCGAGCAGCTGCATGTTTGTAAGTTACTGGCTCAGCTTAAACCACAACCTGGCCTGACCAGCCATTTTAATTAGAGCTATGAGAGCTTGGAAAAACCCATCTGGTGAGCAGAGTTGCTGGTCCTAATCAGAAAGACACAGAGTTCCAAAAGCAGAAATACACTGGGATGTCAGTGCACCCGCTTTGCCACCATCACAGGATCCCCATTACAGGGGATCAGGCCCTCAATGGCTGAGCAAGGAAGGCTTCAGCTTTCTTGAGCCAGTGCAGGTTTTCGAGAGCCATTCGTAGGAGTTTGCTTCTCGAGCACACAGCTCACTGTGGCTCTTTTGTGCATGCAAGTGTATGTGTGTGTGTGTCTGTCTGTGTGGCAATATTCCCCAGGCTCGCTCATTTTAATGCTGCTTTCTCCCCAGATGAAAATATACATATTCCTATTAAGGAAAAAAAAAATGTGCAAAGTATAAATTTGCATCTATGATAATTTCTGGTTCATAAATTGTATTTTAATAATAAAACAATATACTCTTCTGTTCTGCCTCTTAAATACTAACAGAAAAGTCTGTCTTATTTCTACACAAGCCTAAATATTTTGATGAAGGAACACACAAGTGGTATAAAATAAATACTGTAAATTGAAATAGAGATAAAAGGGTAAATAAAAGCAGGTATGTAGTTAATTCATGGAGAATTCAGCACCTCATCCTGCCTCCACCATAAGAGCTTATTCAGTCACATAGAATGACCCGCATGAGCAGATGCCCCACACTTTCCTACTGCTGAATTTTATGGCACAGGTCAAGGGAAATTCTCCCCTCCTACTAGAGAGACAGGATTTGTTGGCTGCATTTAAGGTGAAAGAAATTACAGTGAGGGAGAGAGAGTTACATATATCACATCTATCCCTTCATAGCAACAAATTTAATTTGCAGAAAAAGCAACTCGGACATCATAAAGTGGAAACTAATATTTTTATGACCCCTTAAAAGCCTGTCCTTAGTGCTAACATACCACAAATAAGTTTCAATATCTTGTTATACATGTAGTTAATTTTAAACAAGACTAAAAGGGGAACACATTTCTTATTGAAAATTGGCACACACACAAAGAAAGGGGGAAAGATGGCTTTTAAAGCTTTATCCCAAAACCTTTTTTTTTAATTCCTATTAAACTTACATTTCCACTGACATGAAACATAGAGTTTCCAAATATTTTATAATTCTGAATGGATTTCCCTAATGTAACAGTAATAATATTTTTACAGTTAAAAGATACAATGATTTAATAAGTAAGTGTGATTCGTGTATTTAGAAAATTCATTAGAGCAGACATTCCCCAACATTTTTTTAGATTTATTTATTTAGCCTAATTTGGGTACACTACTTCAAAAGAATGCTTAGGGCTTCCCAGTTCCTTAGTCACTCACTAATAACATCTAATAATTAATAAAGACATGCAAATTCTTAACTCCCAGAACTATTCCAAACTTACTAGCTGTACACTTCATGTCATGTCTCATAGGTATCTGCATTGCTTTGTTTCATAAAATGCTGAAGGGACACATTCTTATCTTGCTCTCTGCCAAGACTGAATATTCAGGCATGTTGAAATCAAAGCAAAACTAAACTGAAGCCTGAGCAAGCCTCTCCTCTAGGAGCCTGCAGAGTTTTCCAGACAACCATGGAGGCTCTTGGCTGGCTTTACTGCATAGTCATGTCCCTTCTGCAAACGCCCAGTGCCTGCATGCTTGTGTAAAAGCGCACATGCCTGTGTAAATGCACAGATCAGCAGCAGCTATGGGGGACATGCACTTCTTCAGCCGCTGTGCAGAAATGCAGGAGCGGTGTCAGGTGAGTGCATCAGGACAGTCTCATTAAAGCTGATTTTTTACAAGTATTTGGGAGCCAGGAGGGAATGAACCAAGTGTGCAGCTGTAAGTAAATGCAATGCTCAAGCCAGCAACTCAGAAAGTATCTGTAGAAACAAAGAGGCCACAAGAAAACACCCTCATCCTCCTTTGTAATGCTTCCAGCCCCATCTGCCTCTGCCTCCAGAGCTATTAAAATCCCTATCCTATGGGCAGAGACCATGGGGAATAACCATAGCTCAAACCATCTTTACTTGGAGGCAAATTAAATTGTGTCTGCTCCTCTCTGACAAGTGCTCCTGTCAGGGCTTTGTGTTCTGCAACGTTTCTTTGTCATATTTATTTGCTTTTTTTGACTTCTGGTCTTCTGTTGGGAGGAAGACTGCCAAAACCATAAGTCCTGTCTCCTACAAGTACCGCTAAGCCTGGTAAATGGGGTGTGGGGATTTCCACACATGGCTCAAGCCATGTTTACTTAAAGAAATAGAACTTGCATAATGTTTTGTATTTAAATTTCAGTGGACTAAATGAACGGGACTTGAAAGAAGAATGAAAATAGCCCCACTTCCCTAAATACAAGGTACCATAATAGGAATTATAAAATGACATTCAGAATAAACTTCCCACACCAGAACCATGTGAAAATCATATAATAAACTAGGTTGGAAAAGGCCTTCAAATGCAAGGTTATTCATACATGGACAAACTGTAACTGTGCTGGTAGTTTTTCTGTGTGTAAAACAAGTCCCCAGAGTTTGAATGGTTTCTGTTATGACTTCTAATAATCTGCAAATCTCTTCCTCAAAGCCAAACAGGCAGAAAAAATGCACAAAAGTGCCTACCTTTGAAAACAAAGAGCTTCCTTCCAACCTAACCACTATCAAATATGCTCAGATAATTAATTTACATTTGAGGCAAACAGGGTTACTCAGCTGAACTAATGTTTTTTCCCAGGCAAATTTCATCCATAGCCAATGAGTCAGCGAAGCAGAGTTCCTCTACATATTTTTATGACATCTGAATGCATTTCCTATACACACTTGCATTTTTCCCTGTTAATGAGATTTAGCTGTTGTTCTCTTGATTTCCTGATAGAGTTACATAATCATATGGAATTCCTACAGTAAATAAAAAACTGTGTGTGTGCCTGGTCCACGCTTACTCATGTTACATGACGCAGGCATGCTTTGGCCATGCACACATCAGTACAGAAAAAATTCTGAGTCACACTGACAAATGAACTGTCTAAACAGCAATATGGTAGAAGGGATCGACTGCCAACCTCCCTTCTGTATGAGTTACAGACACTGCAGTGTTCTGGGAAACCATCGGTTTGTATTAGCACTGACTGGTTTCAAGGATGGACTGTTAAGGTGAATGTCACTCAAGTGTACATAAAATTTTCTATTGGTCAGAAAGCCAAGCCTGTGACAGATAAAGGCACAGACATCCTTTCTCCCCATCGTGCAATTTGTCTAAAAAAGTCAAATCATTCTTTTTTGTTAAGACAAGTTTTTGTGATAGTCTCTGTCTGGGAAGCAGCAGACACAAAGTTTCTTCTAAATACATGCAATAATCATCATGATTCTACTACACTTGGGGAGACTTGAACTCGCCCCCAACCTCCCAGTTCTTCCTGTGTCAGCCCTTTGGCATCAGCTACCAATGGCCATGCTAGAGGCTTCCTCATTCACTGGTTAGCGTTGGTACCTTGTGGGTGAGCTCTTTGCCATGGCTTTACTCACTGCACTGGCTCTGGGTGGACAAGCCTGAGCATCACTCACAGTCTGAAGTTCTCCACCTTGCAGATTACTAAAACATCTCTTTGATTCAAATTCAAGGAAATAAGACACTGTTCTTTCATATCTTTTCAGATAAACTGGGAATATTTTACTTATTATATGAGCAATATTGCATTTACCCACTCCTCGCTTCAACAGACAACCTGACACCAAGGCAGGATGTGGCAGAATTTCTGACTGCTCACACTGATAACACAGCTTCATGTCTGCCTACCAACAGCTCCAACATATGAATGACTAGAAAGCTTGAGAATTTAAGGTATTTAATGTTATACAGCATCTTAAGTCCTACTTAAAAGCCAGGTTTTGTTGGGGTTTTTTTTGACAAAGAAAGAGAGTTACTAACCAACTTTCAAACAGAACACATATAAGTGGCTCCTGTTGAAGCAGGAACTGCAGCAGATACTGTGCTCAAGCCTGGACATTTCTGTTCATCTTTCCAAAGTGTAGAACACATGAAAGAGCTGAGGCTTGCTCTGATTCTTTAAACCTTGAGGGAAAAAAAAATAAAATAAATCTTCTGCTCTGCTAAAATAATGATCTACAGACATTAATTAAAAAAAAAAAAAACTAAAACCAACACACTTGCATTTTAAAAAGTGAATGCACTGTTGATCCCCTCCTCCTCCCCCCCCCTCCCCACATCTATGCTTATATGATAGATTCTGTTCAAAATCACAAATCAGTCTCCTAAAATACCACACTTCTACCCACTTGGCTGAACCTGGAGATTGCTTTAAAAAGTCTATTTCTGGGCTAGTGGAGTCAGTGAAATTTGGAGCAAAGCCTTCTCTTCTAACCAGACTCATCACTTATTTATGAGGAAGTAACGAGATCACAGAAGAGGCACCAGGGTAATGATGGACAACCCAAATGTTTACTGTGTACCCACAGAAACGTAACCTGCACTCTGAAAGGACTGAGGGGAAAGGAGAATTTGGAAAGCAACTCCAGGGCTGGCAGGAGGTGTCCAACTCCCCCTTTCCAGCTACACCCTTCCCTCCCCATCCCTTGGATGTCCTACCACAGCCAGCCCTGCTGACAAGTGCAGGAATGAACGCTTGAAGTTGGCTACAGACTATCCATGGAGAACACTTCAGCCAAACACTTTGGGGTTTTCCCCCTCAAACAACAGGTACATGTGAAGAAACCAACCTACCACGTTTCCAAATCTATAGCTTAAGTGACACCTTTTAAAAAAGCCCTTTACTTCAGCAGCAGCAAAGGATCATCTTCTACATGCCTTGTGTGTCTGCACTACCTGAAAATAATCACCCACAACTGGCTTTGTAGGCAGTAACACCTTCTGAAGTGTCATTAGCTGCAGATTTTTCCCCCAAGTGTACTGACATAGCTGGGTTTGGGCTTGTAGTATCGCATTATTCAAAGGCAGCTAGTTAACACCATTTAAACTTTAACTGGAAACAAGACAGATTAATACTCCCAAACCTCGGTCCCTGTTGTGCTGTCATCAAAGCACCAGCTGACAGGTTAGTGACCAGTGAAGAGCCCCAAATTTCTGGCAGCCAGGGCCATTTTCTGATCCAAAACAAGAGAGCTTTTAACAATGCAAAAATACAGCACAATGGGGTTTGAACAACAGCTTTTTATTTTAGAAAGTTTATATTATAGTATGTGTCTCCTTGAGCTAAGAGATCATTTGTTTAATTTGCTTGATTATACGTAATGATTTGCCAAAGTGAGTAACTCCAGAGAGGATGCCTTTAGCAGCAGAGTGTGAAGAAAACACAGGGTCCAGGAGTCTCGACCCTGATCGGCCAGAGCCACCATGGGAGCCTCAAGCTCCCTTGACAAGGACTTGCCCAGGATCTGTTTAACTTTCTTATTTGATAATCAGGTATTATGCTTTCCACAAGCATTTTTTACAGATTAAAGTCAGTTCCTGGCTACACAGATTGTTTTTCCAGAGCAATGATCACTGGATACCATGCATCCTGCCAGGAAGAGGCTGGAACTGGCCATTTTCACCCTGATTTACTGCTAGGAGTTTGTGTGTCACCATGGCAAGGCAGGACAGTCACCTGGAGCAGACAAATTTTTCCACATTACCCTGTTTTCATAACTAAAAGCTTCAAAAACAAAACTATTGCACTTCAAGACTTGCAACATTGTTTCATAGAATTACAGAATAGTTAGGGTTGGAAAGGACCTTAAGATCATCTAGTTCCAACCCCCCTGCCATGGGCAGGGACACCTCCCACTAAACCATGCCATCCAAGGCTATGTCCAACCCCACCTTGAACACTGTCAGGGATGGAGCATTCACAACTTCCTTGGGCAACCCATTCCAGGGCCTCACCACCCTCCCAGTAAAGAACTTCCTTATATCTAATCTAAACTTCCCCGGTTTAAGTTTGAACCCACTACCTCTTGTCCTCTCACTACAGTCCCTAATGAAGAGTCCCTCCCCAGCATCCCTATAGGCCCCCTTCAGATACTGGAAGGCTGCTATGAGGTCTCCATGCAGCCTTCTCTTCTCCAGGCTGAACAGCCCCAACTTTCTCAGCCTGTCTTCATGCAGGAGATGCTCCAGCCCCTGATAATCCTCATGGCCACCTCTGGACTTGCTCCAGCAGCTCCATGTCCTTCTTATGTTGAGGACACCAGAACTGTACACAGTACTCCAAGTGAGGTCTCACAAGAGCAGAGTAGAGGGGCAGGATCACCTCCTTTGACCTGCTGATCATGGTCCTTTTGATGCAGCCCAGGATACGGCTGGCTTTCTGGGCTGCAAGCACACACTGAATCTGGCTCACATTCAGTTTCTCATCGACCAACACCCCCAAGTCCTTCTCCACAGGGCTGCTCTGAATCACTTCTCTGCCCAACCTGTAGCTGTGCCTGGGATTGCCCCGACCCATGTGTAGCACCTTGCACTTCGCATTGTTGATCTTCATGAGGTTGGCATCAGCCCACCTCACAAGCTTGTCAAGGTCCCTCTGGATGGCATTCCTTCCCTCCAGCGTATCAACCGAACCACACAGCTTGGTGTCATCGGCAAGCTTGCTGAGGGTGCACTCAATCCCACTGTCCATGTTGCCGACAAAGATGTTGAACAAGATCTTTCCTGACACCGATCCATGAGGGACACCACTCGTTGCCTGTCTCTAGTTGGACATTGAGCCATTGACCACAACAATTTGAGTGTGGCCATCCAGCCAGTTCTTTATCCACCGAGTGGTCCATCCATCAAATTTATGTCTCTTCAGTTTAGAGACTTTGATGGAAATTAAATGGGAAATGAAATCAGCACAGCAGAATAGGTTCCCTTAAATCCCAGTTACTAAGGTGTTATGCCTGTGACTGCATTTGTGCTGTTCCTCTCCAAACCCCTCCATGCTGCCACACCACCCTGGGCCCATCCTACTTGCTCAGCACTGCTGTCTCCCTAGGGACACCCAGGGCTGGACACTGCACCATGCTGTGCCCCGGCCCCATGGCCATGCTGGGACAAGGGCCCAGCACTGTAAGAGAAGGAGCCACTCATGCCCGCAGGGCTGGTTCTTCCCAGAGCCAGGCAGGTGTGACCAAAGGAAATAATACCCTGCCCTGTACTTTCAGAGGGTACAATAACATATCCCTCCTCTGGCTGAGCTGTACCCACTTCACTGTTACTGACTTCTTTTGCAATACTCAAGTAAATATGTGCAAATAAGAATCCAGTGGTGCAGAGGTTCAGAGCCCAAACTGAATTTTCGGGAGAGTGCTTGAAAAATTCAGCTTACACTGCTTTTTTCAGGTTTCTTCCAATGCCATTTTCAAGCGGACCTTAAATCAGGCACATCTTCTCAACCTGTGCAACATTGGGCAACATAATATTCTCATATTGGTATCATCACATCACTAACCAAATCCACTGCAGTGCTGTAGTTACTGAAGCTGTGCAGAGTTTGGGCAGTCTCTTTACAAAGGTGGACTTCATCCAGTGCTTTAAGAACCGTATGCCCCATGACTCTCAGAAACTGTAATGGGAAGCTCAGGACTAGCAGTGTCACACCACAGCAGCTGAACTCGGGAAGTTTTGTAGAATTCATACCAGTGGAAAAGTCTGATAGATGGGTACAAACCAAAATCCTAAAATTACCATCACAGAAATCAGTCGTACACCCAGAAAGTGAGGTGAGAGATCTCATCTGCCTAATGAGAGCATGGGGGGCAGAAACAGGCTCACAGAAGCAAAAAACAATCTGTGAACAGAAAGTAGCGAAGGGAAAGGGAGGATAGCACAGAGGGAGGGCCAGGTTGACAAGCTTCTCCCAAAAGAAGGGCAAGTCTTGGGAGTTGGAATAACCAGGCAAGGGTCAAGGCAGGAGGCAGACTGTCAACTGGGATGTAAAGTACTGCAAAGGGAAAAAAATAAAAAGGGGAAAAAAAGAGAAAAAAAATAAAAAGGAAAATGAAAGGAGGACTTGGCTGGGCAAAATGTAATCCTACTACTATTAGGGATTACAGGACCTCAGGGTCAGTAGCAAGTTGAAATCAGCTCTACTGCAGCTACCAGTGCCATGCTGAGAGCTAAAACCAGAGCAAACAACAGGCACTTTATTGTTCCAGCCACTTCCCCACCAAGCCCAGAGCGAGATACACAGGAGCAGCAATGCACTTGGGAACCAACTGGGGGAACACTGGCCATCTCCAGTGGACCTTTGCCTACCCTCCATAAATGTTTTGCAGGTTAGAAAGTCATCAGAGACCACACCTGTCAACAACCCCTGTGAAGAGATTAGACTCCATAGGAACAGGCAGATCTTTTGTCTACGTAACAAAAGCCCAAGAGGAGAAGCCAGGGTGGAAGGAGAGCCAGCAATTGCCAGCAGACATCTCAGCAGTCCTCCTGCAGCAGCAGCTCCAAGGTGCAACCCAAGGAGGGGGAGGCAGATAGACAGAACAGAGGGGCTTTGCTGTATTATTCAGACCTCAGGGTTGGCATGCTCTGGGGAGCTGCAGCTCAGGTATCTGAAGCAACATAGGTAGAGGCTGGCAGGCATATCACATATGGACTGAGACTGCAGTACACCACTGAGGCTGGAAAGGGTCATACTGGTCCAGCTCTTCTCTTTGCAGCATCGTTTGAGCCCTGAGGGACAGGCAGCACAGGAGCAGGAGGCCACTGCAGTCCCCTCACCCATTCAGGTGTCTGCGCATGGCTGTTGGAGGCTCCTCCAACCCCACCACAGACACCTCTAGCTGCCCCTCGACCTCACCCCACCTCACAAAAATACATAAATTTAAACAAGGCTGGGAAGGAAAAGAAGGGGAGAAATAAAAAAAAAAAGGGGCAGTGTTCAAGGCTGGGTTGGACAGAGCCTTGGGTGGCATGGTTTAGTGGGAGGTGTCCCTGCCCATGGCAGGGGGTTGGAACTAGATGATCTTAAGGTCCTTTCCAACCCTAACTATTCTATGATTCTATGACTCATTTCAGAGTGGTACAAATAGGAAGCTCTGCTGGCTGCAGCAGTAACCAGCTGATGCAATTATGCTGGCAGCTGCCAGTAGACCATCTGCCCAGCTCCCAGGTTGCTGTTGCAGTCTCAGCAGGGCTTGCTCCCACAAGAGTGGGGCCCCGTGGCCGGGAGGGAGCCATCTACCCGGCCAAGGGCTGTTCATGCTGCACACCACGGGGGCTGCCTGGGAGCCAGCCTGCTGCCCCACAGCCTCCAGGGTATGGCCACGTGTGGTGATCACAGCCAGGGTTCAGTGGTCAACATGGGCAGCTGTGCTTTATTTTCTGCAGGGTATTTGCTTGCTCTCCCTTGCCTCCACACAAATCAGTTGTGGTTTTGGAGCATTATTTGTGCCTGCATGTGTTTAGGGTTTACTTGGTTTACGGAGGTGTGGGGACACTGAGGAACCGGTGACGTCCACCCCATGCCACAGGACTGCCCCAGGGCTAACCCCCACTTCTGTACCCCATGATTTATACCACAATGAGGGCAATGGTCGCCACCTCAACTTCCATTTTGGTGTGTTTGTCATTAAAACACAAGTAGAAAATGACACTCCAAGGGGAAGGGACAAGTGCTGACAAGGAAACCTGGCAAGCCACACAGGTCTGATGACTTTCACTCCCACTGCAGGTAAACTACCTTTGCTGAGGCACAGCAGGTAGATTTGATCTCTCTGAAGTTTTCCCAGTTACACTGAGTCTTCTGCAGAGTACAGTAAGTGCCCTCCATCACCCAGGAGTTGTGCTGGCCATCATCTGAAGCTGGTTTCAGTAACAAGTCTGCTTTCCCTGACAAGGTTTCTACAAACTTGGCAGGCTCAGATTGAAAGAAGTAAGGAAAGTGGTGGAATTTTTTTGTCCTTTCTAACCATATCAAGTACATATTCCCACTGCTACCTCAGGCTCTGTCTCTGGCCATTTGTCTGCCATCAGGGTGCCCAAGTGAACCAGTTTTCATTCTGAATTTCAGCTTCCAATATATAAGAATTTACACTTTTCCACACCCAAATTAATTGCTATTTAGAAAGGACAAAGCAGGCAGGGATGCAAGGCTGTGCCAGCCTGTCCCACTACCTCCCCACCATCACCAAGTCCCTGGGCACCGAGCACAGCAAAATTTGCCCACAGCCAGTTTCCTGGGTGGTTATTTCAAGGCTAGCAGCTTCTGCAAGAATGTAACCTAAGGGACAAAGTGCTTCCCATCCCTTGCTCCCCCTGGCTAATACCAGCCCTATCCCTGCCCAATACCAGCCCTATCCCTGCCCAATACCAGCCCTATCCCTGCCCTGCACCACCCCACAGCTTGGTGCTTTCCTCTCTGGAACTAATGCATCCAACCTGCACTAAGGCTGATGAACCCATTATAAAATAGTAACATAATACACAGGTTTAAGTTATCAGACCACACTTACACTTCAGCTTTGATTTAGACAGCACCTGGAAATGTGGGCAGTCACACAGCTGAACTATTAATTACTTGAAATGAATAAAGGGAGCTCTGAGTGCAACCACGACTGGCCCAACCTGACATGGGCTGCAGCCTCTCCCACAGATGCACGAGTATTGCACACATTCCCCTGCTGTCGTGGTTTAAGCTCAGCCGTAACTCAGAAAACCACACAGTCTCTCTCTCACTGACCCCCTTCCTCCCAGAGGGATGGGGAGGAGAATCGAAAGCATGTAACTCCCACAGGTTAAGAACAGTCCAGTAACTAAGGTATAACACAAATCACTACTGCTACCACCAATAATAATAAGGGAAATAACAAGGGAAGAGAATACAACCGCTCACCACCTGCCGACCGATACCCAGCCCAACCCAGCAGTGATCTAACTCTTCTGGGTGACTGCCCCCAGTTTATATACTGGGCATGATGTGCTGTGGTATGGAATTCCTCTTTTGCTAGTTTGGGTCAGGTGTCCTGTCTCTGCTTTCGCCCAGCTTCCCCTCCTCCCTGGCAGAGCATGAGGCTCAGAAAGCCCTTGGTCAGAGTAAACATTACATAGCAGCAACTCAAAACATCAGTGTTATCAGCGTTGTTCCCAGGCCGAAAGTCAAAAACACAGCGCTGCACCAGCTACTAAGAAGGAGAAAAATGACTGCTACTGCTGAACCCAGGACACCTGCACAGGCTGCTCGGCAGTTGCTGAAGCCTTTCCAGCCAGTTCCAGGGGTTTCCCCCCTCTTTCACCCTGCCATTTTTTGCAGAGGTTTAGGACCACAGCTACTAGTGACCACCATCCCCCTGCCACAGCTGGGGGACACCAGCTCAGACTGAACCACCACACGCACACATAAGGCTGGCTGCATAAATCCCAATTTCTCCTGGGAAAACAGGCTGAAATGCTGCATGTGTATTTAGCGGCCATGTGCAGTGGTGAGTTAACCAACAGCCAAATCCAGTGACAAATCTAAGTCATGTTATGCTCTGTAATAAACATTACCTTCAGGCTCTCCTGTGCTGTACATTTTTCAATGTCTCTTTCCCTTTCCTCCATACCTCTTCCCAGAAGGCAGCCAACAGCAGCAACAGGCAGGGAATGCTGGAAGCAGAGCCCAGGCATCACAGGGAGCCCAGCATGGGGCCAGGCAGGGACCAGAGCACTGGAGAACAGCATAACAAATGTAAAACTACAAGAGTGAAACATTCCTCACTGTACTCAGAGGAGGATTATGGTTACTGCTTCCCTAGCTTACAACATTGCAAGTCTAGAGGTACCCAGGCAAAATAACTCCAATTTCGTCAGCTATGACTGCTGCCTCAACAAAGATACCATATACGGCACAGTATATAAGGCAGAGGCACAGGTAATTGCTCTCAAATTTCAGGATGTAAATGGTTAACACTGACCACTAAAAGTCCTTCTCATGATAAAGATTCAAGGGATAAAGAGGATTAAAATAACTTAAACTGAAATCTTGTTCTCCTGCAGTGATACAGGCTGCTGTCAAAAGAGTGTAAAGAAGATAGGGAATTGACAAATTTTTCTTTACAAGGAAAAACAGCTCTGACAAGGCAGAAAAACTTGTAGTGCTCCCTCTCTATAGGAAGAAGATTCTTCTAAGGCTTTGTTGGCACTGTCCCTGTGCTCCCTTCACTCAGTTTTTTGTCCTTGGGCCCACAGCAGCCCTGGTTCCCACGCTGGGCAAGTTGCCTCCACAGCACCCACGAAGCGCAGGGGCCAAGGCCAGGGCAGCTATTCATTGTATTGTACAGACTGGAATAAGAAGCTATTTTAAGATTTTTAAATGCCTTCAAATAATATTGTCATAGGTGTAGTTACCAAGCATAAACTAAGAGCTCTGTAATCTCTAAACACAATATTTATTTTTTTCCAGAAGGATGGAAGTGAGGAGAGCAGAACATAAAAACCAAATCAAACAGATACGTTTCTTGTGGAATCTGCACTACAGATGAAATGCAAAGTGTCTCCCTCTCCCTAGAGGGTCTTTTTTCAAGAGGGAGAATAATAATGTAGCAATAATAAGCACTTATATAGCGCTTTACATTTTCAAAGCACTGTGTAAACATCAATTAATGGGACACAGTAGAATAAGCAGTGTCTAAAATGAGTTTACGTACTGCATTATATTTTGCTACAAAGTGGCTGGGGCTGGTTTTAAAATTAAATTCCCCCACATATTGATACTTGTACAAATGAATTTTCTGTAAAGCAGCACAACAAAAACATTTTTTTTTTATACTCTACAACCTGCATATTTCCAAATTCTGGCTCAAAGCAAATTCCTTAGACAGTTTCATAGACACAAAATAGTTTCATAGACACATTTTGTTTCATAAGAAAGATAAGTGTGCTAACTCCTTAGGATGATATATCAATAAACCTAGACGAACATGCCAGTGCTTTCAAAGAGAAAGTCACATACAAGTACTTAACCAAAGGAAGTTTTTAAGAAAGAAACTAAGAAATACAGAGAGCTGTTACTATTGCTACCTTGCAGACAGAAGAGCAAGGCAACTAGCACCTTTCTCAGCAAAAGATTGCCTGGCAAGGACAAAAGTCCCTATACCACATTTATAAAGCAAGCATCCCTTTCTAGTTTTCCCTGTTAATTCTATTCTATAAAACATCTTCTAGAATAGGAAGAACAATCACAAAGCCAACATAAATATTATTACCTGAACAGTAACATTAGTGTTCCATTTCACTTTTACTTATCCAGCGTCTTGCGGCATTTAATAAATTCACTCTACTCTTCAAGGGACAAATGTTATACCCTCCTTGCATACAATCAAGATGGAAAATATTGAGAGAAGGAAATATAAAATTGATTCATGTGCATTCATGCATAGCTCTGGCAGAGGCAGGAGAGACAGCAGGAGGGGAGAGTCTCTTCTAACAGCCTGGAGTATCAGCCTATTTTGCAAACATTTCATTCTTTATTATCAATAATTTGCATTATAATAACCCTGGGTGCTTCTGGTGTAAGCTACAGCCCATTGTGCTACAGCCAGGTAAGCAGAGAATTAAAAGGCTGCAGAAAACCAAAGTGATTAAGTTGGGTTTTTTCCTGATATTTGAAAACTCATGGCAGTCAGGTGAAGTTCCTGACAACAGGAAAAAGGGAAATATAACCCCCATTTTCAAGAAGGGGAAAATGGATGACCCGGGGAATTACAGACCAGTCAGTCTCACCTCTGTGCCTTGCAAAATCTTGGAGCAGATTCTCCTGGAAGGCATGCTAAGGCACATGAAAAACAACATGGTTGGTGACAGCCAACATGGCTTCACTAAGGGGAAATCCTGCCTGACCAATCTGGTGGCCTTCTATGATGGGGCTACAGAACTGATGGATAGGAGCAGAGCAGTTGACGTCATCGACCTGGACTTGTGCAAAGCTTTTGACACCGTCCCGCAGGACATCCTTGTCTCTAAGTTGGAGAGACATCAATTTGAGGGATGGACCACTCCATGGATAAAGAATAGGCTGGATGGCTGCATGCGAAGAGTTACAGATAATGGCTCAATGTCCAGTTGGAGGCCAGTAATAAGTGGGGTCCCTCAGGGATTGGTGTCGGGACAGATCTTCAACATCTTTGTCAGTGTAACGGAAGATGGGATTGAGTGTGCCCTCAGCAAGTTTCCTGATGACACCAAGCTGTGTGGTTCGGTTGATATGCTGGAGGGAAGGAATGCCATCCAGAGGGACCTTGACACGCTTGAGAGGTGGGCTGATGCCAACCTCATGAAGATCAAAAATGCAAAGTACAGAGTCCTACACATGGGTCAGGGCAATCCCAGGCACAGCTACAGGCTGGGCAGAGAAAAGATTCAGAACAGCCCAGCAGAGAGGGAATTGGGTGTGTTGGTAAATGAGAAACTTAACATGAGCCTGATTCAGTGTGTGCTCACAGCCCAGAAAGCCAACCATATCCTGGGCTGCATCAAAAGGAGGTGATCCTGCCCCTCTACTCTGCTCTTGTGAGACCTCACTTGGAGTATTGTGTGCAGTTCTGGTGTCCTCAACATAAAAAGGACATGGAGCTGTTGGAACAAGTCCAGAGGAAGGCTACAAGGATGGTAAGTGGGCTGCAGCAGCTCCTGCATGAAGACAGGCTGAGAAAATTGGGGCTGTTCAGCCTGGAGAAGAGAAGGCTGCGTGGAGACCTCATAGCAGCCTTCCAGTATCTGAAGGGGGCCTATAGGGATGCTGGGGAGGGACTCTTCATTAGGGACTGTGGTGAGAGGACAAGGGGTAATGTGTTCAAACGTAAACAGGGGAAGTTGAGGTTAGATATAAGGAAGAAGTTCTTTACTGTAAGGGTGGTGAGGCACTTGAATGGGTTGCCCAAGGAAGTTGTGAATGCTCCATCCCTGGCGGTGTTCAAGGCCAGGTTGGACAGAGCCTTGGGTGACATGGTTTAGTGGGAGGTGTCCCTTCCCATGGCAGGGGGGTTGGAACTTGATGATCTTACAGTCCTTTTCAACCCTAATTATTCTATGATTTTATGATTCTCAAGGTAGGACTCAAGCAGAAGTCAAAAATGGCATGCTGAATAGATCTACTTTTAGGCATGTGCTTAACTGTAAGTATATGAGTAATCCCAAAGGTTTCAGTTTTGGGGATTTTAATAGTTCTATGGTTTTCACAACTACAGGAAAAACACTTTCCAGCAAACTGCCAGTGTGACTCCCTGTTATACTATACCACTTTTACTGGAACATATTTGTTATTTCTCAAGAGGTTCAGATAATGAAGAATCCTCCAAATTTTCTATTAGCCCAAATTTAGGAATTCTGTATCTGGGAGTTAACAGCAGAACAGACAATATATGTTAGGTACTGCAAAAGAGACACAAAATACTTAATAAAAAAGCTTTAGCTTTTATATTATTTTAAAGTAAGGTTGTTTAAAAGCCCAGACTGCAGCCCAACCAATGCTACTACACAAGCTATTTAAAGATGTCGTTTATTCCCCGAGACATTTCTTTATATTTTCACACCACAATGTTTTCCCCAAACCTGAACAAGATTAATAACTAGAAAAGCACAGATGGAAACACCCCCACCCATTTTATTCTTGGATGTGCTGTCTGTTTAACACTGAATCACAAGCTCCTACAAAAAAAAAAAAAAAAAAAAAACCAAAACAACACAAAACAAACACCAAAACAAACACATATCCCCACATCAGTAGTTAACACTTACAAGGAAATTTTTTTTATTTATTTTTTAAGAGCAGTGAAAGGTACAATGTTGTGGTTGCTTCAGGGGGTTTATTTGTTGGTTTATTTTCTTCTTGGCAAGCAGCCACTTCTTTTACTTCCTATGACTAAAAATAAGCAGATGGGGGGAGAAGTGATAGTCCTTCCCACCAGGGAAAGCCATCAAAATTTGCCACACCAGAAATAACCTAAATAAAAATGCAAACAAGCACAAACCACTGCCACAACACTAAAGGCCAGGCTGGCCACCAGCCTGGAGGGCCCAAGATGCCAGGTGATCTTGGCAACAGAGCTAGCCTATGCATGAGGTTACAGGATACAGCAGTACTTAAGTCAATCATAGTCAAACTTCACCCATAAGAAAAAAGCCCGTATACAGTAGCAAAAAGAGCAGGGATTTACCATCATCTCTCCTGTCATTCAAGCATGGGAGACAGATCCGCACCTGCCAAAGGATCAGGTGGTGTTTAAATGCCAAGGTTAGTAGGAGCACCTGCTTGGTAACACATACCCCATGGTGACAGCCTACGGTGCAAGCTAGAAGCAGAATATGTACATCAAGAAAACGGGAGATTTGTTATTTAAATTTCTTAGTAGCAATATTCCCACCAAGTTAGAGAAGAAAATTGTTCTCCCAGCAATGCTGCCTCATACAAGGCTGCTGCCAGCAACTTCTACCAGCACAGGAGCAGTGAAAGATGATGGCTAAACTCTGATTCTCTGGGTGCTTTCCCTCTTCTCGCAACATGAATGAATGAAGTCTCTCTGCTTTGCATTGCTTTTGAAATACGGCTGCTGGCTTGGCTGGGATCCCCATCTAGAGAGGGATGAGAAGCAGCACCCAGCACCACAGCAGGACACCACGGAACCCTCTGCAGATCACACCTCTACTGGAACATATAATTCTCACAAGAACATGAGAGCACACCAACCAGTTGTGCAACTTGAGTCTATTCATCACTTTCAGTGAGCTTCTTCAGGCTGTACTTGGGTGGTTCTGCATCCTTCACAACAGATTTGAGGATTTGCTTCAATGACAGTCATTTCTCTATACGGCCAGGGCAGCAATAACAGCAGCGGCTGCTCTCCTAGGCAGAGGAACACTGGGAGCAGACAGTTTCTCTTATGATACCACAGTTGAACTAGTTTTCCTTCAATCCACCATCATTTGTCCATAGAGTAAAAATCAAAGTTCTTGATTTCTACCTCAAGATAAGCTTCCATTATGTGGTTTGAGGTTTGCTAGGAGACAAGCTATATTTGTCAGCTGGGATACCTGCTGTCCGCTGTGCTCAGAACAAATACACACAGTGGAAGACACCTTAGGACACGTGGCCAGACAAGTCATTATTCTCAAAAATAATGATCTGTAAAACCAATACTGCATTTTTTAAAAAGGTTAAAGGAAGGTTTTCCAACTGTACTCTGAATGACTGCACAAAGAAGACAATTTTGCTTCCTTTTTCCTTAACAGTGCTGGACAGAAAGCTTCCAGCAGCCCCTGCTCTGGAGGCAGCCAGGACCTCCCAAGCCTCTGGAGACAACAGTTTTTCTACCTGCCTTTTTGCTTGCCCAGGTTTTGCACAGCATTGGCTATGCTCATGCCAATCAGACAGCAGCAGGTTTTAAGCTGCTGGTCCAATGTCTTCAGCTGTGCCACTGACAGCTACAATACATAGAATATTCCTTGGATGGCCATGTGTGGGGATACAAAAACCTCATTTACAACTTGGCATGTCAAGGAGAACAGGATGGTTCAGCAGCAGGTGACAAATTAAAAGCTCATTTGTCTATGCATTTTCTTTGGAGACACATTTTGAATACAGACCCACTGACAAGGAAGAAAAATCATAGCTGAGATGGCTCTTTATGAAAATATGCATTTGGTCTTTGGGAAAATTCCTGGTGTATGTCAGAGCATCCAGCAAACCCTGCTCATGGGAGACCTGCCTACACACTACAAGCAGCCCCCCATCACTGAAGCGGCATCTTTCTGACAGGGACAGGAGATTTGTCCCCCCACATCTCTGGAGCAGCAGCTCCCACTGCAGCCAGGGACACCCAGCTGTGCAGCCTGGCAACTCTGCAGGCAGGGCCCTGCACGCAGGGCCAAGCAGCTCCTGCCGGCAGCATCCCTTGGTGTGCTGGAAGCCAGTTACATCACAGCTCTGCCAAGCATTTCCCAGGAGTGGCTTTGGGTTTATGTTTTTGGTTTGTTTTTTTTTTTTTTTTTTTTTTTTTTTACTCCAGACCCTCACCTTTAAGTTCAAATTCATTACTGAATTTACTTATATCGAGAAGAATAAAAACAGAAGCTCTCTGTCAAGTGTTTATCTAGGACCAAAAATAGTCAACAAAATAAACCAAATGGGAGCTTTAAAACAAATCTCACCTCATCAAGCAGAAAAGAAATTAGGAAAGAAAACACCCTTGAAATGAAGGAATCAAATCAGCAGACTCATACACGAGCATTAGGCGAGACTCGACAAAATTTGAAGGCAAACACTCAGTTTCATTTTAAAATGGCTAATAATATATTGTACCATACTCCTAAAGGATGCTCAGAATCAAAGTACTACTTTATCTATAAAAAAATCATCTCAAGCTAACAACTCTCTTAGCCAGAGTTGCCTACTACATTCCCTACAAGGTATCACTGTCAGAAAAACATCATTTACACCATACAAATGTAGCATAAACATAAATAAGGTGCAATTCACACACAGCCCTCCTTCTCTAATTCTCCATCCCAGTATTTTTAATATTCTGCCATGTCCCACATGCTCTCTGGGGGAACAGTCTAGTCAGTAAAAGCAAAGAAATTATGAAGGGCAAGGCATGCCATTTTCCTAGAAATAAAGGAGGCCGCAAGCAAATTACCCAACTGAAACTCATCCACAGAATTCAGCAATAAATAATACAGAAGCTTGGCATTACTATATAATCCAATGTATCTTTACTCATGTGAGTAATCTTAATGAGGCAAGAGGCATTTGAGTAAGAGCTTGAATAAGTGAATTAAAGCAAAGCTGCATTTACATATCAAGCTGATATAAGGAAAGCAAGTGCCTGGAAAACATAGGGTTAAAACACTTTTAACTTAACTTAGGTCTAAGATAAAGAACAATGTTTGTGTTGTCTGTGGTGTGATAACAGAATTTAGTAGTCTTACCAACAAGAGTGAATTATTTCTTTCCATCCTTCTAATGAGTGACTTCTTTCTTACCATCCTTCTAATTTATCAGTTAGTTTGGAGACACTGACTCCCGAACATCTGCTAGCTTGGGATATTCCTTGTCTCCCCATCCTGTCCTGCTTGCAATACATTTTGTACCAAGGTCACACTGCTCTAAATCTTTGCCAGCTATCAGAAACTTGCAGATACGGCTGGTTTCAGCTAATCATGATTACTGAGGCATCCAACTGTGCCAAAGGTGAAAAGTGCACCATGAGGAAGACTGCTTACTTCATCTTGAAGACCCCTGCCCAAGACCATCCACACAAGCGCCAAAAGGGAGGAGACTTATGATAATGAGTACCTAAACTAATTGTAATATCCCCTCCACTCTCTCTCAGGAACCTAATGAATATGTATGTTTGTGTGTAATAAATATCTGCTTGCTTAACCCCTCAGTGTGCAAGTTAGGAGGAGTGATCCCCCTTGCACCTGGAGCCATAATAAACATACCTGCTTTATAACTCTCCTTGAGTTGTAGAGTCTGATTCCATGCTTCAAAGCAAAACAGAAGGCTGCTACTTTTTTCAGAATGGGATGCAGGCTTGTGCATCAGAAAAGTTTCCTTGCATTTTGCAACCATGTTAGTTGGCCTAACAAAAGATACTACCTGTCCTGCTAGATCTTCCTCTTTCATGTACATGTGAACTCACATCATATGATATGTATTTGCACGCATTCACGTAAGAAGTGTTGAAAGCCTACTTTTGCCAGTTACCACCCTGACCTCCTCATCCCTCCAAAACCCTGATCAATTAGGAGCCCTGACAGGCCAAGTTCAGATGCTGCCATGATCAGAAAACAGTGGAAACTTCCAGAATAATGACTGCAATCACAATTGTCCTCAAATTTCACTATATTGGGGAAAAAAAAAATTATAAACCACAACAAATAAACTCCTCCAGACAGGAAAGCACTGTCACTGTTGTCAAACACCGGAACAGGCTGCCCAGGGAAGCTGCTGAATCATCATTCCTGGAGGTATTTAAAACACATGTAGATGTGGCACTTAGGGACATGACTTAGTGGTGGAATTGGCAGTGCTGGGTTAATGGTTGGACTCAAGGATCTTAAATGTGTTTTCCAGCCTAAACAATTCTATGATACTGTAAGAGCAGAAAAGCTACCTTGGTTTAGGCGTTTTACATTTCTAGTGTGCTCTTTTCTGCTTATGCTTAATCATGCCTTTTTCCATGGAGTCACTTTTCAGATCTGCTCTGTCTCTCAGTCTTAAACTAAAAGTTAAAAATAATATAGATGCAGCTCCACGTAAGTAAACCTCTGTACCAAAACTTTGCATCTAATCATCACACACCCTCCAAACTCAAATGCCAGCAACAGACTTCCTAATTTTCCTATTTTATTTCCATCTTTTTTTTAGCATTTCTGCTTCTCCAAGTATTAAGTTCATCCTTCTGCTATTTATGTTAGGGATAGGCTAGAGAGTATGGAACTCTGTCTGGGGACAGGTGTGCACTCGACAGAGAGTTTGTGGGTCAGGGTTAAAGGGAGAACAGCAATGGGTGACATTATTGTGGGGATCTGTCACAGACCGCCTGACCAAGGGGACTTGCTGGACGAAGCACTCCATAGGCAGACAGGAGCAGCCTCATGCTCGCAGGCCCTTGTTCTCATGGGAGACTTCAACCATCTGTTGGAGGGATGGTACGTCCCAGCACAAGCAATCCAGAAGGTTCCTCGATTGTGTGGAAGACAACTTCCTTCTGCAAGTAATAGAGGAGCTGACAAGGAGAGGTGATATGCTTGACCTCGTCCTCACCAACAGGGAAGGGCAGGTTGGGAATGTAACGCTCCAGGGCAGCCTTGATTGCAGCAATCATGAGATGGTCAAATTTGAGATCCTCAGGACAGTGAGAAGAGCGTGCAGCAAGCTCACTGCCCTGGACTTCAAGAGAGCAGACTTTGGCCTCTTCAGGAACCTGCTCAGTAAGATTCCATGGGATACAGCCCTAGAGGGCAGGGGGGACCAAGACTGTTGGTTGATATTCAAGGATCATCTGCTGCAAGCTCAGGAGAGATACATCCCAACTAGAAGGAAGTTTAGCAGGAGGGCCAGGAGACATCCTTGGATGGATAAGGAGCTGCTGAGCAAAATTCAAAGGAAAAAAGAGGCTTATAAAAGGTGGAAGCAAGGTCAGGCGGCCTGGGAGGAATACAGGGATGTTGTCCGAGAAGCTAGGGACCAGGTTAGGAAAGCTAAGGCCACTTAGAATTAAACTTGGCTAGGGATGTTAAGGATAACAGGAAGGGATTCTATAGGTACATTGCCAATAAAAGACAGGTTAGGGACGTGGGCCCTCTCCAGAAGCTGTCGGGAGAACTGGCTGCCCTGGATTCGGAGAAGGCTGAGGTTCTTAATGACTTCTTTGCCTCAGTCTTCACTGGCAAATGCTCTGACCACACCACCCAAGTCTTGGAAGGCAGACGCAGGGACAGTGAGAATGAAGACCCTGGGCCCACTGTAGGAGAGGATCTGGTTTGAGACCATCTTAGGAACCTGAACATATACAAGTCCATGGGACCGGATGAAATCCATCTGCGGGTCCTGAAGGAGCTGGCAAATGAAGTTGCTAAGCCACTGTCCATCATATTTGAAAAATCATGGCAGTCAGGTGAAGTTCCTGACAACAGGAAAAAGGGAAATATAACCCCCATTTTTAAGAAGGGGAAAAAGGATGAGCTGGGGAATTACAGACCAGTCAGTCTCACCTCTGTGCCTGGCAAAATCTTGGAGCAGATTCTCCTGGAAGGCATGCTAAGGCACATGAAAACCAACAAGGTGCTTGGTGACAGTCAGCATGGCTTCACTAAGGGGAAATCCTGCCTGACCAATCTGGTGGCCTTCTATGAAGGGGCTACGGAACTGATGGACAGGGGCAGAGCAGTTGATGTCATCTACCAGGACTTGTGTAAAGCCTTTGACACTGTCTCACATGACATCCTTCTAAGTTGGAGAGACATCAATTTGATAGGTGGACCACTCAGTGGATAAAGAACTGGCTGGATGGCCACACGCAAAGAGTAGTGCTCAGTAGCTCAATGTCCAGCTGGAGACCAGTAACGAGTGGTGTCCCTCAGGGATCAGTGTTGGGACCGGCCTTGTTCAACATCTCTGTGGGTGACATGGACAGTGGGATTGAGTGCACCCTCAGCAAGTTTGCTGATGACACCAAGCTGTGTGGTTCGGTTGATACACTGGAGGGAAGGAATGCCATCCAGAGGGACCTTGACAGGCTTGTGAGGTGGGCTGATGCCAACCTAATGAAGTTTAACCATGGCAAGTGCAAGGTCCTACACCTGGGTCGGAGCAATGCCAGGTACAGCTACAGGTTGGGTGGGGAGGAGATTCAGAGCAGCCCTGTGGAGAAGGACTTGGGGGTGTGGGTTGATGAAAAAATGAACATGAGCCGGCAGTGTGCACTTGCAGCCCAGAAAGCCATCCGTATCCTGGGCTGCATCAAAAGGAGCGTGACCAGCAGGTTGAGGGAGGTGATCCTGCCCCTGTTCTCTGCTCTCATGAGACCTCACTTGGAGTATTGTGTGCAGTTCTGGTGTCCTCAACATAAAAAGGACATGGAACTGTTAGAACAAGTCCAGAGGAGGGCCACGAGGATGATCAGGGGACTGGAGCACCTCCCGTATGAAGATAGGCTGAGAAAATTTGGGCTGTTCAGCCTGGAGAAGAGAAGGCTGCATGGAGACCTCATAGCAGCCTTCCAATACCTGAAGGGGGCCTATAGGGATGCTGGGGAGGGACTCTTCATTAGGGACTGTGGTGAGAGGACAAGGGGTAACGGGTTTAAACTTAAACAGGGGAAATTTAGATTGGATCTGAGGAAGAAATTCTTTACTGTAAGGGTTGTGAGGCCCTGGAATGGGTTGCCCAGGGAAGTTGTGAATGCTTCATCCCTGGCAGTGTTCAAGGTGGGGTTGGACATAGCCTTGGATGGCATGGTTTAGTGGGAGGTGTCCCTGCCCATGGCAGGGGTGTTGGAACTCTATGATCTTGAGGTCCTTTCCAACCCTAACTATTCTATGATTCTATGATTCTACCATGTGTTTTCTCTACCTCCTTTTAGTTTTCTAATTTTGGGGACAGGAGACTGAAAGGATGCAGGATGACAGTCAATTTTGCTCACATGAACCTGTACCTGCTTAAGTTAACAGATGTTAAACACAATCCAGGCCTCCTGGGTTTCCTGCAGTGCCATCAGGGATCTCCCAAAGCACCACTGCATCCTCTGCACCTTGAACCTTCCCAGTGCAATCTCACAGAGCCAGCAGAAGAAGCAGAAGATACCCTCTGCAACTTCAGATGCCAAGTGACTATTTCTATCAAATCTCTTTGCTTCTCTTGTTCTTTCAATTGCAATGCAAGAAATTAGAATAAAGCCCCATCACCACTAAAGTCAGTAAGAAGCACTACCACCAAGACATAGATTTCACCCCATAAGCCTAGGGCTACTTACAGTTCTCTAACATCAACAGGAATCTCAATTACCACTATTAGTTCTCTAGCAGATTCAGGGAGCCTGAACTTAAACCACTGGCTTACACTTTAACATCCAATCAAAGTCAAATTAATACCAAGAGATAAAAAATTGCACCCACCCCAGAAACTGCAAAAGCAAGTCCTAAATGCTCTCCCAGAAAAAGACTTCATCTCTACAACACTTTCTTTTCAAAGAGCAAAGCAAGTCTATCCCTATCAACATTACTTTCATCACCACTCAGCCCACCACCATGTGAAGCCAGTTCCAGCAATCATCACCTGGTAGAAGCTTGGCTAACCTGCCTCAATGGTAACTCAGAAAAACCTCTTCTCAGCCAGGTGAGGACCATCAAGAAATGAGCAGAGCTGCTAATTTAAATACCAGTCCTGTTAGAGGTTGCCCGGAGCCTCACTCCTATTTGTAAAGTGTCTGTAGGTAAACGCTACCTTAACTCAGTAACAGCTTTTGCAAGTTTGATCAATTGTAATGGTTAAACTTGTATAGTCAGCAGGCAGCCAAGAGAGGACTATATTTTAATGGTAGATGTAGAAACAAAGGGATTTTGATTAGCCTTAGGACTGGTAGAGGGTAAAAATACTAGTTAAAGATTTTCCCAGGATATACATATTAAGGACTTGTCTTTTTGCCCTCTGTGTATTTTTTTTTTTTTTTTTAAATATTTGGAAAGCAGAATTAGGCCACATTTGACCAAATCTCCAGAGCCTAGCAGGAGCCAACAGAGACTACAGCACAGCAACCTGTTAACTCTTGTACTTTTACTCATAATAGGATTTCACTAGTGAGCAATGTGTTCTCTGTAGTGCTATCAGAGGCTTAAACAAACCATTTCTCTACAAGCAGGGACCTTTCCCTGTGCTTCGCTTTAAAACCCAAATGCATTGTTTACTTTCTCTAATACGAACTGGAAATAACTTCTGTGTAAAGAAACTCCAACTGTTACACTTCTGAAGCAGCCTTCACTACCAGTCCCAGACTCAAGGAGAACACAACTATGGACAATGCTACAAAGAGAGCCAAGATCAACCCCACTAGAAGTTGCCCAGGAGAACATGCAGGTAGGGTGGATTTAAATAAAGCCATGACTGAGATTGTTTCACCCCCAGCAAACCCAAGTGAGCCCTTCAGGTCTCCTGAGTGGCCCTTATCCAGCAAAGGAAACAGCCTCTGCCACAAAGGCTGCCTTACATTTGTACTTACCACTCTTGTGAGAGCATTAAGTCC
The DNA here is from genome assembly GCA_039720435.1 of Amazona ochrocephala. Lineage (NCBI taxonomy): Eukaryota > Metazoa > Chordata > Aves > Psittaciformes > Psittacidae > Amazona > Amazona ochrocephala. The sequence goes on from CM077908.1 coordinate 22,312,204, forward strand.
TTTACTGTTCGTTCAGCTCTTGAAAGTCCTGTAAAGCATTCACCAGTCACACTGCACAAACTGAGCCTTTTGAAATTAAAATCTGAAAGTAAATGTGTTAGTCAATGGCTCTGCTGCTGCTGCAAGGAGCCTGGCTGACACCAGCACAAGCCTTCAGGCAGGTAATTCACTTCAACACAAGGCTGGCAAACAACAGTATGTTTTATTTAATTAGAATGAACAGAAGAAAGAAACCTCACAGCAAGGCGGATAATGACATTTCAAAAATAATTCATGCCTGGGTAACAAAAGGGCAAATTTAAGTTACATAAAAAGCTAAAAAGTTTACTTAATACATCCAAGGGGGAAACGAAAAAAAAAAAAAATAATTGCACTGCATATGATTAACAAGTGACATTTACAAGCTCTACAAATTGGTCCTTCTGTTGCCTAATCTGTGGCCAGAAAGGAAAATATTTTCTTTCTAAGCAAATGCAAATGATATAATGAAGTTACTTATTAGTAGATTTGGATGGGTATTGCAGTGCTATCTGAAATAAGTCATAGGGTGGAAAGGTAATGCCATACACCAATTGTACCACAGTGAGATTTATGAGCCCCTTCTGAACAGCATCACCCAGTTTCCAACCCCATCAGGTCCCTTTGTTTGCATTTTAGAAAACAAACCATTGCAAGAGGTCAAATCTCGAGCCTTCTGTAGCTGGAAATGTCACAAGAGATCATTTAGTCTCTGCACATTCTTCTACTCCCTAGAATAAAGCAACTCTGATAAACCACCATAATCCACTGCCGCACATACATATGCATCTAGCTGTTGTCAAGAAGATGTAGTACTTAAAACTCACATCACCTTGAGAACAAGGAAACAGCTTCTCTCCATTTACTAATGGACATCGGAAAAAAAAAATGCACAAGAACCTACTTCTGGGCTCTAAAAGTACATTGAATGCACATGCTACTGAGAGCTCAGAGCTGGTCCTCACTTTGCTCCAGCTCTCACCCACACCCTCCAAGCCCATGTCCACCAACCAGAACCAGACCCACCCCTGCACCACCATTTGTCCGTCAAGATTTAGCAGAAGTCTGTAATAGGTTTTATATTATTAGTATTTCATTACTCCAATGCATTTACTAGGATACAAGGGAACATAATAGCCATCCTTTTTCAGAGGCATTTAAGGAGAATACTGATAGAGTGATGTAGGCATTTTTCTAAGACAGTTCAATTATTGCGGGTAATTAATAATCTTTTGTTTAAGAGAATATTACAATACATGAAGAAATTTATTATCTTTTAGAGATTGCAGGCTAACGCATAAGACCAAGAGATTGTTTCCTTTTTAAAGAAACAAATGTGATTTGCATTTTTCAAATGTTATAATGAACTAAAACTGATTTCACAAATTGCAATTGGGAGTGAAGATATAAATTAACTAGTTCAGTAAAAATAACTGAGTAAACAATTTGGAGTGCATTTATCAAAATAGAAGTAAATGTTAATTCTACAGTAGGAGAAAGTATCATCACTCACAGAACCAGGAGGTGAGGAAGGTTTATTAAAATATTTCCTATAAGAAATTGGGTGCCACCCCAAGCACTTGTCTTTGTTTATTTAACCAGGCTGAAACCACTTACCCAGATTTAACCTAAAAGTTAATTTGGCACCAAACAGTAAATAAAACCAAGCCAAAGCACCATCTATAAGACCATTATGTATATAAACAAGCTTAACATATACAAAACATCATTTTTATATCAAATTCAGAGGATGGCATGAACATCTGCTTTCACTTCAAGACATTAATTTTCAATTATTGAAGAAAAACAAAATAAATCCTGATAAATTACTTTATTAGTTTATAATAGTAATTTAGAAATCTTACAATTAACATCCCAACTAGAGTTCTCAGATTCTTCTTTTTGCACGTGTCATCTGAAGCGATTTAGCAGTGAATGATGGGCTTTAACTTGCACTGATTGCACACAAACATTTTTGATTAATAAAAATAGGTGGTGTTCGCCGAGAGCCACTACTGTTACATGGCAGTTGTTTTTCATTGATGGCTTTAGACCTAGCATTGCTAAAAACATGAGACTTCTGTTTTCTCCCCATTCATATTTAAGCCTTTTGCCTTACCTTTCCCACTCTTTTCAATTTTAGGTCACATTTATTCATTATGTTTGCTGAGACCAATGGGAACAGGCCACAATTAAAAGGTGTTTGCACACAGGCAAGGGTTTCAATCAGTAAAACCACTTAAATACCACCCAGATCCCATCCACAAAGGCATACCAGAGGGAGGGAAAAGCAGGTAAACGGGACTTGTGGAGTTCAGAGGAGAATGCTGCTAGGCTTGTAGCAAAATACACAGGCAAAAATTAAACACTGCAGGCTAATCCCAGAAGGCAGCACTCTGAATACTGCACAGATTCAAACACTGTCAGGACACCAGCCCCACAATGAAACACCAACATCTCCAATTATTCCTAATCCCCCAAAACCTACACTTGATAAAGAACAATCAAGAGCATAATCTTATTTGAGTTTTATCAATTTTAGCTGTTGCTTTCACTGTATCAGTAAGATTCCACTGAAACTTGAATGAACTGTAAAATTAACAGATAATTGCACAAGTCTCTTGTATTTGGCAATTATGATTATACTTGTCAAAATTTAATTTGTAGAATGTACTGTTCCAGTACCTGCAGGTTCTTCTCTATCAACTGGGAAAAAAGGAAAATTATATCTTTAAGACAAGTATGAAAGACATTATTACTTCCACAGTCAACTCTCTGAGCTCTGACATTGTATAGTTGACTTCAAAAGCAGAACAGCAATATAAAAAAAAGAAAATGTCAGTGTTTTCACAGTGCTAATCTACAGCACTAGAAGGGCCTCCTGCTGTCAGCCAGAGCTGACAATACAATAACTTTCAAAGGGATATTACCATCATGCTTTTATTCTTGACATCAATAGACAAAGAAAATGCTTTTCACAAGATGTTCAAAATCAAACTTTTGTATGAGCAGACAGGTAAAACAGCATTCCTTTAAAGAAAATAATTCATAGCAATCAACTAATTGGAACTCAGCAAATGGTTGAAGTATTTTTATTTACTTTGCAGATAACAAAGTAGGGACCAACCCCCCTTTCTTGACTAACACAAATGAGGCAAGTAGGGTGTGAATCAAAAGCTTCTATCAGCATTTTTTGCCAACTAAAAGCAAAAAAATGACAGTAATTCTGCAACTTCAAGTAGGATGACAAATCTAGGCTTAATTATTGCATTCTTTTGCAAAACAGTTTGATTACCAACTAGCACATTTACACACAAAATACTCTTGCAAGCTGACAGCAATTTGCAGAACTGCCAAATTCAGCAGTCAAAGTGCATCTGATGCTTAAAACCTTGTGCCAACACCAGCACAGTCCCCACAAACTGCAGTGGAGTAATTCCTCAATTGCAATTACATGGAGCTGGAAACCTATGAGTTACTGTTACCAGCATCTCAGCACTTCACTTTCCAGAACAACTTCCAAAGGCCCCAAGTTGTAGCATGCAAACCTCCAGTTTAATCAACAGGAACGATGAACACCCACCTTCCCCAGCCCCCATGACTGGCTGGGTGCTCCTGGGAGCTGGCAGCACACAGCAAAGTTTTAAGGACGTTGGTGTTGACATCGTTTCCCATCACTTGTAATGGGGGACAGACAGCATGTTTTAATGTCCACAATTGTGTTCTGGGGTTCAGGACCATGTGGTTTTAATGCACAAAGTACAACTCTTCCTTACAGGCAACTGGAAAAACCCTCTGCAGATGAGGTTACTGGTAACAGGGCAAAAGCAGAGTCTGTGCTGAGGAAAATTACTTTCACAGGCTTTGTCTGTGATATGGAGTAAAGCTTCAGAACAGGCCAGCGTTTTACTCCATCACCACTACCACCTGTCACTGAAGCATGTATTTTGTAAGCCAACAAAGACTCAACCCCTCCTACTTTCACTCCATCCTCATTGATCTGAAACAACCTTCCTCTAAGCCAAGTAGAAATTTGTCCCCAACCACCAGCCATGAGGTTAATATCTTCAAGTGTGCACAAACTAATGGTCAAAATAAATCAGCATATTGTATTGCAAGTCATAAATGTCACATCAGGGGAAAGTCCACAGCTACTGCTGGAGTTACAGCTGCAGGAATTACTGCAAGTTTCTGCCAGGCTGAACCTGAGACCTGATAATACAGCACAGGGGCCGCATGTCCTGCAGCCTTGCTGGCATCCAGTTCTGGTTCATTTTAAGTAACGGTATCTAAGAGTTGTCAACATCTGGTACTTCTGCCAAAGTTGGTCACTTTAAAGTCAGCATTGCTCCCAGTTAATGCAGGCAACATGCCTTTTGCATGCAGAATAGCTCCTTTCATCACAGACACACACTTATTTTATGAATAAAAAAGGATGCTCAAATCTCAGTAGTGGTTAATAAATAACAAAGTTGCTGTGCAAAGTGAAATAAATACATGGAAAAGAGAAAAATAGTAAATTATTTTAAGTCCTAAATGCTACACATATATCCACATAATTTATGCTTGTTATCTTCTCAGTTGAATTGGGAAACCTGTGACCTCAGAGTGCCTTTATTTATTACATCTCAATTATTTCCATGGAAACGTGCACTGTGGCAATCTACTGGGTTGCCAGCTCCTTAGACCACAAAATAAATATGACAGACTTTCTAAAAGTAGGTAATATGGATGAATATTAAAAAAAGGCAGAAATTCTTTATCCTGCATACATAATGACTTGTCTCCTATTATCCAAAATTTCACCCAGATTCAGCTCATTCCTTAGACTCCCTGTCTGGTCAGCTCGTGCTAAGGCCTGTAATTTACAGACAGTTTATGCTGAAGCTGAAAACGCATTTTTTTTTTGTGCCTAAAGCCTACAGAAATATTTATTTATATTTAACAACTGGGCTTCCCCCAGCTCACTGTTGCAAAGACCTAGATATTTCTACATTACAGGGATAATGTTTCTTAGCTATGACTTGCCGGTAAGTTACCTGCTTTGATTCTTAAAAATGCTCCTGTAAATAGTGATCAGTTCTGTATTAGAATTAGGATAAAAATTTCATTATAAAGTATCAACCATTTGCAAGAGATATTGCTGCCTGAAAAGGTAGAAAACAACTGACTGATAAACAGTAAATATTTAATGTTATTATGGCAGGAGATGTCAATGTTCACTAACTGGGTTTCTAGAGCAAACACAGTTTTCACTAGCATAGAACTATTTCCTGAATGTTTCTTTAGCACAGAAAAATATTTTAAACTCCAGAGGCCTGGCCACTAAACATGATCCCCTCACTCAAGGGAAGTCATGATTCAAGGCCTGCACTGCTGTTCTCAAACTGTGATCCTTTTTGTTTCAAACCGTGTATTTCAGAGCATCCCCTAGAAATAGCTCCAGATCTACCCTTTCTTCTGCCCGCAGACTAACATTCATCTACCAATTACTGAAGTAGCACCTTTAGCAGAGATTGTCCAGGATTGCGGAGGGTCACACCGCCACGCTGAAAACCTGCCCCACAGCACAATGTTGAACCATACCGTTAGTCTGGGGAAAAAAATGTTTAAGGGTTTGGTATAAAGATGAAAGACTGACTTTACAAAAACTTCATAAACATTTGAAGTACATAGGATTTACATCACAATCATCTGCTAAACAGTGGATATTTCACAAATAATCTAAAATGACCCTAGATGGGGTTTCAATTTGCGCTTTATCTGGTCCATTAACTGCCCGCTAATTTTGCCCACCCCCAAGTTATTTAATTATGAACACTTTTTGTTTCATCTTTTGACCATCTGAAGTTATGATCCTTTTGTGCTTCTACAACAAAGCCCCCGGACCACTGAGTTTGTGACTTGTGCTTTGTGCAGAGAAAAATAAAATCTTACCCTACACCAGCTAACCTGGCTGGGAGCGATAGGCTTCCAAAATCTCACCTTCCCTCTCACACCCTTTCACTTAAAAGTCAAAAAGCTGCAAGGCGTGTGGTACGGCAAGGGGCTAGTCCCAGCCCTCCCTTTAAGTTTCACCAGCAGCTGTTTTTCTTATGGAGGTAATCAGGAGGTTTTAAACATCCTTTACATGTGGATGGTGAAGAATATGTGAAGCTTCATGTTTAACCTTTATTCATGCAGCTCTTTCTAAACTCGGCTATTGTTTCTTCAAGCCCAAGCAAGTTTTCAAACCCGATTTATCAAATCGGTTTTAATTCTCCCCTTCTTTCACCACCCTTACACACATTGGACAGCAGGAGGAAACAGGCAGCGCTCTTATTCCCAATCATAAAGAAACATTAATTCCGAGCTAACCAGCTAAAACACGACTGGGCTCCATTCCCCCCTTCCTCAGCCCACTGATGCGCCGCCGCTCCAGAACATCACTGCCAAACTTTCCTCGCTCCCCGCCTCAACGATGCTACCAGCTTCCTTCGGCAATTATCTCTACACGTGTCGCCAGCTAGTATCGGCCGGTGCCTTGGTATTCGCGTGCGCGCACCCCCCCCCCCGGGACGGGGAACGCTCCTCACACAGGACATCCGCCTGTTCTGGGGAGGAGCTCCACCACCAGCGGGCCGTACCGGGGGGGATTTGCAATCCCCGCCAAACCGGGACTTGGCCCATGTCGAGGTGGCGGCGGCTGCCCGGGTCGGCGGAAGATGCCTTACCTTTCACCGAGCGGGGCTTGGCTTGCTTCCTCCTGGGCATGTCCGGGTGCCGGGGCTCGTCCTTCTCTTTGTCTTCCTCCCGTCCCTGCCTTCCCTTCCTCTCTCTGCCTTCTCTTTCTCTCCCCCCCCCAACTTTGCGAGGCGAAGCGGCAGCAGCGAGATCGATTATTTGATTTTTTTTTTTTGTTTGTTTTCTCACTTCTTTTGCCTGTTGCGACGCGACGAGTTCAACTCTTCTTTCCGCCCCCTCGAGCACCTTTCACCGGGGGGGGGGGGGGGGGGGGGGATAAAAATCACAGTTGCAATTTTTTTTTCCCCTTTGTTGCTTTGGGGTTTTTCCTTTCCTTCCCTTCTCCCCCCTCAGATGTGCAAACTTTACAGACGCGAAGCGAGTTCGGCCCTCGCCCCCACCCGCCTCTTTGTTCTCATTAAAATTTGCAGGCGCCCTAGCGGCTCTCAGTGCGGCTCGCACTTTCGGAATAATTAAAAAAAAAAAAAAAAAAAAAACAACAGCGGAGCCCTGCGCGGGGTCCCTGCCGCTAGGTTGAGGGAGGGCGCCCAGGGAGAACTGTGTCTCAGCCCACGACGAGCCCCGGCGCTCCGGGGATGCGACCTTGTTGCTGCGATTTTCCTAAATCCGCCCCCGGCCGCACTCGGGGCCTCGCTCGCTCCCGCCCGCCCCCCCCCAGCCTCTTCTGTCCCTTCCTCGCCCCACCGCTGCCCGGAGAGGGCGGCGAGTCCCTTTTTAGGTTGGCCACGGGAGGCGGCCGGCCGGGCGCGGTGCGGGCGTGGAGCTGGAGTTGGGCTGGCGGGTGGGTGAGCTCCCCGCGGCCGGCCGCGCTCGTCGCACGCACTTCGCGGAACAAGGCAAGTGCTTCTTTGCATCGATGCCGGGGCCGCTAGCTGCATCCATGGGTTATTCGCTGAAAGGTGGCACCGCTCTTGCCTTCATTGCTGCTACTGCTGCCCTGGGTTTTTATTTTCTTTATCTCTCGCCAGCCTCCCTCTCTTTTCTTTGTCCTGGCTCCTTTTCCTCCTCCTGATCTTGCTGCTGGGGCAGCAGTGCAAGCACACATACTAAAGCCAGGCTCGGATGGAAATGTAGCTGAGTTCCGGCGGGGGAGCACTCTGATCCCGTAGGAAGCCCCGCGCAGCCTGCGCCGATCAGACGGAGAGCCAACAGCACCGAGCCATGGACGACCCAGGAAATACAGCGGCCGCCCGCAAAACGCGGACCGCAGAGCTGCGGACCGGACTCGCTGCCGCGACGCGGAATTGCGCGCAGCCGCCCATACTCCCCCCTCCCTCCGGCCGACGCTGACTCATTGGCCGATCCGCAGCGCGCAGACACCGCGCAGGCAGGTGGAGCCGCCCGCACTGGGGACAGCTCACAGCCTGATGCGGACTACGGATGGCTCAGCGGTCGCGGGGGAAGTTGCGAGGTTTTTTTATACACCCACGCACCCCTGCCGCTCAACTGCTTCTAGAGAGCTAGAGGGAAGATTTATTTCCTTTGCCTTTCCCAATGTGTTAAATTTAGCAGGAGCTGGAGTCGCCCGCACCTCTCTGCTGGGAAGGTTTCTTCTAGAAAAATCCTAACTGTTTTAAACTTGTTAGCCCACGGAGCACTTGGTGCAAGTTATGAATGAAACTACTCAAGATAAATGCTCAATGAGTTCCTTCTCCCACTTAGCCAAGGCTTGTTCGCTTCCCACACTCTTCATTGCTTTGTAGGAACAGGCACCTGTGGTACTTTGTGTTCTGCACCCTGGCCAGTGCATGGGGAACTGGGTTTCCAGGCACCCTCTGCCCTGCACAAGTGGGCCTATGCCACCAGGAGAGCACGGAGGATTGTACATCCAGTCATCAGAAGAGAAGGTGTCTTCAGTGGAAGAAATGCAGTGTGGGGATTTCAAAGATCCTGTGAAACAGCCCTGGCAGAAGCACCCAGAGCTGCATGCCTGGTCCAGGCCGTGGGCAGTGGGAAGGGTGCAGCACCCTGCCCAACCACCCATGCTCCCATCAAGCACAGGGATGTGGGATTCAGGATGTGTGGGGTTGTGTGAGGGCTCTGCTTTCCTGCAAGTCTTCACTTGAAAGCATCTTCCTCTTCCTTCCCTCCCCCCCCCCCCCCCGAAAAAGAAACCCAACCAACTCAGTAGTTTGTTATTTGATCAAGCAAATTCAGCATAGAACTATCAAGATTTTTCTTAACGTTGTTATAAATGATCAAGGCCCAAATTATAAAAATAATTTATTGTAAAATAATACAAAGAGGCAGTAAGCAAAGCAGTGCTGGGTGCAAACCAGCACTGGGTGCGCGGGGAGTCTCTGCTCCACCAACACGCACACCGATTCGTTTTGTGATTGTCTTTTATACAGTTTTAGTTCCGTTTTCCAGGTAGTCCACTCCTTTTCTCGGAAAGTCCATCCCTCATCAGTTTCGCAACTGGAGCATGTGCAGATTCATCCTTTTGAGGGTCTTGACAGGATTAGTGGGGTCGTGAAGATAAAGGCAACAAGTCTTATTCAAGTCCTCTCCATGACCCTCCATCTAGCGCTTGTGCTGTATTCCTTATATGGGTGTTACAAGACTGATTGGGTAACTTGGGTTTTGACATTGTTAATGGAAAACAAGATACTGTGGTTTGACAGTTACAACTTATCACAAGGTTAATCCTGTTACAAGGCTTGCATTCGGGAAGCTGTGATTGCATTAGTTCCCTTTGTCTAAGTCTATATCTACAGCTAACACAACAATTCTCTATTTAACTAAGTTTATATTAACCCGAATCAGTTTTTACTTCTTACAATATTTCATCCTGTTCAATATCGTCTTTACTTACACGAATCACGTTTATATTTCTCACAACGTGACATCACATTTGAAAGGATGTTTAGTCATGATTTTCTGATTTCTTAAGGTTTGACAGAAACTATTGGGTTTATTAATGTCGTAATAAAGGTTTACTGTTCTCTCCTACTATATGACTCCAGATTGCCACCACAGACTGGACATACAATAAAAAATGTTTCTTATAACAGTGCTACAATCAAGATATACTTCCTCTACATCACTGCACTAAGTATCAAATCGGGGGTTCAGAAAGGCTAACCCAGGACAAGGATGGATCACTAAAGAGCACATGGCCCTAATTCTGATCCCAATAACAGAGATTTGCTGCTACAAAAGCCAGTGTGATACCAGTTTCTATAAAGAAATAAGCAGAGTTGGAAGAAAAAAAAAAAAAGAAATTGTAGTATTGATGCACTGGAAAACACAACCAGAATCATGGTAGATTTGGCCACTGTGACCCTAGATTCATATCTTCAGCATCAAAGCTGGATCAGGAACTGAATTACTTGTGTATCCTCATCTTATTGGAGAGGCTTAATCCTCAGGCTATCAAATTGTTTCTGTTCTCTTACTGGCCCACTGAATATTTAATTATTCTTACAAAGTAGAACAGATTCAGCAGGACAGATTCTCATCCCAGAATGTGCCAGCGGTTGGGCACTCTCAGAGGAGTTCAGAGACCCAAATTCAAATCCCCGTGCAGTCAGGCAAAGAGGGGATTTCAACCTTAGCTTTACGCATTCCACTTGGCAAGTAATTCACAAACCCTGTTGTCACCCCCAGCCCCTTTACCATCCGGCCCTCTGCCCACACTTCTATACTATTTTAAATACAATTTTAAAGGCCACAATTAAAATGATCCATTTCTACAACTTTTCCTTTTTTTTTTTCCAATTCATTAGGAAATCTATAAATTAAATTTTTTTTTTACTACCTTTTCTTCCCAGAGGGCCAGTGAGAAGGTTTGTTCCTAGGCCCCTACATGGTTCAGAGCAGCTGCTGAGGAGCCCTAGTCTGAACATCCCAAACCCCTCTCATGAAAATGGTTGAAGTTCACTCTTAGAGCTGTCATCAAAGAAGCAACACTCTTGAAACCACTGCTTTCCATGCTGGCATCTGCTGAAAAATACCCAGGTTATAGCTAGAAAGAAAGCGGGAAGGCGGGCTTGACAATAAAAAAATGAAGCATACATAAATCTGTCTTTAAATGTATATATATAATTATTGTACATATATAATTATTAATTCATCCCTCTCTTATTATCTTCAAACCCAGCAATACACAGATTTTCTCCAGGCCCTGCTATGTAAGTACATCTCTGTTCCACAGTTTTTCAATGTGTGCCTAAATGCTCTGCTGCTCTGTTGTCACAACACATAGTTTGTGTCTCTCCTCCAGATATATGTACAGGGAGTTCATGTGGTTCCCCCAGCCCCTGGTCCCGCAGCCACTCTTGAGCAAAGAGAGCCCTGCAACCCCACTGAGCCTCCCTGAGAAAGGCAGAGTTCATCCATCTAGGCACTCTTCCCAACATCAAACTTAAACTCACATTGTCAGTAAAATAGACACATTCTGAGAGCTCTAATAACAAGGGAAGACTTCACAGGCTTTATTAAAATATTTAAGGCAAATGATACCAGCCTGTGTGCTAATTTAATAAAAGTACATTTAATAATTTAACCATGGTAATTTAAGAATGTAATAAAAATACATTTTGAATCTATTATCAGTCTTGTTTCCTCACAGATGCCTTTTCTTTTTATTCTGGGGAATTTTAAGAAAAGCACAAAGCGGAGAGTAACAGAGTGCAGAGAAGGTCCCTCCAGGAGAGAATCAAGAGCCCTCCTGTAGCTCTGGAAAACATCCACATCTCGTCAGGTCGCCGGGGTGATTTGTATGCTGGATTCTCTGCTTGGAACCCCTTTTGGGAGTGTCACTGTCCTATATTATACATGACAGCTGCTAGCCTATACACAATGCAGCTGCTGGTGAGAGGGAACCAGCAGTGAGATGCAGTGAAGACTCCCACACTCAGCATGGATTGTCTGAAGACAGGATTTGCTGGCAGAGGCAACTGACAACTTCACAGCATCCCCATCCAAGCCCCATGAGCCTGACACAGAGGCACCAAGACCAAATCTGGGGGGACATGGTGGGCCGTGCCCCTCCATTCACTGCCATGCTCCTTCTCAGAGATGCTAGTGCTTGTATGAGTACATTCCCTTTTCATGTAGGAGAAAACCGATACACACACTCACTTTTCCTGCCAACTAACTTAAGATGATTTTGTTCTGCTCTGCTCTCTTCTGCCACATGCATGCACAGTGAACATAACTTTTAAAGTCTGATGCCATTTTTAGGAAGATACTACCCATGGCAATAGTAACAAGGAGCTCTTTGGAAAGCAGCTACACCATGCTGCTCTATCAGGATATTGCTCCATCCATGCTGGAAAAGATCATCCATAATAACAGCACTTTGGCTTGAGTTATCCCAAAACTATTGTGTTTAAGGCATAGAGCTGGCACAGACAATATTATCTAAGGTAGTTCCACCTTGGCAGTGTTATAGGAAACCAATGGTTCGGCCTTACTCTGGGAAACACAGGCTGGATTACCAGCCCCTCTATAACATATGGATTTATTGTCATTCAATCTTGAGAGCAAAACCCTATGCATTTCTATATTTAGACATAATTATTCTGAAAGCATTTCAGAATCAGTGTGAAGTCACAAGTTACATAAAAATAGCACAGCTGTGTAAAGGCAAAAATAAAACCTTCATGAAAGCTGGGATGTTCAACGAGGACTAAGAGAGTTAAGAACACAATGGAATCATAGAATCATAGAATAGTTAGGGTTGGAAAGGACCTTAAGATCATCTAGTTCCAACCCCCCTGCCATGGGCAGGGACACCTCCCACTAAACCATGCCATCCAAGGCTATGTCCAACCCCACCTTGAACACTGCCAGGGATGAAGCATTCACAACTTCCCTGGGCAACCCATTCCAGGGCCTCACCACCCTTACAGTAAAGAATTTCTTCCTCATATCCAATCTAAACTTCCCCTGTTTACGTTTGAACACATTACCCCTTGTCCTCTCACCACAGTCCCTAATGAAGAGTCCCTCCCCAGCATCCCTATAGGCCCCCTTCAGATATTGGAGGCTGCTATGAGGTCTCCACGCAGCCTTCTCTTCTCCAGGCTGAACAGCCCAAATTTTCTCATCCTATCTTCATATGGGAGGTGCTCCAGTCCCCTGATCATCCTCATGGCCCTCCACTGGACTTGTTCCAACAGTTCCATGTCCTTTTTATGTTGAGGACACCAGAACTGCACACAATACTCCAAGTGAGGTCTCACGAGAGCAGAGTAGAGGGGCAGGATCACCTCCCTCAACCTGCTGGTCACGCTCCTTTTGATGCAGCCCAGGATACGGATGGCTTTCTGGGCTGCAAGCACACACCGAATCAGGCTCATGTTCATTTTCTCATCGACCAACACCCCCAAGTCCTTCTCCACAGGGCTGCTCTGAATCTCTTCTCTGCCCAACCTGTAGCTGTGCCTGGGATTGCTCCGACCCAGGTGTAGGACCTTGCACTTGGCACGGTTAAACTTCATCAGGTTGGCATCAGCCCACCTCACAAGCATGTCAAGGTCCCTCTGGATGGCATTCCTTCCCTCCAACGTATCAACTGAACCACACAGCTTGGTGTCATCGGCAAACTTGCTGAGGGTGCACTCAATCCCACTGTCCATGTCACCCACAGAGATGTTGAACAAGGCCGGTCCCAACACCGATCCCTGAGGGACACCACTCGTTACTAGTCTCCAGCTGGACATTGAGCCACTGAGCACTACTCTTTGCGTGCGGCCATCCAGCCAGTTCTTTATCCACCAAGTGGTCCACCTATCAAATTGATGTCCCTCCAACTTAGAGACAAGGATGTCGTGTGGGACAGTGTCAAACGCTTTGCACAAGTCCAGGTAGATGACATCAACTGCTCTACCCCTGTCCATCAGTTCCATAGCCCCATCATAGAAGGCCACCAGATTGGTCAGGCAGGATTTCCCCTTAGTGAAGCCATGCTGGCTGTCACCAAGCACCTTGTTGGTTTTCATGTGCCTTAGCATGCCTTCCAGGAGAATCTGCTCCAAGATTTTGCCAGGCACAGAGGTGAGACTGACTGGTCTGTAGTTCCCCAGCTTATCCATTTTCCCCTTCTTGAAAATTGGGGTTATATGTCCCTTTTTCCAGTCGTCAGGAACTTCACCTGACTGCCATGATTTTTCAAATATGATGGACAGTGGCTTAGCAACTTCATTTGCCAGCTCCTTCAGGACCCGTGGATGGATTTCATCTGGTCCCATGGACTTGTATACATTCAGGTTCCTAAGATGGTCTCAAACCAGATCCTCTCCTACAGTGGGCCCAGGGTCTTCATTCTCACTGTCCCTACGTCTGCCTTCCAAGACTTGGGTGGTATGGTCAGAGCATTTTCCGGTGAAGACTGAGGCAAAGAAGTCATTAAGAACCTCAGCCTTCTCCAAATCCAGGGCAGCCAGTTCTCCCGACAGCTTCTGGAGAGGGCCCACGTTGTCCCTAGCCTGCCTTTTATTTGCAATGAACCTATAGAATCCCTTCCTGTTATCCTTAACATCCCTAGCCAAGTTTAATTCTAACTGGGCTTTCCTAACCTGGTCCCAAGCTTCCCGGACAACATCCCTGTATTCTTCCCAGGCCGCCTGATCTTGCTTCCACCTTTTATAAGCCTCTTTTTTCCTTCGAATTTTGCTCAGCAGCTCCTTATCCATCCAAGGATGTCTCCTGGCCCTCCTGCTAAACTTCCTTCTAGTTGGGATGTATCTCTCCTGAGCTTGCAGCAGGTGATCCTTGAATATCAACCAACAGTCTTGGGCCCCCCTGCCCTCTAGGGCTGTATCCCATGGAAACTTACTATGTTCCTGAAGAGGCCAAAGTCTGCTCTCTTGAAGTCCAGGGCAGTGAGCTTGCAGCACGCTCTTCTCACTGTCCTGAGGATCTCGAATTCAACCGTCTCATGATCGCTACAATCAAGGCTGCCATGGAGGATCACATTTCCAAACAACCCCTCCCTGTTGGTGAGGATGAAGTCAAGCATGGCAGCTCTCCTTGTCAGCTCCTCTATTACTTGCAGAAGGAAGTTGTCTTCCACACAATCAAGGAACTTCCTGGATTGCTTGTGCCAGGCCATACCATCCCTCCAACAGATATCAGTGTTACGTTAAAAGGGGGAAAATAAACCCCTTGTTTTGTTCTCCAATATGTAACTATCAGTCCGGCCGCGTTCGCTATTTCGAACCTTACTGATCCGGATTCACTGATAGTGGGAAACAAACCCCTTGCTTTATTAGAGGAAGGACAGGAAATGGCTCTAATATGCCACTACCAGTCCGGCCGCGTTCGCTCTTTCGAACCTTACTGATCCGGATTCACCGATAGTGTACCACACTGTCCAGTCCAATCAGCTGCAACTATCAGTCCGGCCGCGTTCGCTATTTCGAACCTTACTGATCCGGATTCACCGATAGTGTACCACACTGTCCAGTCCAATCAGCTGCAACTATCAGTCCGCCGCGTTCGCTATTTCGAACCTTACTGATCCGGATTCACCGATAGTGCACCACAACAAGAAATGGGGTTGTATTCAGTGAGAAAATTATTTATTGATACAATAGATACAGGTTCTTATGGATTGCCAGTGATAAGTACTGTCTGCAAAAGCACGTGCATATAATAGTTACATGAATACAAGCGCTTGATAAAGTTGACACAGCTTAGCTCTAAAAGATACAGGTGACAAATAAGAATAACTCTATAGAGATTCTAAGTTTTTCCTAGGAAAGCACTGGATACAGTGCGAGTCTTACCCATAGGCGTCCCTATGGGGGGGGAAGAGAGGTCCAGCCCGTCGACCGGTCCCAGGAGTCGGTTGATGTTATCTTCCTTAACTCGTCCACGATGGTATATTCCCTAAAATCCCCCTTTCTCTTGGGCTATTTTATATTATTTTTACCTTCAAGGTGGACCTTGAGTGACTCTAATCATACATACCTTTATTACCATTGGTGAAAATTTCTCTCGCCTCGATTTAAAGGTATATGAGACTAAAAATTCAGAGAGCATGCTCAGAGAGAGGTGGTCTTATTTCGGGGGGGGGTCGCACTGGAGAGGGGTGTGTATTTTAGTATTATAATGAAGCAAAGTTCACACTAAGGATGGCATTTTGTCAAAAGATGACAGGCCGCTGGCTCAGGATGGCAAGTATGCAGCTTATCAGTTTCTTGTACCACCTAGTTCCCGTTTTATCTGCTGAAGTTAGGACAGAGCATACCCGCGACATCTCCACCTCGCTGTATCCTCCGCCTGTTACGGGAACCGCTGTGGAGTGCACATTCCTGGCATACCAGGTACGGCTGCATCTCGCTCTGAGGGGCCCTGAAAGTCCATTTTCTCTTATGTGTGGACAATGCTGCATTTTTAATATAGATTTAATTCCCAATTATCCCAAATTTCCTAATTATTCCACATAATCCACCCCGTGACTATAGTCACTCAAGCTTCACAATATTTAGAAGGAAGTTGGAACGTCCCATACACCTTTTGAGTGAAGATTGCTAAGGACATATACATCCTGTGGGGATGCTAAGTTAGTTAAGCGTTTTAACATAATCCAAAGTCTAATATACAAAGCAATTGTCAAGACAAATCCTAATACAGTAAGTATTAACAAAATCACAACAGGGTGAAGCATCCTATTCAGAATTTCTGTGGCAGTTGGTGACCATCCAAAGAGAGTGTCCCACCATTTAGGCTCTGCATCTTTCTGGACTCTTTCCGACACCTGATGAACTTCTTCGGTATCATGGTGGACAGTGATCAGAGTTCTTTGTCCTCTTTCCTTGGCCTGGGTCAGCAACTGCTTCAAATCTTCATGGTGTCTTGATTGCAATAATTGTTGAGAAGTAACAGGAGCCGAATAATTGAAGTCACACCCCATAATGTTAGTAAAGTTACAAATGCAAAGGTTAGTGTGATCAATAATATTCATAGTAATATCATCTATTAATATAGAATTACAAAGAGTTCTCATACAAGCACATCCTTTTCCAATATATACAAGCATAGTTTCTGGATTTTCATTGGGATGTATTTCAAAATGACAAACATTTTGTTCCGTGTCAAGACAAGTGTCTTGTGCTTTTATGGTATTACTTTCACAAATGAATCCTTGTTGGTTCCGTGTGATGCATGCATCAACGTCAACAGTTTGCCATTTATTGATATATTGCGCCCATACTGTATGTTCAATTGGATAGAGCACGGTTTCATTGTGATTCAGTCCTAGCGCAATGATTGGGTATATGGTACGTACCAAAGCATTGCGTATTGTTAGGACGAAAGCAGTGACTTTACTCTCAATGGGGTCATAAGTGAAATTAATCAGGTGCCACCAAGATTGGAATTTTCTTTCAAATTCAATTGCGTTATTTTTCGAATTTCAGTGGGTAAGGTACCTGCTTCACCTTCCCTTATGATTGCGGCTGTCATCGATTGTATCCATATCTGGGCTTGGATACAGCTGAGAGCCAGAGACACGTTGTTTTGGGCGACATCAAGTGCATCTATAATTAGCTGGTGGTCCTTTTCACTCGTTTCTTCCCATTGAGGCAAGATGTTTGATAAAAACCATTGGTGATTTCCCAAAGCCAAAAGAGAAGATTGTAAAGGGTACTTCAATTTAGTCAAGTCATGAGTTATTGTGGCTAATTTGTTGGCTAGGATTTCCGCATCTATGCTATTTAAGACTCCTAGACCTGTTCCTAAGAAACCAGTTACATCTCTCTTTGATCGTTTTGAGGGAGTGAGGGTTCGTCCATGTAACCATGTTGACCATCCTGCATATGATGTATCCAGGAATGGTGAACATGTGGGTTTGATCGCAGAGATGTTGATCTGCATTGATTGTTCCACACATTTGAGGGAGTATGATGGGTTATTTTTAATGACATAAGGCAAAGTACAGCCCTACGTTGTCTTTGGACCAACAATCCCATCTCTCCACAGTACAGATTTTTATTTGTTATTTCTATTTTGGTTACGGAGATCTGACTTATTCGTTCGTGGGTGGATCCATTTATAACTCTACGTTCTACTTTTATTTCTTGTCCCATGTATCATCACTGTTGACAGATTTAAGTCTTTGTTAGAATCTAATTCTACATTTCCCGTGTTTTAATCCCATGCTCCCGGTGTGTTTTGAATGAGTCTCAGACCAGAGCTACTGCAGGTCTGTAGAAACATAATATTGATTCAGTTCTGCAGTTTACCATTTTTCTAAAACTTAGGTTGGCAAATGATCATGAATGTAAACAATACTATTGCTATTACGGCTAGGATGAGTGACAAGATTCCTTGGATGCACTCAAGTTCAGTGTAGGCCAGTCCGTCTGCCCACGTGCAGTTCACCTAGAGTTTCTGTGAACAAAAAAGAGAAAAGAACACATGCTCGGCCTTTTGACCGACGGGGTTAAAAGAAAGGTGAAAATCCACTGGGTGCTAATCTAGTGTACCTTTCCTGAACAGTCTTTGGTTTCCCGTGCATAGGGATTTTTAGGAGTAATTAGTACCATGGGTACTTGAGGCATTTTTACCAGCACTGGTTGTCCTCACAAGGAGGAAAATCATGAAAAACATATCCTTAACATCTAAGGCAGTCATTCAAGGATGGGCAGCTCCTTGTATCATTGTCACAATTTCAGCAATATTTGGGACTGCTGCAGTTAGAGGTGTAGTATTGGTGTTTAACTGTTGATAATCTACTATGAAATGCCATTGTCCGGTGGGTTTCTTTATAGGCCACATCGGGGAATTATAAGTGACTGAATTTGTTTAATGATATCCCTCTTTTCCAATTCCATTACCACCCCGTCAACCCCTGTAAGTGTTGCTGCAGGCAACGGGTTGTCATGAGTTCAGCGCTGTGTTTTTGACCCTGGGCCCAGGAACAGCACCAGTGTTTTCAGTTACTGCTTGGTGATGTTTAGGCTGGCCAAGGACTTGCTGAGTCTCATGCTCTGCTAGGGAAGGGGGGAAGCCGGGAGGAAGGAGAGACAGGACACCCGACCCAAACTGACCAAAGAGATCACTCCACACCACAGCACGTCATGTCCAGGATGAAAAAACAGAGAGCAGAGACCCGGAAGGGTGGTGGGGGTGCACTGCATGGTCGGGCTTGATATTGGATAGTGAGAAATTGTATTCTATTCCCTTGTATTTTCTCTTGTCATTATTATTATTGGTGGCAGCAGCAGTGGTCCGTGCCACACCCCAGTCACTAAACTGTTCCCATCTCAACCCGTGGGAGTTGCACTCCCCCGACTCTCCCTCCCATCCCTCCAGGAGAGGAGGGAAGAAAGAGTGGCGAGTGAGTGAGAGAGCGGCTGTATGGGTTTATGAGGCTTAAACCACGACACGGGTATTGCCAAATATTGGTAATTTTAGACAGAGGTAAGGGTATGGCTGTTTGTGACAGATTTAACCTCATTGTCAATGCAGAATTTCACCTGCCTCATCCAAATCGTCATTATGGCAAAGCACATACAGACCTACACTAGCAGCACGTATACTACCAGGTGCAGTAGCATGCTGAAAATGCCAGTGGCAGTAAGGGACCAGCCAAAGAAATTTCTTACCAGTGGAGTTACTATCATTGCACCAGAATCTCTCTAGCCTTTGCCATAACATTTTCTAGCAGTCACTGCAAATTTGCATGTTCTGATATCTGCTTGCAAGTGACAAATCCACATAATACAAGGTGTAGTTTCTCATTAGCAACTGGCTAGTAAGTATAGGTGGTTTTATACACAAAATCACAGCCTCCATCAACAGCCACTCTGCAAGCACACATATTTAAGCTGTTACTTTTCAGTTGCCCCCAAGTGATGTTTTGCCTCATTCTGCTTGGAGTATTCACAGTCAGCTCTTATAGCTGAGGCACTGGGTTCTTCCACTCGTCTGTCCAGCTCATGGCGAGACTTGGCAAACTTTGCAGGCAGCCGCCATGGACCTGTAGGTAGGAGGACACAAACATACCCTCTCCCCAAGGTTATCAGTTCTTGAGAAGTAAGACAGGTTACAGTGATTCCTTAAAGCAGAGGCATTCCGATAAAAGGAAATGTGAAGCAGCTGCAGAAGCAAACTGCACAGTTAACAGTCAACGAGGTTGCTGTGTCATTAACCATTTTTTCTCTTTCTCTGCCACCCCAATGCTGTTTGGGTGGAGGTTAGCAAAGCTTGTGGTTGCACTACCCCTCTCGCTTTTTCAGTTAGCAGTTCATGTTTCAAGTCTTGGATTCACCCCCTAGGTTACCTTAAACACACTAAGCCGGACTGGACTGCTCGGCAGCAGCTACAAACGCCTGCCTGCCCAGCAGCAGCTACAGCTGCCAGCCTGCTGAGCAGCAGCCATAAATTCCTGCCGGCAGCAGCAACTCTGCATTAACCCTTTCTGGCCCAAAATGTTAATCTGCTACCTGTTGAAAACTTTTACATGAATCCGACAGCAAATAAATACACAGAACACTGTCTGCCCTCAACAGACACACACATACACACACATTCATGGGATCCCATAAACACACTCCACACAACTACAGTATGTGAAACACAAAATGCAGACAATCATTACTTCCACTACACGGTCCCATGTACAGAATGTGGTGCAACAACCCTGTGAAGACAATCAGGAAACCAGCTCCGAGCAGCACCACCGCAGTGCAGGGTGGCAGGCTGAATCTCAGCAGGCGTCCCCGTGCAGGCTCTGCCTCCCCCACATTGCATGAGGCTTGGGCTTTTGTACTGACCAAAATGCACACTCATTCTGATGCAGGTGGCCAGCCTACATCAGAAGAAGTGGCGAGTAGTATCTATAAAGGTCTGCAAGGGTCGGTAGAAACACAGACATACTTATATATACAAACCTCTAGTACATAAATATTACAGAGAGACTATACAAAGCAAGTTATATATGGGGTGAGAGACCTTCCCACCTCGGGTCTCGATCTGGCACATATGCCACCAGGAAAGTATGCAATCCATCTGCATCCCCCAGGTTAGGAGCAGGGGCATTTTTAGCTTCCTCTTGTACACAAGATAAACAAGCACCTAACACTGCACACATAACCTTTTTACCTTTTCCCTCTTTAAGCTTCTGTAAAGCCCAACACTGTTCAATACATTCTACCACTTTCTCTTCATCCTTCCAAAACTTTTGGGCCCACTCCTTCCCAGCTGGGGAAGGGGCACAATCATATTTTTGCAGCAGTTTATCCATGGCAATCCTGCCGACTACGCCAATTTAATGTTACGTTAAAAGGGGGAAAATAAACCCCTTGTTTTGTTCTCCAATATGTAACTATCAGTCCGGCCGCGTTCGCTATTTCGAACCTTACTGATCCGGATTCACTGATAGTGGGAAACAAACCCCTTGCTTTATTAGAGGAAGGACAGGAAATGGCTCTAATATGCCACTACCAGTCCGGCCGCGTTCGCTCTTTCGAACCTTACTGATCCGGATTCACCGATAGTGTACCACACTGTCCAGTCCAATCAGCTGCAACTATCAGTCCGGCCGCGTTCGCTATTTCGAACCTTACTGATCCGGATTCACCGATAGTGTACCACACTGTCCAGTCCAATCAGCTGCAACTATCAGTCCGGCCGCGTTCGCTATTTCGAACCACAGTGAGAGTCACTGAAGCTAAACCAAAGGACCGATTCCTGCCAATATCGGTTGCCCCCGTAAGCAAGGGGAAAAGGGCACAAGAGGCACAAAGAGCAACCTGTGCAGTGAAGAAAGATGAAGAACCAATGCACTTATTACAGTAGACAGTATCTGAATGTCATGGGTTCAGCAGCAGCAGTCATTTTTTTTTTTCTCCTACTTGGTAGCTGGTGCAGCGCTGTGTTTTTGATTTTGGGCATGGGAACAGCGCTGATAACACCAGTGTTTTCAGTTAGTGCTTGGCGATGTTTAGGCTGGCCAAGGACTTTGTGAGCCTCATGCTCTGCTAGGGAGGAGGGGAATCCAGGAGGAAGGAGAGGCAGGACACCTGACCCAGACTAACCAAAGAGATTATTCCATACCACAGCACGTCATGTCCAGGATGTAGAAACGGAGGGCAGAGACCCGGAAGGGTGGTGAGGGTGCACTGGGGGGGGGTGCACTGCTTGTTGAGGTTGGTGGTGAGCTATTGCATTTTTTCCTTGTATTTGCCTTGTCATTATTGTTACTGGTGGGGGTGCACTGTGTGGTCGGGCTTGATATTGGATGGTGAGAAATTGTATTCTTTTCCCTTGTATTTTTCTCTCGTCATTATTATTATTGGTGGTAGCAGTAGTGGTTTGTGTTATACCTTAGTTACTAAACTGTTCTTATCTCAACCTGTGGGAGTTGCATTCTTTCGATTCTCCTTCCCATCCCTCCAGGAGCAGAGGGAAGAAAGAGTGGGGAGTGAGTGAGAGAGCGGCTGTATGGGTTTATGAAGCTTAAACCACGACACTGAACAAGAGTTATTATTACGTGAATCAGAGGAAGAAGAAGAGGTTGGCTTCTTGACCACGGACCTCAACCAATCTATGGAATATGCAAAAAGATTTTGCACGTCATCCAGGTGAGCACATCGTCACCTGGTTGCTCTGATGCTGGGACAATGGGGCCAATGGTCATGAACTAGAAGGTAGGGAAGCCAAGCAGCTGGGATCACTTGCCTAGGGAAGGGGGAATTGACAAAGCAATTGCAAAAGAGAAACAGGCCCTCAGCCTTTGGAGAATGCTCTTGGCAGCTGTGAAGGAAAGGTTTCACTACAAGGATGATCTTATGAGTTGTTCAGCCAACTGGACCACGCTAGAGAAAGGTATCCAGTCTCTGAGGGAATCAGCCATTCTAGAGATGATCTATCCTAGGCCAGATGCCGGGAGTGCATCGGTAGATCCAGATGGAGTCGAATGTACACGACCAATGTGGCAGAAACTTATACAGAGTGCACCGTCATCACATGCTCACTCATTGGCATAAATGCCCTGGCATGACATAGCACCACCAACAGTGGATGAAATGATTCATTAACTCCAAGAGTTCGAAGGAAATCTTACACTTTCCATCACCGCAGCTGTGGAAAAACTCCTGACCCAGGAGTTCAAACAATTGAGAGACAATCTATCCGATCTATCCAGCTTCCCACGTGTACCAACCCAAGTCTCTGCTATTAAAAAGAGGCACCCTGCTGCCCACACGAATAGATATACGAGGTATATGCCACGGGCCACCATATGGTTTTACCTGCCAGATCACAGAGAAGATATGAGAAAGTGGGATGGCAGACCTACCTCAGCTCTGGAGGAACGGGTGCTTGAATTGGAGAACAGAGGTAAAGGATGATCATCCTATGAAAGCTGTGGATTCAGTCTCTGGTGAGCAGGTTCCCAGAGGGAGTAGAAGAGCTGATTTAACTCCAGCTCCTGTGATAAAGGAGAATAATGCCTGTCTACAAGATGTAAGTGGACACTCTTGTGCTCACTGTTAGAGAGGCCCTCCCTCCAGCCAGGTGGAGGTAGGGGACAACTGGGTTTCCTGGGCTGTGTGGATCAGATGGCCTGGCACATCAGTCCCACAGAAGTATAAGGCTCTAGTAGATACCGGTGTGCAGTGTACCCTGATGCCATCAAGCTATGAAGGGGTGGAACTCATTTGTATCTCTGGAGTGACAGAAGGATCCCAAGAGTTGACTGTACTGGAGGCTGAAATTAGCCTAACTGGGAAGGGGTGACAAAAGCACCCCATTCTGACTCATCCAGAACTCCGTGCATCCTTGGCATACCCTCAGGACAGGGTACTTCAAAGACCCAAAAGGGTACCAATGGGCTTTTGGTATTGCTGCCTTGGAGACAGGGAAGATGAAGCAGCTGTCCACCTTGCCTGGTCTCTCAGAGGATCCTTCTGTTGTGGGGTTGCTGAAGATCAAAGAGCAGCAAATGCCAATCATGACCACAACAGTGCACTGGCAGCAACATTGCACCAACTGAGACTCCCCGATTCCCATCCATAAGCTGCTCTGTAGACTGGAGAGCCCAGGAGTGATCAGTAGGACCCACTCACCCTTTAATAGCCCCATATGGCCAGTGTGAAAGTCTAATGGAGAGTGGAGACTAGCGGTAGACTATTGTGGCCTGAACGAAGTCACACCACCATTGAGTGCTGCTGTACCAGACATGCTGGAACTTCATTATGAACCGGAGTCAAAGGCAGACAAGCAGGATGCCACAAATTTCTATTGCCAATGCATTTTTCTCAATTCCTTTGGCAGCAGAGTGCAGGCCACAGTTTGCTTTTATTTGGAGGGGCATCCAGTACACTTGGAACCGACTGCCCCAGGGGTGGAAACACAGCCCTACTATCTGCCATGGACTGATCCAGACTGCACTGGAACAGGGGCAAGCCCCAGAACACCTGCAATACATTGATGACATCATTGTGTGGGGCAGTACAGCAGAAGAAGTTTTTGAGAAAGGGAGGACAATAATCCAAATCCTGCTGAAGGCTGGTTTTGTCATAAAACAGAGTAAGGTCAAGGGACCTGCACAGGAGATTCAACTTTTGGGAATAAAATGGCAAGATGGTGTTGACGCAGAAGTCACAGACACAGCACGAACGACCAATATGATCAAGCTGATGCCAACTTTATTGCGCAGATAGCTCAGTTTATATAGACATTCTGCTTCTCTGTCATTAACATACACAACTCTAATTGGATACATGTATTGTTCACGCGACCTAATGTACAATAGGATTCGTTCAGACCCTCTGTCCACGCACAGTTTTCTCTGCCTTCATCCTGCTTGGTGTCCTGCTTAATATCTGGTTGGTTAATGTCTCTCAGCTAAGCATTAGTAACAGCTTAATGATTGGTTAACTATTACAGCATATGTTCCAAGGTTGCAGTTATCAGTTCCTTCTTGCATATCTCACTCAGCAGCTTTCCGTGCCAATTTTCTCAAACTTCTGCACCTATGCAAACTCTAGTAACCTTCAGACAAGGCCTCAAAGCCTTTGGTTCACTGCCTCACAATTGTCAAGTAGTTGTCTGGATTGCTCACATGACCATTCTCAGCCAAATAACTCTCCACAAGATGGACGTTACCAGATCCCCACAGATGTGATCAACAAGATAACAGCAATGTCTCCACCAACTAATAAGAAAGAAACACAAGCTTTCTTGGGTGTTGTGGGGTTCTGGAGAATGCACATCCCAAATTACAGATTGATTGCAAATCCTCTCTATCATGTGACCTGGAAGAAGAATGATTTCAAATGGGGCCTTGAGCAACAACAAGCCTTTGAACAAGTTCAATGAGAGATAGTCCTTGCAGTAGCCCTTGGACCAGTCCGGACTGGGTCATATGTGAAAAATGTGCTATACACCACAGCCGGGAAAAATGGTCCTACCTGGAGCCTCTGGCAGAAAGCTCCAGGGGAGACTCGAGGTCGACCCCTTGGCTTTTGGAGTCGGGGATACAGAGGATCTGAGGCCAGCTGTACCTCAACTGAAAAAGAGACACTGGCAGCCTATAGAAGGGTTTGAGCTGCTTGAGAAGTGATTTGCACTGAAGCACAGCTCCTCCTAGCACCCCGGTTGCCCTTGCTGGGCTGGATGTTCAAAGGCAGGGTCTCCTCTGCATATCATGCAACCAATGCTACATGGAGTAAGTGGGCCACACTAGTTCTACAGCTGCCTCGAATAGGAAATCCGAGTCATCCAGGAATTCCAGAAGTCATCATGGACTGGCCAGAGGGCAAAGATTTTGGAATGTCACCAGAGGAGGAGGTGATGCTTGCTGAAGAGGCCCCACCATATAATGAACTGTCAGAAAGTGAAAAGCAATATGCCTTGTTTACTTATGGGTCCTGTCGCATTGTGGGAAAGCATCCGAGATGGAAGGCAGCTGTATGGAGTCCCCAGTGACAAGTTGCAGAAACTGCTGCAAGAGAGGGTGAATCGAGTCAGTTTGCCAAGGTGAAAGCCATCCAGCTGGCCTTGGACTTTGCTGAGGGAGAAAAGTGGCCAGTACTTTATCTCTATACTGACTCATGGATGGTGGCAAATGCCCTGTGGGGGTGGTTGCAGCAACGGAAGAAGAGCAACGGGCAATGCAGAGGTAAACCCACCTGGGCTGCTGCACTGTGGGAAGATATCGCTGCCCAGGTGCAGAACCTGGTGGTGTAGGTATGCCATGTAGATGCTCATGTATCCAAGAGTTGGGCCACTGAGGAACGTCAGAACAACCAGGAGGTGGATAAAGCTGCTAAGATTCAAGTGGTTCAGATGGACTTAGACTGGCAACATAAGGATGAATTATTTTTAATCTGGTGGGCCCACGACACTTCAGGCCATCAGGGCAGAGATGCAACATATAGATGGGCTTTTTTATCTCTGCCTCTGGGCATGTGTGTGACCTTGGGCAAATTGGTCAAATCTCTTGATGCACTTTGTAAAATGATGCTAACAATAGTTCCTTAGGTTTTTAATTTTGTTTTGTTTATGATATTTAAATAGGGAAGTATTCAAATTAGTCTTTTATGATGTGTGCATAGCATATGTGGGTACTCTGTTGCACTATAAATGGCTCTAAAATGTTCAATACGAGACAGGTATTTTGAATTTCACCATCTACTAGAACACCTGGAAGTACTCTGCTGGTACCTCAGTACAATATTTGCCACTTATCAGATGAAATTTAAAAGTTCTTGACATGTTATCCATATTTATGTTCTTACTGTAAGAATAAATCACTGTGTTTTTTTTGAGATACTGTATTTTTGCTGAACTATTGGATGTAGCTGCAATCTTTTAACGATTTCCACATAGACAAAATGTAGCTTTCTCGGGCACAGTATGAAGAAATAGTAATTGCATTTGCTGCCTTGCAGACAAGTGCCTGTAGTTGAATTCCAATTTCAGTGATATTTATCACAGGTAAGTTTCAGCCTGGGCTTCCTGTAATGAATTTTCTTTATATATTCCCCATATACAAAAGAAATGGTAAACCGAAGTGTGTGTAATTGTAAAGATCCTACTTAATCAGAAGAAAAATGCTGAATGATGTACAGTATGACAGTTTAATGTCAGACTTGTTGCCTTAGTGACTTCCTGGTTTGTTTGAGGGTAGTATGTGACATAGGAAGATGTGAAAAGGGTAGTGCAAGTGTGGTGTAGTGGAGGGTGCACTGAAATCAGGGGTCCTCTGCAGCTGTTGCTTTTGGTGCAACCCTCTGTGTCATGGTTTAAGCCCAGCTGGTAACTCAGAACCATGCAGCTGCTGGCTCACTCCCCCCCTTCTTCCCCCCCCCACTCCCAGAGGGATGGAGAGGAGAACTGAAATACTGTAAATCCCATGGGTTGAGATAAGAACAGTCCAGTAACTAAGGTATAATACAAAACTACTACTACTACCACCAACAACTAAAAACATCGGTGTTATCAGCATTGTTCCCAGTGCTGTGTTTTTGACTTCCACCCTTTTTGATTTTCCCCGAGGATGGACAGCCATGAGTGGCAAGGGTGTGTGGGACAGTATGGACAAGTATCTAGTCCAGTGGGTCCCTCCATTATTATTATTGGTCGTAGCAGTAGTGGTTTTGTGTTATACCTTAGTTACTGGACTGTTCTTATGTCAACCAGTGGGAGTTACATTCTTTCAATTCTCCTCCCCATCCCTCCAGGAGTGGGGGAAGAAGAAGGGGGGGAGTGAGCGAGCGGCTGTGTGGTTCTGAGTTACCAGCTGGGCTTAAACCACAACACCTTTGAAGACTCTTCTTGTTGTTACCAGTCATTACTTGTTCAGTGCTGTCAGAATTTTCTGCAGTGCATGAGGAAGTGGTGGATCCAAGCAGCCCTACAAACCAAGCAGAGCAGCAAATCATTTGGAGCCATTGTGCGGCAGATGAGCCAGGCGCTGGTTCCTGTTACAAGTGCTCCCCTGAAGCTCACTGCAGCGCAGTTGCAGCAGGTTTTCAGGGAACTGGCAAAGGGGGTAGTGCTTGTACTTTCAGTTAACGGGTATGCTTTTGAGCATGGAGGGAAGTTGCAGGTTCAGGAAGCACAACGTATGACACTGTTGAACAAGGAAGGAGCTTTAAAGACAGAAGGGTGTGAAGCAGTCAAAAGAAACAAGAGGAGGGACAGAACAAAATCAGAGCTGTTCTCTAGGGAGGTACAAAACAGATCAAAGTTCTTAAGGCTAAAAATGTAAAATTTATATAAAAGGGATTAACCAGATGGAAAGTTTCAAAATGGGACAGAAGGGAGGCTTTGGTTGTCACATATCTTCTAGTGTTCAGTATCTCATATATCAGAAAATGTAGGAAAGATCCATTTGATACATCACCTTTCTCTCTATTTCACAGATATCCACCTTCCTGTGACAACAGCCCTGAATTTCAGAGCTAGAGTATGACAGAAAAGTGATTCTGTAGTAGATCTGTTCTACTAAGCAGGGATTATCTTCGCATAAGATTTGTATGAAATGCCTCACACAAGTGAAACTGAATAGGGCTTTTAGGCCCAACTACAGTACACATGATACAAAAAAAATCATAATCACTGATGTAAGACGAATCTGTGTGGCACCAACAGCCAACAGTCCAACAGCCCGAGAGAGAGAATATACTTTGAACAAATTAAGCCATTGGTTCTTCTATCTTTTCAAGATTCAAATGCTAAGATCACCCCTTACCTGCCAGTCATATTTCAATTGCCGTTTCAGTTGCTCCCCACAAATATCTTTGCAAGACAATACTAACTCTCCACCTACTGACTGTCAGTAGTTTTCACAGAGATTCAGAGCTTGAAAGCTAAATTCTCTTCTCAGAAGTTCTATTTCCCAGCAAATATTTGGATATCTACCAGACAAATAAAGCAAGCATGGATGGCTCCTCATAACAGTTCTACCACAAAGGTGAAGGCTGTATAAAACTGGGAGTTAATTTGACTAAAAAGATACTTGAGACAAAATAGTGTCAGTTTCAGCCCAGGGTTACATGTAACTTCAATTCTTTAAACAAAACCATCTGAATTAAAAATTTACCTCTGTAAATGCAATATTAAGGTGGATGCTGTTGTCTGCTAGAACTGGAGTTTCTATGAATAGTGACTCAAATCTGTCAGCAATTTAGCATGGCTCACAGTGAAGAAAATATCTACAATGCCTTGAGAGGTGTGATGGCTGTGTTCAGCCTTCCAAACTGAGCTTCAGAAGGGGAATGCTCAGTGATGCTCTGCCTGTGCACAACGGCATTTAGCAGGAATTTTCCCAAGAGCTCTCCAAAGGGTAGGACAGTTGCCCACCTTCCCCAGGGAAGCTTCCCTATTCTTGAAGTTTCCAAGGCATTACTTTAATAGATATGAAATCCACAGGTTGATGATAAAACTCAAAAAAAAAACAACAAACAAAAAAAGTCTAGAGAAATTATTTAACAGCTGAGACTTAAAATTAAGACAGATCTCACTTTGATATATCTTGTGAATCTGTAAATTAGCATGTATTATAGCCAGCTCACTTTTGTCCTACCTTATCTGAGAGGAAAAAATATTTCTGGCTGTTGAGTTTGTGCTTTCCC
The DNA here is from genome assembly GCA_039720435.1 of Amazona ochrocephala. Lineage (NCBI taxonomy): Eukaryota > Metazoa > Chordata > Aves > Psittaciformes > Psittacidae > Amazona > Amazona ochrocephala. Next base: position 22,341,510 of record CM077908.1, read on the forward strand.
TGAGCCTCTTCCACACCTAATCCTCTTCAGCCAAAAAAGCCTGAATCTGGCAGGGAGAAAGAAAAGGTCTCTTTTATCTAGATTTTTTGTCTCTGCACATTATTCTGTTAAAGAATAGAAAGGGAGGAAGAGTCAATAAATACAAGAGATGATTATTAGGAGTCAACTTTTTATTAATCTTTTAATCTTGGGCTAAGCAGAGTTTTAAGGTTTGCAGAGCTGTACTCCAGTGAGCGTTTCCTTTTAGATATACACACCTCCTTGTTGGACTTTCATTATCAAACCTTGTGTTTGCCTTTTATCTAGAAGTCCTCTTCAGTGTTCAACATAAACTACATGGACACCTTGTGGATTGACATTTCTTCATTCATGCTTTACATTAAACAGCATGCAAAGTCATCAAAGAAGAGGAGCCAACTTTGATGTTACAAAATGAAAAACACCTCATGATTTGCCAGGACCAGGGGAATTTGCAGTTTGTTCTTTTTTTCCCTTAAAGAAATACTACTGTTTTCCCCATGAATATGTAGAAATCTTTGCTATTTTCACCAAACTTGTATAAACATTTTGTTCCTGGTAGAAAAACAAGCCACATCTCATGGCAGTCCATTAAATACAGGCTGCAGTGCCTAAACTACAGTGGCTTGAAGGAACACACACACTTTACTTTAAAAAAAAAAAAAAAAAAAAAGCTTATGAAGAGCACCTGTGACTTTGACACACTCCAGGTGTCATGACCCCCAGCATCACCTCAGTAATACTGATAATAGTGCATGTGCTATTATTATATATTATTATTATATATTATATTATAATTATATATTATTATTATATTATCAGGGATTTAGAAAAGCATGGTCAGTCCTATGCTGTAGATGAAGAAATTGTGCAGTAAGAGATGTTATTTGGTTTGGCCATGGTAGAAAATAGCCAGCAATAAAACAGAGCAGTTCTGATTCCTATGCAGATGCTTGACTCAGCAGCTCGCCCTGGTCATGAAATCAAAGGCAATGGTGCTCAGCACTGTAACAGACACAAAAAGTGCCAATAACCCTGGGAAGAGGCTAGTAGTAGCTTATCAGGTGCTGCACACCACACTGGGAAACACTTGATTTGGTTCAAAATTTCTGTTCCTATTGCCTTGAATACTATCAAGGGAGGTTTCCTCTGCATGTTTTCTTTCACTGTTTCAAGTGAAGAGCTACCCTCTCTTTATAAGGACAGTAAGAATGTACATAATTAGTCCAAGGCTAGAGAATAGAGATATTCAAAATGAACATTTGTTTTTTGATTTCCCAAACTGCAGTGGAACTGAGAAGAGTATCATAAAAGGAAAAGATATGTAATTAAATGTGATTTCTTAGAATGCTGCCTAGCTAGGTCATTGCATATGTATTATTTGACTGCATTGCTTCAATGTAAAGCACACAGCTCCTCTCCCTTGTATAAACCCCTTTAGTTAACCAGCCTCTCTTCACTGGTGGAAGGGGCCAGCCCTTCTGTTGTTTTGCTGCCAGCAGTGTTGCTTGTGCAACTCTTCATCAGATGTGGTTTGTCAGGAACATGCCTAGACTGTAAGTTGGAATAGAGCTCATTTTCTTTGATGTGCTGCTCCAAAAGGAGGGGAATGAAAACTGGTCACACTATTAATCTGCAGGAACTACATTTTAAGCAACTGGATGCGAGTACACTCTGCACATACCATAGTGTCAGCTACTCCTTTCAAATAGAATTTTATCAATAATTGGTGCCAACAAAAGAACATATGTCAAACATTTAGCCCAACTGATACAGCAGGAATGTGTTTATCCCAGACCACCTGCTGTAGAGAGACCTTTTGTCATGGTTTAAGCCATAAATCTGCACAATGTTGTTAGCTCCCCCTCCCCACACCTGGAGGGATGGGGAGGAGAATCGAAAGAATGTAACTCCCACGGGGTGAGATAAGAACAGTCCAGTAACTAAGGTATAACACAAACCACTGCTGCTACCACCAATAATAATAATGATAAGGGAAGCAACAAGGTAAGAGAATACAACCGCTCACCACCCACCAACCGATACCCAGCCTGACCCAGAAGTGATCAAACCCTTCTGAGTCCCTGCCCCTAGTTTTTACACCCTAGGCATGACGTGCTGTGGTATGGAATACCTCTTTGGCTAGTTTGGGTCAGGTGTCCTGTCTCTGCTTCCTCCTGGCTTCCCCTCCTCCCTGGTAGAGCATGAGGCTCAGAAAGTCCTTGGTCAGACTAAACATTTGAGCAGTAACTAAAAACATTGGTGTTGTCAGCGTTGTTCCCAGGCTGAAAGTCAAAAACACAGTGCTGCACCAGCTACTAAGAAGGAGAAAAAATGACTGCTACTGCTGAACCCAGGACACCTTTTAATTTCAGTTTAGGGCCTGAAATTTTCCAAAACATGTATAGCTACTTTACCTCATTTCTTGCTGTACTGTGCTTAAAGACCAGCATAGATACAATCAGTTTGACTATTTGGTTCCAGAGCAGTAGGATTTGTATTCTAGGCTTTTACCCTGGAGCAAGTGTTTTGCATACCAAGAAAGTCTGAAAGTGAAAGGGTTACACTTCCTTGGAGGTCCACTTGAATGACTATGAGAAGAGAGACAAAAATCCTATGAGATCATATAGAAAGCAGCCATGTCTATTTCACAGAGTCTTTTGATGTTGCAAGGGTCTGTAAAACATTTAATCACTACAGTTTCAGTAAGTTGACATTTGTTGTGAGTACTGTAGAAAGCATTTGTCTTAGCTAAAATGCTGCTTGGTAGAGCTCTTACCGCTACATGAGCCAGAATGCAATAGAATATCCATGGTGATTTAGCCTTACACTATCATCCTAGCGAAGTGGATGCAGGATTTTCACAGCTACATAGCAGTGGATTTAGTGGGAGGTGTCCCTGCCCATGACAGGGGGGTTGGAACTAGATGATCTCAAGGTCCTTTCCAACCCTAACTATTCTATGATTCTATGATTCTGATATAGCTATTCATTACAATTTATGGGAGGCCTAATCCAGCTTCTGCCAGAGTCAAAGTAAAGATACCATTTGATTTTACTGGAAATTTGGATGAGATTTTGTGTCTAATCCTGTAACTACCCTCCACTGCCACAGAAACTTCCACAAAATCCTCTTCTGCTCTGCTGCCCAGGTGGCACCTATATGGCTGTTGGCCTGCTCTGATTACCCAGTGGAGCCCAGGTGATCCTAATTTGGTCAGGCAACTAAGCATGGGTACAGGGAGGTTTAATAGCTAAACTTTGTCTACCATGGTTTTATTTTATTCAAACCTGTGAAGTTCTGACTGACCTAGAAAATTAACTTTACCATAAACCATGTTGATGTCTGTCTCTGAAAGAAGTGAATGAGTGGGTTTTTGAAGATGGCTCTGCAAAAATTCACAGATGTGATTGTTTGTGGATGAAACCCAAGTAGCTCAGCTCACAACATGTCTCATCTGGCTCAAAGTTTGCAGGGAGCAAAGAGAAAATCCTTGTTAGCCTATCTTCATTAAACAGCAAATAACCATTATCCAAGCTAAAAATGGACCAAGATTAAAGAGTGAATTGCTCACACAGGTCAATCCAAATAACCCCTTCCAGTTTCTTGCAGAAATCTAAACCTGTAGACTGTCAATGGACCTCGTAACACTGAAGAAATCTGAAAGGTAGTTTATGCCTCTCAAGTGGTTAAAAGAAAACATCTAAGCCCATTTTATGCTACAGTTTCTGTCTTTGCTATCACTACCAAGCAGCAGAACAAGCAAGATTTTAGGTACAAAGGCTAAAAGATGGTTCAGCATAAAGTTATATTGTGTTCTTTCTGCCTATACAAACAAAATATCCATTAGATTTAAAAGAGAGACAGAAGTACAGTGTGCTTAGAAATGCTTCTTTTTGTAGTATAGTCTTGACCTTATAACAACCAAATAGGAAAAATTATCTGGACAATTTTCTGGGCTGCTAGAGCCAAAGAAAATTGATGTCTGATCAAAGAGCACTGAGTTTTCAGAGGTAGCTCTTGAAATACGTCAGGTTTGAAAATGGAAGCCTCAGAGCATCAGTCCTTTCCCCTTGGCTGACAGACACTTGCTGAAGAATGGAAGAGGTTTTCCAGCTGATACTTTGAGTGTCAGGGGAAAAAAATAACTTGTGAATTAATGCAGATTTTGAGTAGAATGATATTGCCTAAAAATACCATTGTTTAGTATAGGTTAGTTGTTTGTTTGTTTGTTTGTTTTTTTGACAGATTTAGCAGATATCTGCATCACCTTCTGACTGTATGAAGTTTTGTGTGTGACTTAGCTTTTTTATTTCTGCCTTTTGGAGTTCAGTCTCTGTCACTGTTGCCCTCTGCATTCAACTCCTTTGTAGACTCAGTGCTCCTGCTCCTGACACTCATTGTTATTCTGCTCTCTGCTTTCAGCATTATTCCAGCAAGATTCTCTCCTTGTCAAAGCACTGACTCAGTCTACCTTAGAGGACTGTCTGTCTATCTCTAGGACATATATGAACCTTTCTGGTTTTGCCACTGTTATTAGCTGGCCACTAGTGCCAGCATTAAAATGTCTAACAGAAAAAAATGTTTACAATGTTATTTATATCACTTATAGAAATATCACAACAATTTAGTGCTCTGTTGTGCTTGAAGGTTGTACATCACTTATAGAAATATCACAACAATTTAGTGCTCTGTTGTGCTTGAAGGTTGTACATTATTGAGAACTGTTTATCAGCATCACATTCACTTCCCTTCACCTCCCCCTTTGCTGCCAGCACCCAAGTACCATACTACAGCACCTTTTTCAGGCTGCCTATCAGATATTGTTGAAAAGAATTGTTGGTAGGCATAAGGATTAGCCAGGTGAAATCCTGCATGCTCCCTTTGTTTCCTAGGCCAAACACTGAAAAGCACACCATCTACAAGCCATAATTATCTTCCTTTTTTCTTGATCCCAAAATAAGGCCTGGTCAAATCACAAATCACCATAAATATCCTTATTAAGTATTAGCCTATTCTTAAAGAAACAGTTGTCAGTACCAACTCAGCTGCAAGAAACCCTTTTTAGTTTTGTAAAAGCTACATAGCAGCAGACTAGAGATGGCAAGGTAAAGGAAGCAGACTAAATTCTCAAGCAGCAGTTATGCCAGTTTGAGATGCCTACATCCTGACACAAGCTATGCCTTTGCAGCAGCAGCAGTACGCTTCTCTACCAGTATCAGTGCGTTCAGGCTATGGAACTTTCCCAGTCTAAATGGGTCTAATTTCCAGGCATGGTTTCAGACAGATGCAGGACTTTCTGAGCTTCAGCCAACAGCGTCTGTAGGTCCCTGAGGCTGGGCTGCAGCTTCTGCTACTCCTGCACTCCTTGCAGCCTCCTTGCAGCCCCGCCAGCACTCTCTGACACCCCAGCATCTTGCTTGAGAACACTTGGTAGCTCCCCAAAAGGAAAAGCAGTCCCAAGGCTCCTTCACTGAAATCCCACTCCCCACTAGAAGGCTAAAATGCAACCACAGACAAAAGTAGAAAGTACTGCGCAGTCAATAAATGGCAAATGAATAATCAGGATTATATTAGCAAGACAATCACCCAGCACAAGGGACTGGGAGTTTCGGAAAGGACAGGATCATCTGTTTACTGCAGGCCTCCAGACAAGCTTCTGACTGCTAAGAAGCCTTGGGAAGCAACTTCTCAATGGTCAGGATTTTGTCCCACCCCTTAAACACATGCAGCTCTGGTTGCTGTCAAAACTGCAATGCTAAGCTAAAGTACCTGCTAGCATTGCCTATTTTGGTAATATTTATTTAGTGCAGATTTGGGACATTTATGAGGCATGGTGATCTCTGGAAATTTCATAAATAAACCAGTTCATTACTAGTCTAATTAACTGATCTCATGTAGCTGTAAACCCTGGTTAAGGAAACTGGTCCGTTTCCTCCACACTGGCATATAACAAGCATTACACAGCAGCAATCCAAACACTTCTGTCAGATCTTTCCAACATCTCTGAAACCTTCCAGAAAGCAAATGGTATGTTGTATTTTTTTGCTTGGCACTACAGCTGTAGTACATGGTACAACTGCAATGTCAGACTCTCGCTTATCTTTCCCCAATTGGACTTGCTGTTGCAATTAAGGGAGAAAAACAGTTTCTCTATATTTAAAGACCTAAGAAGAGCTATCATACTTTGAACTATTACACCCTCAATCGAAAGATATCTACACACCAGCCTCCTTGCCTTAGGAGCTCAGAAGTAGGATGTAGATGTTTTTGTTTTTTTTTTTTAAAATAACAACCTACTGAAAGTGGCCAACACATCAAATTAGAGCTGACACTTACTGATAATTGAAGTACCACTATATCAAACAAAATGATTAAGGATTTAACTCCCTCAGTAGACATATGAAACTCAGTAATGATAAAATACATGAGCAATTTAGGCTCTTACTGCAAAGAATACCAGTCATTTTATTTCATAAATAAACAGCACAGAAGCCTTAACAATATGTTCTTGTCGTGGTGTAAGCCCAGCTGGTAACTCAGAACTACACAGCCACTCACTCACTCCCCCACTTCTTCTTCCCCCGCTCCCAGAGGGATGGGGAGGAGAATTGAAAGAATGTAACTCCCACGGGCTGAGATAAGAACAGTCCAGTAACTAAGGTATAACACAAAACCACTACTGCTACCACCAATAATAATAATGATAAGGGAAATAACAAGGGAAGAGAATACAACTGCTTACCACCCGCTGACCGATACCCAGCCCGACCCGAGCAGTGATCTAGCCCTTCCGTGTAACTGCCCCCAGTTTATATACTGGGCATTATGTGCTGTGGTATGGAATACCCCTTTGACTAATTTGGGTCACGTGTCCTGTCTCTGTTTCCTCCTGGCTTCCCCTCCTCCCTGGCAGAGCATGAGACTCAGAAAGTCCTCGGTCAGAGTAAACATTACATAGCAATATTTAAAAACATTAGTGTTATCAACGTTGTTCCCAGGCCCAAAGTCGAAACCACAGCACTGCACTAGCTACTAAGAATGAGAAAAATGACTGCTGTAGCTGAATCCAGGACAATTCTGTATATTAGTGAGGCCTGACAGCTTACAGGACGTCAGGTCTCCTATGCATACAGATGTAACTTTGTTGATTCATAATTCCCTCAAGAAGTCCATTATTGTGGACAGTGCAGTCAAACAAGTTCAGGCTGAGCACTTAGATCTCAAAGAATGAAAAATTGGACTCTTACAAAATGAAACCAGGGACACTTTAGAAAGAAAGGTCACTATAAAAAAAAGTGTGCGTGTGTGTCTATAAATCTCTAATTCCTGGTGATCAGGAATGAAATAGGCATCAATGATACTGCCTTCTGAAAATTCAAGGCTTCAGCTGGGAGATTTAGTCTGGAATTAAAACAGAGTTAAATTTAAATTCCAAAATTCACTGGAAGCTGTAGTGGAATAAATGAAAACGTGTAGTCAGCCCAGTGCTTCTAATTGAAGCAACTTAGCATTTGAAACTTTAGAGCAGACTATTACACTTAGAAGAAAGAAAGAGCATCTATTCATACTGAGTATTTTCATCTTACAGTCTCTATCTGCGCATCATTACAAGTGAAGAATTCAACCCTGTCACACCCTTTCAGCTTTATAACATATAACCTGCTGCAGAACTACAGTTGAGCCAAGCCTTTCTCTCTTGAACTTGCTACTTCTGCTTCCTATTGGAGCAAATGTTGAGGACACCAGAACTGCACACAATACTCCAAGTGAGGTCTCATGAGAGCAGAGTAAAGGGGCAGGATCACCTCCCTTGACCTGCTGGTCATGCTCCTTTTGATGCAGCCCAGGATATGGTTCGCTTTCTGGGCTGTGAGTGCACACTACCGGCTCATGTTCATTTTCTCATCGACCAACACCCCCAAGTCCTTCTCCACAGGGCTACTCTGAATCACTTCTCTGCCCAACCTGTAGCTGTGCCTGGGATTGCTCTGACCCAGGTGTAGGACATGGCACTTCTCATGGTTAAACTTCATCAGGTTGGCATCAGCCCACCTCACAAGCCTGTCAAGGTCCCTCTGGATGACATTCCTTCCCTCCAACGTATCAACCGAACCACACAGCTTGGTGTCATCAGCAAACTTCCTGAGGGCGCACTCAATCCCACTGTCCATGTCACCCACAAAGATATTGAACAAGACCGGTCCCAACACCAATCCCTGGGGGACACCACTCGTTACTGGTCTCCAGCTGGACATTGAGCCACTGAGCACTACTCTTTGCGTGCGGCCATCCAGCCAGTTCTTTATCCACCGAGTGGTCCACCTATCAAATTGATGTCTCTCCAACTTAGAGAGAAGGATGTCGTGTGGGACAGTGTCAAATGCTCTACACAAGTCCAGGTAGATGACATCAACTGCTCTACCCCTGTCCATCAGTTCCATAGCCCCATCATAGAAGGCCACCAGATTGGTCAGGCAGGATTTCCCCTAAGTGACACCATGCTGGCTGTCACCAAGCACCTTGTTGGTTTTCATGTGCCTTAGCATGCCTTCCAGGAGAATCCGCTCCAAGATTTTGCCAGGCACAGAGGTGAGGCTGACTGGTCTGTAGTTCCCCAGCTCATCCATTTTCCCCTTCTTGAAAATGGGGGTTATATTTCCCTTTTTCCAGTCATCGGGAACTTCACCTGACTGCCATGATTTTTCAAATATGATGGACAGTGGCTTAGCAACTTCATTTGCCAGCTCCTTCAGGACCCGAGGATGGATTTCATCAGGTCCCATGGACTTGTATATGTTCAGGTTCCTAAGATGATCTTGAACCAGATCCTCTCCTACCATGTGCCTAGGGTCTTCATTCTCACTGTCCCTGCATCTGCCTTCCAAGACATGGGTGGTGTGGTCAGAGCATTTGCCGGTGAAAACGAGGCAAAGAAGTCATTAAGAACCTCAGCCTTCTCCAAATCCAGGGTAGCCAGCTCTCCTGATAGCTTCTGGAGAGGGCCCACATTGTCCCTAGTCTGTCTTTTATTTGCAAAGCACCTATAGAATCCCTTCCTGTTATCCTTAACATCCCTAGCCAAGTTTAATTCTAAGTGGCCTTAGCTTTCCTAACCTGGTCCCTAGCTTCCTGGACAGCATCTCTGTATTCATCCCAGGCCTCCTGTCCTTGCTTCCACCTTCTATATGCCTCTTTTTTCCTTTGAATTTTGCTCAGCAGCTCCTTATCCATCCAAGGATGTCTCCTGGCCCTCCTGCTGCACTTTCTTCTAGTTGGGATGCATCGCTCCTGAGCTTGCAGCTGGTGATCCTTGAATATCAACCAACAGTCTTGGGCCCCCCTGCCCTCAAGGGCTATATCCCATGGAACCTTACTGAGCAGGTTCCTGGAGAGACCAGAGTCTGCTCTCTTGAAGTCCAGGGCAGTGAGCTTGCTGCATGCTCTTCTCATTGTCCTGAGGATCTCAAACTCAACCATCTCATGATCGCTGCAATCAAGGCTGCCCTGGAGCGTTACATTCCCAACCAGCCCTTCCCTGTTGGTGAGGACGAGGTCAAGCATGGCACCTCTCCTTGTCGGCTCCTCTATTACTTGCAGAAGGAAGTTGTCTTCCACACAATCGAGGAACCTTCTGGATTGCTTTTGCCGGGCCGTACCATCCCTCCAACCGATATCAGGGTGGTTGAAGTCCCCCATGAGAACAAGGGCCTGCAAGCGTGAGGCTGTTCCTGTCTGTCTATAGAGCGCTTCATCCACTGAGTCCTCTTGATCAGGGGGTCTGTAATAGATCCCCACAATAATGTCACCCATTGCTGTTCTCCCTTTAACCCTGACCCACAAACTCTCTGTCGACTGCTCACCTGTCCCCAGACAGAGTTCCATACTCTCTAGCCTATCCCTAACATAAATAGCAACTCCCCCTCCCCGTCTGCCAGGCCTGTCTTTCCTAAAGAGCCTGTAACCTTCCATTCCAACACACCAGTCATAGGAGCCATCCCACCATGTTTCTGTGATGCCTATGATATCATACCCCCGTAGATGTGCACACATCTCTAATTCCTCTTGTTTGTTCCCCATACTACGGGCGTTTGTGTAGAGGCATTTGAGCCGAGATCCAATTGAAGCCGGCTCATTGGCTGGAGCAGCTGGAATATCCCTACATTGCTCCGAACGTTTACTATAGGTGCTACTAACTGACCGGGTGTGTTGGGATGGAATGATGCCCCCCTCCCCCAACACATCTAGTTTAAAGCATCCTTGACCAGCCTGGCAAGCCTCCTACCAAATCCACTCTTCCCCATCTTTGTCAGACCAGCTCCACCAGCTCCCAGTAGACCTGGCCTACTATATTGAGTCCCATGGTCAAGGTACCCAAACCCCTGACTATAGCACCACCCTTCTAACCATTTATTAACCTGCGCAATCCTCCTAGCCTTTTCAAGGTCCTGCCCTTCCAGGCCTGCATTCTTGTTTCATTAACTGTCCGGGAGTTGCTTCTTTTCCACGGTCGGCTGCACAGAGGTAACCAGGAGTTACCCCTGCTACATGGCCAGCTGCACCTACTTGCTTTCATTCAGAGCAGGCATATGTCCATTCTCTAACAAGAAATCATCCACATCTCCCCCTTTTCTTTTCTTGAGTAAGCCAAAGCTGTTTTACCAGGTTTTCAGTCATACCACGAATACATTGCAAAATACAAGGTACAATCATAACTATGGTCAAGATTACTACCAAAATCATTCCAATACCTTTAATCAGAGATGTGAGCCAACCATTAAAGTCCCAAGATGTAAGAAGGGCATCTAACCAAGGAATTTTATCGTTCTGATAGACATCATGAAGTACTTTCGCATGCTTCCAAATTTCTTTAACATCTTTCAAGGTCTTTCCAGACTGATCAAGATAACTACAACAAGATTCATTAATTAAAGTACATACTCTGTCTACTTGTGCTGTTAATATATCTAAAGCCTTACAATTCTGCAAAACTATCTTTTTTAAAGAATTTACTTCTACTTGTGTTAACTTATTCACATATGTATTACCATTGAAAACAGCATAACAAACTTCCACTGGAATCATTTTGCACACTTTGCTTTAGTCTTGCAGTCACATTACATCCTTTGTTACATTCTATAACTTGATATGGTTCTGGTCCTTTCCACTCGTTATCATGTAGGTCTTTATATAGAACTGGTGGTTTGGGCAAGGGATCATCTGTTAGATGTCACAAATGCTGTATTGCAGAAAGAGAATCAAAACTAGACAAATTCAAAAGCTTTTGTACAAATTACGCTTTGCAAACTGTTTGAAGAAAATCCTTACATTTCCCTTGGGTGTTTTTATATATAATACCTGCTTTAGACGACCCTATTTGAGCAGAGGATTTGGACTAGATCATATCTCCAACATATGCCAACCACAGGCTGCTTGGCCTGCCTTTCTCTCCTGTATAGTTCTCTGATAACAGGAGAGGCCATCCCTCACATCAAGGTCTGGCATGGCATGTGTCCTCACCACTCAACGCCTGCTGGGTTGCAGCCAGCAGCGGAGCTAAAGGTTCTTCTTGGTGGCAAACACAGAGGCCAACCCAGTCTTGCCCTTGACTGCGGTAGGAGGTATTTGGCCAACGTCAGTTGTGGCACCTTGTTGTCAGTGCAGAGGTTCACCTGCTTCATTCAGTAACAAGTCACTACTATGGCAAAGCACATACAGATTTACATTAGCAGTATATATACTACAGGGCGCAGCAGCATGTTGAAGATGCTAGTGGCAGTGAGGGATCAGCCAAAGAAATTTCTTACCAGTGGAGTTCTCTCATTCAAAGGCTGGATTGCTCACATGTCTGTTAACTGAAAGGAATGCTTCCACAATACCCTTTTCTTGTTTTTGAGCAATCCAGATTTGATTTAGCATTCTGTTTACAAATTTCTTCAGTATAGTAAATACAATGGTGCATGCAAGCAAAATTAGTAATATAATGCCTAAAACCTTCAAAGCAATAATTATCCAATTTTGAATCCAAGTCCCTATTCCCCATCCTGAAAAAAATGTTGCGGAGCCAATCATCTAATGGATTTATACCTTGTTGGATTTTTTAAGAGTGTTCCTTTAGATAGGTCAATTGTTTGTGAACGCTCTTACTGTGATCAGACAGATTCACACAACACATACCTTCAAAGTCCTCACAGCCATGACCCTGTGCCAACAGCAAAAAGTCAATGGCTGTGCGGTTCTGCAGGAGGGAGTGTCGTAAGCTATTTTGATCCATTAATAATTCTGTGAGAATGGCAGTAGTTACGTTAGCCTGCTTTTCTGCCCAACAAGCTAGCTGGGCTATTGTTCTTAGGGCATTTCCTGCAGCCGCTCCAGGGACAAATAGTGACAGAGCCACCCGAGAAGCTTTGCTCAGTAATTGAACATTGTCATTACAATCAGGGGTGAGTCCTATTGATCTCTCAGATCTAGAGTGGAGAATATGTTTAAGATTACGCAATTCTGCAAACTTTGGTGTAAATATAGTCAGTGAACCTAAATAGCATGGCCCTCCAACAATGTCTTTTGGTATTCCTTGCCACGCCCTATCTCCACAGATTAAAAAGACATCTGGTGGTAGGGCTTTGGCAGAACTGTTATTCCAAAGGAGGGGCACTGACCAAGGTGTATGAGTAAATCCATATGCATTAAAGGGTTCCACGGTGTCACCCGTATCATTTATTCCACAATAACCACCTCTAAACGAATAAGCATTATCTTTGGGTGAAACATCTGGTGAGTGTATCAAATATGAGCAGGATGCATATTTACATCCAAAATTTAGGCAGGTTTCTGTCCAGCCTTTTGAGGCATTCCCAATTGCTTGTGACGCCATTAAATTTAATTCTTGTGGATCCCAAGGGAGTGTCCTATTCAATCCAGATATCAATTTTGCTGAGCAATCCGCAGCATTTGTCGACTTACTGCAGTTGTTGATCGAAAATGCCTTAAAGCTGTTCTCATTATATCCAGGTGTTCCTATTAAACATGTTTGAAATGATCTGTGGCTGATGCCATAGCAAGACAAAATTCCGACACCCCATTCTCACTGGCCCATGTTACCCACAAATTTTTTCTAGGATTAATTTCGTGTAACAGAGATACAGAATTATATACAAAGAGCAAAATTAACAGCTTAACCACTAACAGGTTCTTAATCATCACTGACATCTTCTGCTGTAGAGGAAAGGCTTTCTGCTGAGTTTCGCCAGGGCCGTATCCAATGAGCCGGTATCCACCGAATGCCTTGATCTGTAAGCAAACATATAACCTCTTCCTGTTAGCTTAACTTCTGCGGGTTTTGCCTTATCATCTTCTAGCAGCTGCTGCAAATTTGCATGCGCTAACATCTCTTTTAGAAGTGACAAATCCATACAATACAAGGCGTAGTTTCTTATTAGCAACTGGCCAGTAAGTACAGGTGGTGTTATACACAAAATCACAGCCTCTAATAAGAGCTAATTTACATGCACACACATTCAAGCTCCTGTAGCTAAGGCATTGGGTTTTTCCACTCATCCGTCCAGCTCATGACAAGGCTTGAGAAACTTTGCAGGCAGCCTCCATGGACCTGTAGGTAGAACACAAATATATCCCTTCCCCCATGCCATCAGTTCTTGAGAAGTAAGTCAAGCTAAAAATGATTCCTTAAAGCAAAGGCATTCTGATGAAACAGGAATGTGAAGCAGGTGCAGAAGCAAACTGCACCGTATCTCTGCCACCCTGGTGCTGTTTGGGTGGAGGTTGGTAAAGCTTGGATTCTCCCCTAGGTTACCTTAAACACACTAAGCAGGACTGCTCGGCAGGAGCTACAAATGCCTGCCTGCCCAGCAGCAGCTACAGCTGCCAGCCTGCTGAGCAGCAGCCATAAATTCCTGCCGGCAGCAGCACCTCTGCATTAACCCTTTCTTGCCCAAAATGTTAATCTGCTACCCATTAAAAACTTTTACATTAACCCAATAACAAAAAATACACAGAACACTGTCTGCCCTCAACAGACACACACATACACACACATTCATGGGATCCCACAAACACACTGCACACAACTACAATATGTGAAACACAAAATGCAGACAATCATTACTCCCACTACATGGTCACACGTACAAAATGTAGTTGCAATGACCCTGTGAAGACAATCAGGAAACCATCTCCGAGCAGCATCATCGCAGTGCAAGGTGGCAGGCTCAATCTCAGCGGGCGTCCCCGCAGAGGCTCTGCCTCCCTCACATCGCATGAGGCTTGGGCTTTTATACTGACCAAAATGCACACTCATTCCAATGCAGGTGGCCAGCCTACATCAGGAGAAGTGGCCAACAGTATCTATAAAGGTCTGCAAGGGTCGATAGAAACACAGACGTAGTTACATTTGCTAACTTTTAGTACATGAATATCACAGACAGACTATAAGCACACAATACATCTGCATCCCCCACCCATCTTACTTTTCCCTTTATAACTGCCCATTTATCATGGGGATCTGGGGGATCTAAATCAGGCTTCTTTTCCGGATCAACAGGTCTCGGGTCAAAAGGACTATCCAGGTCAGCATCAGAATTATCAGGCATCAGAATCTCAGGAGCAGCAACAGCAGTCTGATGAAAATGCACAGGCTCCTCATTAATGTGTTCTGGAGTTTCAGTGTTATCAAGTGCAATTAAAACATTTCCTCCCGCAGGTTTCAGGTGATCTGAGAGTAGGCTTTTTCTCGGGATTAACAGGGTCTGGGGCAAAAGGATCGCCTTCATCCCCATCCTCAGTCTCCTCAGCCATGGCAGCAACTGGCGGAGGTTCGGAGGGGTGGGGGGGTGGGGGTGGTGGGGGGGGGGTTTGGGCTCCACTATCTCATTCTTTGACTTCGCCGTGTCGGAGAGCTGTAAATTTGTAAGTCTGTCATGAAGTGTCTGTACTTTCTCATCTAACAATCCTGTCCATTTGTCCCAACCTTGATGATCTTGAGGATCAGGCTCTGGGGGGAGGGAAGCCAGGGGCGGCGAAAGTGATAAAGGAAGATACAAATTTGTATCCCCTGGCCCATCCATCGGTTCTGGTTTTTCGCATTTGTTCCATGGGGGTGGAAAAGCTCTTCTGCTTGCATATTTTTTAAGGAGTCAGTGATTAATCTCCACACAGTGGGATATCTGCTTGCCTCCTGCAATAATTCTTTTGTTGAGTCATTTAGTTCTTTCGGTTTTTCTGCTTGTTCTGGGGTAGAGACATTAGAGTCAATGGGGGAACGGTTTGGGGTGGAGGTAAGGGGATATTCTGGCACACCAGGCCTGTAATCTGTGGATGCCTTCACCTCACAGCGAGGTTCGATATCGTCAGGATTAGTAGCAATATCACATTTCGATTTCTCTTTACTGGGCGTGGCTTGAAAACCCCTCTTAATCGTCTTTGCAATTTTCGGGTAAGTTCTCCCTCCGGTATACTGATCGAAGGGACTCCGATCGGGGTTCTTGGAACCCTTCGTCGGGGGCTCTGCGGGTAATTGGGAGGCAGGGAGGGTGGTGGGGGGGCGGGAGGCTCAAGCGGGGATCTGGGTGGGGGGGCGCTGGGGGTTGCGGACGGCATTGCCGGAGATAAGGCTTTAACTGCCGAAGCAGCTGCAGCTCTCTCTGATTTCATATCCCGCAAAGTCTCTCGGACAAGTTTCCACAGCGTGGAGTATTTTTGGGCCTCACGCGCTGCCTTCCCCCCATCAGTTATA
This sequence comes from Amazona ochrocephala, assembly GCA_039720435.1. Taxonomy (NCBI): domain Eukaryota; kingdom Metazoa; phylum Chordata; class Aves; order Psittaciformes; family Psittacidae; genus Amazona; species Amazona ochrocephala. Next base: position 22,357,280 of record CM077908.1, read on the forward strand.
GTGTCCCAGAGCTGTACGCCTATCGCCTCCCATGTGGATATTTCAAATGCTGTTCCAATCCCACTAAATAGCCCCTTTTCTTTACTCCACTGGAGTAACCCTTTAAGTACATCTTCTTCATATTTAATCCCTCTCCTTGAGAGGATGCATTGGAGGAGATTAAGGACAGCTGTCTCTTCCTTAGTTTGAGCCGCCCCCATTCCTCCCCGACCGCCACTTGCCTTTTGCGAAGTGGACACTTTTTCGCGGAGACACCCTTTTTCTCCTGCGGCACGGCCGTGCTCCTTCTACTCGGCAATGCTCCTGCCGGCTGCTTTTCGGTCGGCCTCCCACCCCTCAGGTCTGCGCTGATCTTCACCACCGAAGCAGCTCTCAGGAGGCAGAGCTGGGGTCCCTGTTCGGGCGCCACTCTTCGCGGGGGTTTAGGAACAACGAAACACAGATCAATATGATCCACGCTGAACAGTTTAATGTGCGCAATCATGCCTTTTATAGGAACAGAGTTCAGAACACTAGAACATTCGATAACACTTGATTGGTTAACTTCACTTAGCCGAGTGCTAGCAACAGTTTAATGATTGGTTAACTATTACAGCATATGTTTCAAGGTTACAGTTAACATTCCTTCTCTGCGTATCTCTCTCAGTAGTTTTCCATGCTAACTTTTCCCAAGGCTTCTGCACGTACACGAACTTTAGTAACCCTCAGGCGAGGCCTCAATGCCTGCGGGTCACTACCTTACAATTGTCAAGCAGTTGTCTGGATTGCTCACATGCCCGTTCACAGCCAAATAGCTCTCCACAGTCTACTAAGTGGTAAGCAGTAACTTTCCACTCTCTTACTTTTTTGTCAACCTGATTCAGCAAAACCACTAAGGGTTAGAGTCGCGCGGGGATCCATCAGGGTCCTTGTTCTGTAGAGACACAAGCATAGCCTTTTCCCCAAGTTATTAACCTGAAAGTACCTTCCCAGTTATGATTTTCCAAAGACTTTACCATTACCATAACAGGTTCTTTCCCTGGTATCGGATCTGAGCCTACATGGGTTAGTGCAGAAAAATGCCTGATCATTGAGGGGACATTTATGCCTGTTTGTAAATCAGAACTGGATAATGTTAAAAAATTTAAGACAAACAATGCTTTGCTGATTCATGCATTTGGGGTTTCCCCTATCATTCCCCCTTTCTGTTTTGCTAACATGTTTTTTACAATTTTCTGTGTCTGCTCTATCACCGCTTGACCTGTGATGGAATGTGGAATTCCGGTAATATGCTTTACACCCCATTTTGCTAAAAAGGCAGCTGTTTTCTGGGATGTATAACAAGGACCATGGTCTGGTTTTATTTCTGATGGCACCCCTAATGTGGCAAATGCTGCCATCCAATGAGAGATTGCATGTTTTGATGTTTCCTCAGACATCAGTAAGGCCAAAATGTCCTTTGAAAATGTATCTACCGAGACATGGAGATATTTACAACGTCCAAATTCTAGTACATGAGTAACATCAGTCTGCCACAGCTGTAAGGTTCATAAACCTCATGGGTTGACTCCAGCAGGGTGTAAGGGAGCTATTGATTGGCAATCTGGACACATTTTTATGAGTTGCCTTGCAGAATCTAGTGGGATGTGAAACATCCTTTGTAAAGATTCGGCAGATTGATGATAAAAAGCATGAGACAAGCATGCTTGTTGCAGAGCATCTGGCAGTGGGGCATGTATTATGGGGGCTGCAAGTTTATCAGCCAGAGCATTGCCCTCTGCTATGGGACTGGGTAATTGTGTGTGGCTCCTAATGTGCATAATATAATATGAACATTTTCTATTGTTGATCAGATGTTGCAGCCACCTAAATAACAGATACAAATCTTCATGATCTATTGATTTTAACCAGGCTTCCTCAAGACATTTTACTACTCCCTCCACATACTGTGAGACCGTTATAATATTGAGGGGCTCGTCCCATTTCTCAAAAACCCAGACAGTTGCATGTAGCTCTACTACTTGCAAGGATCCCCTTACCTGCTGAATGTCACTTTCCCACTGGCCAGTTTTGTTTTTCCATACTATAACTGCTTTACCTGTTTTGCCAGATCCATCTGTAAAAACTAATGCCGTCAGCGGGGGTCAGGTTACCTTTAGATCTCGGTAATAAGGACATTGTTTGTAACATTGCAAGTAACTTGTGAGATGGGAAATGTATAGATGTCCTTCCTGTATAGTCCTCCATGGCTACTTGAAAAGACAGCACATTGGTTAACAACCAGTCTAAATGCATATGAGTCAGAGGCAAATATATAACACTTGGTTCAACACCCATCAGTTCTACACAACGTCTCCTACCCTTCATGATTATCATGCCAAACATTTCAGTATGGGTGACAATTGTCTGGTGCGACAAAAACACCCATTCTATTATTGATAAGGGATCCTTTTCTACAGTGTCCCGCCATTGTCCAATTAGCCCAATTGGCTGGAATTCTGAACTGAGAAGATAATGGTTGAAAGGTAACTCATCATCAACTCTGCTTACTTGTCTGTTTTCTATGAGAGAGATTATTTTGTCTAGAGCTAATTTACACTCCTTATTCAGAGTCTTGGGAGACTGTAGGGCAGGATCACCTTTTAACAATTGAAACAAGGGTTGCAGGTCACTACTGGAGATCCCTAACAAATTTCTAACTCAGTTAATAGTACCTAACAATTTCTGTAAGTCATTCAAAGTAGAAATATTAGTGGCTAGTTGCAATGATTGAGGCTGGATAGTTTGATCTGATATCTTCCATCCTAAATATTTCCACGGTGCTGTTTGTTGAATTTTTTCAGGGGCTACCTTTAAACCCTGCTTATTCAGACAATCAAATGTTCTCTTTGTTACATTCTCCAATAGTCCAGGATCTTTTCAGCTGAGTAAAATGTTGTCCATATAGTGATATATTAAGGCGCTGGGGAATTCATCCCTGACTGGTGACAAATCTTGTGACACAAACCATTGGCAAATCATAGGTCTATTTTTCATCCCCTGAGGTAAAACCACCCAATGATATCTCTGATGAGGTTCTGCAACATTGCTTGAAGGCACTGAAAAAGCAAAATGTGGCACATCTTTGGGGTCTAAGGGGATCGTAAAAAAGCAGTCCTTTAAATCAAGGATAACTATGGGCCACTGCTTTGGGATCATGGTCGGTGATGGTAGACCTGGTTGTAACGCCCCTATGTCCTCTAAGATGTCATTTATTCACCTCAAATCATGGAGTAAATGCCATTTGCCACTTTTCTTTTGAATTACAAAAACTGGCGAATTCCACGGGCTAGTAGAAGGTACAATGTGACCTTCTTTTAGCTGCTCTTTTATCAACTGTTTAAGGGCGCGTAGCTTCTCATACAGAAGGGGCCACTGATCTACCCACACTGGAGTATCAGTTTTCCAAATCAAGGGCAGGGTTTGCTGTGCTGCAGTGACCCCTGTCCAAAATTTTGCTGTTCTTTTTCAGTCGTCAACAAACCTATCCCCCACTGTCCCAAACAGTCTCTTCTCCACAGTGTCAGTGGGGTATCTAAAACATATGGGCGTATGGTTGCTATTCGCCTTTCAGGGCCTGCAGTCTGCAGTAAAGATGAGCTTTGGCACGACTGTGCTGCTCCCCCAACTCCCATTAAGGGTGTATAGAGAGTCGTCGTGGACCACTGTGGAGGCCAATGGCTCCTAGCTATGACAGTCACATCGGCTTCCGAATCCAAAAGACCCGTGATACATACCTGATGGGGCTGCCTGTCACTATTCTGAATTCGGCACTTAAGCATTGGCTGACAGTGGTTCTGTCAAAAAAATTTCAGGAGGACCTGTATATCCAAACCATTGATTTCCACGTTTTTCCTTAGCCGCAGTTAAAACACATCTTTGGAATAACACTAGTTGTGCTATTCGTGCTCTAGCTTTTATAGTAATTGGTGGGGATGGCATCTATACCATGATTTTTATGTTTCCCTCATAGTCCTCATTGATTACCCCAGGAAGCACAAAAATTTCCATTTGCATGGTGGAGGACCTCCCTATCAAAAGGGCACAATGGCCTTCACCCAGAGGGCCATTTGTTGTGGAAGGAATTACTGCCACTGCTTGGTCAATCAGGGTTACTGTTGAGGCTGTGGCCAGGTCCACTGCCTGCTGTCTTGGCATATAGCTCAGAGCCTCCTGAGACACCACATTCAGGTGATGAGGTGCAGGGGAGGCTCAGGGCAACGGGGCAACGGTACTTGTGTCTGCGCATGCCATTGCCTCATGCTCACGGCCCCTTTTCCCTGCAGTGATTTCCCATGATTATTCCAATGTGACCTGCATTGTTTGGCATAGTGAGGCCCTTTTATGCATCTTGGACAGAGCCCAGGAGGCTTTGGCTCCAGACGTGGATTCAGGTCTGGGCAATCTCTTTTAAAGTGCCCCTGCCTTCCACAATTAAAGCACTTGTGCACCCCCATGTGCATGGCAGCAAAAGCGGCTGCCATCACTCTGGCTTGATGGGGGAAGGAGTTTATATTCTGACAAGCCTCCAACATATCTACAATAGAGGGGTTATGTAAAGATCGCAATACCCACTGGCACTCTTCATTAGCATTCTCAATAGCTAGCTGCTTTAGCAGCTTTTTTCAATTGCTTCCTTTAGTCGGTCCACGAAAGTCATAAACGACTCCTCCCCTAGCTGCCAGAGGGTTGTAAATGATTGTTTCAGTTTCCCTCTATATGCCACTCTAAGAAGGGCTTGTTATGCTAAGTCTTTTGCTTGGCCAGGATGACAGAGTGTAACCAGGCTTGCAGTGTTGGAGCGGTTAAAGGGCCAGTACACATTAACTGGGGAAGGCCAGCCCCCCTTGCCGGATCATCATCCTGCCTCTCTAAATTACGGACGGTTGCTTCCTCTGCAGCCCTTCTCCAATGTGATTCCCACAATACCATCTGCGTTGGAGTTAAAATCAACTGCTCAATAGTGTGGCAATCATGGGGAACCAATTTATAAGAACTAAACAAGTTTTGTATTAGGCTCTGAGCATACGGAGAGGTTAAGCTGTGGTCCATAACTTTGGCACAGCTCTTTTATTAAAGAGAAAGGCAGCCCTTCCCACTTGGCCGGAAAGTTTTGCCAACAGATCACGGGGTACGCATGCTGCAAAGAGTCCATGTCTCCTTGCAAATTGGCCTGCTTTTTAAGGGCATTCCACAGTGACTACGGATCATAATTATTGTCATCTGGTGGATATAAGTCAGGCTCCTTCTCGGGATCAATAGGTCACCAGTTCAAAAGAATTATCTTCATCCCTGTCCTCAGTCTTTGCAGCTGCAGCGGTGACGGGCGGAGGTTCAGGGGGGTGTGGGGGGTGCTGGGCTCCACTATCTCATTTTTTGACTTTAGTGTCTCTAAAATAGTTCTTCAAATGAATAACAAATTTTTCGCAGTGTCATTGCCTTTTGTGGCTGCATCCCACAATTTAACTCCTGAACCATCCCACAAAGAGACTTCAAATATGGTGGACTCATCAGTCTCTGGATAATGCGTCTTCAACCATTTCAACATTAACTTTAAGTCTGTCTCTTTAAAGGTTGCTCCCTTCACATTAAGAAGGACTGAAAACATCCCTAAAACGGAGGCTTCTTCATTAGTAATATTCCCCCCCATAGTCCCATTCCTGGCTGCTCACCTTTTCCAGGTGATCGTTTGCGGGGGTTTGGGAACAACGAAACACAGATCAATGTGATCCACGCTGAACAATTTAATGTGCGCAATCATGCCTTTTATAGGAAAGTTTCAGAACAGTAGAACATTCGATAACACTTGATTGGTTAACTTCACTTAGCCGAGTGCTAGCAACAGTTTAATGATTGGTTAACTATTACAGCATATGTTTCAAGGTTACAGTTAACATTCCTTCTCTGCGTATCTCTCTCAGTAGTTTTCCGTGCTAACTTTTCCCAAGGCTTCTGCACATACACGAACTTTAGTAACCCTCAGGCGAGGCCTCAATGCCTGCGGGTCACTACCTTACAATTGTCAAGCAATTGTCTGGATTGCTCACATGCCCGTTCACAGCCAAATAGCTCTCCACAATCGTTACCTCTTCGGTGCTCCCCCACCAGACTCCTCTGAATTCAACCCAGCTATGCCACTGGTCGCCAATTCCGACGAATTAGCCTGAGTTCCTCCTGTTCAGGCACCATTTGTGGCATATCAAAGACGGACTCCAGTTCTGGTGAAATCTGAAGACCTTTATTTCGCGTCTTGCATCCCTTTTATAGTCTACTAAGTGCTAAGCAGTAACTTTCCACTCTCTTACTACTTTGTCATCCTGATTCAGCAAAACCACTAAGGGTTACAGTTATTCACGTTGTTTGGTCTGTCTTTGAGATGCACATCCTGCTTTATCTCAAACTGTCCACTTTGCTTTGCTAACCGATCTTTACCCTTTATTGTTCTCTTTACATTTCCCAAGGCTTAGGCCCCACCAGGGCAATAGCACCTGGTGTTTTCTTCACTCTTCCCAGGGCTTAAGCCCGACCAGGGTGATAACGCCTGATTCCATTTTGTTAACTATTTCTATCCCATCACCCACCTGTGTATATATATATATGAGAAAAGAGTGATGGTATATTGAAAAATGTGGGATTTGAGCGTGACATGAATGGTATGGAATAAGGGGTTGATACTGTCCTGGGTTCAGCAGTAGCAGTCATTTTTCTCCTTCATAGTAGCTGGTGCAGTGCTGTGGTTTTGACTTTCAGCCTGGGAACAGCACTGCTAACATCTATGTTTTTAGTTACTGTTCAGTAATGTGTACTCTGACCAAGGACTTTCTGAGTCTCATGTTCTGCCAGGGAGGAGGGGAAGCCAGGAGGAAGCAGAGACAGGACAGCAGACCCAAACTAGCCAAAGAGGTATTCCATACCACAGCACGTCATGCCCAGTATATAAACTGGGGGCAGTTACCTGGAAGGGCTAGATCACTGCTCGGTTGGGCTGGGTATTGGTCGGCGGGTGGTGAGCAGTTATATTTTTGTCCCTTGTTGCTTCCCTTATCATTATTATTATTGGTGGTAGCAGTAGTGGTTTTGTGTTATATTTTAGTTACTGGACTGTTCTTATCTCAGCCTGTGGGAGTTAGTTAAATTCTTTCAATTCTCCTCTCCATCCTTCCGGGAGCAGAGGGAGGAAGAGGGGGAGTGAGCAAGTGGCTACATGGTTCTGGGTTGCCAGCTGGGCTTAAACCACGATCGCAATACACCTGATATTGATGTTTACCTACTGCCAAATTTATGAAGCCTCTTAACATTGTGTTCAACACTGTCACAAAACTTCTGTAATTTCCTACTCAGACTCCAAAATACCAGGCTGATGAGACAACCAATACGTCCATCCTGCCATTCCTTGTGATATAAAGATTATACTTTATGTCAGTAGGTTTCACAGACACAGTTAGTGCTTAGTGTTTAGAAAAATCAGGACTGATACCGAAGCTTTGGGCAACATTTGACTAACTTAGGTGGATTTGTAATCAAACAGAAAAAGAACTGAGGCTACTATTCAAAACACATTCTATAAGAATATTTAAAACATCTGTAGAAACACATCCCTCTGCTTCTGAAAAGATTACCTTCAGCTTTGACACAGTCTCAGGAACCAGGGCACCATTTCTTACTCTGCCACAGCCCTAGTGGTTATTATCTACAACTTCTCTTCCTTGCGCCTCCCACTGCACACTGATGATTGACCTCTTCTAGAAAGACTTTCAAGCTTTCCACGTGAAAAGCATTCTATGAACTACTCTTGCTGTTTTATGAGCAATAAATGTACCATAATAGATTCAAAATGTAATATGAATATCACTTCTCCATACAGTGTTTTCCTGCCTCTTGTCTGTATCCCTCTGCAGCTTTGTCAGACAGTTCTGTGTTATCCATACACATATCAAATCTTTCCATCTGTCCTGGGTTCAGCAGTAGCAGTCATTTTTCTCCTTCTTAGTAGCTGGTGCAGTGCTGCTTTTGGCTTTCAGCCTGGGAACAACGCTGATAACACCAATGTTTTTAGTTGTTGCTAAGTACCTTTTACTCTGACCAAGGACTTTCTGAGTCTCATGCCCTGCCAGGGAGGAGGGGAAGCCAGGAGGAAGCAGAGACAGGACACCAGACCCAAACTAGCCAAAGGGGCATTCTATACCACAGCATGTCATGCCCAGTATAGAAACTGGGGGCAGTTACTTGGAAGGGCTAGATCGCTGCTCGGGTCTGGCTGGGTATCGGTCGGTGGGTGGCGAGTGCTTGTATTATCTCCCCTTGTTATTTCCCTTACCATTATTATTATTGGTGGTAGCAGTATGTCATGGTTTAAGCTTCTATAAACCCATACAGTCACTCTCTCACTCACTCCCCACTCTTCCTTCCATCCGCTCCTGGAAGGATGGGAAGGAGAATCGAAAGAATGCAACTCCCACAGGTTGAGATAAGAACAGTTTAGTAACTAAGGTATAACACAAATCACTATTGCTAATAATAATGACAAGGCAAATACAAGGGAAAAGAATACAATTGCTCACCATTCAATCAAGCCCGAGCAAGCAGTGCACCCCCCACCGTGCACCCCCACCACCCTTCCGGGTCTCTGCTCTCCGTTTCTACATCCTGGACATCGGTGGATAAAGAACTGGCTGGATGGCTGCACGCAAAGAGTAGTGCTCAGTGGCTCAGTGTCCAGCTGGAGACCAGTAACGAGTGGTGTCCCCCAGGGATCAGTGTTGGGACCGGTCTTGTTCAACATCTTTGTGGGTGACATGGACAGTGGGATTGAGTGCGCCCTCAGCAAGTTTGCCAATGACACCAAGCTGTGTGGTTCGGTTGATACATTGGAGGGAAGGAATGCCATCCAGAGGGACCTTGACACGCTTGTGAGGTGGGCTGATGCCAGCCTGATGAAGTTTAACCGTGCCAAGTGCAAAGTCCTCCACCTGGGTCGGAGCAATGCCAGGCACAGCTACAGATTGGGCGGGGAGGAGATTGAGAGCAGCCCTGCAGAGAAGGACTTGGGGGTGTGGGTTGATGAAAAAATGAACATGAGCCGGCAGTGTGCGCTTGCAGCCCAGAAGGCCAACCGTATTCTGGGCTGCATCAAAAGGAGTGTGACAAGCAGGTCGAGGGAGGTGCTCCTGCCCCTTTACTCTGCTCTCGTGAGACCTCACTTGGAGTATTGTGTGCAGTTCTGGTGTCCTCAACATAAAAAGGACATGGAAGTGTTAGAACAAGTCCAGAGGAGGGCCACGAAGATGATCAGGGGACTGGAGCACCTCTCGTATGAAGATAGGCTGAGAAAATTGGGGCTGTTCAGCCTGGAGAAGAGAAGGCTGCGTTGAGACCTCCTAGCAGCCTTCCAATACCTGAAGGGGGCCTATAGGGATGCTGGGGAGGGACTCTTCATTAGGGACTGTGGTGAGAGGACAAGGGGTAATGGGTTTAAACTTAAACAGGGGAGGTTTAGATTGGATCTGAGGAAGAAATTCTTTACTGTGAGGGTGGTGGGGCCCTGGAATGGGTTGCCCAGGGAAGTTGTGAATGCTTCATCCCTGGCGGCGTTCAAGGTGGGGTTGGACATAGCCTTGGATGGCATGGTTTAGTGGGAGGTGTCCCTGCCCATGGCAGGGGGGTTGGAACTCGATGATCTTGAGGTCCTTTCCAACCCTTACTATTCTATGATTCTATGATTCTATGACGTGCTGTGGTATGGAATCACCTCTTTGGTTAGTCTGGGTCATGTGTCCTGTCTCTCCTTCCTCCCGGCTTCCCCTCCTCCCTGGCAGAGCATGAGACTCACAAAGTCCTTGGCCAGCCTAAACATCACCAAGCAGTAACTGAAAACACTGGTGATATCAGCACTGTTCCCAGGCCCAAAATCAAAAACACAGCGCTGCACCAGCTACTGAGAAGGAGAAAAATGACTGCTGCTGCTGAACCCATGACACAGTAGTAGTTTTGTGTTATACCTTAGTTACTGGACTGTTCTTATCTCAGCCCGTGGGAGTTACATTCTTTCGATTCTCCTCCCCATCCCTCTGGGAGTGGGGGGGGGCGGGTGGGGAGTGGTAGAAGGGGGGGAGTGAGCTAGCAGCTGCATACTTCTGAGTTACTGGCTGGGCTTAAACCACGACACCATCCTTCTCTTGTCAGTCTGTCTTCACAGCTCTAACCTTCACAGTAATCCATCTCAATAGTCCTTTAGTTCTGCTATTTTTAAACAAAGACTTTAGAAGACCTCATCCATATGATTTCTATGTAATTTTAGCTCAGTAGGATCGAATTATCTAAATTATATAGAAATATAAAAGTAAAGCATTATTGAAAACCTCATTATTTAATAACTATAATCCAAAATTCATATTAGATGAATTTCAATGTCTACTAAATAATTTCAGTATAAAGTTATTTGCTTTTCTGTGTCTGTTCCTTTAGCCCATTTTTAGCATATTTTAAATGCATACAAGCTCAAAAAAATCCCAAACCAGTCTCTTCAAGTCAAATTAACTGAACAGCTGTCAAATATGCAAAGAAAATAAATTATTATGTGATAAACTGAGGCTGGTTTTGCTGCTAAGTGCATTAAAAAAAGAAATCTTCTTCCAGAAGCTGTTTAGAAAACACATTAAGTTCAATTTTTATTTCATGGATTTTCAAAAGTTTTTCTGCTTGGTGCATTTAAAAAAAAAAGACACCTGTCAACTAACAGGATGCTGAATATGACTTAGTCCCCAGCAAAACCATGAATAAGTCATGTTTGAAAACACATTTTCAGATCTCGATCAATTGCATCAAGGTAATTAAAGGTGAAGCTATATTAGCTGACACATTTCCAAACATGAACTTTCTTGCCTGTACTCCAGGCAAAAATTATGGTGAATGTTCTTGCGAATTTTCTAGCATGGTGAATTTTTCTTAAGTATAAGCTTGGCCCCAAGAGGCCTAACTTTCCTGTTAATTGGAATACAAATGAAATCTGTCATTCAGTAATTGAGGTACACAATGAAATATGGAGAGCAGTAAGCATTTGTCATATATGTAGATTTATGTGTCAATTTGTAGACTGTTGAACATACACAGTACTTATCCCTTTATAAAAGATCACCTCTGTTAGAATCCATCTTGTGCCATTCACTAACTTCTGCTGGAGGACACACATGTATGTATGCACGCAAACATATATATAGATATACACACACATACCTTTAAGGTACTTCTCCAGCTATACTTTTCTGTTCTGTGCTTATGATGACTAGAGTAGGAAGGCAGTTATAGCAGTCATGTATTTGGCTTTTTAATTTGGTGTGGCCTTAAGAGGCTGGTCTGCCAATGTACCAGGAGAACCTGCACTTCATCATCGGAGGGCAGAACTGGGTCTTAATTTCTAATAGTGACTAAAGGGAACGCAGATGTTTCAAAGACATCTGGAAGTGCCTTGAGGTCCTACAGTGACATCAGTATAAAGCACAGTATTTGCTGATAATCTTCATTAATTTACTAGATTGACCTCTTACAGTAAAACTTTAATATTAGCTATTACAAAACCATTAGCAGTAAGATGCATTAAAAAAAAACAAAACTGAAATCACTGTCTGCACATTATGTAGACTTCAAACCCACATTCCTGGAATGAAATTATAGGCACACTGGAGCCAGTGGGAATATGGCAGTCTTGCCACAGATTTAACTGGGACAGAAATTTTACTTCATTATGCTTAGCTAAGTTTACTTTGTATTAGGTGGTCATGAAGTTGTGAGGAGAGCTTAGCAATCTTTCTTTAAAAAAAACTGGCTTCCCAAAAATTGCAGCTGATAGAGGTGAGCAAAATTTTTCTGTTGAAAATTCTTCAGAAAATAGTGCAAATTTTGTGATTCACTTTGGTTTGCTGAATTGCTTTGTGTAAAAACAGAAACAAGTGAAAAGGCTAGAGTTTTCATTTGGAATGACTTCATGCCACTCCATTTTATTTTTAAATAGTAATAATATACTCAACACCAATTTTTTTTTCTTGTAAATGCAATGTTTTGTTTATCCAGAAACTAATCTACTTTAAATTCTGATTCAGCCACAGTTTTGAGCAACTTAAAGTAATATATACATATATATTTTAAAAGGTTTTCAGAATTAATAACAAGCTGAAAAATCACTTGCTCAACATAGGTCTAACAGTAGGAGACAAGAAATTTAACTTTGAAACTTGACAGTTTAAATATAAAACCAAAGCGCACCTAATCCATACCTTATGGCCTGATTCTTTTCCCAAAATGTTAGTGCAAGCTCTTTCATCAGTGGGATCTGCAAGCACTGACAGCAATTGCAATAAGCCCCTGAAAACCACAACAAGAAGGAAATATACTTTCTGAACTAGTAAAACTTTAATTAACAGGGGTTCTCTTGGCACAATTTTAGCTGTTAAATAAAGCATTTAGTCAAAACCATCTATATTTACTATACAAAATACTGAAAAGGAAACATTTTTAAAAGATACAGAAATTTAAGGTTCCATGAAAAGAAACTGTGCTCCATGTTATTCACACTTAATACATGTAACACACCTGCAACACAGTATTTAGATACTGTATGTCCATAGATGGCTAGTGTAAAGTTTAAGTATATATTTGTATTTCATAGAATCAGAGCAAGGTAGAATTTGTCTTTTGAATCTCCAAATAAAAGAAACCAAAGCAAATCAATACAAGGTTGTAACCAATCGTCAGTTGTGTTACATTTCAGAGTTGACTTGGCACAGCTAGTACTGAAGATTTTTCAGTCAGATAGGATTTTGTTATTCATGCTGTTATCTTTTCCAGCAAAATATCTTTAGGTGAAAGATTTATGCCCCTCTGTTGCCCTTTGTTAGAAAAACTCACAGTTCTGAAAGCATTCTTGTTTTCCGGAATGTTTTCTGGCTTTCAGCAACAATCTGTGTTAAAAAAAATTGACTAAGATACAATTCCTACCTCCCAGTATTTGTGGCATATGCTCCACTGAAGAGAGAACAGCTTTAATTATATCTTCAAAACAAATAGCATGGCATCACTTAGATTGAATGTACACTTGTGTGTTTGAATGCAGTATAATGTAAGTCACTTGAATACATCAAACTTTGTTAACACTATAATATAAATAATCTTATTCCTTCTACTAGATATATAAATGCCTTTTTGATGTTCTTGCAGTCCATAATTATATATACATTGAAAAAGAATGATACAAAAGCAGCAAAAAAGTCTTAGACTAGAACGACTCAGTGGTAATTAACCAAATTTGCGGCCTTTTCATATTTTCAGTACAGAAAATATTGCATATAAATATTTTTGGACTTTAGGAATTTTAAAAATAAACAGAACAGTATAGTTGTCACACAGATCAAACATATTTTAAAAACATTTTGCTAGATTTAACAGAACACACTGTTGACAGCTAAAGAAAATAAAATAAACCAGGCTTTTTAAAGAGGACAATAAGTCTAAACAACTGCTGATCCAGGGAGACAAGAGGACCTAATTACCACGAAGTAGTGATTCTATTCAAATTCCACAAGAAGGCAAGGCTTTCCACTTTTCTTTCAATGTTTATGTCTCCATGGTCTTAGAAAAGGACAACATCCCTCTAAAACTGGTCAGCAGTAATGGGGTAATACCCCATTTTGGACTGATCAAAACTCTAATCAGAAAAAAAATAAAATACCCTAATCATAAATGGCTTATAAAGATGCAGGATAGTTACATTTTACAATATATACTATAGACAAAATACCACAACATTTAAAATAATTGAAACCAAAAGCAAATACTTTTATAGAACAATTATGTTTTGATGCGAGGAGTTCTCTAATGTTCCAAAAGCAACATAGGTGCTTTTCAGTCACTTTCTACCTGCAAAATGGTGATCTGGATCTGTAGAAAACCCAACTGAATATATTATAGATCTGGGCCCCACAGGAACTACAACTTGAATGTACTGACCCTTTTTTTCACTTTTCCGATTTGCTTTTGACCTTCAAATTTCTCAGCAGCCAGTAAGGTCTTTCGAGTATGGTCTCTCTCTCCTTCATGAAATGGAAGACCTATGTTACAGAAAAAGTAGAAGAAGCCAGAATGATTGTGAATGATATTTTTTTTATATGTTGAATTGTCTCAGAAATGGGAGAAGCACAAATTGATAGGTGCTGGGGAAATTTAAATTGGAGACACCTAAGAAAATGCCATATGTTTCTAAAAAGTCACCATTGTGGAAAAAAAATTATAATGTTAATATTTAAACCACAGATTTCTAAAACACAAAAAAATGTACCTGAGAGTGTGCATATTTAGATATATATTTATATTTATACTTTATATATATTTGCCAACATTTAAAGTGAGAAAGTATATTTTCCTCAATTTTTCCTCAAAACAAAGAACTGTGGATTTAAAGCAAAACCCCAAACAACCACTCTCCTCCTCAAACCCCCAAGAATGGTACTTATGGACCAAGCACTGAAGTTTAGTGACACTTTTGAAAAAACCATTTCACATCCTCCTCTTTTCAAATGGTTACCCCAAACAAAATGGAGAGTAAGCAAGATAAAAAACAAAAATAAAAGAAATATATTTAAATATTACCCAGTATATAACAGTGTACTTGTGCCAGTGAAGAATCTCCAAGAAAATAAAGTGTAAGTCATATAAATGTAGCTCTGCTGACAAGTATAGCTAATATTTCCTTGCAATTATTAAGATAATTTGAAAGGATGTGAACACAAACAGGCTACATGAATGAATTATATTAAAATTACCCCCCTGTAGCACATGACAATCAATAAAAAGAAAATAAAATCTGAATAATACTAGAGGTAGCAGCTGCTTGTATTTTCCATTATTCTGAGTATCTCTAGAGTCAAACCCTTTAAAAATTGCTCCCCTGATAAAAGGCTTGTGTGTGATCAGTCGACATACAGAAGAGTGGTAAGCTAGATGTCTGCAAGTGTTTGAAGTATCTTTCCTACTACAGTGGAAGTAGTACTTGTAAAGAAGTGCATTGACAACCTGCATTAAATCACAGCTCAAAAAGCTATGGCTGTTTGCTGTTTTACAAGCCATTAAAAAAAAATCCATGAGATGTTTAAGTAAGCTATGCCATTCCACAACATACAAATAGGGAAAGTTTCAGGAGTTCCGTATAACCTCTAAAATATATGCTAGCTGAATATTAATGGAGTAACAATAATATTAATCATAGTAATGCCTTAGTTCTGGTATCACAAGAACACATTTCCTTCATATGGGATGATTCTTGGAGGATGTTGGTGGGATCTCTTCTATGTCTGGTAGAAGTGATGGTAGTGGTGGTGGTGCTCATGGTGGTGGTGGTGTTCATGTCTTTGTATCATCTGTCCAACTTGGCCTTCAGATAAAGTGACTGTGGGCAGATGTCTCACATATTCCTTTTCCACAACTGTCCCTGGAGACTGGAAGGTTTTGCACATTTGGTGATTCTCCTTTGACCTCTGCTTATGCTTCTTGTGAACCTGTTGAGATTGTAAGGGGAGGTAAAAAAAATTCTGGCCCACCCGTGCACTTGAGGAAGCCATTGGCATGAGAGCCACTTGAAAAGGTTTATTTCTAAGTGCCCTTTCAGCAGGATGCACAGGGGCAATGGTTTTGCCCTGGGCCTTGGAAGACCTCACAAAGTGCTTGTTGGAGTCCTGGTTCCACAACTTCTGTTGGATTTCTGCAATCTTGGCATACGAACTTTCAGCCAGATTGATGTGGCTTGGATCAACCACCTGAGATTTCCTACGGTGAGCATGGAAGGTTTCAGGTTCGTGAGAATGGGATCTAGTCTGATTCACAACTCTGCTTGGTGGGTCGTGTTTTGAGCTGCTGGAGGAGATCCTAGGAAATAACAAGCTTAGTTAGTCATCTAGCATTTCAAAGTTTTAATTAGTAGCATGCAGTTGGCAGGGACAGCATTATCGGCAGAGTGAATTTTTCCCAAGGAAGTGAATGCAATTTAATTATGTTTAATAATTCTGCCTTGTAAAACACATGAATATATGTACATATCTATACAGGAGTGAATGTGTGTGTGCATGTATAAAAGTCTTTATATTACCTTCTCTTGGTCATCTATCTGAAATTCGCCAAAATAACTGAGTGGAATAGTAAAATCTTGGCAGAGGACAGGGAAAGAGAGGAAATACAAATCCCTTTAATGTGGGGGCTGTCCTGGGTTCAGCAGTAGCAGTCATTTTTCTCCTTCTTGGTAGCTGGTGCAGCGCTGTGTTTTTGATTTTGGGCCTGGGAACTGCGCTGATAACACCGATGTTTTCAGTTACTGCTTGGTAATGTTTTGGTTTGACCAAGGACTTTCTGAGCCTCATGTTCTGCCAGGGAGGGGGGGAAGCCAGGAGGAAACAGAGACAGGACACCTGACCCAAACTGACCAAAGAGGTATTCCATACCACAGCACGTCATGCCCAGTATGTAAACTGGGGGCAGTTACCCGGAAGGGCTAGATCACTGCTCGGTAGGGCTGGGTATCGGTCAGTGGGTGGTGAGCAGTTATATTTTTGTCCCTTGTTACTTCCCTTGTTGTGGGTGTAAATGTGAAAGATTTCTGAGTTGGACTAGCTCCTGGGAAAACTTTGAGACAGCTGAGGAATGTTGATGGGAAAGTTTTGGGAGTATTGTGGGCAAGATAAGAAGGAAGAGAGAAGCGAGAAGCAAGCAGCCAGTCAAGGCAACCAGTGAGCAAGATATCCACCAATGAAGAAGCGAAGAGACCCACGTGGGGGGTGTTAGTGAACCAATTGTATTAGCCGCTTGTACACGCGGGTACTTCGGAAAGCCTATATCAACCCTGGACCATGAGATAATAAACGATTTCGTTTCATGACCAGAAACGGGGTTCATGCTTTATGTCTCCACAAATGGCGCCCGAACAGGGACTCTAGTAGCGGATGAAGAGCACTGGTGGAGACCCTGACCTAACGAGTTCGACAGCGGACCAGAGAGCTGTATTCCCGGGATAATAAGCACCTTTGAAAAAGGTGAGCGGTCAGGAAGATGGGAGCGCAGATGTCTGCAGAAGAAGAGACTACTGTTTTTTTACTAATGTACATTTTAAAGCAACAGGGCTTTATTCGTGCCCTGCTTGAATGGCTTGAGGGGCGGGGATTTGATGTTGATTCGGCACTTCAGCTGGAGCACTGGGATTCGGCTAAAGAGACTCTTTGGGAGGCTGCGGGCAGGGGGGAGGAAAACGTTCTTCCGCTGATAGCAACATGGCACTTACTCTATGCGGCTCTTCGCAAGCTGCAGAGCCCATCGCGGGGCGCAGTCGCTAACTATCGTAATAAACTGACTGCCGCTGCCCCTCCGGAGCCGGTGGTACCATCTGCGCCACCACTAACAAATATGGCGCTGCCCCCCCCACCGCACCCCCCCCGACAGCGACCCCCCTGGCAGTGACCCCCCCCACTGCAACCCTCCCGACAAACCCCCTCACTGCAATCTTCCCCACCGTGATCCCCCGGCCGGCAAACCCCCCCACCGTGCCCCCCCCATCCGGTACTTCCCGTAGCCGCTTGAGGTGGAGAAGATTACGACCCTCGTAAACGCTGGCAAAAATTGCAAAATGACGCAGCAGCGGACGGGGAGCATTTTGATATAGTATTTCCTGTAATAATACGAAATAATCAACCTAATGACTGGGAACCGATAAGATGGGAAATAATTAAAGAACTGAGAAAGACTGTTAGGCACTACGGGCTAGCCTCACCATATACTCGGAGCCTTTTACAGACTGTATTACAGGGAGATCCTATGACTCCGTTTGATATCAAAGCCGTTGCCGAAATGCTGTTCACCCCCACCCAGAAAGCGGTATTTTTGTCAGACTGGCGGGAGCGCTGCAGTGTAGCAGCGAGGGAGAATCGCGGTCGGAATGCCGGCGACCCTCCCGTGGAGGGCGGAATTCCGCAATTGATGGGGGAACCTCCTGTTGACACGCCGCAGCCGCAGGCTCGGCTGGCCCCAGAGATTTTACGCCAGTCGGCAGAACTAGCGCTTAAGGCAATGCTTAAAGTGCCAGATGTCGGGAAATCCGTAAAAGCATTCACGGGTATCAAACAGGCAAAAGACGAGCCGTATATGCAATTTATAGATCGTTTGGAGACGGCTATCGATAAGCAAGTAGAGAATGATGCTGCCAAAGAGGCTTTATTACTGAAACTAGCAATAGAGAATGCAAACTTGGACTGTCAGAAGGTGTTGCGTATGTTAAAAAATCCTACTTTGATCGATATGATTGAAGCATGTAACCGTATTGGCTCAATAGACTATGTTAACGAAAATTTAGCGGGGCATTTAGCCGCAGCTTTACAAACCACACAGCGGCTGTGTTTTAAATGTGGAAAACCCGGCCACTTTAAGCGTGACTGCCCCCAGGCGAGCCAAGATGGCGACCCGAGCCTTTGTCCATGTTGCAAAAAGGGGCGTCACTACGTTAAGCAATGTCGATCAAAGTACCACGCCAACGGGGACCTACTTCCGGTCTCGGGAAACGGGAGGCGGAGCGCGTCGCGGAGCCGCGCGCAGATACAAGAAGTCTCCGCCCCACACAATCCCAATTCGTCAGCGACATGGGTCTGGCACGCCTCCACTCCTCCACCCCCGGAAGCGCCGGAGTGGATGTCCCCACAGCAACAGAAGTAAACATAACAGACACCAAAGTGCAAAAGGTGCCGCTTGCACTGAAAGGTCCGTTGGGTAATGGATTTAGTGCCTTATTATTGGGACGTTCTAGCGTTACCTTACAGGGTCTTTTTGTTTTGCCTGCAGTAATTAATGCTGATTTTGAAGGACAAATACAAGCAATGGTCTGGACCCCATCCCCACCTGTAACAGTCCCCGCGGGAGAACGTATATGCCAACTTGTCTTATTCCATGCATGTACAGTAAATGCTCCCTCGGAGGAAAACAGGCGCAGGGGAACAGGTGGCTTTGGACCTACTGATAAGCCACACACTTTATGGACACAGTCGTTAGCAAAACAGTGGCCAATCATCGAATGTGAAGTGCGAAACCCACAGCATAAACCCAGCACTATCAAAATTAAAGGGCTACTGGACACCGGAGCAGATGTTACAGTCATTGGCGCCTCCTTTTGACCATCAAATTGGGAGACAGTTTCATCAGCAACGGATCTAACAGGAATAGGAGGAATATCAACACCACGTCAAAGTGCATCGGTTATCCAGATAATAGATCCTGAAGGGCGTACTGTGAACCTCTGCCCATATATAGTGAACTGTCCTTTTAACCTTTTGGGAAGGGATGTCTTAAGCATGTGGGGAGTCTCGATAGCAACATCGCCTTTTTAACTGGGGTCATTGATGAGAATGTTCCAATCAGACTAAAGTGGCTGACAGAAAAACCAGTGTGAGTTGATCAATGGCCCCTAAATTTGGAAAAAACCCACTCCTTAACAGAATTGGTAACAGAACAATTGAAGTTGGGACACTTGGTTCTGACCACGAGTCCCTGGAACACACCAGTATTTGTAATTCAGAAAAAATCAGGGAAATGGCGTCTTTTACATGACCTCCGTGCAATTAACAATGTCATGGAGGACATGAGAGCCACACAGCCAGGTTTGCCTTCCCCAACCATGATACCAAAATATTGGAACATTGTCATTATGGACCTTAAAGATTGTTTTTTCACTATTCTCCTGCATCCTGAAGATGCTCCAAGGTTTGCTTTTTCTATTCCCTCTGTTAACCATCAGGGAACAGCAGAGCGTTATCATTGGACTGTATTACCACAGGGTATGAAAAACAGTCCAACTATATGTCAGTTATATGTGGCTAAGGCATTATCAGAGGTAAGAGAGACATACCCAACAGCTATTTGCTATCATTATATGGATGACATTTTGTTAGCCTGTCAGGAACCACAGAAACTTTTAGAAATTGCTTCCAGCACTAAATCGTGCCTTGAAAAGCACGGGTTAGTTGTTGCTCCTGAAAAGGTACAACAGCAACCCCCATGGAAATACCTGGGATGGAAAATCCTCCAGCAGACTGTAGTGCCTCAACTGCTAAAGATCGATGTCAAAGTTAACACCCTAAACAATGTACAGAAATTAACTGGCACTATAAATTGGGTACGAATCCTTTTAGGTATAGACAACGATACCCTTAGACCTCTATTTGAATTACTGAAGGGAGAACCTGCCCTCAACTCGCCCCGACAGTTAACTCTGGAGGCTGAGTATGCTCTTGAGCAAGTTAACAGAGCTTTAACCAATTGACAAGCTGCAAGGATAGATTACCAACTCCCAGTTACTCTGTATGTTATCCAAGGACCTAAGTCCCTCAAAGGATTAATAGGTCAATGGGATTTAAGGGAAAAGGATCCACTACGTGTCTTAGAATGGATCTTTTTACCATACCAATTCTCCAAAACCATAGTTACTATTTGTGAACAGATAGCACACATAGTGTGTCGTGGCAGACAGAGAACAACAGAATTAACAGGACACGAACCAGACACTATCTCTCTCCCCTTAACCAAGATGTATTTTCAATGGGCTTTTCAGAATAACACAGAACTACAAATAGCAATGACAAATTTTGGTGGAGATGTTACTCCACATCACCCACCACATAAGCTATTCTCCCTGACAACAGAAATAGAGATAAAATCAGTTTCAAAATGTCAACGTAACCCTGTAGAAGGTCCAACTTACTTTACAGGCGGTTCAGGTAAAACAGGCAGAGCAATCACAGTTTGGTTTGAGAATAACGAATGGCATGATGAAGAACAGAAAGTTCAGGGCTCAGCACAAATTGTAGAATTAGCTGCAGTAGTGTTTGCATTTCAACACTGTCACCGAGCATTGAACCTTGTCACTGATTCAAATTATGTTGCTGGAGTTGTTACTAGAATTGAAAATTCATGGCTGAAGGAAGTTGCCAATCCTACTTTATTTTATTATTTAAAAATGTTAAAAATGCTATTAGATGAACGTACGACACCTTATTATGTTCTACATATTCGCAGCCATACAGATTTGCCTGGATTTATCATAGAGGGAAATCGAAGAGCTGATAGGTTCACGGCTCCTGTAGTAGCAACTCCTCTACCAAATCAGTTAGAACAGGCTAGATTATCGCATGCTTCTTACCACCAATCAGCGAGATCACTCAGGAAACAGTTTTTTCTCTCTCTTGGTCAGAAGCACGTACAATAGTACAAACATGCCTTGACTGTCAACCGTTTGCCACACACCCACATACTGGAGTAAACCCTCGTGGCACCAGTGCCTTACAGCTATGGCTAAGTGATGTCACTCACATCCCTGAATTTGGGAGACAGAAGTATGTCCATGTTTCCATCGATACATTTTCACACATGGTCTGGGCCACAGCAGAAACAGGTGAGAAGGCCCGTGATGTTATTCGTCATTGGCGTGATGCCTTTGCAGCTCTAGGAGTTCCAAAACAAATAAAAACGGATAATGGCCCTGCCTATAATAGTAAGGTAATTGAAACATTTCTAAACACTTGGGGGATAAAACACAAGACAGGGATTCCACACTCACCACAAGGACAAGCCATTGGTGAACGATGCCACCTAACACTAAAAATGTTGTTAGAAAAACAAAAAAGGGGAAGGAAGGGAGAATCGCCACAGGCATGAGTGTATAAAGCAATTTATGTATTAAACTTTCTGACGATTGGAGAGGGAAATGAGACCGTAGCTGTTACCAGACATATCCTGTCACAGAGCAAAATTTTGCCTAATCCTATAGGGGTTCATCAACCAAAGGTTTGGGTAAAATCACCACAAACACTTCTCTGGGAAGGACCGCATCCACTAATAACCAGGGGACGAGGGTATGCTTGTGTCTCCACAGATCATGGTCCTTGGTGGATACCCGCACGGCTGGTGCGGCCTGTTTTGAACCATCCTGCGGTTACAGAAGCAGAATCCAGGGGTGGTCAGCAGCACACCAATGTCGACAATGCAACGGACGCCCTGGAATAGCTTCGACATATGGGTGAACTTAGCCAGAACACTAAGCCAAATAACTCTGTAATTCAGCATAGTTAGTAACACAGCTATTTCATAAATGTTTAGTAGAGAGACCATGGTCTAATAGTAGTAGCATTATTACTGTATCACTTATAAGAAGGGTAGAACGGTAGAAATGTAAAACTTCTTAAAACTTCTTGTACTGATATTTTCTTTTCTCTTGCGCAAGACTTTGTACGGATATTTTCCTTTGTATTAGGTTTCTTGTTCCTTATCTGCTAAATTGCATGCAAGATATACTGGATAAAATGTTAAAGAAGGTTAGGTCTTTAGAAAAACAAAAAGGGGGAGATGTGGGTGTAAATGTGAAAGATTTCTGAGTTGGACTAGCTCCTGGGAAAACTTTGAGACAGCTGAGGAATGTTGATGGGAAAGTTTTGGGAGTATTGTGGGCAAGATAAGAAAGAAGAGAGAAGCGAGAAGCAAGCAGCCAGTCAAGGCAACCAGTGAGCAAGATATCCACCAATGAAGAAGTGAAGAGACCCACGTGGGGGGTGTTAGTGAACCAATTGAATTAGCCACTTGTACACGCGGGTACTTCGGAAAGCCTATATCAACCCTGGACCATCATAGAATCATAGAATCATAGAATAGTAAGGGTTGGAAAGGACCTCAAGATCGAGTTCCAACCCCCCTGCCATGGGCAGGGACACCTCCCACTAAACCATGCCATCCAAGGCTATGTCCAACCCCACCTTGAACAGATAATAAACGATTTCATTTCATGACCAGAAACGGGGTTCATGCTTTACGTCTCCACACCTTGTCGTTATTATTATTGGTGGTAGCAGTAGTGACTTGTGTTATACCTTAGCTACTGGACTGTTCTTATCTCAACCCGTGGGAGTTGCATTCTTTCGATTCTCCTCCCCATCCCTCCAGGAGCAGGGGGGACGAAGGGGGGGGGGAGTGAGAGATAGATTGCGTGTTTTTTTCTGAGTTACGGCTGGGCTTAAACCACAACAGTCTCTCAGATTGATCTAAACCAGCCAGGCTCAAAAAGGGTACTACCTTAAATTGCCAGGATGAAAAGGAGAGCTCTCGGCTCACCACTTTTTCTCAAAGGGATTTTGCCCACATTTGTCTTTGGCAGTAACCTAAGCCCAGAGTATACTGATCATTTTAGGCATTCAGTGTATATCTGAGAATTTCTCCATGCTGGTCTTCCTATTCCGTGCTCAATTTGTACCTAACCTCTTTCCTGTGAGCACAAAGGAAATATCTAAACCATCTTTTGTTAAGTATAACTGGTTCTGAGGATTAAGAGTCAGGTCTACAAAAATTCAAAACATCTACAATTTTTCCTTTGCCCAGGGGTCACACCTGTAACCATGGCAGCTCAAAGTTCAGTATGCTTTAGTGGGTCCCAGCACTTCAGTAGTCAATATACTACACAGTCCTCATTAAACGGCTTTAAAGGTGATGCAGAAATACTAATTTCTACTGACACCAAATTTAGGGGAATACTGACCTTATGGACAGGACAAATGATTTTACAGTAGATGATTTTCCAGTTCAATAGGCAAAATGAGTAACTAAATCCTAGAGGGTCCAGAATTCATCTGAACATGTACCTTCTCTAACTTTTCTGCACTCTGGAATTTCTCCAGACTTGTGAGTTCAAGACAATATATTAATAAAAAGAGACCAGAATTTGCAGTCTCTCTTTTATTTCCCCACTGTTGTATTTTTTTCCCATTGTTGCAAGAGTATCTATGGGCTGTTACTACCATGTCAGTAGCTGTTTTCCATCCTCTTGACAAGAACCAAGATCTAAAGCTTGAACGAAGGAAGACTGCTCAGTGACAATCTGGTGGACACCTCACAGTTTTTTAACATATCACTGCTCACACTTCCACCCTAATTTGAAACCTAGCCAGACCTCTAAATAGACACAGCCATATCTGACAGACAGCTTGAAGGGCTGGATTTTTATTCATCTGTGAGAAAAACCCATCCTAATTACGCATGTACTTTCTTGCTGGTGGTTGTTGATAGTCTTCCTCACTGTGTTTACTGAATGACCTCATTACTTGTGCACGCTTGCAAAGTCCTAGTGCCGAGCTAGCAGCTGGTATGTCCTTGCTTCTGTTCCATTCCAGTCTTGCTCCACACTGGGCACTGCTCTGTTATCTTGAAGGCTACCATCCTTGGTCTTATTTACTGCCTCCTTACTTGTTATCAGTCCCATGATGTTCCTTCCCCCATCAGCCAAACATTCCTTTCTCTTTATATGTTAGTAAGTTAGAACAGTTTGGCCTATTCTACTATGTTAAAGGCACACACACTATTGTTAGTTTAAGATTTAAGGTTATGTTTCCCCCTTTGGGACTTATAGGATATACATATGTCCTGTAAGTCTCATTCTATACCCTTTACCCATATTTGATTCTAATACACCATCGTGACCAACAATTGCAAAGTTGAATCATGATACATGCAAGGATACAGACACAAATTATTTCTATAATGATCACAAAGGAGTTTTTTAACAATATCTAATTTGATAGCTGAGAAGTAATTCCATGCCATAATTTTTCAAATCCCCAGTTAGTATCATCTCTAACGGCTTGATGTAAGATCTTTCTCTGCTTCCAGATTTCTGCTAGATCTGTGGATATTCTGCCACTCTGGTCTATGTATGTGCAGCAGCTTGCATTTATAACTGTACAAACACCTCCTTGGGAAGTGTCGTGGTTTAAGCTTCTCAGCCACGCACAGTTTTGCTCACTCACTCCCTCCCCACTCTTTCTTCCCTCCGCTCCTGGAGGGATGGGAAGGAGAATCGAAAGAATGCAACTCCCACAGGTTGAGATAAGAACAGTTTAGTAACTAAGGTATAACACAAATCACTACTGCTAGTGCCACTACTACTACTAATAATAAGGCAAATACAAGGAAAGAATGCAATAGCTCACCACCCAGCTCGACCAAGCAGTGCACCCCACACGGTGCACCCCCCACCGTACACAACCCACCACGCTTCCGGCTCTCTGCTCTCCGTCTTTACATCCCGGACATGACGTGCTGTGGTATGGAATAACCTCTTTGGTTAGTCTGGGTCAGGTGTCCTGTCTCTCCTTCCTCCCAGCTTCCCCTCCTCCCTAGCAGAGCATGAGGCTCAGAAAGTCCTTGGCCAGCCTAAACATTCTAACCAGTAACTGAGAACACTGGTGTTATCAGCACTGTTCCCAGGCCCAAAATCAAAACCACAGTGCTGCACCAGCTACCAAAAAGGAGAAAAATGACTGCTGCTGCTGAACCCAGGACAGGAAGCTAATAGAGATCAAGGGCCATACGGTTTTGCAAATACCTGAGATAAGCTGGATACCTCAATCTGTAATACCTGTATCGCACCTGGGAATATAACACCCAACGTACATTTTCCAGTTCATCCTGGGGGAAAGGGCCTTTTTAGCAGTATTATTACACAATCAATACCACCCTTTCACTTCTGGAGCATTCCAATAGCCAGTTTGGAGTTGCACTGTCCAGCTACAGTCTGGGTAATGTCCTACCAAGATATTACCAGAGCTAAGAGTTTTAACCACTTCCAGCAGGTATTGTCTGAGATCCTGTTTTCCCTGCAAGGACATATCGCCAGGAACAAAAGGCAGTTGGTAAGGCCGCCCATACATCAGTTCATATGGTCTCACATGATTCCTTCCCGGCTGTATTCGTATCCTTAACAAAGCAATTGGTAGGGCTTGTAACCAAGTTAAACAAGTTTCTTGACATATTTTAATTTTAACCTGAGTGTCTGATTCATACATTTCACTTTCTCACTAGCCTGAGGTCTATATAGGGTATGCAGATCCCACTTGATTCCCAAACACTCTCCCACCTTCCTAACTACTTCTGCAACAAAATGCAGACCTCTGTCAGAGGACAAGCCTGCTGGCACACCATATAAGGGTATTATTTGATTCAATAAGCGTTTTACTACTTCATGAGCCATATTGGTGCGACAAGGGAAAGCCTCCAGCAAGCCAGAAAACGTATCTATTAGTACCAATATATACATATACCTGAACCCATTGTGCTGTAGCAATTCTGTAAAGTCCACTTGCCAGTAGTCTTCTGGACAATTGCCTTTGTTGTTCCAGGTGGGGGTCTCATAGCATGATAAACAAGGTTCACACTTCTTTATAACACTTTTATAATTCCAGCCATTTGCATACTCAGAACTTGGAGGTTTAAAGCCTCAGTCATTTATTCTGTTCCCCCATGAGTTGCCCGGTGTTTTTCTTCTCATAAAGACTGGGCAATTATTACTTGCCTGTTTGGTGTAACCCACCATCCTTCATTATTCTTCTTGGCTCCTAATAGACTAGGTAATTTCTCATCCTCTGTTTGATAACTTGGAACTTCATTATCCAAGCACTGATACTTATGAGGCAATATTAATAAAAGGTCCCCACCCACAGCTTCTTTGGCTGCTTTGTCAGCAATGTGATTACCAGTATTCACTGGAGTGTTATCAAATTGATGTGCCTTAAAAAAAATTTTGACTTTCTGACAATTCCAGAACTCTCAGTAGCACCATCAGCTCGGCTTTCTGTGCTGATGTGTTGGGGGGGAGGGGGGGAAAGAAGGGCTTTAGCCTCTATTATCTTTTATTTGGTTACCACAGCATATCCTGCTTTCTGGTTTCCATTTTCATAAAGCTGCTGCCATCCACAAACAGTTCATAGCTCACATCCTTCAGGGATGTATCTTTCGTGTCGGTATGACTGGAATACACCTGCTCAATAGTCTGTAAACTGTTGTGAGTCAGCTCTCCTGCTTCTGGACTGGTTGTCAAAACCACTGCTGGGTTCAAAAGGTTAGTTACTTTCAATTCTATGTCCTCTTGTTCTAAAAGAACAGCCTGATATTGTAACAGCCCGCTTAGGGAAAGCCAATGACTGCTTTTCTGTTCCAGAATGGTTGCTGGCATGTGAAATACAAATACAGTCCAGTTTTCCCCAAAATATTTGACAAAATTTTCTATTAGAGGCTCTAGTCCTTTTCTTGCTTCCAGTTTTATAGGATATTGTTTCTATCTTACCAGTCTGATGTTTGGTTTCAGATGAATAGTTACTGCTTTTGCATTTCTTGATCATCCCAGTGCTCCAGCAGCCCGTACATGTGGGGGGTATTCTCCACTTCCTCTGGTATATCCAGCTCAGTGGCTGGTTTCTGTAACATAAAAACTTGGGCCTCCACAGCCTTTTCATCATGAACATGTATCTGAATTTTCTTTCTTTAAACCTAATTTATGTATGCAATATCCAATAACAGCACAGGGCACTCAGGCATGTAAAGAAATTGATGGGTCAACATCTGTTTGCCAATTTTTAAAATTTGAAGAAAGGCTGGGTTCCTGTCCACCCTGTGGCACAAAAGACTGAAGCTGTTTGCTTGCTTAAGTGCCCTTTACAAGTATTTATAGCAGAATAAGTAGCTTCTGTTTCTACAAGAAATTTTATCTTATCATTCCCCAACTTAACTGTAGCCAGGGGTTCTGCTGGGGAGGGTTTTGAATCTTCCCCAAGTCCTCCTTAAACTTCATCTTAGTTGGGACCGGTCTTGTTCAACATCTTTGTGGGTGACATGGACAGTGGGATTGAGTGCGATGATCTTGAGGTCCTTTCCAGCCCTTACTATTCTGTGATTCTGTGATTCAGTGATTCATCTAAAGTAATAATTTTCTCTGCCTGTCCTGACATTCCACTAAATCTCTGGTGTTTATTTTGATTCTGAGGGCATTCCCTCTTCTAGTGCAACCTGTGGAGTCTGTTCACAAACCTTTCCATGTAACCCTTCTTTCCTCTTCTCCTGGGCCACTCCTCCCTTTTCTGCTTTCCTGTGTGAGAGTTCCAGCCAACGATTTTCCTAAATATTCCAAATTTACTCTGGAGCTTATCTTATGCCCCCCACATATGCAATAACCGATTCCTAGTTGAAACCAGACACACTATAATCCACAATGCACAAAATTGTATCATATAAATAATTATATTTATTATTATTATATTAATAATATATGTTAATAATCATAGAATCATAGAATAGTTAGGGTTGGAAAGGACCTTAAGATCATCGAGTTCCAACCCCCCTGCCATGGGCAGGGACACCTCCCACTAAACCATGCCACCCAAGGCTATGTCCAACCTGGCCTTGAACGCCACCAGGGATGAAGCATTCACAACCTCCCTGGGCAACCCATTCCAGGGCCTCACCACCCTTACAGTAAAGAATTTCTTCCTCAGATCCAATCTAAACTTCCCCTGTTTAAGTTTGAACCCATTACCCCTTGTCCTCTCACTACAGTCCCTCATGAAGAGTCCCTCCCCAGCATCCCTATAGGCCCCCTTCAGGTATTGGAAGGCTGCTAGGAGGTCTCAACGCAGCCTTCTCTTCTCCAGGCTGAACAGCCCCAACTTTCTCAGCCTATCTTCATACGGGAGGTGCTCCAGTCCCCTGATCATCCTCGTGGCCCTCCTCTGGACTTAAGAGTTCTAACAGTTCCATGTCCTTTTTATGTTGAGGACACCAGAACTGCACACAATACTCCAAATGAGGTCTCACGAGAGCAGAGTAAAGGGGCTGGAGCACCTCCCTCGACCTGCTGGTCACACTCCTTTTCATGCAGCCCAGGATACAGTTGGCTTTCTGGGCTGCGAGCGCACACTGGTGTTTCATGTTCATTTTTTCATCGACCAACACCCCCAAGACCTTCTTCACAGGGCTGCTCTGAATCTCTTCCCCGCCCAACCTGTAGCTGTGCCTGGCATTGCTCCGACCCAGGTGTAGGACCTTGCACTTGGCATGGTTAAACTTCATCAGGTTGGCATCAGCCCACCTCACAAGCCTGTCAAGGTCCCTCTGGATGGCATTCCTTCCCTCCAATGTATCAACCGAACCACACAGCTTGGTGTCATCGGCAAACTTCCTGAGGGCACACTCAATCCCACTGTCCATGTCACTCACAAAGATGTTGAACAAGACCGGTCCCAACACCGATCCCTGGGGGACACCACTCGTTACTGGTCTCCAGCTGGACATTGAGCCACTGAGCACTACTCTTTGCGTGCAGCCATCCAGCCAGTTCTTTATCCACCGAGTGGTCCACCTATCAAATTGATGTCTCTCCAACTTAGAGAGAAGGATGTCATGTGAGACAGTGTCAAAGGCTTTACACAAGTCCAGGTAGATGACATCAACTGCTCTGCCCCTGTCCATCAGTTCCGTAGCCCCTTCATAGAAGGTCACCAGATAGGTCAGGCAGGATTTCCCCTTCGTGAAGCCATGCTGGCTGTCACCAAGCACCTTGTTGGTTTTCATGTATTAGTAAGATCTCGACAAATGACAGTCTGTATTTCCCTTCGTCTGCTCAGTAAGATTTATAATTTAATAAGGAGTAACCATGAAAATATTTTCTAAATTCCCGAATACCAAAATCTTAACCAAATCTCAGAATAAGTGATTTCCAGTTTCCCTTTGTACAACTTAGCACTTGCTACAGCACTAACAAACCACATATTACAGCTGGCTTTCCTTTCCAGCCCCGCATATATTCATTCTGTCACATGCACAAGTCTGTCTCTAGAGTCAGAAGTATAGAACACACAACTCTGCACAGTACAGAAGCTAAAATCGCTTTTACTCATTCAGTCATGATAAGGGTACTCTACAGCCTCTGGGATAGTTTAGTTGCTAGCCCATCAATGAGCTCAAGACACACTCTATGTTTAGATCTTTCCACAAAATTCTTCAGAATCCCTTAAAACAAGGCACAGGTGTCAGCTTTTATAAGCAGGGGAAGATTATTGGTAAAAAGTTGTTGAAACAGAAAACCAATAGTTGAACAGCTAGCTCTTTCCAACTTCAAGTAAACAAAGCACTAATAGCTAGATGAAGCAAAGTAATAGACAATAAAAATGTATTTTTTATGAGACACCTTTGTGGAAAGCTAGTATGAAAGCAGACAAGTAACCACCTCATGGGTTTTATGCTGCGAGGAGCCTGGCATTCACAACAGCAACATGCACATAGTGATTCTATGATCTACTGCAGAACCTTTCTAATCCACACCAGATCAGAAATTAGCAAATTACAAAGAAAGCTTTGTCAAGACAGCTACAAGCTAAAGCTTTTCATATCAATCTTCACTTCCTTCTACATGAGAAAATATCCATCATTAAAAACATCACTGAATTTACAGAATTATCACAGAATTCATAATCAGCATTCAAAGAGGTGGCAGCTATCAAGAGAACTCAGAACAGCTTCACATTGATACAAAGCATTCAGTAACTGCAGGAAGAAAATACTCTCTGAAAAGGTTCAGCATATACAGGGCCTGACAGTCCGTGCAAGGAATAAATAAGTAAATAAATAAACACTACCTTTACTATGTATCATAATAATTGCATTCCAGGTATACCTTAGGCTTCCTCCTAAGAATTTTTAAAAGCAAAATTACTTTCATAGACCTTTATTGCTTCCCACAACGACCCTTATTGCTTCCCACAACAAATTTCAGACTAGATGGACGTGTGACATGTACAGTAAAAAGGGAAGAAACAGTGTCAGTGCAAGATGTTAACTACTGCAGCCTGCAAGCAGTATCTATGTAAGCTTCAATTTGGTTCCTCTTTGCAGTTCACCAAGAATTGCTTTTGGAGACTGAACTGTGCCATAAGGGACAACCAAAATAATCTAAAAACATTAATAAAAATATACCAGTTGTTTAAATAGATGACATCTTCATGGACACTCTCTCCCTCCATTCTTTAGAATACAAATTAGTAAAATACAAGAAACACATATCATTAAAAGTTTGTGTGACAAGGACAAAGAAATCCTTTTGTCTCAGTATGTACCATGTGTAGATCTCTTCATACATTATGAGCATTTGAAAAAGTAATTTCTAGGGGAAAAGGTTTATTTCTTTGTTTTTGGATTAAAGCTGGGAAAAGAGCTGAAATTCTCCCCCCCCACACCCCCATTTGCAAACTAAAATTGTCAATGTCTGCAGAATGTGATAACGGATGACTAACTCATGGAAAAGGTTACTTATCATGGGAAGCAGGAAGTGACTACAAAATCTCAAGAAGAAAACACAGCTCATTTTTCCCTTGTCTTCACTCTTCTAGTGAATACATCTTACAGTAACATCAGGCCTAAAAGGCTACAGAAGAGAAATCTGGAATCCTTTCACTTATCCTTATACTTGGTATTTTCATAACTAAAGACAAATCTCCACGAAACCTCCCAATTACCTCCAGAAACTCAGTACAATGTCAACTCATGCTTGTGACTGGAAAAATAAATGACATGACAGAGAGGTGGCTTTAGAAGTTCACCTAAAGTTCCACTAGCCAAGTCATCTGACCCATTTGGTGGAGCAATGGAAGAGAAATTGAAATATGAGGACAGAATGTACTTTCCATTCCCAAAGAGGAATAGCAAAAATCATAGAATGGTTAGGGTTGGAAAGGACCTTAAGATTATCTAGTTCCAATCCCCCCTGCCATGGGCAGGGACACCTCACACTAGATCATGTCGCCCAAGGCCCTGTCCAACCTGGCCTGGAACACTGCCAGGGATGGAGCATTTACCACTTCTTTGGGCAACCTGTTCCAGTGCCTCCTCACCAGTCTCACAGTAAAGAGCTTCTTCCTTTTATCTAACCTGAATTTCCCCTGTTTCATTTTAAATTCATTTCCCTTATGATGAGTCCCTCCTCAGCATCCTGATAGGCCCCCTTCAGATACTGGAAGGCTGCTACGAGGTCTCCATGCAGTCTTCTCTTCTCCAGGCTGAACAGCCCCAACTTCCTCAGCCTGTCTTCATAACTTATTACAGCATGGCTTATGTATCATAGTTTTACACTTATTTATGTCCCACTGCACTGTTAATTTTAATAAAAAAATAAAATAGGACAGGGTAAAATACCTTTTGTCAAAAAAAAACACAACAAAAAAAAACAAAAACAAAACAAAACAAAAAAAAAAAAACCACAACCCCCCACACAAAAAAAAAAAAAAAAAAAAAAAAAAAAAAACACCAACAAAAAAAAAGAACACAAACCAAGGCATTGTCTTGCCTGCATCTAACTCTTCGTTCAAATTCAAACCTCTTTTAGTCATAACATCGTAATCAGACAACCCATGAGCTACATCATACCCAGATGATAATAAACTAAGTAACTATTTATCGTGGTTTAAGCCTAGCGGACACTATTACAGTGCACAGCAAACATATTCATGATAAATAATTTCTGCTGTTAGCATCTAAGATTAAACCTAGAAAGTTGCATTAAAAATGACAGCAACTAATACAGAGACTTTTACACCTACATATTAATAAAATGAAACCTTCAAATGCCAATTTTCACTTAACACCATATGGATCAATATGCACAGACTGCTCCTGGTAACTTCTGTCAAATCATGAAAGAATCTGACATGTAAGAAGGTGAACTGAAGAAAATTAGCTCCACTAGCTACCCAGAAGTCTTTTTGTTTGGTCCACAATGAAGCATTTTATGAATATAAATATCTTTTCTGAAAAATGTTACAGAATGGCCTAATCTTGGAAGCGGTATTTCTAGCTCATTCTAGACAGTCAAGAAATAGAAGTACAAGATTATTAGTATGCAAATAAAGTACTTGCTCTGGTATCATCAAGCATGATGTTATTATTAACAAGGATAAATGTTATTAAAAAACACCTCTCAATTGAACTGCTCCTGCTCAGTAACAGTTTGACTGAAACTTCTGGTAAAATAAGTTACTGACACAGTATTTCACATAGACTAAATTTTAGGTGTCATTGCAGGAACAGACACCCTTTGTAGCAACACACTTCAGAGTTTACAAGTACAGATTCAAGTAAAGATAATGCTAATTTAGCAAGTCCAAACACATTATGAAAAGAGGGTTGGGAAGAAAAATGCATACATGGTTTTTCCTGAAAAAAAGAAAAAAAAATATACAAAAATTAGGCATCTCTTTACAATTTGCCTGAGAGCAGTGTAAGCATAAATCAAACAACTTTCTTTTATCAAGATTTTAACTAAACACCTGCGAATTAATCATAGTCTTACGGCAACCCAGTATAAAAAGCATGATCCTAAAGCTTGAATTGGTTCAAACTGCGAGGCAATTTTGCAATCAGTCTTATGAAACTGCTACAGGAAGAGGCAGTTTAGTTACTTATTTCATTCGACAATTAAATCCAAGCAACTGCTCCTAAAAAAGATTCAGTAAAGCTTGAAAAACAGTAAACAACCAATTAGTATAATGCTAAGGCAAGAAAGACTGAGGGAATCACTGCAGCAGTTCAACTGGGAGGCTTTTATAAGTGCAGACAGAATTGACTAGGCAAACATTATACACTAGTTCAGGGTCCATACCTTGACAGAAAGGAATAATTCAATGACAGGAAGAAAAGCATTTAAAGCATTAAGCAGACTGATTTGATTACAGTCTGTTAGCACACTCTTAAAGTGAGGAAATAACATTCAAAGTATCTCTAACATATACCAGTTTAACAAAAGTTAAAGTTTTAAATATAAATAATTTGATTTAGAAACAGAGGCATTTTCAGCAGTGAGCATGATTACATACCTAAACAAGCACATTAAAAATTTCCTTACTTCTTGCCTAATTTGAATCCTCAAATCAACACCGAAGTCCCTGTGTCTAGAACATACTTTCAGCTTGTTCTCTCTGGGACTCAAACCCCTTTCTACCACCATTTGAATCATTTCAGGGAACTTGCACCAGAGCAATGGTGGTCCGATCGTGATAGGTCTCCCCAGCCACGTTCATTATCTCTCCCAAGTCATATCGGCCCTTTTCCTTCCTCTGATTCAGGATCAATTGTAGTGTATTTATGCATCACCTTTTTTAATCTTTCCACGAATCCAGAAGGTGATTCATTTATATCTTGCTTTATTTCATATAGCTTAGACCAGTTCACTGCTTGGGGGACCACATACCTAATACCAAATGAAATCCACCTCCAATATTGCTTCAAAGTCTGCCTGTCCTGGTCCTAATTAGGGTCCCAGTTAGAACTGGGGGTAGGTACGTGAAGATTCACTATAAATGCCAATGTGCCTGCTGTTATTTGTTGCTCTACAGTGGACCTAGCCATATGAATAATTATATTCCTGTCAACACTCTCAAAAACATGATGCATAATTATCAGCCACTTGTTTCCAAATATTCAAATCTATAATGGCAATCTTTATCATGACTGGACGATCACTGCCCACAGCTTGTCTTAAAGGCGCAGTTTCCCATTATTTTTCCCTAGTTCGCCCTGCTGTAGGGCAAAATCCTTCAGCCTCCCTCTAATATCACCCTTTCTGGTGCCTGTGCTTGTGCTTGCACTAGATTCTCATCGTCAGCACCTTTGGCCCCATTATTCACAATACCCCTTCACCACGGGGCTACCATCAAATCCAAATCCTCCTCTTCATTCCTCAACTGTTTAGTGCATAATTGTCTGACGTGGTTTAAGCCTAGCAGGTAACACAGAGCAATGCAGCCGCTTGCTCACTCCCCTCCCCTTTTCCTCCCCCTGCTGCCGGATGGATTGGGAGGAGAATCAAAAGAATGTAACACCCACGGGTTGAGATAAGAACAGTCCAGTAACTATGGTATAACACAAAACCACTACTGCTACAACCAATAACAATAAGGGAAATAACAAGGGAAGAAAATACAACCACTCACTACGTGCTGACCGATGCCCAGCCCGACACGAGTAGTGATCTAGCCCTTCCGGGTAACTGCACCCAGTTTATAAACTGGGCATGACGTGCTGTGGCATGGAATACACCTTTGCCTAGTTTGGGTCAGGTGTCCTGTCTCTGCTTCCTCTCAGCTTCCCCTCCTTTCTCTAGCATGGTCCAGTTGGCTGAACAACTAATAACACCATCCTTGTACGGAACCTTTCTTTCACAGCTGCCAAGAGCTTCCTCCAAAGGCTGAGGGACCGTTCCTCTCTTGCAATTGCTTCGTCAATTCCCCCTTCCTTAGCAAGTGATCCCAGCTGCTTAGCTTCCCTACCTTCTAGTTCGTGACTGTCGGCCCCATTGTCCCAGCATCGAAGCAACCAGGTGATGATGTGCTCCCCTGGTTGATGGGTAAAATCTTTTTGTGTATTCCGTGGCTCTGTTGAGGTCTGGGGTTGAGAAGTCACCTCTTCTTCTTCCTCTTCCTCCGATTCACGTAATAATAACTCTTGTTCAGATGCTGTCCCGTGTAGAAAGTGCATTCTGCTTGGAGTTTGAGTAGCAAAAGCAGCTGCAAGGTCTGTTGCTGTCGGGGTTTGGGTAGCTGCTGCACTTGTCGCTGGGGTTGGTGTAGTTACTGCACTTGGAATTGGATTAGCTGCATTGTCTGTTGTACCCAGAATTTGAGTAGCTCCTGTACTTGTCACTAGGGTTAGTATAGCTGCTGTTTTTGGAGTTGGAATAGCTGCTTTCTCTGTTGGTTTGCCATCAGATCCAGAAACATTTTTTGCCATTTGATGGTGCTAGATAGTGTTGAACTGGGCTCTATGAGCACAGGCTAAGCCCCAGCACGTTGCCATGATTTGTCCCTGTCCTGGGTTCAGCAGTAGCAGTCATTTTTCTCCTTCTTGGTAGCTGGTGCAGCACTGTGTTTTTGACTTTTGGACGGGGAACAGCGCTGATAACACCAGTGTTTTCACTTACTGCTTGGTGATGTTTTGGTCTGATCAAAGACTTGCTGAGTCTCATGCTCTGCTAGGGAGGAGGGGAAGCTAGGGAGGAAGGAGACAGGACACCTGACCCAAACTGACCAAAGAGGTTATTCCATACCACAGCACATCATGTCCAGGATGTAAAAAGGGAGAGCAGAGGCCCAGAAGGGTGGGGGGTGCACTGTGGGGGGTGCACTGCTTGGTTGGGCTTGGTGGTGAGCAATTGTTTGCTTTCCTTGTATTTGCTTTGTCATTATTGTTACAGGTGGGGGTGCACTGTTTGGTCGGGCTGGGGACTGGTGGTGAGCAGTTGTATTCTCTTTCCTTGTATTTGCCTGGTCATTATTTTTATTGGTGGTAGCAGTAGTGGTTTGTGTTATACCTTAGTTACAAAACTGTTCTTATCTCAACCTATGGGAGTTGCATTCTTCTGATTCTCCTCCTCATCCCCCCGGGACTGGGGGAAGAAAGAGTGGGGAGTGAGTGAGAGAGTGATTGCGTGAGTTTACAGAGGTTTAAACCACGACAGTCCCTCTCTGGTATGACCAGGATGACAACAAACCTCATTTTCATTTTTCTGGATTTTGCACTTGTTCAGTGGTGAAGCACTGGAGGGGCCCACAGGCCTAGATACTTTCCCATACTATCCCACATACCCTGCCACTCATGACTGTCCAGCCTCGGGGAAAATCTCTTGGCCCTCCCATACTGTCGTCTAACCCTAGACAAGACCCAAACCCAACTCTGCTTAACTTTCGAAATGGTCATGAGTAAAACACAGTCTGTATGTGTTCCAACATGGTGATCCCCACCACAATCATCAGGCAGATCTCTAGGGTATCCAAAGGCCATTCAAAACCTTCAGAACACTCAAATGATGCTGTAAATAGTCTGGTGGGGGAGCTGGGAATGTAAGGGAATGTCTCCTTCACAGGTTGACCATCCAAGGAAGAAACAAAAGATGCGTAATTGCTGAACACTTCCATTATATACCTCACAAAGTACAGAGCTGATGACCACACTGGGAACACAAGCTAGAGCAGTTTCACGATCAATGAGTCTATTGTATTATAAGTCATTATCATAAAGTGCAGTGAAACAAGAACCTTAGACCAAGGCCCCCAGCCCATAAACACTAAAACAACAAATACCGGCTGTAAGTTACGACATGCTGAAACTCTGCAATCAAGAACAACTTTGAGAGCCAATAAATCAGCATTGTGACAAGTGACTACTAACCTGAAAGAATGAATGCTTATAACAAATACTATTAGACACACTCAAGTAAGATCTGTCGTTATCTCAACCCTTCGTGCCCCATGTTGGGCGCCACAAAGAACTGTTGTGGTTTAAGCCCTGCCCATAACTCAGAACCACGCGGCTGCTCACTCACTCCCCCACTTCTTCTTCCCCCCACTCCCAGAGGGATGGGGAGGAGAATCGAAAGAATGTAACTCCCATGGGTTGAGATAAGAACAATCCAGTAAATAAGGTATAACACAAATCACTACTGCTACCACCAATAATAATAATGATAAGGGAAATAACAAGGGAAGAGAATACAACTGCTCACCACCCACCAACTGATACACAGCCCTACCCAAGCAGTGATCTAGCCCTTCCAGGTAACTGCCCACAGTTTATATACTGGGTACGACATGCTGTGGTATAGAATACCTCTTTGGCTGGTTTGGGTCAGGTGTCCTGCCTCTGCTTCTTCCCGGCTTCCCCTCCTCCCTGACAGACCATGAGACTCAGAAAGTCCTCGGTTGGAGTAAGCATTACTTAGCAAGAACTAAAAACATCGGTGTTATCAGTGTTGTTCCCAGGCTGAAAGTCACAAACACAGCACTGCACCAGATACTAAGAAGGAGAAAATATGACAGCTACTGCTGAACCCAGGACACCAACCTATGCTGCACAAAGAGCAACAGCGTTTAAGCAAATTTTACTACTGACGTGGTTTAAGCCCATCTGTAACTCAGAAAAACCACACAGTCTCTGTAGTATCCCCTCCCCATCCTTCCCCACCCCCCCCCCCCCCGGGTCCTGGAGGGATGGGGAGGAGAATCAAAAGAATGTAACTCCCATGGGTTGAGATAAGAACAGTTTAGTAACTAAGGTATAACACAAACCACTACTGCTGCCACCAATAATAAAAATGACAAGGGAAGTACATGGGAAGAGAATACAACTGCTCACCACCCGACGACCGAGCCGTGAACTAACTCTTCTGGGTTCCTGCCCCCTGTTTTTACATCCTGGGCATGATGTGCTGTGGTATGGAATACCTCTTTGGTCAGTTTGGGTCAGGTGTCCTATCTCTGCTTCCTCCCAGCTTCCTCTCCTCCCTGGCAGAACATGAGACTCAGAGAGTCCTTGGTCAAACTAAACATTACTGCAAGAACTAAAAACATTGGTGTTATCAGCGCTGTTCCCTGGCTGAAAGTCAAAAACGCAGCTCTGCACCAGCTACTAAGAAGGAGAAAAATGACTGCCACTGCTGAACCCAGGACAGTATCCACTCCTTATTCCATACCATTCACGTCATGGTCACATCCCGCATTTTCAATATGCCATCACTCTTATCTCATATATATACATATATATACACCCACACACACAGAGGGAGAGAGATCATAGAATCATAGAATAGTAAGGGTTGGAAAGGACCTTAAGATCATCGAGTTCCAACCCCCCTGCCATGGGCAGGGACACCTCCCACTAAACCATGCCATCCAAGGCTAGGTCCAACCCCACCTTGAACGCCACCAGGGACGAAGCATCCACAACCTCCCTGGGTAACCCATTCCAGGGCCTCACCACCCTCACAGTAAAGAATTTCTTCCTCATATCCAATCTAAACTTCCCCTGTTTAAGTTTAAACCCATTACCCCTTGTCCTCTCACCACAGTCCCTAATGAAGAGTCCCTCCCCAGCATCCCTATAGGCCCCCTTCAGGTATTGGAAGGCTGCTATGAGGTCTCCACTCAGCCTTCTCTTCTCCAGGCTGAACAGCCCCAATTTTCTCAGCCTATCTTCATACGGGAGGTGCTCCAGCCATGATGGCAAAGAGTTCAATGCGGGTGCAGATGGTGTTTTTCGGCTGGAAGGATAAAAAGATCCATTCCAGTATTTTAAGGTCGTTATCGTTTTGCTGTATAATGAGACCAAGTAAATGTTTTCTTTGAGCTGAGGAATTGGCAATTAACAGGCGCAAAGGTAATCCTGCTATTTGTCTTTGCACTGTAGCTGTTAAAATTTTGTCTGTCACCTTTTCCAATGCTAATTTTTGTTCAGGTGTTAACTGTCTGCGGCTATTAGCATTAACAGAGGTGCCTAACAAAGACATTAAAGGAGCTAAATCATCATTTGTGATTCCTGCAATTGACCTCACCCATTGTATGTTTCCCATGAGTTTTTGTGCATCAGTAAGAGTGTTAATTTCAGTGTGCAGTTTGATTTTTTGGGGACGTACGGTGCTACCCGTAATTGTCCAACCTAAATATTGCCAAGGGCATTGCTGCTGTACTTTTTCTGGGGCTATGTGTAAATTTTTTGATCCCAGAGTGTGTTGCAGTTCCTGCAAAATTTCAGTGAAATCAAGTTTTTCTCCTGCTATGAGAATGTCATCCATATAATGGTACACTAAAAGGGATTGATGAGTCTGTCTAAAGGGTTGCAAAGCCCAGGCAACAAAAGTTTGACACAGAGTTGGTGAATTTTTCATACCCTGAGGCAAAACTACCCATTGGTACCGTTTTGCAGGTTCCTGCTTGTTTATGGCTGGCACAGTAAAAGCGAATTTTTCTGCGTCGTCAGGGTGTAATGGTATTGTAAAAAAACAGTCTTTCAAGTCAATAATCAATAAATCCCAATGTTCAGGAAGCATTACAGGAGAGGGTAATCCTGGCTGTAAGGCTCCCATGTCTTGCATTACGGCGTTTACAGCTCGCAAATCATGGAGCAAACGCCATTTTCCTGATGTTTTGGGAACTGTAAAAATAGGAGTATTCCATGGGCTCGTAGATGGTGTTATATGTCCTGCATCCAATTGCTCTTGTACTAAATTCTGTACGATTTGCAGCCGTTCCTGCTTTAGCGGCCAGTGGTCCACCCACACAGGAGTGGTGGTGGTCCATGTGAGTTTTAAAATAGGCTGCTCTACCATGGCCGCTGCTAAAAATTTTTAGTTATGAGACGTGCTCCCATTTGTGACAGGACATCTCGACTGATTAGTGCTACTGGTAAGTGCATTACATATGGGCGGGTTGTCAGCACGGTGCCATCAGTAAAAGCAAAAGAAACTGGAGTTGAACTGATCATGGTTTGCTGAGTTCCCCCCACCCCGATCACGCTAGTGTGTGCCGGTAATAGTGGCCAATTTGCGGGCCATCTGACAGCCGGGATGATAGTAACATCCACCCCTGTATCAATTAACATAGAAAGGGTTATTGATTGTCCGTTTTGAGGGGTGATAATTATCTTTTCCTCAGGTTTCCCCTTTGCTATGTCGATTGCCAACATAATCTCCAGGGTACCTGTTGATCCAAATCCTCCTTGTCCCCTTTCACGAGTCTGGGCTTTTGGCACACAGGCTTGAAATGGTATTAATTGAGCAATTTTTGACTTTGCCGGTATGGTAAGAGGCGGGGTCAAGGTATATAACATGATTTTTATGACGCCGTGATAGTCCGAATCAATAAGTCCTGGCACCACAAATATACCTTTTCTAGAAACAGATGACCGACCAATAAGCAATGCACTTAATCCATGCCCTAACGGTCCTTTCTGGTCAGAATCAATTACTACGACTTCCGTGGAAGTCAGAGTAATGTCTACTGCTGTTGCCAGGTCCACTCCTGCGCTGCCGACTGTGGCGGCTGCGCAGCGGTCCAAGCACCCTGCATTTGTGTCGTCACGCGCGGGTGAATCGCGCTCGACAACTTGTTTCCCGAGTTTTTGCACTCATGGGTATTGAAATAACTTCGCTTACAATGTATGCACCATTTCCTTGTCTGTGCAGTAGTTTGTCCGATCAGATCTGGATTAGGTGGACTCTTACAATTCCTTCTAAGATGACCTTGTTTCCCGCAATTAACGCATTTTCCTACCCTTGGTTTTACAGCAGCTCCCACAGCTGCAGCCATTACAGTAGCTTTTTCTTGTTCGAGCATACGTTCAGCTGCCTCCAACAGATGTGCCGCATTTGACCCTCTTGGCAAATGACTGAGTGCCCTTTTCGTTTTCTCATTAGCATTATCAAATGCAAGCATATCCAAAAACTTACTTTTCATGATTTCATCTAAATCAGGATGCGCCATTATAGCGACGTGCAAGCGATTGATAAATTTGCTGTACGGCTCTGTAGGTCCGTGCTGCACAGATGTAAATGCAGGCCGAACCTTATCATCAGGTATGCTAAGGAGGGCTTTAAAGGCTAAATCTTGACTTAATTGCAAGACTTCATGGGCAAATCGAGCTTGCAAATCAAGCCTCACAAATGGTCCCGCTCCCATTAACATTTGCACTTGCACCCCGCATAATGGATCCCCCTGTTGTCGTGGTGTTGCGGCAGCTCTATCACAAGCAGTTTGCCAGTTTTGATAAAAGTGCAACTGTTGTGATGGAGAAAGTAACATTTGTGCAACCATTCAAGAATCATATGGAGTGAACAAATGAGAAGAAAAAATATGCTGTAACAGCGATTGCAAGTATGGCGACTTCAAGCCATACTGTGAAACGGCACTTTTAACTTCTTTTAAAATTTTCCAATCTAACGCTTCCCACACGTATCCCCCATTATCAGCTACAACCGGAAAAGCCATAGGCAATAATTGCCCCTCAACCAATGCATCACGAATTACCCCTCTCCACCTCGCGGATGGATTCCCAAGGCCCCCCAGACTGCCCCCCGCCCCAACCCCGATCCCTGCCGACGGCACTGGCAGTGCAAGAGGAGGGGGGGGTTAAAACCGGGAAAGTTAGGTGGGCCGTCAGGCGGAGAAGGCGTCGACTTTTCCTGCACTTTGTCCAGCTGCACTTCTAAGGCCTCCAATTTTTCCAACAACTCGTGTAGCTGGACTTCTTTAAGTCCGTTGTCGTGGTCGTCGATCCGCTCGCAACGAGATGGTGGCTCTGATGGTGGTAAAGGTGGAAAAAGTTGCGATGGTCTCACCGGTGACAGATACCGTGAAGCGGCCGCAGAGGCCGCGGATCTCTGCTGAGAAGACTGCAAGTCTTTGCTGGAAGATGAAGGTGGCGGCGGCAACGAATCAGCTACTTGTGTAGATGTCTCTGCGCTGGTTTGAGTCGGAGCCGAGTGACCCGATATTCCCTGGTCCCCCGCAGCTGTACGTCTTGGCGTTACAGCGGGTATGAGAGGCCCCGTAAAAAGCATGCTAGTAGCCGATCCCGACTCCCCCGTTGGAGTCAGTGCTGCAAACGCAGACGCCGCAGCTTTTCGCTCTGCTTGCATGTCTTTTAGAGAGTCAACAACCAATCTCCACACAGTGGGGTATTTGCTTGCCTCCTTGGACCCATTACTTATCTCTTCCCACAGCACTGCCCCAATTTTCTCCCAAGTTGCGATTTGAAAGGCAGCATCCGCTGAGGGGATCAACTCTTTTCCCTTTGCCCAGTGTAGCAAAGCTCTCAAGGCAGGCTCGTTATAATTCACTCCTCTCACAGAAAGGATGTGTTGGAGGAGTTTCACCACTGCTGACTCTTCCCTGGACAGTGTGGACCCCATCTCCTCCCCGGCCGCTCACCTGATCAGGGCGAGATTCCCAAAAACCTTTTGCGCTAGCGACTTCCGAGTGCCGGGGCAGCACCCGATATCAATCGGCTTCTCCCCCCTCCTTCCTGTCGGTCTTGTCGGTTTTATCCAACGCCGATCTGAGGGTCCCTGTTCGGGCGCCACTTGTTGATGCAGAAGTCCCAGACACAGCACACAGACCAATATGATCAGGCTGTGCCAATGTTTATTGCACAGATAGCTCAGTATATATAGGCACTCTACTTGTCTATCATTAACACACACAAGTCTAATTGGATACATGTATTGTTCACACGGCTAAATACAGAATAGGATTCACTCAGTAACAGCTTAATGATTGGTTAACTATGACAGCATATGCTTCAAGGTTACAGTTAACATTCCTTCTCTGCGTGTCTCTCTCAGTAGTTTTCCGTGCTAACTTTTCCCAAGGCTTCTGCACGTACACGAACTTTAGTAACCCTCAG
This sequence comes from Amazona ochrocephala, assembly GCA_039720435.1. Taxonomy (NCBI): domain Eukaryota; kingdom Metazoa; phylum Chordata; class Aves; order Psittaciformes; family Psittacidae; genus Amazona; species Amazona ochrocephala. Next base: position 22,400,393 of record CM077908.1, read on the forward strand.
GCGAGGCCTCAATGCCTGCGGGTCACTACCTTACAATTGTCAAGCAATTGTCTGGATTGCTCACATGCCCATTCACAGTCAAATAGCTCTCCACAGAACACTGTATCAAACCACAAGTAATCAATATGAAAACAATTAACATTAATATTCCTGCAACCAGTTGCCTTAATCAGGAGAGATTAGGTAACCATGAGGTTAACTTTTTCCATATTTCTTCAAATCCCCAGGAGGTATCATCCTTGGCCATTTCATGAAATATTTTAGTTTGTTTCCAAATTTCCTCCAGATCTGTTTTAATCCTGCCACTTTGATCTATGTAGGAACAGCAACTTTCATTGATTACAGAACAAACTCCTCCTTGGGATGCTAACAATGCATCTAATGCCATTCGATTTTGGAGCACTACTTCTGATAGGCTGGTTATTTCTTCTTGTAATGCTAGAATAGCATCAGCAGTTCGATTTCCATTTCCTCAATTGCAGCTGAGATATTTACAATGGCTTTTTCTAATTCTCTAACACCTAGAGATGGAATAAGCCATCTAACAAAGGTATGGAAAGCAGTGTTTCATTCTGCTATGGGATTATATCCTCGTTTAGTAAAACTCCGAACCCAGGTTCCAGAAGGATGAGTGTCAATTACTGTAAAGTTTGGAACCGCTACTCCCAGTGTGCATGTCCCTTTCCAGTTAGGAGGTAAAGCCTTATAGGCATTTTCTTCACATAACCAATACCATCCTTTCCCTTCAGGAACATTCCAATGACCAGTTAGATGTTTTCAAAGGTGAAGTTACATTGCCCAGCTGCAATACAGGTAATTTCCTACTGACATGTTGCCCTGATTAAGAGTTTTGTTAGTGGTTATACATTTAACTTTTGACATATTCGAGGCTTGTATTCTTAAAACCTGTAAATTTGTGTGGCTCCTGTTGGTATAAACAGGATCTCTCCATAATCTATTCCAATTTGTCTTAAAGGGGATAGGGAAGCCAATTAAAGGAATACCCAGTCTCTCTCCTGATTTAGGCAGCTGAGTACAGATCCAGCAATCACTCTTGTTTAAGACGTTAGTAACATTTTGTATCAATCTCAGATATAGATTTTGATTTCATGCTTCTACACTTATTATTATACAAGTCCAAATTATGATCGATGTAGTCTCATATGTGTGGGTCCTGAAGACTCGACATGCCATACTTTTTCTCGGTTTTGATGTTTTTCTGGTTCTGGCACCTTCTTGATTCTTGAGTAATGTATCCAAGCAGGCTGTTCCTTTATCTTCTCTGCTGTAAAGGTAGTCAGTAATGCCTAGTATGGTCCACTTCTCTTCTAGGGGATCACCTACAAGATTCTTAATAAAAACCCAATCTCCTGGCTTAAACGGATGAATAGGATAATCTAAACCTCTGGCCCTGGTCCCCAACACTCTGCCATTTATTTCTTGTAACTGTTTTCCCAAGTTTACCAAGTGCTGTTGAAGGTATCCTTCTCCTACTTCTTGAAGGCTCTCTCCTTTAAATTGAGATTGATATGGCCTTCCAAATAGAATTTCAAATGGGCTAATTCCTTCCTTTGACCAAGGTTCTGTTCTGACTCTCAATAAGGCCAATAGTAACGCTTGGTACCAATGTAACTTAGTCTCTTGACAAATCTTCCCAAGCTGTTGCTTAATTAAGTGATTCATTTTTTCCACTTGCCCACTGGCCTGAGGACTATATGGGACATGTAATTGCCAATCTATTTCCAATTTCTTGCTGATTTCTTGTCATAATTTTGCACTGAAATGTGTACCACAGTCAGAGGAGATAGTTGCTGGTACCCCAAAACGAGGTATTATTTCACTTAATGGGACCTTAATCACTTGTTTTGCATTATTTTCCCTGCAAGGGAATGCTTCTGGCCACCCTGAGAAAGTATCTGTCAATACCAATAAATATCAATAACCTCCTTTTCCAGGTAATTCAGAAAAATCTATTTGCCACTGTTGTCCTGGATAATTGCCTTTTCCAGTTGTCCCTACCTGATTCCTGTTTTCAGTTTTAGGGTTATTTTTCAGACATAGTTGACATTGTTTTGTCAGTAATTGCACCATGGTATATAAATTTCTTCCTATGATCTGTTTGTTTAAATGTTTATACAAGGCATTACTTCCCCAATGAGTTTTGTTATGTTCTTCTTGTATCAACTTCCACAACTGATTATAGGGGATCACTACTCGCCCATCAGTTATTTTTATCCAATCCTGTCCTTTCAAGTCTACATTTAGTTTCATATCTTCTTTAGAGTACCTAGGTTTATTTTGTTCAATTACCAGTTTACCATCAGGAATTAAGGACATCACCTCAACTCTTCCTGTTTCTGCTGCCCGTTTATCCTCACAATCAGCCAAATTATTTCCAATCTCTTGATCAGAGTTACCTCTTTGATGTCCTCTACAATGTATGATAGTCACTTCATTAGGCAATTGTACAGCTTCTAACAATCATAGATTTTCCGTTGCATGTTTGTCTTCCCTAGGTATTTAAAAGTCCTTGTTCTTTCCAAATTGCTCCATGTGCATGAACTACACCAAAGGCATATTTGGAATCAGTCCATATGTTTATTCGCTTGTCCTTTGCCAATTCCAAGGCTCTAGACAGGGCTATTATTTCTGCCTTTTGTGCTGAGGTGTTAGAGGGTAATGGTTTAGCTTCTATTACTTTTGAAGTTGTAGTTATGGCATATCCTGCTCTTCCTTTACCATCTTTAACAAAGCTGCTGCCGTTGGTGAACCAGGAATCTGCACCCTCCAGAGGCTCCTCCTTCAGGTCTGGTTGGCGCGAATATACTGTCTCTATAGTGGCCAAGCAATTGTGAGTCAACGGTTCAGTAGGGGTTTCCTGAAGGAAAGATGCTGGATTCACAACATTAATGATCATAATTTCCACATCATTCAGTTCTACTAGGATGGCTTGATACTTCAAGAAACGTGATGGCGATAACCAGTGTGTACCTTTTTGTTCTAGGACTGTTGATACTGCATGTGATACCAACACGGTGATCTTTTGTCCCAGTGTGAATTTTCAGGCCTCTTGGATGTTTAAAATAACTGCTGCTACTGCTCTCGAGCATCCAGGCCAGCCTTTACTTGGTTCATCCAGTTGTTTTGAAAAATAGGCCACTGCTCTTTTATAAGTGCCATGGTTTAAGCCTCTCAGGCAGTTCACTCACTCACTCCTGCCTCTTTCTTCCCCACAGCTCCCAGGGGAATGGGGAGGAGAATCGAAAGAATGCAACTCCCACAGGTTGAGATAAGAACAGTCCAGTAACTAAGGTATAACACAAGTCACTACTGCTTCCACCAATAATAATAATGGCAAGGGAAGTAACAAGGGACAAAAATACAACTGCTTACTACCTGCCGACCGAGCAGTGATCTAGCCCTTCCGGGTAACTGCCCCCAGTTTACATACTGGGCATGACGTGCTGTGGTATGGAATACCTCTTTGGTCAGTTTGGGTCTGCCATCCTGTCTCTGCTTCCTCCTGGCTTCCCCTCTTCCCTGGCAGAACATGAGACTCAGGAAGTCCTTGGTCAGAGTAAACATTACTGAGCAGTAACTAAAAACATTGATGTTATCAGTGCTGCTCCCAGGCTGAAAGTCGAAACCACAGCACTGCACCAGATACTAAGACGAAGAAAAATGACTGCTACTGCTGAACACAGGACAGTATCCACTCCTTATTCCATACCATTCACGTCATGCTCAGATCCCACATTTTCAATATACCATCACTCTTATCTCATATATATAGAATCATAGAATAGTTAGGATTGGAAAGGACCTTAAGATCATCTAGTTCCAACCCCCCTGCCATGGGCAGGGACACCTCCCACTAAACCATGCCATCCAAGGCTATGTCCAACCCCACCTTGAACGCCGCCAGGGATCATGATGAAAATTCTTCTGATATATATGTGGCCTTTGAGCACTCAACTCTGTCTTCATAAGCTTACAAATGCTTCCTGCTGCAAGCAGGTATACCTTGCTTCTAACCCAACTCTAGCTTCGGTATCATCATACAGTGCTATATTCAAAGAATAATCTCTAATTCAGTGCAACGTGAATTACGTTTATCCAAGTCCATCCATATGCAGAGTACATCGAGGATGCATTTACTTGCCAATTAGCAATTCCTTCCTGAATTGGACATACCATTTCAGTATGGACACTCAAAGCATGCTTTTCAGGTCCTGGAATCCATCCCAATAGAGCATGAAGCAATACTCTCATGTATTTGTATTAAACCAGATTTGAAACAGAATACTAGCTGAGGTATGGAAGAGCTTAAAAGAATAATGAAGACATTATTTCATGACCCATAAATTTTGGCAGCTCTTTAGTAGATCTGTGCAAATACTTCCAGGAAGAGTAATCACTTAGCAGTGTATTACTACATGTAACAACAGCTTTTCCCAACTTTACATTAACTACAACTAAACAGTTCAAGTCACTCTACCAGTATTTGCTTGGCTTTATCAAGTATCAATTTAAGAAAAATGTTGCTTGTTTTCACTATATACAGGCACAATTTTGTTCTCAGATATCTTAAAAAAAGATAGGACAAAATTTCAGCTAAAGTCTGAATAGGATAGACACTGCTCGTATTTATGTAATGCTGTTTATCAATATATACATTTACAAACCCTATGTAGAATCCCTGAATATGCTCATCACTTCTGACTGTTTGTTAACAGTCAATTCTAGTTTTGTATAACTAGGAATGAGAATTGCCAAAGTACGCTTTACCAAAAGGTGTAAGAAATAATGGTAAGGGGAAACCCTCTGAAATACAAGCCAAGACAGTTTATAAGATGATGCATCCATGGATTTACGAGATGTCAGCTGTCACTCAATAAAGGTTATTAAATTGGGAAATCAATTTTCTCTTGTAAAATTGAAAACTTCAACGCAAACAACTGCATCTCTAGAAGACAAATGCTACCTCCACTGCTGGACATAATGAATACTAACTCCAATTACAATACCTTTCAGCATCTTTTAAAGGAAGTTGTGGCTGTTTTCAGAGGTAGTGTCCACAAAGGCAGTGCTCTCTGCAGTGACAAACTTAAGCCACGATAACATGAACACAATGTGTGAATAAAGGCAGTTGTGGGAACATCTTCTACCACTGAAACAAAGCTTCAAAGTCAGTAGAAAATGGTATTTTCCTACCCTTAGTCTATCAGGTCCATAAGGGAAGGCAGCACTCTGCAATATTTTGTCACCAGTATAGGGATTAGCAGAACAATTCTACTGCTGCTTTCACTGGGCAATAATTTTACCCACTTTTTTATTTTACATATATATACATTCACAGAGAGAGAGAGATCATTCCTTAGTGCATGGACCAAGCCCTATAAAGGTGCTGAGTTCATCCAGTCCATGATGTCAGGATCCATCTCTTGTAACAGTCTTTCAGAGAAGGAGAGGCTGCGTGCAGTGTTCGCGCTCATGAATAACCTGGGCAATAGTGTCCATTGCTAAGTCCACCCCTCGATCATGAGTCCATCTGTATGTTGCATCTCTGCCCTGATGGCCTGAAGTGTCATGGGCCCACCAGGCTCAAAATAATTCACCCTCCCCTTCAGCAGTTTCTGCAACTTGTTGCTGGGGACTCCATACAGCTGCCTTCCATCTGCGATGCTTCCAAAGCACTGGAGGGGCCCAGTGGACTAGATACTCGCCCATACTGTCTCACACACCTTGCCACTCATGACTGTCCAGACTTGGGGAAAATCTCTTGGTCCTCCTATATCGTCGTCTGACCCAAACACGACTCCGCTTAACTTTCAAGATCAGACAAAATGGTTGTGGGTAAAACACACTCTGTATGCATGACAACATGGTGATCCCCATCACAATCAGTAGGCAGGTCTCAAGGGTACCCAAAGGCCACTCAAAACCTTCAGAACTCTCAAATGATGCTGCTGTACTTGTCACTGGGGCTGGTGTAGGAGCTGTGCTTGGAGCTGGAGTAGCTGCGCTGTCTGTTGTGGTCAGAGTTTGAGTAGCTGCTGTACTTGTCGCTGAGGTTGGTGTAGCTGCTATGCTTGGGGTTGGTGTAGCTGCTGTGCTTGGAGTTGGAGTAGCTGCATTATCTGTTGCAGTCAGAGTTTGAGTAGCTGCTGTACTTGTCACTAGGGTGTCTGGGAATGTCCCCCTCATAGGCTGACCACCCGAGGAGGACAAAAAAGATGTGTAATTGCTATACATTTCTATTATATACCTCCCAAAGTATAGAGGTGGTGACCACACTGGGAACGCAAGCCAGATCAGTTTCATGATCAATGAGTCTATTGTATTACAAGTCATTACCATAAAGTACAGTGAAACAAGAACCTTAGACCAAGGCCCCCAGCCAATAAACACTAAGACAGCAAATGCCAGCTGTAAGTAAGGTTCAACATGCTGAAACTCCAAGATCAAGAGCAACAACTTTGAGAGCCAATAAATCAGCATTGTGATGAGTGACTATTAATCCAAAACAATGAATGATTATCACAAATACGATTAGACACACTCTGGTCAGATCTGTCGTTATCTCAGTCTTTCGTGCCCCACCTTGGGTGCCACAAAGAACTGTCGTGGTTTAAGCCCAGCCATAACTCAGAAAAAAACACAGTCTCTCTCTCACTCCCCCCCCCCCCCCTTCCTCCCACCACTCCCGGAGGGATGGGGAGGAGAATTGTAAGAATGTGACTCCCATGGGTTGAGATAAGAACAGTCCAGTAACTAAGGTATAACACAAACCACTGCTGCTACCACCAATAATAATAATGATAAGGGAAATAAGAAGGGAAGATAACACAACTGCTCACCACCAGCTGATACCCAGCCCAACCCGAGCAGTGGTATAGCCCTTCTGGGTAACTGCCCCCAGTTTATATACTGGGCATGATGTGCTGTGGTATGGAATACCTCTTTGGTCAGTTTGGGTCTGCTGTCCTGTCTCTGCTTCCTCCCGGCTTCCCCTCCTCCCTGGCAGAACATGAGACTCAGAAAGTCCTTGGTCAGAGTAAACATTACTGAGCAGTAACTAAAAGCATTGATGTTATCAGTGCTGTTCCCTGGCTGAAAGTCAAAAACACAGCACTGCACCAGCTACTAAGGAGAAAAATGACTGCTACTGCTGAACCCAGAACAGAGATCTCTGAGCTACTCCTGTTAGAAACAATCAGTTTATTAAAATTGGCTAGTGTCCTTTCTGATATAGCCAGACATGTAAGCATTTGTTCACATCCCATTGGCTTCAAAGAGTTATGAGAAGAATGTTCTTTAATAGGCCTGACTGGATAATCTCTGCTGCTCAAAAAGGTAAGTTTACAACTGGTTTGAATTTTGCAAAATAAGTTAGACCCCAGAATGCATATGTAAGAGTGACATTCCATTTGTTTCCAGACCTAAGGTTTACAGTTCTGTCACTTCTCTTACTGGTTTTCCTCTATATAATCAACCATTCAAGTATCCCAAGAATAAACACGAAGTAGTGAGACTGTAACAGCCAAGATTTTCTTCATTGCTTTATTTGTTTTGGTCATGTAAACTCAGTTTCTAGTGCAGTATGAATGGTTATCATAGAATCCCTGGATTCTGTTGAAATTAAAGAAAAGAAAAGGCAAAACACAAGTTTGCTGATGGAGTTTGGGAAGCCTGAATATATAGCACTGTTGTTATTGTTTTGATGGTTTGCCCCATTTCATAAATCTTATGCCATGTGATGTAGATTGTAATGTTCTGTGCAAATTCAGCTCTTTTAAATTCAGCGACTTATGAGGATATTTCAATATTTAACAGTCCCAAGTGCAAAATAGCTGTAAGTATCAAAGCTGTTTCTTACCATTTGCACAACAGTGTGTCTTTTTGTGTTTCAATCCAACTATAGGATATTGACAGCTTGCATCACACCGTCTATGAAGTAGCTGATGCATCAGTAAATCATTCTCCTAGTTTCAGCAAAACTCTGCGAGTGAAACTTACTGTGACATCGGATGGCAGCCAAAAGAAAAAGACTATCTTGTTAAATCCTGCTGGTAAGGATGTGCAATCAGGTACCGGAAAAAAATACGAAAGACTTCAAGAATCCCTCAAAAATACATCTTTGCATTTTGTTACTAAAATAAATATACATTTAAAGGCAAATAATTATGTTGGAATTTTAAACCCCATAAATGTGCTTTATGATTTTGGATGCAAAATTGCCTGTTTTCCTCCTTTCAGTGTCTCATAAGCAAATTAGGGATCCCTTTCCTGAATTATTGCCTCTTTTTGGAAGCAGCAATAGCTCATATGGTGTGTAATTGCCTTTGTGTACTGCAAGGCAGATTTAAGGCCTTTTCAACTTGTACTGCTTTAACTCTGCTGATATTACAGTTCTCAGGTTGTGTGGAAACAGGTGTAGTGGTATAAAATGCTTTCTGCAAATGCATAGCTGTAACTGCTGCTGGATAAGAATAGGCAATTCAGCATAAATAACCTTTATGTATCTATGCATAAAAATTGCACTTTTCTGTACTGGCAGAGTCTGCCATTATAAAATGGCTTATACTCTGATAGCTAATTCACATTATATTCACTATGATAATAGTCGTATCAGCATAATTACTTAAATAGGTAGTCATACTAAATTAAAATGCTTTAAAGTATTGAAAGCAATACTTCAGTAGAAAATATGGGCACTCTACCCAAAAGGAAAGCCTTGTTATCACATTAATTACTCAAGCACAGCATCAAATACCGGTTTTCAGAAATTGGGTCAGATACCAGAATAATACAACCACGTTCCTGCATATGATGTCTCCTATGCCTTACGGAACAATTCAGAATGTATACCTGTACACCAAACGGACGCTAGCAGCCGGGTATACGCCTTTACCTATGAGATTTTCCAATCTCGATTTATGGAAGGCTTTCTTATTCCTGCGTAAGCCTTACGGAATATTAACCACATTCCTGCATTCTTATATTTGGCCATTATTGCTTTGTTTAGATTTTTAACAACTGCATTGATCTGATCACATGTTATGCGTCCTTTCATATACAATGGTAAAGTCTTTGGAAAATCATAACTGGGAAGGTCCTTTTAGGTTAATAACTTGGGGAAGAGGCTATGCTTGTGTCTCTATAGAACAAGGATCCCGATGGATCCCCGCACCATGTACCCATCCGTCTATACAAGCGACAGCTGCCAATGAAGATTGATGCTGATTCATCACTAAAGTTAACCTGTGGGAACTGCACAAAGTTAACTGGTCTCTTTTTGGAGAACCAGTCAACGGAGAGCGTATCCATGAGGGAGCGTATCACAACTGGACTTTCCAGCCACTAGTAATAGACTGGGAACATTTAAGCCCGGAAAGGGTACCACTGGAAAACAGGGTTGCTTTTAGATGCTGATTCCGTGAGGCACACCTCACTACGACTGTTGATTTTTATTTTTAGCTCAAGGCCATGGGTGTGAAGATTTTGATGGTATGTGCTGCACAAACTTATCAGATCATCCATAAAAGCATTCCTGACTTAATAACAAGGACAGCACACCTTCAGGAAGATGAGGGACTGAACTGGTTGAACAAAGTGTTTTCTGGCTTGAGCATTACAGCATGGCTTTACTTTATCTTAATCATTTTGTCAGTCTTTTTAGGTATTCTAATCTATGTGCCTTGTTTGCTACAGTAGCTAATAGAGAATATAGAAACTTTGGCAAAACTAGATCATAAATCTATAAAAGCTGTCTTTCAGTAAAACAAAAAGGGGGAGATGTGGGTGAAAGGATAGAAATAGTTAATGAAATGGATTCAGGCCTTATCGCCCTGGTCCGGCTTAAGCCCTGGGAAGAGTGAAGAAAACACCAGGTGCTATTGCCCTGGTCCAGCCTAAGCCTTGGGAACTGTAAAGACAACAATGAAGGGTAAAGATTGGTTAGCAAAACAAAGCAGACAGCTTTCAAGATAAAGCAGGATGTGCATCTCAAAGACAGACCAAACAATGTGAATATTTGTAACCCTTAGTAGTTTTGCTAAATTGGGATGATAAGGGAGGGAGACAGTGGAAAGTTACTGCTTAGCACTTAGTAGACTATAAAAGGAATGAGAGACACAAAATAAATGATTTTGTTTGCAACCAGAAACGGGGTCCTGCCTTATGTCTCCACAACTGATTGCAGTATTTTACCAGAGTCTCCCGAGTAACCAAGCTACTCGGGGTTCACCAATTTTTATTCCAGTGTTTCAAAATGCAACCCAATGGGGATTTCCTCAAAACTCCCTGTGGAGGCAGTGGTCCTGACCTCCAACCAGACTGTTGCAAAATGCAGCCCAGTGGGGACCATTTCAGAATCCCCTCTTTGGAGGCAGTGGCACCCATGAACCTGACCTCCACCAAATACCAAAGTCTGGACAACCAAAACCTAACTACCTTTTACTCACTGCACAGGGCGTCCCGCTGCGCCTTACGTGGAAAGGGACCAAAAGGAATGCCTTCTTAAATAAATAAAATCAGGGGTCTTACTGAAGTCACGAGTCGGTGTGGGGAGCTGTGGTTCCTTTCAGGGAAAATCCCCCGATGCCGGTGTGAAGGTACCAGAGACTTCTCATATCCACGGGAAATACGTCAGAGTGTCCCTGTTTGGGTGCCAAATTGTTACCATAAGTGTTGGTTGGAGAAACTCCCTAAGACTCAATTTGGAGTTTTAGAAAGCAGCATTCTTTATTGAAGCCCTGGGTACACATGCGAAAAGCTTCACAAAGGTGAGCGCACCCAATACTTGCCGACAGCGGCTATATATTTAGCATACTCATGCATATTCATAGTTTTTCCTGGAACTAATTATAATTTTTGCTTCCTAATTACACATGCACTTTCTTGCTGAGTGGGGGTGTTTGGTGGCTGTCAATAGTCTTCCTCACTGTGTTTACTGAATGACCTCATTACTTGGGCACGCTTGCAAAGTCCTCGTACTGAGCTAGCAGCTGGTATGTCCTTGCTTCTGTTCTGTTCCAGACTTGCTCCACGCTGGACGCTGGTGTGTTATCTTGAAGGCTACCATCCTTGGTCTTATTTATTGCCTCCTTAGTTGCTATCAGTCCTGTGATGTTCCTTCTCCCATCGGCCAAACATTCCTTTCTCGCTATGTATTAGTAAGTTAGAACAGTTTGGCCTATGTTAAAGGCACACACACTATTGTTAGTTTAAGATTTAAGGTTACAAGCCAACATGGCATCTTTTCACACAAGGCTACTGTCAAGAGGTTATTATCAACTCTTTCTTTCTCAGTCATCTGTCCTTTTTTCAGCTATGACAGATATTTGTACAAGCTGATCATCTAGTCTGTTTTAACTTCAACAGGCAAAAACAAAAAGTCTTTACTCCCACTGTCCTTTTACATTTTTTTTTTTCAGTTATGAGGACTAAGTTGCTAACTGGCATATAATCTGCCTCTTGCGTTCTGTGAGTGTCTTTCTCAACAAGCTGCTTGACTCATCAGTTTAAAATGTACTTCCAAACAATCAAGGAAGGCCAGATGCAGCATTTGTGTGACACATGCTTGGCAAGTCAGAAATATGTGCACACACATATTACATCAGGACAGTTTATATCTCTCAGACTAACAGGCCTGAATTAACCCAAATCCATGTCCAGGTTCCAAGGAGTTTAAGAAGCTGCACAGAGGAATCAGAACACCCTGTGGCATTATACTCTGCTGCCTTCGCATTTTGTTACATGTTTAATACCCAGCTTCCTCCACAATGACCTGAACTGCTCTGCATTCTGGCACTGAATGAACATGTTCATCAGACTGGATATATACCAAGATCGAGGTTCGGGATATCCATAAGTAACTGCCTAATGCTTATGCTGATCTTTTAAATACCAACAATGACATTTTTATTAAAGGATTCATTTACTAGTGGTCCTAATTTGGGGTTGGGAATTCAAGAAAACTCACAGTTCTGATTTGGTCAGTCAGGTCTGCTTGGGTCATTTGCTACTCTGTCATTTACCAAAGTCCTGGCTGAGCAGGTGCATACTACAAGGCAGCTTGAACCTCCTGTTGCTTTCCGGTTATTGTTTCACAATTGCAGCATACAAATTCCTGAGGCACTGATCTAGTAGGAATGGTCTTTATCAGTGAGTTTTGAGTGGTGACTAAAAGTACCTTGTCTCAGTCCTTTTTTTTTGGCAGTTAATATGCTAATGGCTTCTTGTCAAATCAGTAGCACTAGACCATTAAAAAATATATAAGAAAATCTGCATTTTATAGCTATGCCTAGTTTACCCCTGTCCCAGGTTCAGCAGTAGCAGTCATTTTTCTCCTTAGTAAATGGTGCAGCGCTGTGGTTTCGACTTTCAGCCAGGGAACAGCGCTGATAACACTGATGTTTTCGGTTACAGCTCAGTAATGTTTACTCTGACCAAGGACTTTCTGAGTCTCATGCTCTGCCAGGGAGGAGGGGAAGCTGGGAGGAAGCAGAGACAGGACAGCAGACCCAAACTGACCAAAGAGGTATTCCATACCACAGCACGTCATACCCAGTATATAAACTGGGGGCAGATACCCAGAAGGGCTAGACCACTGCTTGGGTCAGGCTGGGTATTGGTCGGCAGGTGGTGAGCGGCTGTATTTTCTACCCTTGTTATTTTCCTTATCATTATTATTATTGGTCATAGCAGTAATGGTTTTGTGTTAAACCTTAGTTAATGGACTGTACTTAACCCATGGGAGTTGCCCAGGGAAGTTGTGAATGCTTCATCCCTGGTGGCGTTCAAGGCGGGGTTGGACATAGCCTTGGATGGCATGGTTTTGTGGGAGGTGTCCCTGCCCATGGCAGGGGGGTTGGAACTCGATGATCTTAAGGTCCTTTCCAACCCTTACTATTCTATGATTCTATGAGTTACATTCTTACAATTCTCCTCACCATGATTCTGGGAGAGGGAGGAGGAAGGGGAGGGGGAATGAGCGAGCGGCTGCATGGTACTGAGTTACCAGCTGGGATTAAACCACGACAGTTCTTTTTCGCACGAATGGCTGAGATAATGACAGCTCTTACTAGAGTGTGTCTAATCGTATTTGTGATAATCATTCATTGTTTCAGATTAATAGTCACTCGTCACAATGCTGATTTATTGGCTCTCAAAGTTGTTGCTTTTGATCTCAAAGTTTCAGCATGTTGTACCTTACTTACAGCTGGCATTTGCTGTTTTAGTGTTTATTGGCTGAGGTCCTTGGGCTAAGGTTCTTGTTTCACTGTACTTTATGGTAATGACTTGTAATACGATAGAATCATTGATCATGAAACTGATCTGGCTTTCGTTCACAGTGTGGTCATCACCTCTATACTTTGGGAGGTATATAATAGAAGTGTTCAGCAATTACACATCTTTTTTCCACTCCTCGGGTGGTCAACCTGTGAAGGAGACATTCCCTTACTCTCCCAGCCCCCCCCACCAGACTATTTACAGCATCTTTTGAGAGTTCTGAAGGTTTTAAATGGCCTTTAGGCACCCTTGAGATATGCCTGCTGATTGTGATGGGGATCACCATGTTGGCACATATACAGAGTGTGTTTTACCCATGACCATTTCATCTGATCTTGAAAGTTAAGCGTAGTCATGTTGGGGTCTTGTCTAGGGTTAGACGACGGTATAGGAGGACCAAGAGATTTTCCCCAAGGCTGGACAGTCATGAGTGGCAGGGTGTGTGGGATAGTATGGGCAAATATCTAGGCCAGTGGGCCCCTCCAGTGCATTGGAACTTCACCACTGAACGAGTGCAAAATCCAGAAAAAGTAGTAAAACACTTAAATGAGGTGTGCTGTCATTCTGGTCATACCAGAGAGGGACAAATGGCAACGTGCTGGGGTTTGGCCTATGCTTACAGAGCCCTGTTCAACACTATCCAGCACCTTCAAAGGGCAAAAAATGTCTCTGGATCTGATGGCAAAGCAACAGACAGTGCAGCTACTTCAGCTCCAAGCACAGCAGCTACACCAGCCCAGCAAAAAAATTTCCCGGACAATGCACCACAAGGGAAGAGAATACAACCGCTTACCACCTGCTAGCCAATATCGGGCCCGACCCGAGCAATGATCTCCCCCTTCTGGGTAACTGCCCTCAGTTAATATAGTGGGCATGATGTGTGGTGGCATTGAATAAGTCTTTGGTCAGTTTGGGTCAGGTGTCTTGTTTCTGCTTCCACCCGGCTTCCCCTCCTCCCTGGCAGAGCATGAGATGCAGAAAGTCCTTGGTCAGAGAAAACATTACTGAGCAGCAACTAAAAACACTGGTGTTACCAGCACTGTTCCCAGGCTGAAAGTCAAAAACACAGCACTGCACCAGCTACTATGAAGGAGAAAAATGACTGCTACTGCTGAACCCAGGCCAACCCCCAAAAGAATTTTCATCTGCCAGGAGACTAACGAAATTTATGTTTGCCTTGAAAGCTGTCCCACCGAACACTGTCAGTGTTTATATTCCTTAAAGAACTGCCAAAAATTGAGACAGCTTTACCTTCTACACACCAGCTTCTGCATTTCACTTTCTCAAGAAATTTAGTAAAAAATATCAGGAATAAAAGCCAGCTAAATCTCCCTATCTCCTGGTACACCAAACAGCATGTCTCAGATATTACCAACCAAAGAACCCAACTTTGCTGCACCATGGATTATAACTTTTATTAGTCACATGATTTTGTAACAGGTTTGCTTATGACTATTGGATCTTTAAACACAAAATTTCATAGAATCATAGAACCATAGAATAGCCAGTGCTGGAAAGGACCTTAAGATCATCTAGTTCCAACACCCCTGCCATGGGCAGGGACACCTCCCACAAAACCATGCCATCCAAGGCCATGTCCAACACCGCCATGAATGCCGCCAGGGATGAAGCATTCACAACTTCCCTGGGCAACCCATTCCAGGGCCTCACCACCGTTATAGTAAAGAATTTCTTCCTCATATCCAATCTAAACTTCCCCTGTTTAAGTTTGAACCCGTTACCCCTTGTCCTCTCACTACAGTCCCTCATGAAGAGTCCCTCCCCAGCATCCCTATAGGCCCCCTTCAGATATTGGAAGGCTGCTATGAGGTCTCCACGCAGCCTTCTCCTCCCTGGGCTGAACAGCCCCAACTTTCTCATCCTATCTTCATACGGCTGGCTTTCTGGGCTGCAAGCGCACACTGCCGGCTCATGTTCTTTTTCTCATCGACCAACACCCCCAAGTCCTTCTCCGCAGGGCTGCTCTGAATCTCTTCTCTGCCCAAATTGCTGCTGTGCCTGGGATTGCTCTGACCCAGGTGCAGGACCTTGCACTTGTCATGGTTAAACTTCATCAGGTTGGCATCAGCCCACCTCACAAGCGTGTCAAGGTCCCTCTGGATGGCATTCCTTCCCTCCAATGTATCAACCGAACCACACAGCTTGGTGTCATCGGCATACTTGCTGAGGGCGCACTCAATCCCACTGTCCATGACACCAACAAAGATGTTGAACAGGACTGGTCCCAACACCGATCCCTGGGGGACACCACTTGTTACTGATCTCCAGCTGGACATTGAGCCATTGAGCACTACTCTTTGTGTGCGGCCATTGTCCTGGGTTCAGCAGTAGCAGTCATTTTTCTCCTTCCCGGTAGCTGGTGCAGCACTGCTGAACCCAGGACATTCATCCAACCAGTTCTTTATCCACCGAGTGGTCCACCTATCAAATTGATGTCTCTCCAACTTAGAGACAAGGATGTCATGTGGGACGGTGTCGAACGCTTTGCACAAGTCCAGGTAGATGACATCAACTGCTCTGCCCCTGTCCATCAGTTCCGTAGCCCCATCATAGAAGGCCACCAGATAGGTCAGGAAGGATTTCCCCTAAGTGAAGCCATGCTGGCTGTCACCAAGCACCTTGTTGGTTTTCATATGCCTTAGCATGCCTTCCAGGAGAATCCGCACCAAGATTTTGCCAGGCACAGAGGTGAGGCTGACTGGTCTGTAATTTCCCAGCTCTTCCATTTTCCCCTTCTTAAAAATGGGGGTTATATTTCCCTTTTTCCAGTCCTCGGGAACTTCACCTGAGTGCCATGATTTCTCAAATATGATGGACAGTGGCTTAGCAACTTCATTTGCCAGCTCCTTCAGGACCCGAGGATGGATTTCATCAGGTCCCATGGACTTGTATATGTTCAGGTTCCTAAGATGGTCTTGAACCAGATCCTCTCCTACAGTGGGCCCAGGGTCTCCATTCTCACTGTCCCTGTGTCTGCTTTCCAAGACTTGGGTGGTATGGTCAGAGCATTTGCCAGTGAAGACTGAGGCAAAGAAGTCATTAAGAACCTCAGCCTTCTCAAAATCCAGGGTAGCCAGTTCTCCTGATAGCTTCTGGAGAGGGCCCACTTTGTCCCTAGTCTGCCTTTTATTTGCAAAGCACCTATAGAATCCCTTCCTGTTATCCTTAACATCCCTAGCCAAGTTTAATTCTAAGTGGGCCTTAGCTTTCCTAACCTGATCCCTAGCTTCCTGGACAACATCCCTGTATTCTTCCCAGGCCTCCTGTCCTTGCTTCTGCCTTTAATATGCCTCTTTTTTCCTCCAAATTTTGCTCAGCAGCTCCTTATCCATCCAAAGAGGTCTCCTGGCCCTCCTGCTGAACTTCCTTCTAGTTGGGATGCATCGCTCCTGATCTTGTAGCAGGTGATCCTTGAATATCAGTCTTGGGCCCCCCTGCCCTCTAGGGCTGTATCCCATGGAACCTTACTGAGCATGTTCCTGAAGAGGCCAAAGTCTGCTCTCTTGAAGTCCAGGGCAGTGAGCTTGCTGCATGCTCTTCTCACTGTCCTGAGGATCTCGAATTTGACCATCTCATGTGCCTCAGCATGCCTTCCAGGAGAATCCACTCCAAGATTTTGCCAGGCACAGAGGTGAGGCTGACTGGTCTGAGGAGGGGAAGCTGGGAGGAAGCAGAAACAGGACACCTGACCCAAAGTGACCAAAGAGGTATTCCATACCACAGCACGTCATGCCCAGGATGTAAAAACTGGGGGCAGGAACCCGGAAGAGTTAGTTCACGGCTCGGTCGTCGGGTGGTGAGCTGTTGTATTCTCTTCCCTTGTGTTTCCCAGGTCATTATTATTATTGGTGGCAGCAGTAGTGATTTGTGTTATACCTTAGTCACTGGACTGTTCTTATCTCACCCCGTGGGAGTTACATTCTTTCGATTCTCCTCCCCATCCCTCCGGGAGCGGGAGGAAGAAGGAGGGGGGAGTGAGTGAGAAAACTGTGTGAGTTACGATTTAAACCATGACAACTTCTAAAGGACATTAGTGGTACAGGGACAATCCTATTTTTCCAGTATTAGTGTAGCTTGTCATCACAGGAGTAGTGAGCAAACTAGAGAGTCTATTAAGTGAAATAAGAGGCTTTTCCAGCAGAATTAATTTGACAGAATGTGATATTTAGGGTGAGGTTACCCTGCCCATGGCAGGGGGGTTGGAACTAGATGATCTTAAGGTCCTTTCCAACCCTAACTATTCTATGATTTTATATTTGAATACACATACACACACCCCTCACCCACTCCACCCCCCCCAGGAACAAAAATCCAAACCAACCCAAAACCACCACCACCACTAAAAAAAAAAAAACAACCAAAACGCCAAAACAAACCCAAGCAAAAACAAAACACCAAAACAAATAAAAGAAACCCTAATGAGTTTAGTAACACTGAAAAGGAAACATTCACTCATTTGGTTTGATTCTTTGTAACTTGCCTAGGAGAGATGTCTATGTGTCTTTAGCCCCCTTCAAAATTGAAAGAGAAAGTCATATTTTCTCTTAATATTTCTCTCTGACATAAATCCATCAAAATCTAGTGGCTGAAATGATAGTTCTTCTGATAGAGACAGATAATACTCTATCCATTGGTTCCATTGCTCTTTTTGCATCATGAGTTAATAGTGTTGACAACCACAGTACAAACAAACAAATTTTAAGAAAAGGGTTGGGCTAATAAACAGTGGCCACAAAAGAGCCAGCATCCTTCCCCAAGGCAAAGATTTAGTGCTGAGTTATAAATGCAGAAATAACCTCAAACCTTTTCACTTATTCATTACAGAGGATATGAGCAAAAATAACTTAAAAGGGAAAGAAAAAAAAAAAAGAAGAGAAAGGAAACATGAGGAAAAAATGGGCATTTAATGTAAGATACAAAGAACATTTTTAGCATTAAAAATGCATGAAGAGAAGCATCAATATCGGTTTATTACCTTTCCCTCAGAAAAAACAAAAGTACAAATGTCTCATTTGTACTTTGTTTGTCGTCTGATTTTTTACATACAGTAGGATGTTTTTATTGCAGCATCAGCTTTGTTTGATCACATACATTTTTGAATAATTCTTATTTGGAGCCTGAGAGGAGCTTCACTTGTTATCTATTCAACTACTTCAGAAGAATTTCCCTTTTTTTACTCCTGACAAGCAACTTTGTGTACTTATTCCTGTGCAGCCACTCACCAAAGAAACTCAATTTTCTGAGAAAGGATTGAAAAAAAAATTGAAATAAAAAGGCTTGTGTTTATGAAGTATAATTACATTCAGAGAGCTCAATATAAAACCTCATGGATCAAAACACATTAGTTCATTTATTCAAGTTTCAAGTCTGATTACAAATATCTGTGTGAAGATAATTACAGTGCAGCTGTCAGTTCTGAAAAGTCCTGCAGTACATAATGAATTGTCCTCTTATGGCTTCTGGAATGAAAGGAAACATTACTAGCCAAGTTCTGTAATATACATAGTAGAACGGGAAAAGTTATCTCCCACTACACCAAAAGGACTGAAAAATGGTCATCTTCTATGACACAAAAAGCAGTAGTTTAACAACATACAGTAATGCCAATTTTATAATTTGCCATCCAAATAATTATGCTTTCATAATGGGTATATCTCTTCAAGAAGCATGACTAGATCTGAATTTCTAATTATAAAGACTATGGAATAAGTCATACAGACTCTAGGAGGAAATCTGTCCTGGGTTCAGCAGCAGCAGTCATTTTTCTCCTTCTCGGTAGCTGGTGCAGCGCTGTGTTTTTGATTTTTGGGCCTGGGAACAGTGCTGATAACACCAGTGTTTTCAGTTACTGCTTGGTGATGTTTAGGCTGGTCAAGGACTTTGTGAGTCTCATGCTCTGCCAGGGAAGGGGGGAAGCCGGGGGGAAGCAGAGACAGGACACCTGACCCAGACTAACCAAAGAGATTATTCCATACCACAGCACGTCATGTCCAGGATGTAGAACGGGGAGCAGAGACCCGGAAGGGTGGTGAGGGTGCACGGCGGGGGGCACTGGTGGGGGTGTACTGCGTGGTCGGGCTTGATATTTGATGGTG
Organism: Amazona ochrocephala; assembly: GCA_039720435.1. NCBI lineage: Eukaryota > Metazoa > Chordata > Aves > Psittaciformes > Psittacidae > Amazona > Amazona ochrocephala. The sequence continues at coordinate 22,419,805 of CM077908.1, forward strand.
AGCTATTGTATTCTTTTCCTTGTATCTGCCTTGTCATTATTATTATTGGTGGTAGCAGTAGTGGTTTGTGTTATACCTTAGTTACTAAACTGTTCTTATCTCAACCTGTGGGAGTTGCATTCTTTCGATTCTCCTTCCCATCCCTCCAGGAGCAGAGGGAAGAAAGAGGGGGAAGTGAGTGAGAGAGCGACTGTATGGGTTTATAAGCTTAAACCACGACAAAATCAAAGCATTATTAAGTTCTGAAGATGTTGCTAAAATCCAGAAGAAATTTCACTAAGATGGAATTTGAATGCTTTTCCAGTGATAAGTCATTGTGTAAAGTCCAAGGGAAATTTTATCCAGTAACTAAATCCATCTTATTTACAATTTTCAAACATTTTAATGAAAAAAACATTTAGTGCACTTGTAAAATTGCACCCCACCTACATGTCTCTTAAAAACTTAATTTAACACTGTGGATTCTTTTGGAAAGTCTCTGGACATTAAGACATTTAAACACAATGAGTGAATCTAATTAAATGGATGTGGGTAGACAAGTCACATACTTTTCCAGTGTCTCACTTTTCCAACATGAAAAATAGAATAAGACTGACATTTTTTTGGAAAACACCTCAAGGTCTATGGATAGAAATCTAACTTAAGAAATTTAATCTTTCTGTTAAATCCAGGAGACATTGAAGTGATTTTTTCAAAGAAGGAGAAAAGGCAAACACTAAGCTTTTCTCATCAGAACACTGGACCTTTGTTTAGAAAAGCTGATGGGTTCTGAGTTGATTTTCATAAGCTCACTAAGTGGCACTGGTACAGACCAGCCCTCTTCCTCAGACTGTTCATTCTGTGCCTGATTCAGCAATGTGCTTTGCATACTTTTAACTCAAAACATGTCCCCCATTCATTTTAATTCAAACTATTCCTATGTTTAATGTTTACCATCGTGAAGTCCTTTCCTGGATCAGGAGCAAAGCTGCTGATAAACAACAGTATCAGGCCCACTATGTTGACTTTCAGTCTTTCCAGGGCTAATAGAACGACGAATTCTATGTCACATGAAGAGACTAAAATTCCTCTTTTGTGGCCAAGATTGTCTATGAGCCGTTATCATTAGTCATTCTTGCACAAACAAATCTTAAATTGAATCTGGATTAAACAGAAGACAAACAACAAGATAGATTATACAACAGTACTGGAACAACTTGTAAGAAAAGTATGTAACATAACTGGGAAACTCTGCAATGGTGCATATTATTTGTTTCTATCTTTGGTCAGATATAAAGAGCTTTACTTACCACAGTAGTCACAATGTACCTGTTTCTGAACTCAGCTGAAAATTATCAACCCATTTGGTCCCTTAATTAAAAGAATTTTTTTTTGGCACAGGTTCAAGCCTGAATGTAGCAACCTCCAGACCCAAGAATAGTATAACTTTCAATCCCTGCACAGATTTGGTTTCACTTAAGCTACACTCTGCTCTTGTAGCAGGGAAAGGTAGAATTTGTCTGTAACATTGTCCTGGGTTCAGCTATAGCACTCATACACAGCACTGCACTAGCTATTAAGAAGGACAAAAATGAGTGCTATAGCTGAACCCAGGAAAAACATTCTCTACAGTCAAATTAAGCTCTTTGGTGTACCACATAACCACAAGTAATTATTGCATACATATGTCTTGGGTTCAGCAGTAGCAGTTATTTTTCTCCTTCTTAGTAGCTGGTGCAGTGCTGTGGTTCTGACTTCTGGCCTGGGAACAATGCTGATAACACACCAATGTTTTTAGTTGCTGCTAAGTAATGTTTACTCTGATCAAGGACATTTTCAGTCTCAAGCTCTGCCAGTGTGGAGTAGCACAGGAAGACAGGAGGAAGCAGAGACAGGACACCTGACCCAAACTAGCCAAAGAGGTATTCCATAACACAGAACATCATGCCCAGTATATAAATTGGGGGGAGTTACCCAGAAGGCCCAGATTGCTGCGCGGATCGGGCTGGGTGTCAGTTGGCGGGCAGTGAGAAAATGCGTTGTTTCCCTTACCATTGTTATTATTGGTGGTGGTAGTAGTAGTTGTGCATTACACCTTAGTTACTGGACTGTTATCTCAACCCGTGGGAGTTAAATTCTTTTGATTCTCCTCCCCATCCCACTACGAGTGGGGGGAGGAAGAAGGGGGTGAGTGAGAGAGCGGCTGATTTACCTACCGTCTGAGCTTAAACCTTGACAGTTCTTTTTGATGCCCAACATAGGGCACCAAGGGTTGAGATAACGACAGATCTGACAGGAGTGTGTCTAATCGTATTTGTGATAAGCATTCATTGTTTCGGATTGATAGTCACTCATTACAGAGTTGATTCATTTGCTCTCTGGACTTATAGAATCATAGAATCATAGAATAGTTAGGGTTGGAAAGGACCTCAAGATCATCGAGTTCCAACACCCCTGCCATGGGCAGGGACACCTCCCACTAAACCATGCCATCCAAGGCTATGTCCAACCCCACCTTGAACGCTGCCAGGGATGAAGCATCCACAACCTCCCTGGGCAACCCATTCCAGGGCCTCACCACCCTCACAGTAAAGAATTTCTTCCTCAGATCCAATCTAAACTTCCCCTGTTTAAGTTTAAACCCATTACCCCTTGTCCTCTCACTACAGTCTCTAATGAAGAGTCCCTCCCCAGCATCCCTATAGGCCCCCTTCAGATACTGGAAGGCTGCTATGAGGTCTCCACGCAGCCTTCTCTTCTCCAGGCTGAACAGCCCCAATTTTCTCAGCCGATCTTCATACGGGAGGTGCTCCAGTCCCCTGATCATCCTCGTGGCCCTCCTCTGGACTTAAGAGTTCTAACAGTTCCATGTCCTTTTTATGTTGAGGACACCAGAACTGCACACAATACTCCAAGTGAGGTCTCACGAGAGCAGAGTAAAGGGGCAGGAGCACCTCCCTCGACCTGCTGGTCACACTCCTTTTAATGCAGCCCAGGATACAGTTGGCCTTCTGGGCTGCAAGCGCACACTGCCGGCTCATGTTCATTTTTTCATCAACCCACACCCCCAAGTCCTTCTCCACAGGGCTGCTCTGAATCTCCTCCCCGCCCAACCTGTAGCTGTGCCTGGCATTGCTCCGACCCAGGTGGAGGACTTTGCACTTAGCATGGTTAAACTTCATTAGGTTGGCATCAACCCACCTCACAAGCATGTCAAGGTCCCTCTGGATGGCATTCCTTCCCTCCGGCATATCAACCGAACCACACAGCTTGGTGTCATCGGCAAACTTGCTGAGGGCGCACTCAATCCCACTGTCCATGTCACCCACAAAGATGTTGAACAAGACCGGTCCCTACACCAATCCCTGGGGGACACCACTCGTTACTGGTCTCCAGCTGGACACTGAGCCACTGAGCACTACTCTTTGCGTGCAGCCATCCAGCCAGTTCTTTATCCACCGAGTAGTCCACCTATCAAATTGATGTCTCTCCAATTTAGAGACAAGGATGTCATGTGAGACAGTGTCAAAGGCTTTACACAAGTCCAGGTAGATGACATCAACTGTTCTGCCCCTGTCCATCAGTTCTGTAGCCCCTTCATGGAAGGTCACCAGATAGGTCAGGCATGATTTCCCCTAAGTGAAGCCATGCTGGCTGTCACCAAGCACCTTGTTGGTTTTCATGTGCCTTAGCATGCCTTCCAGGAGAATCTGCTCCAAGATTTTGCCAGGCACAGAGGTGAGACTGACTGGTCTGTAGTTCCCCAGCTTATCCATTTTCCCCTTCTTGAAAATTGGGGTTATATGTCCCTTTTTCCAGTCACCGGAAACTTCACCTGACTGCCATGATTTTTCAAATATGATGGACAGTGGCTTAGCAACTTCATTTGCCAGCTCCTTCAGGACCCGAGGATGGATTTCATCAGGTCCCATGGACTTGTATATGTTCAGGTTCCTAAGATGGTCTCGAACCAGATCCTCTCCTACAGTGCCCCAGGGTCTTCATTCTCACTGTCCCTGTGTCTGCTTTCCAAGACTTGGGTGGTATGGTCAGAGCATTTGCCAGTGAAGACTGAGGCAAAGAAGTCATTAAGAACCTCAGACTTCTCTAAATACAGGGTACACAGTTCTCCTGATAGTTTCTGGAGAGGGCCCACGTTGTCCCTAACCTGTCTTTTATTTGCAAAGCACCTATAGAATCCCTTCCTGTTATCTTTAACATCCCTAGCCAAGTTTAATTCAAAGTGGGCCTTAGCTTTCCTAACCTGGTCCCTAGCTTTCCGGACAACATCCCTGTATTCTTCCCAGGCCACCTGTCCTTGCTTCCACCTTTTATAACCTCTTTTTTCCTTCGAATTTTGCTCAGCAGCTCCTTATCCATCCAAGGAGGTCTACTAGCCCTCCTGCTAAACTTCCTTCTAGCAGGAATGTATTGCTCCTGATCTTGCAGCAGGTGATCCTTGAACATCAACCAACAGTCTTGGGCCCCCCTGCCCTCAAGGGCTATATCCCATGGAACCTTACTGAGTATGTTCCTGAAGAGGCCAAAGTCTCCTCTCTTGAAGTCCAGGGCAGTGAGCTTGCTGCACACTCTTCTCACTGTCCTGAGGATCTTGAATTTGACCATCTCATGATTGCTGCAATCGAGGCTGCCCTGGACCATCACATTCCCAACCAGCCCTTCCCTGTTGGTGAGGACGAGGTCAAGCATGGCACCTCTCCTTGTCGGCTCCTCTATTACTTGCAGAAGGAAGTTGTCTTCCACACAATCAAGGAACTTCCCGGATTGCTTTTGCCGGGCGGTACCATCCCTCCAACAGATATCAGGGTGGTTGAAGTCTCTCATGAGAACAAGGGCCTGCGAGCGTGAGGCTGTTCCTATCTGTCTATAGAGTGCTTCATCCACTGAGTCCCCTTGGTCAGGCGGTCTGTAACAGATCCCCACAATAATGTCACCCATTGCTGTTCTCCCTTTAACCCTGACCCACAAACTCTCTGTCCACTGCTCACCTGTCTCCAGACAGAGTTCCATACTCTCCAGCCTACCCCTAACATAAATAGCAACTCCCCTCCCTGCCTACCGGGCCTGTCTTTCCTAAAGTGCCTGTAACCTTCCATTTCAACACACCAGTCATAGGAGCCATCCCACCATGTTTCTGTGATGCCTATGATATCATACTCTTGTAGATGTGCACACATCTCTAATTCCTCTTGTTTGTTCCCCATGCTACGGGCATTTGTATAGAGGCATCTGAGCTGAGCTCCAATTGAAGCCGGCTCATTGGCTGGAGCAGCTGGAATATCTCTACATTGCTCCGAACATTTACTATAGGTGCTGGCAACCGACTGGGTGTGTTGGGATGGAATGATGCCCCCCTCCCCCAACACATCTAGTTTAAAGCATCCTTGACCAGTCTGGCAAGCCTCCTCCCAAATCCACTCCTCCCTTTCTTTGACAGACCAGCTCCACCAGCCCCCAGTAGACCTGGCCTACTAAATTGTGTCCCATGTTCAAGGTACCCAAACCCCTGACTATAGCACCACCCTTCTAACCATTTATTAACCTGGCTAATCCTTTAGCCTTTTTCAGGTCCTGCCCTGTATCCTGGCGAATTGACAAAAAGACAATCTGCGCTCCAGAGCCCCTAACCACCTCTCCCAGAGCTCTGTAGTCCTTCTTTATGTTCTCTGGGCTACTGCTATCTATATCAGAAGCACCCACATGGATCACTAGAAGTGGGTAATAGTCAGTGGGACCAACTATATCAGGCAGCTTCTCTGCACCATCCCTGACTCGAGTCCCTGGTAGGCAACACATCTCCCTTGAGCCTGGGTCAGGCCAACAGATGGGTGCCTCTGTTCCTTTCAGAGTAGAGTCCCCTGTGGGTAGCTAAGGTCCGGCGACTGGAAGATAGCGTGTTGTACGGAAAGACAGGGCCCCTCTCCCTATAGCTAATCACGTTTAGTTTGTGATGTAAGCAGACGGAAGTGACGTTGTAAACTTAAGCTATATAATGTTGTGTTACTTTTTATTAAACGCCATTTGCCGTCCACCACATTGGTGTTTGCGTACTTATGGACCCCGCAATCACGCGTAGGTGATTGCCTGTGCCGTCCCTGAACCAGGCCACTGCTGCCTCCTAGAGGCAACAAGTGGTGCCGAAACCCGGGAAAATCGCCTGGACGGGTGAACGGCGGCCGGAGCGGCGGGACCAGCCCGGCAGGGAGGACGCTCCCAGACCTGCAAGGACGATGGAGGCCCTTGTGAAGGTTGTTTCAGAATTATATGAGCAGTGGGGTATTGATTGTAAACCTAAAGATTTTATTTTTTCTGTTGCGAGACTTTTGCAGATTGGGGTTATTGACCAGCCGGTGGATATTCTCCACCCTAAAGTGTGGGATAAGTGCACTAAAGCGTTAGCTGAGGAGACGATATCCTCGGGTTCTGGGAAAAATCTTAAGTCGTGGGGGAAAGTTGTACAGGCCCTGCAGAAAGCTTTATAAGAGCAGGAGACCTGGATAGCGGCAAGGGACTGTTCGTTGGTCACCCCGAAAGTAGGAGTCGGGGCAGCCGCACAGACCTTGCACCCCCCAAACGGTGATGATTTTGTTAAGTCTAAAGATTTGCGAGAGGGCAGTACGTCCTCTCAGTCCCCGAACCCTGTCTTGCTTACGGAGGGACGGAAACGAGCGAAATCCTTCTGGGGCGGACTGGCGGAGGAAGCTAGGGGTGCTGCGGTGAAATCAGAGTCCAAGGATGACTGGGTCAGACCACCCCCCTATGCGCCCCAATATGGAGCCGAGCGGCAAGGGGAAGGGCGGGGCGAGGATGTCCCTGGCGGGAACAGGGAGGAAGTGCTAGGATTAACATGCGCGTATAAACAGGGAGGGAAGGGAATTGTGTGTGAGGGGCGGGCAGCCAATTCGAGTGATGTGTGTGAGGGGCGGGTAGCCAATTCGAGTGACGATTTTGAAAAATGCCCTTGTAAGGCACATATCTCCCTGCTTGAAAGACAGGATGAGCCGAGAAGGGGGGAACGGCCCGCCCACGGGGTATGTGGGCGGGACCGGAGCCCGGGTAGAAGGCGGAGTGAGTTAAAAAGGGGGGAAAGGCCCACTTGTAAAGGGAGTGGGCGGGGTTGGAGTGAAGAAAAAGTACGGCCCCCTTGCGGAGCCTGTAAGGGAAGTGGGCAGAGTCAGAGTCCGAGAAGTAGGTGGGGCCGGAGTCTAACAAAAAGGTTTCAAGACCCGGAAGTAACCAGTCAGTCGAGTTCTGACTCTGGATCAGATACCAGCTGGGATGAGTGGCTCACAGCTGGTCTAGATTCAGAGGAGGAAGAAACATGGGCATATGCATTTAACAATCAAGCTATTCCTACCTGCAATAAAAAGAAATTTAAAAAGAAAAACATTTCTTTTACGGACTGGAAAGAAATAAAGACTGCATGTGCTGAATGGGTTCCACCGGCCATGTTAGCATTCCCGGTTCGAGTTACGGATGGGGACCAAAGGATTTTTTCACCTGTAAATCCTAAAGACATACAAGCGATTGTTAAAGCAATTGCAGATAAGGGACTTAATTCTGCCATGGTTTCCACCCTTATAGATGGAGTTTTTGGGGGAGATGATATGCTCCCATTCGATATAAGACATGTTTGTAAAATGATTTTTGATGGAGCAGGGATGATTGTTTTTAAACAAGAGTGGGAAGATAATTGTGTGAAACAATTAGCCCAAGTAACTGGGAAGCGTCACCCGTTATATGGCTTCAGCTTGCCGTGCCTGATGGGCACGGATCCGACAATGCTTACCCCTCAGGCACAGGCTCAAGGCTTGTGGGCCCATGAAGTTATGATAACGACTCATGCAGCTAGAGATGCCATTCATACAACTTCTAGAACTATTGTCAAACCATCACCATGGTCCACGATAAGACAGAATGAAAGTGAGAGCTTTACGCAGTTTGTAGATTGTCTCCAAGCAGCGGTCGATTCCTCGACCCTGCCCCCAGAAGCCAAAGACCCCGTTGTTGCGGATTGTCTGCGTCAACAGTGTAATGCGAAAACCAAAGAAATTTTACGGTCACTGCTGGCGGGGTCAAATGTCGCGACCATGATTAAACACGTCGCGAATGAAGAGCAGCTGACCCCGTTCCAGGCGGCTGCTACAGTAATGGCCACCGTAATGGCGTGTTTTAAATGCGGCCAGGTAGGCCATGTGGTAGCTAACTGCCCTCAGTTGGGGGATTTGCCAGCTGCACCCCCCCCTCGTAAAAATTCACCTAAAGGACCATGTTGGGTTTGTGGAAGGACAGGACATTTCGCTAAGCAATGCACCCGTAAAGCGCAACCTCAGGGAAACGGGAGGGGGAGAGGGCGCCTGGGCCGCTCTTGGCCCTCTCCCACTTGGAACAGGACGCGGCCCAATTATGCCAACTCCCCCACTTGGAGCGCGATGAGGCTCGATTATGCCAACTCCAGATGGGGCGAAGCACTCCCGAATTCACTACCCCCTCAAGAAGCGACCAATTTCATGGTCCAATCGGCTGCCCAGTCGAACCCGCCCCCATCTCAGGGACAGCAAGGACAACTCTACGGGGGCGAGACCCTAGGGTGGCCTTGGCAATAAAGTGTGACAACCCACCAGTGGTGTGGGGGATCTGCTCTCTTTACAATAGCTTAGATGATATTACTACCATTAGCGTTCTTTTTCTGATTGACACTGGAGCAGATGTTACAGTTATTCCTAAGACAAACTGGCCTCCGCACTGGAAAGTTGAAAGAGCTCCCATGGTGGGTGGAGTCGGGGGGTTAACTCAAGCTTGGAAGAGTGCTCAATTGATAGCAATCACGATTCATACTGAAAAGGGACCGGAAAAAAATATCATTCTTTGCCCGTCATGTCAGGGGTCCCACCCCTGCTGGGGAGGGATGCTTTAGTTTTATTAAAAGCTAGAGTGACAAATTTACTCTAAGGGCCACTGCTGCATACCCACTTCCACCAATTAAACTAACGTGGAAATCGTCTGATCCAGTGTGGGTTGAGCAGTGGCCCCTATCAAAGCCTCGAATGGACGTTCTTCTTGAGCTACTTGACCGTGAACTACAACGAGGTCATATAGAGCCTTCCACCAGTCCGTGGAATACTCCAGTTTTTGTAATACCTAAACGAACAGGTGAAGGGTTTCGTCTCCTCCATGATCTGCGTGAAGTAAATAAGATAATTCAACCAATGGGTCCTGTTCAAACGCTGCTACCAATGAATTCTATGATCCCCGAAGGACAACCTTGTTCTGTCCTTGACATTAAGGATTGTTTCTTTTCAATACCCCTGCATGAAAAGGATAAGGAGCGGTTTGCCTTTTCTGTCATGTTTCCAAACAGTCAACGCCCCAACCTACGCTTTCAATGGAAAGTGCTGCCTCAAGGAATGATCAACTCACCCACTATCTGTCAGATCACGGTGGATCGGGCACTAGCACCGGTCCGGCGCAGTAGTCCGACTGCGACCATTATTCAGTACATGGACGATATTCTAATTGCTGCACCGTCAGGAAGTCAGGTGGACCAGCTAGTGTCAACGGTTTCAGAAACTCTAAAATTAAACGGGTTCGAAATTGCGAGCGCAAAAATTAAAAGAGGACCATGTGTAAGTTTTCTGGGAGTGGGGATTACAAGTTCTTACGTGACCCCTCCCCAAATAACAATTCATCGGAATATTAAGACACTCCATGATGTGCAACAGTTAGTGGGGTCCTTGCAAGGGTTGCGTAATATTGTTTTGATCCCTCCCGAAGTCATGGCCCCCCTATATGATCTTTTAAAAGGAAAGAACCCATGGGAACAAAAAACTCTTACAACAGAAGCAATGAACTCTCTTGACTTTATCGAGCAACAGGTGTCATCAAGTACGCTCGCCAGATGGAACCCAAATATACCACTTGATCTGTATGTGCATTTCACAGAGAGGGGGGGAGTAGGAGTACTAGCCCAGGGCCCCCCTGAAAAAGCCCAACCAGTACAATGGATAGTTCTGGGGAAACCGTCACGTGCATTTTCTCCGGGAATTGAGTGCCTTGGTAATCTCATCATGAAAGGCAGAAAACTCGCCCTAAGACACCTAGGCATCGAACCTGCCAGGATATATCTACCCTTCTGTAAGCAGCTCCCAGTGCAATCAGTGGCTATGTCAGAGTATCTGGCCATAGCTCTTGTCGGATTTGGTGGAGAGGTTCGGTACGCCACAAAGCCCCCCTGGATTCAATTGCTAGCAATTGTTGATATCGACCTTCCACAGAAAATTATGGACCGGCCCCAGCCAGGACCAACTGTCTTCACAGACGCATCTTCAGTGACCTCAACCGCGGCAGCAGTGTGGCAATCAGAGAAAGACTGGCACTGTATTAAAATGACTGATCGAGCTCTCTCAGTCCAACAGTTAGAAGCAACGGCCGTAGTACTAGCGTGCGGATTGTTTCCAACAGAACATCTTAACATAGTGACTGATTCGATGTTTGTGGCCAAACTTTGCCTGGCCATGTTGGGACCTGGTGTGTCAATATCCGTAGCAGCCTTAATGCTAGAAGAAGCACTTTTTTCTCAAAAGGGTACTATATCAGTCATTCATGTTAATAGCCACAGCCCAATTAAAGGGTATTTTCAAACTGGCAATGACAAAGCAGATGCCACTGCAAAAGGATTGTGGACATTGGGAGACGCCCGTCAATTACATGAGTCTCTCCACATTGGAGCCAAAGCATTAGTAAAGAGATGCGGGATTTCAGTCACTGATGCGAAACATATAGTAGCTACGTGTCCTCACTGTCAGAAAGCACCACTGTGGTCCAGCGGAATAAATCCTAGAGGGCTCAAGGCCTCTGAAGTATGGCAGACAGATTTTACATTCTGCCAGTTGTTGAAACCTCGAGCGTGGCTAGCGGTAACTGTAGATACATATAGTGGGGTAATCGTAGCTACTCAACATCTTAAGACTGACTCCAAAGCAACCATTCAACATTGGTTGACAGCCATGGCGTGGCTTGGGGTCCCTAATCAGATTAAAACGGATAATGGTCCAAATTTTGTTTCTAAATCAACTCAAGCATTTGCTCTGAAATGGGGTATTACCCTAATACGTGGCATTCCATATAATAGCACAGGACAAGCCATAGTAGAACGAGCAAATCATACTTTGAAATCTAAATTGGAGGTGTTAGCAAAAGCAGAAGGTTTTGCTGATGCCATTCCTTCAGGAGATCAAGCACGTCTATTGGCAACTGCTTTGCTAGCATTGAATCAATTTCCCAGGGGAGAGGAAGTGAATAGCCCCACCCAAAAACATTGGGCTACTCGAGCATTAGAAGAAGGCCCATTGGTTATAATCAGAAATGAGCTGGGAGAATGGGAACAAGGGTGGCAGTTAGTTCTAACAGGGCGAGGGTATGCTGCCGTCAGAAAAGACGGCAGAATTAAATGGTGTCCGCTTAAGTCTATCAAGCCAGATCTTCAGAATAAAACTAATGAAAACTGTGAGTTTTTGTCCACAGGACCACATTATCGGACATCCCCGCAACCCATATACTCCGGTGCCAAGCGTCCTGTTCACTCCACAGCCGAGCATTCGGTCCAAGCCTGAGAATTCCACACCGGCAGAATCCAGACAACAGCAAAATAGTATCTGTGAGAGGGGGCGGCAATGTCTTTGTGTGATTTTGATTTTGATAGAATGTTAGCAACTGTTTTAATCGTGTGTTTATAGTCTTTTTGTGATATTTATATACTAAAAGCTAAATAAAATAAATATGTTTATGTTTTTGACTGGCCCTTGTAAACCTTTTATGTATATAGCAGGCCATTCCTTCCAATGCAGGCTGGCCACCTGCGTTGGAACGAGTGTGCATATATATATTAGGCCATTCCTTCCAATGCAGACTGGCCACCTGCGTTGGAACGAGTGTGCATTTTAATTACTTTAGAAGCCCAAGCCTCATGCAATGTGAGAGAGGCAGAGTCTCGGCAAGGACGTCCGCCGATATTGAGTCTGCCTCCCCACATTGTGATGATGTCGTTTGGAGTAGGTTTATTGATTTTACAGGGTCATTATATCATATTTCTGTGTTTTATATTTTATATTTGTGTGGAATTTTTTTATAGGATTTTTATAGTGTTTTATGGTTTTTATTCAAAGTTTATTATAGATATGTTTTTAAGATTGTTATTTTAGTTTACCATGTGTATTTTTTAAGATTATTACAAGATATAGATTAGGAATAACAAATTTAGTTTTTAAAGTACTGTATTTTAGTTAGTTTACTTAAGCATAGGGAGGGGAGGCATAGCTAAGGTCCGGCGACTGGAAGATAGCGTGTTGTACGGAAAGATAGGGCCCCTCTCCCTATAGCTAATCACGTTTAGTTTGTGATGTAAGCAGACGGAAGTGACGTTGTAAACTTAAGCTATATAATGTTGTGTTACTTTTTATTAAATGCCATTTGCCGTCCACCACATTGGTGTTTGCGTGCTTATGGACCCCGCAATCACGCGTAGGTGATTGCCTGTGCCGTCCCTGAACCAGGCCACTGCTGCCTCCTAGAGGCAACAGTCCCCTACTACTATGGCCCGCCGGTTTTTCCTGCCAGCACCAGTAGTGATCTTCTTTACCAGTGCATCAGCCAGTTGTTCCTGGTGGGTGTGTGGTTCCTCATCAGCCCCCTGTAGGACAGCAAAGCGGTTCTGGGTAGGGACAACAGCTTTAGGAGGAAGCCCTTTGCTTTTAATTGTCCTCTTCCTCCTTTTTTTGTTGTATTTTTCTGTTACTGTTTCCCAGCTTCCTGGGTTAGCGGCCTCCTTTCCTGCATGAGCGACAGTAGACGCTCGAGGTGCCTGTACAGTCTGGTCCCGGAGCAAGCAGTGCTGCTTCCCCTCAGCTTCCCTGACACCTTTCAGCCTAGTAATAGCGTCCCGCAGCTCAGCCACCTGCTGCAGGAGGACCTCCACCAGGGAGCACAGAGTGCAGCCCTGCCCATTGCTCACCCTCCCCTCAGGACAGCCGTGCAGGAGCTCTCTACACCCCGAGCTCTGCACTGCAGCCTCCCTTCCCATCGGCTCTGTCTGGGTGCCTACACTGGCCACCGCCGGAACAGCCAGAGCAGAGCTCCCAGACCGGGCCCTGCTCATACGGCGAGTGCTCACCATTCCGCTCGCCTACCCGCGTGAACTGCCTCGATCCCGCCTGGTCGCTCGCTCTCCTTGGGGCAAGTTTTTAACCAGTTTTTAACTCCTGGCACCGCCCCCTGTGAGTCAGCTCCTCGCGTCCGCTGAGCTGCCGGCTCCTGTGCAAGCCCAGTCGAGGACTTGAGGCTCCCTCGGTGCCTGTTGCTGCTCCGAGTTGAAGCTCGTAGACGCCGAGCCTCCCCCGGATCAGGCGCTGCAGGCGTCCCCTCTCGAGACAGTCACCTCAGCAAATAATGCATTTACATGCTCAAATACACTCCCATCTCCAATGCGACCCCCCCCAAAATGAGACCACCCCCCTCTGAGCATGCACTCTGAATTTTTGGTGTCATATACCTTTAAATCGAAGCGAGAGAGATTTGCACCAATAATAAGAAAGGTATGTATGACTAGAGTCACTCAAGCTCCACCTCGAAGGTGAAAATAATATAAAATGACCCAAGAAAGAGGGGGATATTGGGGAAGATACCATCGTGGACGAGTCAAGGAAGATAACATCAACAGACTCCTGGGACTGGTCCACGGGCTGGACCTCTCTTCCCCCCCATAGGGACGCCTGTGGGTAAGACTTGCACTGTATCCAGTGCTTTCCTAGGAAAACTTAGAATCTCTATAGAGTTATTTTTACTGTTACCTGTATATTTTAGAGCCAGGCTGTGTTAACTTTATCAAGCATTTGTATCCATGTAACTATTATTCGCACATGCTTTTGTAAACAGTATTTATCACTGGCAATCCATAAGAACCTGTATCTGTTGCATCAATAAACTGCACTGTTTCGGTAGCCAATCACAATAAACTGCACTGTTTCAGTAACCAGTCGTAGTTTTCTCACTGAACGCGACCCCATCTCTCAGTGTGGCTGTGAGGGTTCATGAGCACGATTCGACTGGCAGTGCAGTGCACTATCAGTGAATCCGGATCAGTAGCGAATGTGGCCGGACTGCTAGTTGCATACTGGAGCCGTTCCTGGCCCCTCTAATAAAGCAAGGGGTTTATTTTTCCCCCTTTAACGCAACACCCTCCCTCCCTCCTTTGTGGGAGGAAGCTTCCAGGATATATGCCAGGGAGGCCTGTCCGCCACAGTGAAGGAGTCTCATCACAATCACATGATAATCTGAACTCCCTTGGTCTAGACTTTGGGGAATCTGCAAGATGCTTTCTACTTCTTTGTAGAAAACGCAGAAAGGTACAAGACAACTACTCCCTGAAGCTCTTGAAATATAATAACTGTTCCCACTTAAAAGTGAGAAAGAGCACTCTGCTTAAGAAGAGAAAGGTAACAGAAATAGACCCACAGAATGAAATGGTACATTACAGTGCCAGGAGTAGCCATCAATAAGGAGTGGGCATATGGCAGAAATCGCCACCAGTATGACCTGTCCTTGACGCAGACATTTGATACCCAAAGGTTGTCAGTTAGTGCAGTACAGCATCATGCCACTGAAGCCCCTGAAATGGAGCCTGCCTAGGAACTGGCAGGTAAGAACAACCTGGGAGTAGTGCCTGGCCCTTACTTTAACTGTGTTTCTGTTAGTGAGAGCGTGATCTCTGGAAAGCCTGAAAGAATCAATTTGCTAAAAGGAAAAAAAATCCCCAAACCAAACCCAAAACTTCAGTCAAGAACAAAGGTGCAAACCATTTGCTTTCTCTCAAGACCTGTGCAATCAGAATTATCCAGAGCCACAACAAGGCAAAACAGAAAAGTTACAGTGCAATTAAAATGAAAGACACTGTATGCAAGTAAAATAAACAGCTTCAAAAAGCTTCAGCATGATAGAGCTCAAAATACCTGCTTGACCTTCTGACTTGAAACCAATTCCCTACAGCAATTACCAGTACCTCTTGTCCCCTACTGAGTTCAAAAGCAGTCTTTCAGTTGTAACAAGCCCGGCTGAAAGTTGCCAATTGCCCCACACTGTACTGTGGAAGCACAGCTCCATATTACATAAGCTTTCCAGGCAGCTTTAAAAGCCAGGTCACATCCACCTCAGATTTAGACCTCTTGTCTCAACACTTGCATTTCTGATTCTTTTATACCTTTGAAACATTTACCAGTCTCTTAGCTCCTAGCTTACATAGCTATAAAGCTTTCATTTGTAGAACAAGGGAAAAAACATCAATACTTGGTTTCTTGCCACATATTAATATTTCCCTCTCCCACATTGCCTAACATAACAGCTTTATGTGAGGATGTGCTCTGCTTAGTTACGAGCCACAGTGCCTAGTACCAAGTGCTAACCTTTATGGCATACCAAGAACTACTTGGGAACAAACACAGTGGAGTTCTAGCTAGTCTGTCACCAACCATGTTGACAGGTGTCCTCCAACATTCAAATATCAAGGCACTTTTAATTGCAATTTATCATGCCTTTTCTGTCTGCAAATGTCTGCTACTCAGGGTAGAAAATAAAATATGCCTAGAAAAGAGCTACTGCCATGCAAAAAAATAAAGGCAGGAAAAGTCACCTCCCCCAAGAAGGCACACAAGCACCTAGCAACACCTGAACTACCTATGGGAAAGCTACCTCCTTTTAATCAGCCTTAAAACAGTAAAAAATAAATTGTACCACTTGCCTAAATCTGCTCTAGAGAAGGAAATGTACATTAAAGCTGCTGCAAGGTGGCTGAATGGTCTTTTAAATAACAGTTGAAGAACACAAAGCTCATTACTGTGACAAGCTGACAGTGCTGTCAGGCAGAAGTTTGCCATGCCTGCTGGAGTGCAGAGACATGAAAATTTGTGCTGTATCTTGCTGGTACCAGAGTATCTTCCTCCTCACCAAGACAGACAACCCTCTAGCTGGATGACAGCATGTTTCAATATTCATATTTATTAAATCACTCCCTGTGTAAACAAAACCTGCCAACTATACACGTCTGACAGTTTTATGGTGTTTGTAAGTCTACAAGGAAATAGACCATCAGACTCATTGTTCTCCAGGATCCTTTTCCTCCTGCCACATGATCAGATGGATTTATCGTGTAGCAGATCAGGGTTATTTCACTTTGGAGGCCCAGGCACAGAAGACCAATGGTTAGGGCTGCTTTCACAAACATCTTTTACACTAGGCAGGTTTAACAAAGTGCAGTAGTCCATGAAAGTCAATCTAAAGATTTGATAACATGGTAGCTGGCATAATGAATTACTAATGAAAGGATCATAGATAAAGGGTTAAACCAAATGCCTCTTCTTACTATACATTTCAGATCCTACAGAGGATTCAAACCTGGAAATAAATCTCACTAATCACCTCCTGAGGAGCACCAGTAGTAAGACACTGACTTGTGTCAGTGTGACTTACTTCTTCTTCCTCCTGCAAGCACAACAATCATTGGGAGCTATATACATGCATCAGAGGACACTATTTGGTCCACAGGTTATGTTTCTACCATAATTATGTCAGTACAGTGAAACTTCAAAATATAGAGGACTTACTTCAAATTTCAGCTGCTTCTTGGAACATGTGTGTGTGTCACTTTCTTTTTCTACTTTCTTTTCATTTCCACTGCAAACTCCATCCATCTTCTCTGGAGGCAAAGCCACTGTGAAAAATATATTAAAAAAAATCACTTATAAGGAAATGTCAAAGCAGTCATATATTTGCAGATGTCTTTATATACAGGGTGAAATTGATTTCAGCAAGCTTGTATGAGAGGATCATCATACCTGATTTGCTTTTTTGTTCACTACACATCTGGGATAATTTCAGCAGATAATCTACCAACAGCTTTTGGTACACAGCCTCTCCTACAAACATCACCAGAGTCACAGGAAGTTCAAACACTTTGAACAAACGATTATGAGAATATAAAACATCAGAACTGTTACTGTAAATAAGTTGAATAATTTTCAAAATATTGAAAGTTTATAACATATTGCAAAAACACATACATTTCCTCCACATTTCTACTCCAAGCCGTGTTAGGATTCCGTACACCAAACATAAGCTAAGCAGGAAGGTCAGCTGAAGGAGGAGAAAGCTTTCTTCATGGCAGTTTCTTCCCTTGTCCTTTTAACCTGGTGTTATCAGAGAAGCAGGGATTGTTTCGTAGGAGGTTTCTGTACGGTGTTTTATCAACGAAGGCACATATTAAAATTAATATTACTTACAATACAGAACTTTGAAGTATATCTGAAGAAAGGTCATTTGCTTTATACTCGCTTTGTCCATAAATACAATTCCATATTCCTGAAAGTTCAAAGCTAAGGTCACAAGAGCCCCCCATAAAACAAGAGACAACATTTGTTTGTCTACCTTAGTCCTGCCTTGTTTTCCTTCTAAAAGCAACAAGAAATCGAAAGGTAAAATGGGCCTTCATAACAAGGATAGTTACAATGACAGTGGTTCTTCATGACTATTAAATATGCTTCTAGAGTTTCAGCGGCTCATTTGTACCAGTGACTAGTTTCTCACATGAACAGTTCTAACTAAGCTGACAGAAACATCTGTATGAGGGGCTTTAGCAATCCCTCACAATCTCCATCTAGGGAGTGTAAAATAAATGAAAACTGCCTTGTATGACCCCTAGCTTCATTGGAACAGTGGACAACCAATTAAAAAAAAAAACAACAAAACACCCCGCATCACACATACTTTTAAATGTATAAAGGTACACAATGGCCAAAAGACTTCTACAGTGGTCTTTTGTCTGTTAAGGGAGAGCATCCCAAATACATTGGCATGGCATGCTCACATGGCTGAGAGCACTGAGGAGCAGATCCTGCATGAGGTGACTGTTCCCTTCCCCAATGCTCTTTGTTGGGTTTTTCTATCAAAACAAAGTGTCTCACAGAGCATTCCCTCCTACTTCCACCACCATGCTTCTGTACTGTGCTGAAAGCTGCTGGCATTTGCAAAGAGCACCAGAGTTCCCCAGTCCATGGGGTGCTTCAGAGAGGAACAACACAGAGTTACCTTCTGGTTTCAGGCACAGCCCTTTCACTGGCATGTTTAATAACCTTTCTGGATGTACAGCTTGTGTGTTCAAATAGGAAGCTTTCATTTTAATGTACAAATTTTTTTTTTTAATGACAAAATAGTCTTACCAAAAAACAAGAGTTCAACTATTAGGGAAGGAGGGGATGCATCTTACAGTACACTCCCTCGGACAGTTTAAATACTGTATGCCTCCTCGAGCTTCGCTGACCTTTGATCTGAAGAACTTTTGGCCTTGCTGCTCCAGGGAATTATCCTTTTAAATCAGTTACATATTTTGGAGCTCAGATGTAATGGAGAAATCTGGTGATCTCATCCTTGATGTCAAGTTTCATTCAGCAAAGAAAAATGAAATCTAAATGAGGAAAGTTTAAAGGGGAATATGGAGGTATTAAAAAAATATTTATGAGTGATCAAATAATGTGTCTGTGCATATATCCTCATGTGCCTTATCCAAACCCAATGAACATTTAAAAATACATACTGGAGTATGACTGTTTTGTCTGGGAAGGGAAGGGTAAGTGTTTGGTATCTTGTTTCTATGGTTAGCTTTGACTATTGGCATGCGCTCAATTTCATGAAGGATACAAACACATGATGAACCTACTTATAAACAAAATGAGAATGTCTGCTTGGGACAGTTAAAACTAGCATCCTGTAAACAGAGATCCACCAGTGAGATGCATGCCAAGGTTCAGATATATTCACAGTATGAGCTTCCTTTCAGCTCTGCCAATGATATGTGGATGTATACATATACATGTGATGGTATATTGAAAATGTGGGATCTGAGCATGACGTGAACGGTATGGAAAAAGGGGTGGATACTGTCCTGGGTTCAGAAGTAGCAGTCATTTTTCTCCTTCTTGGTAGCTGGTGCAGCGCTGTGTTTTTGACTTTCAGCCTGGGAACAGCACTGATAACACCGATGTTTTCAGTTACTGCTTAGAATGTTTGGTTTGACCAAGGACTTTCTGAGTCTCATGCTCTGCCAGGGAGGAGGGGAAGCCGGGAGGAAGCAGAGACAGGACACCTGACCCAAACTGACCAAAGAGGTATTCCATACCACAGCACGTCATGCCCAGGATGTAAAAACTGGGGGCAGGAACCCGGAAGAGTTAGTTCACGGCTCGGTCGTCGGGGGGTGAGCAGTTGCATCCTCTTCCCTTGTATTTCCCTTGTCATTGTTATTATTGGTGGTAGCAGTAGTGATTTGTGTTATACCTTAGTTACGGGACTGTTCTTATCTCAACCTGTGGGAGTTACATTCTTTCGATTCTTCTCCCCATCTATCCCTCCCCCCCCCGGAGTGGGGGGGAAGAAAGAGGGGGGAGTGAGTGAGCAAACTGCGTGAGTTACAGCTTAAACCACAACAGTGTACTAGCAGATGTTTCTCTCTAAGACTGTTAATTACTACCACTCAATTGCTCGTAATTGAGGTGGTGGAGGAAGAGAAGGAGAGAATGAACACCAGTTTAAAAGTATTAAGACTCACCCCTGAAGAATTAGGGTTTTTTTTTCAGGTGTGCATTGATTCCTAAGAAAAGGGGGAAATAATTCCAACTGTTGCTTAGGAATCACTGAAAAATCCTAGAAATGAGGTAAAACTGATTGCTGTGCTGTGTGTATTGAATGAACACAGAATTCTTCAACAGGCTTGCTCAGGGTCAGTGCCAAAAGCATGTATTCAACTTTCTCTGGCTGAAAGATGAAGCTGATGAATTAGACACACCCTTCAAAACAACAAACATCAAGCTGCCACCTTTGAAACTTCAGGGAAATTAATTGTCCACTTTAAGTCCAGCAGGACAAGTCAAAACCAATTTAGCAAGAACTGTACTAGTAGTGTTTTGTACTAGTCTGGGATGGGTACGTCAACCTGAAAATGTGGAGAGAAGTCATGATCTTCTATTTCACAGTTTCCTGTTGATGGTCACAACAGAAATTAAAGGTTCAACTGCACACCACAGTGTGAAAGGAAAGAAAAAGATTCATGATGTGACAAGAGCTATTGCTAGGACCCAGCTGGGGGGAACAGTTAAGTGCAGAACAGGGGGGTGGTAACTCAGACTGTGGGATAGCTTAAAAAAAAAAAAAAAAACAACAAAAACAGGCAACCAAGATGTGTTCTAATCATTCAGGCATTAGAATGATTCTGACAAGTCATCACTAGGGCATTGGGGAATTGCTAGACTGAAATCCACTAAAATGCTGGGACATAATTTTTTCCCCTGAATAAAAAATACACAAACTATATGCAACACCACCTCCCTTAAAGCTTCAATTCCATCCCAATAATTTGACATATTTAAGTTTTTCCAGGTCTTGATACAGAATCACAGATTTCTGTCTAGGTCTGGTATCTTTTTTTTTTTTTTTTTGGTTGCTGGGGGGGGTAGAAAAATTTTTTACTATCTCCTTACAAAAAAGAGGTTTGCACTAAAGATACAGGTACAGAGGACAACATGGTATCTCTTTGCCAGCTAGGGTGTAACACATACATGCTTAAATACTAAACCTAGATTTCTCGCACTCTCTCTAGAGTGAGTTTGCTGAAGGGAGGGAGTTTGCTGAATTTTGCCAGACTATGATTCGCTTTTCCAATTAGTTCCCCAACTGGCTGTATTTCATCAGCACCAACTGCCAGACTAAATTACTTACTTCACCCAATACACTTCGACGTTCAGTTCTCAAGCTTCAAAATACCTTTTGGATGAAGATCAGGCAGCACTAAACAGAATTACTAATTAATTAAGTAATGTTAAATTTTAAACAGTTTGTTGTGTTAGCCAAAAGCCTGAACAGAACAGTCTTTTTTTCCCTTCATCATTGGAGATCAAAAAAGATCATTTCTCCCTTCCCTGTTTTAAAAAAATAACTAAAACAGGGGAGGGTGGGAGGGAGGGGGACAGAGGGAGGATCTCCATAAGCTTTGCTCAGAATACTTCAAGATGATACCTATAGCACCAAGATTTGTGTTTGATCAGCGAGCATATCAAAACCACATTAACAGAATGCAATCTGCTGCAACTATCTGTATCATTTAACATGGAATCATAGAAACATAGAATGGTTAGGGTTGGAAAGGACCTTAAGATCATCTAGTTCCAACCCCCCTGCCATGGGCAGGGACACCTCACACTAGACCATGTTGCCCAAGGCTCTGTCCGCCAGGGATGGAGCATTTACCACTACTTTGGGGAACCTGTTCCAGTGCCTCACCACCCTCACAGTGAAGAACTTCTTCCTTATATCTAACTTGAACTTCTCCTGTTTGAGTTTAAACCCATTACCCCTTTTCCTATCGCTACAGTCACTGATGAAGAGTCCCTCTCCAGCATCCTTGTAGGCCCCCTTCAGATATTGGAGGGCTGCTATGAATGTCTCCATGCAGCCTTCCCTTGGGTAAGTACTTCTTAAGTGAAAACGGTCACTGTCATATGGACCACTTATCACTTTCTAACAGCATTATGTGTCCTTGGAGCTCTGAACAGGCCTGCAAAGTGTTGAATTCTGTTGCTGAACAGTGACAGATGAGGACACTAACTGATCATTTGTGGCTTAAAGAAGAAAGACCTCTCTACTCTGAAGATGGCTGTACACTGATTTTGTTTAGTAACTGGTAACAATTTTTTCTTTTTAAAAAAACCTTCTTAGTGTAAGTTGAAGACATGCATGTTCACATTGGATTTTCTATCTTAAATTTTATTTGTCTCTTTGGATTTTTTCCCTGAGATTCACAAGGGACGATAAAGAACTAAAAATCCCAGCCACTACACAGCCCTTTATTCAAATGAAGGCTGAGTAGGTAATTTTATTAATAATGTAGGCTTTGATATCAACTCTCTCCCATCTAACTTAGATGTTCAATGGGAAAATCATGTTTCCACTGTCTTTGGTGGAAAACCCTGTAATATTCTCCTAGACAGTGTCACTATGGGTTTTCATTCCAATGTAGTGTCTTGAAATTGGGGTGGCAATGACCGCTTGCTTGTGGGGCCTGGGCAGCACCCATTTGCCAAGAATATATAAGGTTGACTGCTACTTGTGCTTTGAGGTTTGGATATGATTGAGATGAAACATCTGTTAAGAAAAAAGGTGTGGAGGGACTTTTTTTCTGCTAAAAATATCATGCCTTTTTTTTCCCAACAAACTTGAAACGGGATGAAATTCAACTTTAAAAATAAAACCCTGAGGCTACTCGAAACTATAAAAGTCTCTTCAGTATCTGAGGCAACTCAGAATTTCCACTGTTCATGCTGGGCTTTTATGAAAAGTAGACTTTAGAAAAAGCTGTCATCTGTCTAGGTAACAAAAGGCACCTGTTCTGCCTGGTGAGGTAAAACTTCGGGTTTCTGTAGCTACTGTAGCAGAAGTGGAGTTGAAGCACACAAAAGCACCCTGACTGATACACACTTTGAATTTGGAACAGCAACTGGCAAAAGCAATATGTTTTTCACTGGAATTGCCACTCTAAATCTGCATTTTCACACTTGTGTATTTGTTAGGTTCAGCAGGATAACAGGTGATTGTGTCTAAACTATCCAGCCCAAATTTTCAGGCATCTCTAGCTTTGCATCTATCTAGCTGTCTGTATAAAACCACGACCCCTAAATTCAATCCCAGAAACACAAGAACTATTTAATCCTGTCATAAATTGTATCCTCACATGAGACACTCTGGGATATGAAATCCCTACAGGCACGAGAGAAGGGGGGGGAGGGTCACAAGAGAGTCAGAGAGAAGAATAGCATTTTGACTCACTTTTCAAAAACATGTTTAATAACACCTCCATGAACTGTGTTCAAAGCTACAAGAAAAATGACTGGTAATAATTGTTGCTGGGAAATTAAAAGTAGAAAAGGACCTTTGTTCTTCAAGTAGAACAAATTAAACCACTGGTATTCCAGAGAGATTGTTTTCAAACTCCTGACTTGTTCCTATATTTCATTCTTTGTTCTTGGTGGATGTCCTGGGGCAAAGTTCAAGAACATTTTTATACTGTTGCATATGTACAGTAATGCACCTTTATCTCTGTATCATACATACTAGATCAGCTGTATCTCATGGATATGCCTGAGTCCATCAGTTTTCCGAGCTGTATCTGATGTTAGACCCTGCCTCCCAGATTAGTCACCACTGCAGAAGCAGGAGAGCAGGACACGCAGGCAGATGTGGCAAGCAACTCTGGGTGGTGTTAGGGGTTTGATGGGTGCACCCATGAAGTGGACAGCTAATGCAGAGCTGGGCACCATCCTGCATTCCTGTGCACTCAGTGCAAATGTCACCCAGCCTAAGTTAAATGAACGGCTCACCCAGATATGCCAACACAGGCTACAGTTCCTTCCTCTGAATCAACCTTGACAGCCCAAGGGAAACACTAATGACCAAGACTGATTTGGTGAGTCCAGATTGCTGGGGCTCAGCCCTTTCAAACCACATGCACAGAGCATGAGCTTCGCATCACTGGCACCCGTTTCTCACCCTACCTGATACATGGTAGCTTCCCTCGAGCTTCACTCACTGACATGTGCAACCAGTTGGGTGCCCACAGTCTGCTGCCTAAATTCTGCCGTGATGCTTTGCTCGATTTCAGGATGTGGAAAGCAAATGCAAGAGCCATCCTGCCTTTGATGAGATCTCCCTAATCTACTTCCTTTTGTCCTTTGATTCTCCTGCTTCTGACATGTAGCAGTGGCTCTGTATGAGGAGGAAAGCTTACCCTCAGAGGTGACATAACAGCCTACTTTGTCATTCTATGCTCCGCTTGCCAACATGGGTAGGAGATGTTATGTTGCCGAGAATGGACATGTGAGCAATCCAACCTTTGAATTAGCCTCACTCCAGTAGTGAGTAGAGGGCTTAGTGGGCTGCTGAGAGGGTTAACAAAGCAAACCTGCTTGCTAAGCTGCAATCAATCATTAAGCTATTGCTAACAGTTGGCTAAGAGGTGTTATCCAATCAGATGTTATCGAATGTTCCAGTACTTTGTAACTTTCCTATAAAAGGTGGTGCTTGTGTTTACTAAAGGGTCAATGCTTGGTCATATTGGTTGTTGCTGTGTTGTCCATGATCTTCTGTTGCAATGTTAGACGCTGTAGAGGTACATTTAGAAACACCTGGAGACCACTAACCCATTACACACAGGCCATGGGTATCTATTGGATGGGCAACAGTCTGCCATTGCTACTGACCTGGCTGCACTTGAAACAGCAGCTCTAAAAGTAAAAACTTCTCATCCAAACACCAACCCCCTTCAACTAGAACATTTTTTTTTTCTTTTTTAAGTGCCTTATGCCATAAGATTTTCCTTCCACTCAAGGCAAACAGACTACCAGCTTCTTATAATTTCCTGGATCTGTGAATGACCATAGGAAAACTTCTGCTAATCCTACAAGTCTCATGTTCTTTGGTAACTTCTATTCTAACTGCCAACCTAAGCAGTTTTCTCCTGGCACTCTCCATTGCTCCTTCCCCACACCCTGGCATGTTCTTGGGTACTCCTTCCAGCTCTCAGTAACCAGCTTATCAGCATCCAGCCTCAATAGGGACTAGCTGTTTGGCAGATAATGGTGGTTGCGCCAGTGGGTCACCCTGAAGCTGGAGATTTTTTTCAGAGCTGTTTTATGTCATACTGAATAGTAGGAAAGGGTACATCAGAAAGCTCTTAGCAGACAAAAAAATACAGCCAGTGAGCAAGTGATCACCAGCCTGAGGTGATCACATAGCATATACTCATGCATAGCAAACATATGGTATGTGCATAAGATCAGCAACAAGTCATTAAAATGCAGAGTTCCCATATAACATCCCACAAAGATGACCACAACAGCACTTCTAATGCAGAAATTTTAGCACTCTGTAGTGTCAGTGATGAATAGGTATTTGTTTTAACATGACAGAGATGGGACCTTCATTTTCTGCAAAGCACCAAGCATGCATCAGTAGTAATAGGCAGGTTATAACAATACTGAGATAAAGCAGCTTGGCCTGTGTACAAGATGCAGTCTATGTCTTTTCTATAAATGCACTGGAATTTAATGAACATAATATATAGAAAATTATTTAGGTCTGTCCTGGGTTCAGCAGTAGCAGTCATTTTTCTCCTTGGTAGCTGGTGCAGCGCTGTGTTTTTGATTTTGGGCCTGGGAACAGCACTGATAACACCAGTGTTTTCAGTTACTGCTTGGTAATGTTTAGGCTGGCCAAGGACTTTCTGAGCCTCATGCTCTGCCAGGGAGGAGGGGAAGCTGGGAGGAAGCAGAGACAGGACACCTGACCCAAACTGACCAAAGAGGTGATTCCATACCACAGCATGTCATGCTCAGGATGTGAAAACGCAGAGCAGAGACCCGGGTGGTGGGGGTGCACTGTGGGGGGTGCACTGCTTGATCGGGCTGGGATTGGTGGTGAGCAGTTGTATTCTCTTCCCTTTGTATTTTTCTCTTTTCATCATTATTATTGGGGGTGGCAGTAGTGATTTGTGTTATACCTTAGTTACTAAACTGTTCTTATCTCAACCTGTGGGATTTGCATTCTTTTGATTCTCCTCCCCATTCCCCCGGGACTAGGGGAAGAAAGAGTGGGGAGTTGTGGAGAGCTATTTGGCTGTGAACGGGCATGTGAGCAATCCAGACAATTGCTTGACAACTGTAAGGTAGTGACCCGCAGGCATTGAGGCCTCGCCTGAGGGTTACTAAAGTTCGTGTACGTGCAGAAGCCTTGGGAAAAGTTAGCATGGAAAACTACTGAGAGAGATACGCAGAGAAGGAATGTTAACTGTAACCTTGAAACATATGCTGCAATAGTTAACCAATCATTAAACTGTTGCTAGCACTCGGCTAAGTGAAGTTAACCAATCAAGTGTTATCGAATGTTCTACTGTTCTGAAACTTTCCTATAAAAGGCACAATTGTGCACAATAAATTGTTCAGCGTTGATCACATTGATCTGTGTTGCGTTGTTCCTTAATCTCCCGCAAGTGGCGCCCGAACAGGGACCCCTAGATCTGCCTCCTGAGAACTGCTTCGGTGGTGAAGATCAGCGCAGACCTGACGGGTGGGAAGCCGACCGAAAAGCAGCCGGCAGCAGTATTGCCGAGTAGAGGGAGCACGGCCGTGCCGCAGGAGAAAAGGGTGTCTCCGCGAGAAGGTGTCCACTTCGCAAAAGGCAAGTGGCGGTCAGGGAGGAATGGGGGCGGCTCAAACTAAGGAAGAGACAGCTGTCCTTAATCTCCTCCAATGCATCCTCTCAAGGAGAGGGATTAAATATGAAGAAGATGTACTTAAAGGGTTACTCCAGTGGAGTAAAGAAAAGGGGCTATTTAGTGGGATTGGAACAGCATTTGAAATATCCACATGGGAGGCGATAGGCGTACAGCTCTGGGACACTATAACTGATGGGGGGAAGGCAGCGCGTGAGGCCCAAAAATATTCCACGCTATGGAAACTTGTCCGAGAGACTTTGCGGGATATGAAATCAGAGAGAGCTGCAGCTGCTTCGGCAGTTAAAGCCTTATCTCCGGCAATGCCATCCGCACCCCCGCTTGAGCCTCCCACCCCCCCTCCTCCTCCTACCCTTCCTGCCTCCCAATTACCCGCAGAGCCCCCGACGAAGGGTTCCAAGAACCCCGATCGGAGTCCCTTCGATCAGTATACCGGAGGGAGAACTTACCCGAAAATTGCAAAGACGATTAAGAGGGGTTTTCAAGCCATGCCCAGTAAAGAGAGATCAAAATCTGATATTGCTACTGATCCTGACGATATCGAACCTCACTGTGAGGTGAAGGCATCCACAGATTATAGGCCTGGTGTGCCAGAATATCACCTTACCTCCACCCCAAACCGTTCCCCCATTGACTCTAATGTCTCTACCCCAGAAGAAGCAGAAAAACCGAAAGAACTAAATGACTCAACAAAAGAATTATTGCAGGAGGCAAGCAGATATCCCACTGTGTGGAGATTAATCACTGACTCCTTAAAAAATATGCAAGCAGAAGAGCTTTTCCACCCCCATGGAACAAATGGGAAAAACCAGAACCGATGGATGGGCCAGGGGATACAAATTTGTATCTTCCTTTATCACTTTCGCCGCCCCTGGCCTCCCTCCCCCCAGAGCCTGATCCTCAAGATCATCAAGGTTGGGACAAATGGACAGGATTGTTAGATGAGAAAGTACAGACACTTCATGACGGACTTAGAAATTTACAGCTCTCCGACACGGCTAAGTCAAAGAATGAGATAGTGGAGCCCAAACCCCCCCACCACCACCCCCACACGCCCACCCCTCCGAACCTCCGCCAGTTGCTGCTACGGCTGTGAAGACTGAGGACGGGGATGAAGGCAATCCTTTTGCCCCGGACCCTGTTAATCCCGAGAAAAAGCCTACTCTCAGATCACCTGAAACCTGCGGCAGAAAATGTTTTAATTGCACTCGATAACACTGAAACTCCAGAACACATTAATGAGGAGCCTGTGCATTTTCATCAGACTGCTGTTGCTGCTCCTGAGATTCTGATGCCTGATAATTCTGATGCTGACCTGGATAGTCCTTTTGACCCGAGACCTGTTGATCCGGAAAACAAGCCTGATTTAGATCCCCCAGATCCCCATGATAAATTGGCAGTTATAAAGGGAAAAGTAAGATGGGTGGGGGATGCAGATGTATTGTGTGCTTATAGTCTGTCTGTGATATTCATGTACTAAAAGTTAGCAAATGTAACTACGTCTGTGTTTCTATCGACCCTTGCAGACCTTTATAGATACTGTTGGCCACTTCTCTACACTATACAGGAGAGAAAGGCAGGCCAAGCAGCCTGTGGTTGGCATATGTTGGAGATATGATCTAGTCCAAATCCTCTGCTCAAATAGGGTCGTCGTCTAAAGCAGGTATTATATATAAAAACACCCAAGGGAAATGTAAGGATTTTCTTCAAACAGTTTGCAAAGCGTAATTTGTACAAAAGCTTTTGAATTTGTCTAGTTTTGATTCTCTTTCTGCAATACAGCATTTGTGACATCTAACAGATGATCCCTTGCCCAAACCACCAGTTCTATATAAAGACCTACATGATAACGAGTGGAAAGGACCAGAACCATATCAAGATATAGAATGTAACAAAGGATGTAATGTGTCTGCAAGACTAAAGCAAAGTGTGCAAAATGATTCCAGTGGAAGTTTGTTATGCTGTTTTCAATGGTAATACATATGTGACTAAGTTAACACAAGTAGAAGTAAATTCTTTAAAAAAGATAGTTTTGCAGAATTGTAAGGCTTTAGATATATTAACAGCACAAGTAGACAGAGTATGTACTTTAATTAATGAATCTTGTTGTAGTTATCTTGATCAGTCTGGAAAGACCTTGAAAGATGTTAAAGAAATTTGGAAGCATGCGAAAGTACTTCATGATGTCTATCAGAACGATAAAATTCCTTGGTTAGATGCCCTTCTTACATCTTGGGACTTTAATGGTTGGCTCACATCTCTGATTAAAGGTATTGGAATGATTTTGGTAGTAATCTTGACCATAGTTATGATTGTACCTTGTATTTTGCAATGTATTCGTGGTATGATTGAAAACCCAGTAAAACAGCTTTGGCTTACTCAAGAAAAGAAAAGGGGGAGATGTGGATGATTTCTTGTTAGAGAATGGACATATGCCTGCTCTGAATGAAAGCAAGTAGGTGCAGCTGGCCATGTAGCAGGGGTAACTCCTGGTTACCTCTGTGCAGCCGACCGTGGAAAAGAAGCAACTCCCAGACAGTTAATGAAACAAGAATGCAGGCCTGGAAGATAAGAAAGAGCTAAGATAAGAAGCTTGCTGAATTGGACTATAAATTTCGCTTGCTTACAAAAAACCACACTTTAGGTTCTCACGAGTGCAAAAGTTACAAGTACTCTCAGAATGGGATTGGTTTCAAAAGTTGTTACAGGGTTGGGGTATTAGTGGTTGGCTAGGAGTAGTAATCAAACAAGGTTTAACAGTTTCAACGGTATTGATTATTATTGTTTTAATCTTTTGCTGTTTGTGGAAGTGTCTTGCCAGTATGCTATTTCGTGCTGTGAATCGGGTCTGGATTGCTCAAAAACAAAAAGAGGGATTTGTGGAGAGCTATTTGGCTGTGAACGGGCATGTGAGCAATCCAGACAATTGCTTGACAATTGTAAGGTAGTGACCCGCAGGCATTGAGGCCTCGCCTGAGGGTTACTAAAGTTCGTGTACGTGCAGAAGCCTTGGGAAAAGTTAGCATGGAAAAACTACTGAGAGAGATACGCAGAGAAGGAATGTTAACTGTAACCTTGAAACATACGCTGTAATAGTTAACCAATCATTAAACTGTTGCTAGCACTCGGCTAAGTGAAGTTAACCAATCAAGTGTTATCGAATGTTCTACTGTTCTGAAACTTTCCTATAAAAGGCACAATTGCGCACAATAAATTGTTCAGCGTTGATCACATTGATCTGTGTTGCGTTGTTCCTTAATCCCCCGCAGGGAGTGAGTGAGAGAGCTACTGCGTGAGTTTATAGAGGCTTAAACCACGACAGTTCTTTTATGGTGCCCAACGTGGGGCACAAAGGGTTGAGATAATGACAGGGTTAATAGCCACTCTTCACAATGCTGATTTATTGGCTCTCAAAGTTGTTGATCTTGAGATCATGGTTTGAGCCTGTTGTACCTTACTTACAGCCGGTATTTATTATCTTAGCATTTGGATATGGGTTTTGGGCTAAGGTTCTTGTTTCAGTGTACTTTATTGGAATGGCTTGTGATACGGGCGGGCTCCAGAAGCAGGGGAGGGTGGATGTGGATGTGGACTTGTACCGGGCATCTCGGCTGCTCTTCACCGTCCTGGCCGTCGTCCTAGCCTCCGTCTTCGAGAGGCTGTGGGGAGCCGATGGGAGGCGGCCCCGGGAGCTGCCGGCGGCCAAACCGGCCCGGGAGAATGGCCCGGGGGATCAAGAGGCCGTGAAGGGGGCAGCAGAGGAGCTGAGCCCTGCGGCTGCGCTCAGCCACGCAGCTGCCGAGCAGCAGGCGGGGGAGACGGCAGAGAAGCCGAGCCCTGAGGCGGACCCGAGCCCCATGGCTACCAAGTGGCGAGAGGAGGCGGCGGCCGAGCCCAGCCCCGCGGTGGCTGAGAGCATTCCCCGGCAGCCGCCCACAGAGCCCCATAAGGATGCAGGAGACCACGCAGTACTTCCCAGCAAGGCAGAGGAGGAAGATGTGGACTCAGATAAAGAGCAGCTGGTGGTGAGAGAGCTGGCAAGCACAGCAGCTACACCAGCCCCAGTGACAAGTACAGCAGCCTCATTTGAGAGCTCTGAAGGTTTTAAATGGCCGTTGGGTACCCTTGAGACCAGCCTGCTGATTGTGATGGGGATCAGCATGTTGGCACACATACAGAGTGTGTTTTACCCATGACCATTCTGTCTGACCTGCGATAGAGCCTTATACTTCTTTGGGAATGATGTGCCAGGCCATCTGATTCACACAGACCAGTAAATCCGATTGTCTCCTGCCTCCACCTGGCTGGAGGCAGGGGACAATCGGATTTACCGGACTGTGTGGATCAGATGGCCTGGCTCCACGTGGCTGGAGGCAGGGCCCATCTAAGAGTGGTCACAATATTGTTCACTTGTGTCTTGTAGACAGGGATTAGTCTTCTTTATCACAGGAGCTGGAGTAAAATCAGTTCTTCCATTCCATCTGGAAACCTACTCACCAGAGACTGAAGCCGCAGCTTTCATGGGATGATCATACTTGACCTTTCTCCTCCTCTTCAATTCATGCACCAGTTCCTCTAGAATTGAGGCAGGTTGTTCATCCCACTTTCTCATGTCTTCTCTGTGATCCCACAGGCAAAGTCATAGGGTGGCCCATGGAGTGTACCTTCTATATCTTCTCTCTCGAGCAGTAGGTTACCTTTTGTTAATAGCTGAGACGGGGGCTGGTGCATGTGGGAAGCTAGATAGATCGGATAGATCATCTCTCAATTGTTTGAACTCCTGGGACAGTTTTTCAACAGCTGAAATGATGGAAGGGGTGAGATTGTCTTCGAACTCTCAGAGTTTATGAATAATTTCATCCACTGGCACTATGTCATTCCAGGTTATTGCTGCCAATGAGTGGGCGTTTGATGATGGTGCACTCCGTGTAATTTTCCACCACATGGGTGTCCTGGGTTCAGCAGTAGCAGTCATTTTTCTCCTTCTTGGTAGCTAGTTTTTGATTTTGGGCCTGGGAACAGCGCTGATAACACCAGTGTTTTCAGTTACTGCTTGGTAATGTTTAGGCTGGCCCAGGACTTTCTGAGCCTCATGCTCTGCCAGGGAGGAGGGGAAGCCGGGAGGAAGGAGAGACAGGACACCTGACCCAGACTAACCAAAGGGGTTATTCCATACCACAGCACGTCATGTCCAGGAGGGAGAAACGGAGAGCAGAGACCTGGAAGGGTGGGGGTGCACGGTGGGGGTGCATGGTGGGGGGTGCACTGCTTGCTCGGGCTTGATATCGGGTGGTGAGCAATTGTATCCTTTCCTTGTATTTGCCTTGTCATTATTGTTACTGGTGGGGGTGCACTGGGTGGTCGGGCTTGATACTGGGTGGTGAGCAATTGTATTCTTTTCCCTTGTATTTTCTCTTGCCATTATTGTTATTGGTGGTAGTGGTAGTGGTTTGCGTTATACCTCAGTTGCTAAACTGTTCTTATCTCAACCTGTGGAAATTGCATTCTTTTGATTCTCCTTCCCATCCCTCCAGGAGCAGAGGGAAGAAATAGTGGGGAGTGGGAGAGCGGCTGCATGAGTTTATAGAGACAAACCACGACAATGGGTCATGTACATTTGACTTCATCTGGATCTATGTCTTTAGAAAAGACAAGCCCAGCATATGGGGAGGGGGAGTTGCTATTTATATTAGGGATATGCTGGAGAGTATGGAAACCTGGAGACAGGGAATCTGTTAACAGAGAGCTTGTGGGTCAGGGTCAAAGGGAGAACAGCTACGGGGGACATTACTGTGGGGATGTTACAGACTGCCTGATGAAGAGGACTCTTAGGATGAAGCGCTCCATAGACAGATTGGAACAGCCTCACGCTCACAGGCCCTTGTCCTCATGGGGGACTTCAACCATCCTGATATCTGTTGAAGGGATGGTGCGGCCCAGCACAATCCAGGAGGTTCTTCAATTGTGCGGAAGACAACTTCCTCCTGCAAGTTACAGAGGAGCTGACAGAAAGGTGTCATGCTTGACCTCGTGCTTACCAAAAGGGAGGGGCTGGTTGGAAATGTGACAACCCAGGGAAGACTTCGCTGTAGCAGCAGTCATGAGATGGTGGAGTTGGAGATCCTCAGGACAGTGAGAAGAGAGTGCAGCAAGCTCACTGCCCTGGACTTCAAGAGAGCAGACTTTGGCCTCTTCAGGAACCTGCTTTAGTAAGGTTCCATGGGATACAGCCCTAGAGGGCAGGGGGGCCCAAGACTGTTGGTCGATATTCAAGGATCACCTGCTCTAAGCTCAGGAGTGTTGCATCCCGACTAGAAGGAAGTGCAGCAGGAGGGCCAGGAGACCTCCTTGGATGGATAAGGAGCTGCTGAGCAAAATTCGAAGGAAAAAAGAGGCTTATAAAAGGTGGAAGCAAGGACAGGCAGCCCTGGAAGAATAAAGGGATGTTGTCCAGGAAGCTAGGGATCAGGTTAGGAAAGGTAAGGCCCAGTTAGAATTAAACTTGGCTAGGGATGTGAAAGATAACAGGAAGGGATTTTACAGTTACATTGCAAATAAAAGACAGACTACGGACAACATGGGCCCTGTCCAGACGCTAATGGTAGAACTGGCTACCCTGGATTTGGAGAAGGCTGAGGTTCTTAATGACTTCTTTGCCTCGGTCTTCACTGGCAAATGCTCTGACCACACCACCCATGTCTTGGAAGGCAGATGCAGGGACAGTGAGAATGAAGACCTTAGGCCCACTGTAGGAGAGGATCTGGTTTGAGACCATCTTAAGAACCTGAATGTATACAAGTCCATGGGACCTGATGAAATCCATCCGCAGGTCCTGAAGGAGCTGGCAAATGAAGTTACTAAGACACTGTCCATCATATTTGAAAAATCATGGCAGTCAGGTGAAGATCCCGATGACTGGAAAATGGGTAATATAACCCCCATTTTCAAGAAGGGGAAAATGGAAGACCCAGGGAACTACAGACCAGTCAGCCTCACCTCTATGCCTGGCAAAATCTTGGAGCAGATTCTACTGGAAGGCATGCTAAGGCACATGAAAAAAGAGGTGGTTTGTGACAGCCAGCATGGCTTCACTAAGGGGAAATCCTGCCTGACCAATCTGGTGGCCTTCTATGAAGGGGCTACGGAACTGATGGACAGGGGCAGAGCAGTTGACATCATCTACCTGGACTTTGGCAAAGCATTCGACACTGTCCCACATGACATCCTTGTCTGTAAATTGGAGAGACATCAATTTGATAGGTGGACCACTCGGTGGATAAAGAACTGGCTGGATGGCCGCACGCAAAGAGTTGTGGTCAATGGCTTAATATCCAGCTGGAGACCAGTAACGAGTGGCATCCCTCAGGGACTGGTGTTGGGACCGGTCTTGTTCAACTTCTTTGTCGGTGACATGGACAGTGGGATAGAGTGCACCCTCAGCCAGTTTGCCAATGACACCAAACTGTGTGGTCCGGTTGATGCGCTGGAGGGAAGGAATGCCACCCAGAGGGACCTAGACATGCTTGTGAGGTGGGCTGATGCCAACCTGATGAGGTTTAACCATGCCAAGTGCAAGGTCCTGCACCTGGGTCAGAGCAATCCCAGACACAGCTACAGGTTGGGCAGAGAAGAGATTCAGAGCAGCCCTGCGGAGAAGGGCTTAGGGGTGTTGATCAGTGAGAAACGTAACATGAGCCGGCAGTGTGTGCTTGCAGCCTGGAAAGCCAACCATATCATGGGCTGCATGAAAAGGAGTGTGACCAGCAGGTCGAAGGAGGTGATCCTGCCCCTCTACTCTGCCCTTGTGAGACCTCACTTGGAGTGCTGTGTACAGTTCTGGTGTCCTCAACATTTTAATGTCATGGAACTTTTGGAACATGTCCAGAGGAGGGCTACGAGGATGATCAGGGGACTGGAGCGCCTCTTATAAGAAGACAGGCTGAGAAAGTAGGGGTTGTTCAGCCTGAAGAAGAGAAGGCTGCATGGAGACCTCATAGCAGCCTTTCAATATCTGAAGGGGGCCTATAAGGATGGTGGAGCGGGACTCTTCATTGGGGACTGGAGTGAGAGGACAAGGGGTGATGGGTTCAGACTTAAACTGGGGAATTTTAGATTGGATATGAGGAAGAAATTCTTTACTGTAAGGGTGGTGAGGCTCTGGAATGAGTTGCCCAGGGAAGCTGTGAATGCTCCATCGCTGGCGTTGTTCAAGGCCGGGTTGGACATAGCCTTGGGTGGCATGGTTTAGTGGGAGTTGTCCCTGTCCATGGCAGGGGGTTGGAACTAGATGATCTTAAGTTCCTTTCCAACCCTAACTATTCTATGATTCTATGGTTCAAAGGGGAGAGAATATAAAACTTAAAGGGGAAAAGAAAAAAAAAAACACACTATAAACACAAGTGATGCACAATACAGTTTCTCACCACCTGCCAACTGTTACCCAGCCTGACCCAAACAGTGATCTGGGCCTTCTTGTTAACTTCCTCCAGTTTCTATTCTGTGCATGACGTGCTGTGATATGGAATACCGCTTTGGGTATTTTGGATCAGGTGTCCTGTCTCTGCTTTCTCCTGGCTTCTTGTGCCCTTCCTCACTGGCATAGCATGAGACTGAGAAGTCCTCAATCAGAGTAAACATTACTTAGAAATAACTAAAAACATCGCTGTGTTATCGTCATTGTTCCCGGGCTGAAAGTCAAAAACACAGCCCTGCACCAGGTGCTAAGAAGGAGAAAAATGATCGGTACAGCTGGACCCAGGACTGGCAGAAATGCTCACTGGAAATTTCCTTGCTTTTAAGTTACTACTTTTAATGACTAGGAATAGAGAAGGAGTAATACTGGACTATAAAATATGTTTACTAAAGACCCATGTAATGATTAAAAGTGAGAAAATAAGGATGCTAGCTTAATGAATATTCATGCTTTCTGCTGTTTTATACTTCTGCCTTCCACTCTTTTCCATTGATTTACTTGGTCATGCATCGTGCATTTTACATCTACAAATGTATGCTGATTTTTAAGTGACACCTTTTTTTTTAAAAAAAAGTTAAGAATTATATATGGGGTTTTGTATAGGATGAGATTAATGACATCATTTTAATAGCCAACATTTAATACCCAGATGCACTGCTTGCTTTGCAAAAATTTTGAGATGAAGGCTACTGGCTATTCTCCTCTGGTACATCACAAGTAAAATCGTACCTACTCATTGCATATTTTCTGATCAGTTTAACATTTTAGATTTTTTTTCCCAAGAGAATGGGAGGGAGCAGGAATTCTGAATTTAGTAGAAAACCACCAAACCAGTTATCAAATATTTGGCATTGTGGGAGAGAGCAGAGTCACTTCTCTATGTCTCATTATTTCTATGAGAGCAGCCCGAGGTGTGCTCTCAGAGCTTCATGGAAAATTATGGCATAGGGAGTTCAATAAATAACAGTATGCTAACTTTTATAAGGCCTGGAAAGATCATAATCTTGCAGAAATATAAGTTATGCCAACATTTAATGGCTCCTTTTCGTTCACTGCCCATTTCTCCCATAATTTTTAAAGTAATGATTGATATTCATCAGCACATGCTCAAAAAAAAAAAAGAGACCTTTTTACTGGAACAAAAGCTCAAGGAAACAAAATGGGTTTTGTAATTTGCTTCTTGGAAAGCTAAATCCAGAATGACAGCTTTTATAGCAGCATTGTGCAGTGCAGAATCCTAGCATTCCAGGCCAGGTTGCCAGCACTTCTTGGAGCCATTTGGCCCCTGAGTTCTAACTTTATTTCGGGGTATCTACTCATGAAAATAGGGGTATTTGCAGGGTCTCTGGGATAGCTATCCAGTAGTGTTTGTGAAATCTGATTTTTAAAATGCTGTTGCAGAAACTGATACTGAATAATTCCTAAGATATGCTTTTGTGGCTTAGTTATGTTCTGATAACTAATCTCAAAGCATAACATTTGGGCATGTGGAAGGCAGAAAAGGACTTCTGTCAGCTTTTTTGAGAAAAAGAGGTGAACTGCTTTTATCAGATAAAATTGCTTAACAATAAAGTTAATTAATACAATCAAACATTAGTATTTGCAGGTTATTAGCTTGTGCAAAAAGCTCTGAACTGTCAACTTCAAGCTCACAGGTTGATGCTGAGAATGCTGGCTCTGTGTTCCTGGTATGTTTTCGCAGGCGAAAAAGCGACCATGAGTGCAGCACACCAGCTCAGCTTTTTAGGACCATATCCTCCTTTATCACCATAACTATTTATCAGTGGTAGAGTGCTTGTGAAGAACCTAGGCAACCAAACTATAATGTAAGCTCAGTGACGATATGGTGATGCCAGAGTCTTTGGAATGAATGGGAGAAGGCAAAACATGAGGATAGCTGCCATTGCTTATGGTTTAGTGTCATGGATTCAGCAGTAGCAGTCATTTTTCTCCTTCTTGGCAGCTGGTGCAGCACAGTGTTTTTGACTTTCGGCCTGGGAACAGCGCTGATACCACCAGTGTTTTTGGTTACTGCTTAGAATGTTTTGGTTTGACCAAGGACTTTCTGGGTCTCGTGCTCTGCCAGCAAGGAGGGGAAGACGGGAGAAAGGGGAGGTAGGGCACCTGACCCAAACTGACTGAAGAGGTATTCCATACCACAGCACGTCATGCCCAGGATGTAAAAATGGAGGACAGAGACCCGGAAGGGGGGGGGTTCGCTGCTTGGTCGGGCTTAGTATCGGTGGTGAGCGACTGTATTCTTTTCCCTTTTATTTTTCTTGTCATTATTATTATTGGTGGTAGCAGTAGCCGTTTGTGTTATACCTTAGTTACTAAACTGTTCTTATCTCAACCTGTGGGAGTTGCATTCCTTCGATTCTCCTCCCCATCCCCTCAGGAGCTGGGGGGAAGAAAGAGGGGGGAGTGAGTGAGCGAACTGGGTGAGTTACAGTGGCTTAAACCACGACATTTAGCTATGGTGGGGACTGGAGCTGGAAGGGTCTGCTAATAAGGGACTAAGAATGCTCTTCAGTGTCTTTGTGATTGGGATTAGTTCCAAATCCCACTGATGCCCTACTTGAGCACCATTAGAAAAATGTTTTTGGGTCTGAAATAAGATTATCTGCATGTATATGGCATCTGATTCTGTATTGTTCTAGATGTACTGAGGCTGACAAAAAATCATTGATTTTTGGAATGAGGGATCAGGCAGTTCTTCAGAGTCTGGTATCTTGGAATGAGGGATCAGGCAGTTCTTCAGAGTCTGGTATCTGCTTTTCTTGGGTGACCTCTGGCATATGAAAGTTTTCTGTTAGTTGATGGAACCAAACGATAACAGTCCTCTGCGAGTAGTGAAGGGCTTATTTCTCCTTTATTGTTTCCGTTTGGAGTTTTTTTATCTTGCTTGATTGACAGAATGTTGAAATGCTAAATATTAATCTACTTTGTAAGAGAATTTGAATACGACCACTTCTTCTTTCTTTCCCCTGTACAATCTATTCATCTCCATTGAATTTTTGTCCTAAAGTATGTCCAGAGCATTGTAAAATAGCACCAAATTCATTGATTACCACTAATAAAGTGATTGACTTACTTCCTGGAAAAAAACTTTGCTCTCATTAGTTTTAAATTAATCCTGGAAATAAGAAATACACATTCTTAACACCTCAACACTTTATACATAGTACATTTGTGGGTTTATTTTTTTTTGTTGTTTTTTTTTTTTTTTTTGCTTTGTTTTGTTTTGTTTTTTACAGGATTTATCTGGGGAAGGCTACAGAGACACTATTAGTGATGAGCACTTTCATCTAGAAGGTATGTAAATAAAATTTACTGGTTAATATTGAGGGATATTGGAGCAATTAGTGAACAAGTCAGTGTGAGAATGCACATATGAGTATGCTGTTCTTGATATACTGATGTGTCTTTTGCCTGACAGAGCTGTTAAGGTGGGAATATTGTTTCTGTATCTCCTACCACTGTCCTCTTAGTATAAAAAAGTCACTCAGCTGTATCATAGGGACCAAGTATTTTAATTCAAGGTCTCACAATATTTTCTAGGTACTTCTTTTGGCAGTGGTAGCAGTAGTGAATATCATTGTCCCCAGCAGAGGTGGTAAATGCAATCACTGAAAATGTTAGCATTGGGTTTTATGATACACTGCACACTCTTCTGGGTTACACAAATCAGACTCAGGAACTCCTGCATTAATTTTTAGTTAAGACCAGAGACTCTTACTCTATACGTGTCTCTTGAATATGAATAGAATCATTATTGCCTCAAAGAACTCCTTTCCAAGGCTCATCTCATCTTTTCCTCTGTGATCAGGCCTCTCCTTGAAGTGCAGATGGAATTGTTGTGGGGGGAAGGGCTTTTGGGGACTTTGAGTATTGACAGAGAACACATCTGAGGTACTTTGAATACCAGTTGGGCAAGTGGGGGTTGATGAATCGAAAAGATTAATTTGAGGAAATTATTGCTCATTCTTTAAAAAAAAAACAAGGAAATGAGACTTCAGAAACTGTAGCGTAACAAGTGGTTGCATGGGGCAGTGTGCTAGATTTATATTATGCGCTAGTGGAAACAATATGCCCAACTTATTTGGAGCAATGAACTGTGCCAAGCTTAACTGGGAAATTTATGTCCTTTTATAATCCAGTAATTTGTTTCTGGTGGTAGAGACTTTTGTATAAACAGAACTTGAAAAATTCTCTGTGTTAAGAATGTCTGCCAGTTCCTTACCTGTGAAATGTGTTAATATGTTGTGTTTCTTGGATCCTGTGTTTCTATCATGTCTATAGTTTACAAAGAATGATCCTTCGTATGTGCCTATAACATAGGAGCTCGATTTCAGCTGATGCTTGTAGACTACTATTAAACACAAAAGCAAGATATACTTGCCATGACTGAGTCAGTGTTTGTTAGTATTTAACTTGACCACATTTTCCCTTTCGGCTCATAGTAGGATGTAACTCTAATAAAGGGTGGGGTGTTGATTTTCAGAATTATAGGAGAATCTACTTAACACAGGAGATTAAATGTCAGTGAGGCGAATAATTTCATTTTCCTGTGTCCCATTATACCTTTCCTTGTCTCTAATTCTTTCTTAATTTGTTGTGTAGAATTGTCTTGCATTGCAAGCATAGTATCTGATATATATTATTTCCAAACTAGTCAGCAATACAATTGGTTTTTTTAGAGTGCAAAACCTTTTAGGCTATTGCAATTTCAGTCTTTTAGCAGTTTTACATTATTACTTCTGATGCATCTCATTTCTTGTTAAGTAGCTGAGTAGTGCAGAAAAGATTTAGGACAGGTGGTCCTTCCTTTGTGCGCTGCCACCAGGGAAGAGCTGCTCTGTGGCATCTTTCCAGCTAGGAGTCAGGTAACTGTTCCACTCAGTGCTCAGGCAAACACATGCAGATAGCCAAGGCGTGGTCCTCATCCCTTCTGCTCCCAGATCTCCAGGCTGTGCTTTCCATGCTAGGGACACTGTTCGCCAATTCCAACATGACTGGAATGAAAAAAAATCTCCTAATTAACAGATGATACTAGAAGCACTGTGTTCAAGCAGGATGCTTTCATCCTTTTTGTATAACTTTGCACTTTTTACAGGCATAATATAATTGGATGATTGTGATAGTGCTATCATAAA
This sequence comes from Amazona ochrocephala, assembly GCA_039720435.1. Lineage (NCBI taxonomy): Eukaryota > Metazoa > Chordata > Aves > Psittaciformes > Psittacidae > Amazona > Amazona ochrocephala. The sequence goes on from CM077908.1 coordinate 22,459,808, forward strand.
ACTGTGATGTTAGCATAAAGAAAGGCTGAAACATAATTTGAGACCTTTCTTAGGGCACAGCTTGAATTCTGTGTGGCTTAGGTACCGGGGAAGACAAGGCTGCATGGAGACTTCATAGCAGCCTTCCAGTATCTGAAGGGGGCCTACAAGGATTCTGGAGAGGGACTCTTCATTAGCGACTGGGGTGATAGCACAAGGGGTAATGGGTTCAGTCTTAAACAGGGGAAGTTTTGGTAAGATATAAGGAAGAAGTTCTTTACTGTGAGAGTGGTGAGGCAATGGAACAGGTTGCCCAAGGAAGGTGAGAATACGCCATCCCTGGCAGTGTTCAAGGTCAGGTTGGGTGTATTCTTGGGCAACATATTCTACTGTGTGTTGTCCCTGCCATGGGCAGGGACACCTCACACTAAACCATGTCACCCAAGGCTCTGTCCAACCCATGACACTCCCCCAGCTAGCGGAGGTATGGGGAGGAGAATCGAAAGAATGTAACTCCCATGGGTTGAGATAAGAACAGTCCAGTAACTAAGGTATAACACAAACCCACTACTGCTACCACCAATAATAATAATGATAAGGGAAATAACAAGGGCAGAGAATGCAACCGCTCACCACCTGCTGACCGATACCCAGCCCGACCCGAGCAGCAATTAAGCCCTTCTGGGTAACTGCCCTCAGTTTATATACTGGGCATGACATGCTGTGGTATGGAATACCTCTTTGGCTAGTTTGGGTCAGGTGTCCTGTCTCTGCTTCCTCCCGGCTTCCCCTCCTCCCTGGCAGTGCATGAGACTCAGAAAGTCCTTGATCAGAGTAAACATTACTTAGCAACAACTAAAACCATCGGTGTAATCAGTGTTGTTCCCACCAGCTACTAAGAAGGAGAAAAATGACTGCTACTGCTGAACCCAGGACAGTATCCACCCATTATTCCATACCATTCACATAATGGTCACATCCCACATTTTTCAATATGCCATCACTCTTGTCTCATATATATATATACATACACACACACAAAAAGAGAGAGAGATCATTCCTTAGTGCATGGACCAATCCCTATAAAGCTGCTGAGTTCATCCGGTCTGTTATGTCAGGCTCCATCTCTTGTAACAGTCTTTCAGAGCAGGTGAGAGAGTGTGCAGTGTTGGATTGTTGCCTGCTGATGACACTACAGAACTCATCTGCTCACTGCTTAGCTCGTATGGTTTTATCAAATTTCATGATTTGCTGGGATGATAGTCGGAGTAAGTCAGGGCCAGTCGCTGGTGACCTAAAGACATCTAGTTGGTGGGCTATAAAAGTAATACATAGCAGGCAACAGCATGTAATTGAGTTCATTGGCTGTTTTCCCCTAAAATCAAATCCCAGTGAGGTGCACATAGGACTTCCCCATCTTCCCACATTACCCACGAAGTACATCCAGGTCCCTGAGCAAAAGGAATCCCACATGTGGGTTTGCCTTTACCTGAAGAAGGAATAACCCAGACTGTCTTCCCCAGCAAATTCTTTGTGTGCACCACAGGATCTTTATCCCCTTCTACAGTATGTAAAAGTTCTGACTGGGCTGGGCCAGCCCTGTTGGCAGATTCTCTAGTGTTGACCAACCAAGCGGCTTTTGGTAAATGTGTCTTCCAATGTTTGAAAGTCCCACCACCCATTGCTCTCAGTGTCGTTTTTAACAGCCCATTGTACCGTTTGATTTTCCCAGAGGCTGGTGCATGGTAGGGGATGTGATATACCCACTCAATAACATGCTCTTTGGCTCAGGTGTCTATAAGATTCTTCCGGAAATGAGTCCCATTGTCTGATTCAATTCTCTCTGGGGTGCCGTGTTGTCACAAAATCTGTTTCTTAAGACCCAAGATAGTGTTCTGGGCAGTGGCATGGGGCACAGCGTACGTTTCCAGCCATCCAGTGATTGCTTCCACCATGGTAAGCACATGGCGCTTGCCCTGGCGGGTTGGTGTGAGCGTGATATAGTCAATCTGCCAGGCCTCCCCATATTTGTACTTCAGCCATCGTCCTCCATACCAAAGAGGCTTTAACCACTTGGCTTGCTTAATTGCAGCACATGCTTCACAGTCATGAATAACCTGGGCAATAGTGTCCATTGTTAAGTCCACCCCTCGATCGGGAGCCCATCTGTATGTTGCATCTCTGCCCTGATGAACTGAATTGTCATGGGCCCACTGGGCCAAAAATAATTCACCCTTATGATGCCAATCTAAAAACATCTGAGTCACTTCAATCTTAGGAGCTTTATCCACTTGTTGGTTGTTCTGGTGTTCCTCAGTGGCCAGACTCTTGGATACATGAGCATCTACATGGCATACCTTTACCAGCAGGTTCTGCACCCGGGCAGTGATATCCTGCCACAGTGCAGCAGCCCAGGTGGATTGACCTCTGCATTGCCAGTTGCTCTGCTTCCAGTGCTGCGACCACTACAACAGGGCATTTGCCACCATCCATGAGTCAGTATAGGGATAAAGTACTGCCCATGCTTCTTATTCAGCGATGTCCAAGGCCAGCTGGATGGCTTTGACCTCTGTAAATGGACTCGATTCGCCCTCTCCTTCAGCAGTTTCTGCAACTTGTTGTCGAGGACTCCATACAGCTGCCTTCCATCTCGGATGCTTTCCCACAATACAGCAGGACCCGTCAGTAAACAAGGCATATTGCTTTTTACTTTCTGACTATATATTATATGGTGGGCCCTCTTCAGCATGCATCACCTCCTCCTCCTCCTCTGGTGACATTTCAAAATCTTAGCCCCCTGGCCAGTCCATGATGACTTCTAGTATTCCTGCATGACTGGGATTTTCTATTCGAGCTCGTTGTGTTTTCAGTGTGGCCCACTAACACCATTCTCCCCGGCTGCAGTGTACAGTAAATTTTTACATCGGATATGAGGAAGAAATTCTTTACTGTAAGGGTGATGAGGCACTGGAATGGGTTGCCCAGGGAAGTTATGAATGCTTCATCCCTGGCGGCGTTCAAGGTGGGGTTGGACATAGCCTTGGATGGCATGGTTTAGTGAGAGGTGTCCCTGCCCATAGCAGTGGGGTTGGAACTAGATGATCTTAAGGTCCTTTCCAACCCTAACTATTCTATGATTCTATGATTCTATGATTCTATGATTCTATGATTCTATGATTCTATGATTCTATGATTCTATGATTCTATGATTCTATGATCTGGCCCGGTCTGGCCTGGTCCAAGGGCTACTGCATTAACTCTCTCTCATTTAATTTGTTCAGAGGCTCATGGTTGCTCAGGGCCCCATTTAAAATCATTCTTCTTCCGGGTCACATGATAGAGAGGGCTTACAATCAAACTGTAATTTGGGATGTGCATTCTCCAGACCCCCACAACACCTAAGAAATCTTGTGTTTATTTCTTATGAGTTGGTGGAGAAATTGCTGTTATCTTTTTGATCACATCTGTGGGGATCTGGTGACATCCATCTTGCCTGTTTATTCCCCAAAATTGAATCTCCTGTGCAGGCCCCTTGACCTTACTCTAGTTTATGGCAAAACCGGCTTTTAGCAGGATTTGGATTGCATTCACCCCTTTCTCTCAAACTTCCTTCTCTGTATCACTCCACACGATAATGGCATCAATGTACTGCAGGTGTTGTGGAGCTTGCCCCTGTTCCAGTGCAGTCTGGATCAGTCCATGGCAGATGGTAGGGCTGTGTTTCCACCCCTGGGGCAGTCGGTTCCAAGTGTTCTGGATGCCCCTCCAAGTAAAAGCCTTGGCTTTTTCACTATGGCCCTCACACTGCTGCCAAAGGAATTGAGAAAAATGCATTGGTAATATCAGTTGTGGCATCCCACTTGTCTGCCTTTGACTCCAGTTCATACTGAAGTTCTGGCATGTCTGGTACTTCAGCACTCAAGGGCGGTGTGACTTCATTCAGGCCACTATAGTCTACCGTGAGTCTCCACTCCCCATTAGACATTTGCACTGGCTATATGGGGCTATTAAAGGGTGAGCGAGTCCTACTGATCACTCCTTGACTCTCCAGTCTATGCATCAGCTTATGGATTGGGATCAGGCAGTCTTGGTTGATGCGATATTGCCGCCGGTGCACTGTTGTGGTCATGATTGGCACTTGTTGTTCTTCGACCTTCAGCGACCCCACAACAGAAGGATCCTCTGAGAGGTCAGGCAAGGTGGACAGCTGCTTCATTTCCTCTGTCTCCAAAGCAGCAATACCAAAAGCCCATCGGTACACTTTTGAGTCTTTGAAGTACCCTCTCCTGAGGTAGTCTATGCCAAGGATTCATGGTGCCTCTGGACCAGTCACAGTGGCGTGCTTTTGCCAATTCCTTCCAGTCAAGCTGATTTCAGCCTCCAGTACAGCCAACTCTTGGGATCCTCCTGTCACTCAAGAAATATAAATGGGTTCCACCCCTTGATAGCTGGATGGCCTCAGTGTACTCTGTACACTGGTATCTACTAGAGCCTTATACTTCTTTGGGAATGATGTGCCAGGCCATCTGATTCATATAGGCCAGTAAATCGGATTGTCCCGTACTTCCACCTGTCTGGAGGTAGAGCTCCTCCAACAGTGGTCACAATATTGGTCACTTACGTCTTGTAGATGGGGATTAGTCATCTTTATTGCAGAAGCTGGAGTAAAATCAGTTCTTCCACTCCATCTGGAAACCTACTCACCAGAGACTGAAGCCACAGTTTTCATGGGATGATCATCCTTGACCTGTGTTCTCCTCTTCAATTCATGCACCAGTTCCTCTAGAACTGAGGCAGGTTGTTCATCCCACTTTCTCATGTCTTCTCCATGATCCCTCAGGTAAAGCCATAGGGTGGCCCGTGGCCTATACCTTCTATATCTTCTCTCTCGAGCAGTAGGTTACCTTTTGTTAATAGCTGAGACGGGGGCTGGTACACGTGGGAAGCTAGATAGATCGGATAGATCATCTCTCAATTGTTTGAACTCCTGGGACAGTTTTTCAACAGCTAAAATGATGGAAGGGGTGAGATTGTCTTCGAACTCTCAGAGTTTATGAATAATTTCATCCACTGGTACTATGTCATTCCAGGTTATTGCTGCCAATGAGTGGGCACATGATGATGGTGCACTCTGTGTAATTTTCCACCACATGGGTCATGTACATTTGACTTCATCTGGATCTACGGGTGCATTCCCTGCATCCGGCCGGCGATAGATAATCTCTAGAGTGGCTGATTCCCTCAGAGAGTAGATGCCTTTCACTAGCGTAGTCCACTTGCCCAAACAACTTATGACATATTACTTGTATGGAACCTTTCTTTCACAGATGCCAAGAGCTTCCTCCAAAGGCTGAGGGACTGTTTCTCTTTTGCAATTGCTTTGTCAACTCCCTTTTCCCTAGCAATTGATCCCAGCTGCTTAGCTTCCCTACCTTCTAGTTCTCGAATGTCGGCCCCATTGTCCCAGCATCATAGAATCATAGAATCATATAATAGTTAGGGTTGTAAAGGACCTTAAGATCATCTAGTTCCAACCCCCCTGCCATGGGCAGGGACACCTCCCACTAAACCATGCCACCCAAGGCTCTGTCCAACCTGGCCTTGAGCACCGCCAGGGATGGAGCATTCACAACTTCCCTGGGCAACCCAATCCAGTGCCTCACCACCCTTATAGTAAAGAATTTCTTCCTCATATCCAATCTAAACTTCCCCTGTTTAAGTTTGAACCCATTACCCCTTGTCCTCTCACTACAGTCTCTAATGAAGAGTCCCTCCCCAGCATCCCTATAGGCCCCCTTCAGATATTGGAAGGCTGCTATGAGGTCACCACGCAGCCTTCTCTTCTCCAGGCTGAACAGCCCCTACTTTCTCATCCTATCTTCATACGGGAGGTGCTCCAGTCCCCTGATTATCCTCGTGGCCCTCCTCTGCACTTGTTCTAACAGTTCCATGTCCTTTTTATGTTGAGGACACCAGAACTGCACACAATACTCCAAGTGAGGTCTCACAAGGGCAGAGTAGAGGGGCAGGATCACCTCCTTTGACTTGCTGGTCACACTCCTTTTGATGCAGTCCATGATATGGTTCACTTACTGGGCTGCAAGCGCCCACTGCCGACTCATGGTCATTTTTTCATTGACCAACACCTCCAAGTCCTTCTCCACAGGGCTGGTCTGAATCTCTTCTCTGCCCAACCTGTAGCTGTGCCTGGGATTGCTCCCACCCAGGTGTAAGACCCTGCAATTGTCATGGTTAAACTTCATCAGGATGGCATCAGCCCACCTCAGAAGCGTGTCAAGGTCCCTCTGGATGGCATTCCTTCCCTCCAACGTATCAACCGAACGGAGCAACCATGTGATGATGTGGTCCCCTGGTTGGCAGGTGAAATCTTTTCTCATATTCCTCAGTGTCTTTTGAGGTCTGGGATTGCAAAGCCACCTCTTCTTCTTCCTCTTCCCCTGATTCAGGGAATAAAAGCGCTTTTTCTGATGCTGACCCCTGTAGTAAAGTGCTTTGGTTCTTAATCTTTCTTCACTGTTTGGTTTGCTCTTTGTGCCTCTTGTTTGTTTTTCCCCTGGCATACAGGGGCACCGATACTGGCACAAATTGGTCCTCTGGTTTACCTGCAGTGATTATCACTGTGTTTGGAGTGGCTGCAGTATCTGTTGTCGGGGTTGGTGTGGCCATTGTTCTTGGGTTTTGAGTAGCACCAGCAGCTGCGCTGTCTGTTACTGTCGGAGTTTGAGTAGCTGCTGTAGTTGTCACTACAGTTGGTATAGCTGCTGTATTTGGAGTTGGCATAGCTGTGTTGTCCGTTGCTTTGCCATCAGATCGAGAGAGATCTTTTTCCCTTTGAAGGTGCTGGATATTGTCGAACAGGGCTCTGTAAGCACAGGTCAAACACCTGCACCTTGCCGTGATTTTTCCCTCTCTGGTATGACCAGGATGACAGCACAACTCATTTTAGTGTTTTACTAATTTTTCTTGATTTTGCACTTGTTCAGTGATGAAGTTCCAAATCACCAAACCGAATCAGACCCAAACCTGACTCTGCTTAACTTTCGAGATCAGACTAAATGGTCGTGCATAAAACACACTCTGTATACGTGCCTAACCACGGTGATCCCCATCACAGTCAGCAGGCAGGTCTCTCGGGTATCCAAAGGCCATTCAAAACCTTCAGAACTCTCAAATGATGCTGTAAATAGTCTGGTGGGGAAGCTGGGAACGTAAGGGAATGTCTCCTTCATAGGTTGACCACCCAAGGAGGAAACAAAAGATGTGTAATTGCTAAACACTTCTATTATATACCTCCCAAAGTGCAGAGGTGATGACCATACTGGGAACGCAAGCCAGATCAGTTTCATGATCAATGAGTCTGTTGTATTACAAGTCTTTACCATAAAGTACAGTGAAACAAGAACTTTAGCCCTAGCTCCCCAGCCAATAAACAATAAAACAGCAAATACTGGCTGTAAGTAAGGTGCAACATGCTCAAACTCTGAGATCAAGAGCAACAACTTTGAGAGCCAATAAATCAGCATTGTGACGAGTGACTATTAATCTGAAACAATGAATGCTTCTCATAAATAAGATTAGGCACACTCTGGTCAGAACTTTCATTATCTCAACCCTTTGTGCCCCACATTCGGTGCCACAAAGAACTGACATGGTTTAAGCCCAGCTGATAACTCAGAACCACAAAGCTGTGTGCTCACTCCCCCCTCCCTTCCTCCCCCGGCTCCCAGAGGGATGGGGAGGAGAATCGAACGAATGTAACTCCCACAGGTTGAGATGGGAACAGTCCAGTAACTTGTAGCTTGGTGTCATTGGAAAACTTGCTGAGGGCACACTCAAGCCCATTGTCCATGTCACCGACAAATATTTTGAAAAAGACCAGTCTCAACAGTGATCCCTGAGGGACACCACTCGTTACTGGTCTCTATCTGGACATCACGCCGTTGACCACAACTCTTTGCGTGGTCACTGTTGTAGCTGATTTTCTGTATGGAAATGTTTTCTGTGAAATTGTAATTAATATCTAGGAAGTATATTAACCTTTCTATCTAAAATATTTTTTCTGCCTTCATTTTGCTATCTCACAGCCTTTACGTATGTATTGGTGCAACTGTCCTGGGTTCAGCAGTAGCAGTCATTTTTCTCCTTCTTGGTAGCTGGTGCAGTGCTGTGTTTTTGACTTTCGGCCTGGGAACAGCGCTGATAACACAGATGCTTTCAGTTACTGCTTAGTAATGTTTGGTCTGACCAAGGACTTTCTGAGTCTCATGCTCTGCCAGGGAGGAGGGGAAGCCGGGAGGAAGCAGAGACAGGACACCTGACCCAAACTAGCCAAAGAGGTATTCCATACCACAGCACGTCATGCCCAGGATGTAAAAAATGAGGGGCAGGGACCCGGAAGGGTTGGGAGCACTGCTGGGTCAGGCTTGGTATCGGGTGGTGAGCGGTTGTATTCTCTTTCCTTTTATTTTCCTCCAGGAGTGAGCAAACTGCGTGAGAGGCTTAAGTCATGACAGCAACACATGTATTTTGCATTATCATGCATTCGTGTGTCATAAGGTAACATCGACATCACTGAAAAGTAGTTTCAGAGACAGGGAGCTGTAACACACTGAGACATGGTTGGTTGGGCTAAGCTCACAAAGTATATAAATGGAAAAACAAAGACTAACCCAGCTCTTACCAAGTACCAGGCAAGGTTCTAATCGCTGAACTGTATTCTGTCTTCATAAATACACAGTAGGGATGGAAAAAAATAAATAAAAAAAAAAGCGCATCAGATGCTACAGTTCTGGGTTAGGGGAAAGTTATAGCCTCTACACTCAGAATTTATTGGAGAATAAATCTGAGCTCTTTGGAAGACTCTCACTGAAAAGACGAAGTGACAATAAGAGAAATAATTGAATTCCTTATTTTATTTTACATAGCCAAGTTCATTACCTTTTTTTCCTCTCTCTTTTTTCCCTCTCTTAGCTGCCTGAGCAGTACAGATAAAAGGAACTCTTTGCTGGATTTAACTTCTGTGTTGTTGTGTAAAGCTTGATCAAATCCCTTTGTCTGAACAGACTTAGCTGGCCAACAGCAAAAGGCTTGGGATTCTGGGATTAATATTGTATTTGGCAAGAGGACTGGTGCTTTATTTCGAACTATAGAAAGAACAAAGTAAACATCAAAAGCATTAAGCCATGAGAGCAGATTGTTGACTCAATGTTGTTGCATGACAATAGTGGCAACTCTGTTTACTGAGTGCTGTGCAGAAAGAAATAGTTGGACCAGTATTGTCTATTATATCCAGCACCTGCCTTTGATTTTGCGGCTGGCCAAGTCACTAAATTGACATTTTTTCATTTTCCCTCATGTAGTTAGTTATTTCCTTAGATAAGAGACACCAATGAAAACCAGAGTCTCTTCTTACATATTACTGTTACTCTGATTCCCTTCTTTCTCCTACACTAATAACTCATCAACTGAGCATGCAGGATATAGGTTTTGCAGTGCATTCATTTGCAACTTTTATTCCAAGTTTAGCAGTGTTTTCCCACTTCCATTTGCCAAACCCAGAGTTTTTGTGCAATCTGCTGTGGCTGTATACAAACTTCTCATGCTTGAACTTTCTTGTCCAGCAGCTTCTGCACAGGAAGCGTGTGCTTCGTCACTCTTCATGCCTAGGATAAAGGGTCTTGCAATTTCTCTTCCTTGTGCCTAGATAGAATAGTAGGTTGCCAGAACTGCGTGGCTGGAGGTGGTTTTGGAAGCTAGCACACATATTGAGTGATATTTTTCATTTCATTTCAGTGGGGAAGCTAAAATGGCAGGCAGAGTAGAGGGGCAGGATCACCTCCTTCGACCTGCTGATCACACTCCTTTTCATGCAGCCCATGATACGGCTGGCTTTCCAGGCTGCAAGCACACACTGCCGGCTCATGTTACGTTTCTCACTGATCAACACCCCTAAGCCCTTCTCCGCAGGGCTGCTCTGAATCTCTTCTCTGCCCAACCTGTAGCTGTGTCTGGGATTGCTCTGACCCAGGTGCAGGACCTTGCACTTGGCATGGTTAAACCTCATCAGGTTGGCATCAGCCCACCTCACAAGCATGTCTAGGTCCCTCTGGGTGGCATTCCTTCCCTCCAGCGCATCAACCGGACCACACAGTTTGGTGTCATTGGCAAACTGGCTGAGGGTGCACTCTATCCCACTGTCCATGTCACCGACAAAGAAGTTGAACAAGACCGGTCCCAACACCAGTCCCTGAGGGACACCACTCGTTACTGGTCTCCAGCTGGATATTAAGCCATTGACCACAACTCTTTGAGTGTGGCCATCCAGCCAGTTCTTTATCCACCAGTGGTCCACCTATCAAATTGATGTCTCTCCAATTTACAGACAAGGATGTCATGTGGGACAGTGTCGAATGCTTTGCCAAAGTCCAGGTAGATGATGTCAACTGCTCTGCCCCTGTCCATCAGTTCCGTAGCCCCTTCATAGAAGGCCACCAGATTGGTCAGGCAGGATTTCCCCTTAGTGAAGCCATGCTGGCTGTCACAAACCACCTCTTTTTTCATGTGCCTTAGCATGCCTTCCAGTAGAATCTGCTCCAAGATTTTGCCAGGCATAGAGGTGAGGCTGACTGGTCTGTAGTTCCCTGGGTCTTCCATTTTCCCCTTCTTGAAAATGGGGGTTATATTACCCATTTTCCAGTCATCGGGATCTTCACCTGACTGCCATGATTTTTCAAATATGATGGACAGTGTCTTAGCAACTTCATTTGCCAGCTCCTTCAGTGCGGGGGTTTGGGAACAACGAAACACAGATCAATGTGATCCACGCTGAACAATTTAATGTGCGCAATCATGCCTTTTATAGGAACAGATATCAGAACACTAGAACATTCGATAACACTTAATTGGTTAACTTCACATAGCCGAGTGCTAGCAACAGTTCATTGATTAGTTGTAGTTTAAAGCATCCAAAGCAATAGGCTCCTGGCTTGCATGGGGTTTGCTTCGTGGTAACCTGATCCCGCTTCCCGATGTTTGCTCAGTGCCTCTGTTAACCCTTTCATAGCCCTGCAATGCCTCTCAAAGCCTTTTGCTCATTACTCGAGTGAAGCCAAGTCAGAGATTGGATTGCTCACATGCCATTGATTGAAAGAAATGCTTCCACACTTCAGGACCTGCGGATGGATTTCATCAGGTCCCATGGACTTGTATACATTCAGGTTCTTAAGATGGTCTCCAACCAGATCCTCTCCTACAGTGGGCCTAAGGTCTTCATTCTCACTGTCCCTGCATCTGCCTTCCAAGACATGGGTGGTGTGGTCAGAGCATTTGCCAGTGAAGACCGAGGCAAAGAAGTCATTAAGAACCTCAGCCTTCTCCAAATCCAGGGTAGCCAGTTCTACCATTAGCGTCTGGACAGGGCCCATGTTGTCCGTAGTCTGTCTTTTATTTGCAATGTAACTGTAAAATCCCTTCCTGTTATCTTTCACATCCCTAGCCAAGTTTAATTCTAACTGGGCCTTACCTTTCCTAACCTGATCCCTAGCTTCCTGGACAACATCCCTTTATTCTTCCAGGGCTGCCTGTCCTTGCTTCCACCTTCTATATGCCTCTTTTTTCCTTCAAATTTTGCTCAGCAGCTCCTTATCCATCCAAGGAGGTCTCCTGGCCCTCCTGCTGCACTTCCTTCTAGTCGGGATGCAACACTCCTGAGCTTAGAGCAGGTGATCCTTGAATATCGACCAACAGTCTTGGGCCCCCCTGCCCTCTAGGGCTGTATCCCATGGAACCTTACTAAAGCAGGTTCCTGAAGAGGCCAAAGTCTCCTCTCTTGAAGTCCAGGGCAGTGAGCTTCCTGCACTCTCTTCTCACTGTCCGGAGGATCTCCAACTCCACCATCTCATGATTGCTGCTACAGCGAAGTCTTCCCTGGGTTGTCACATTTCCAACCTGTGGGGGATATGGAACAATGCAACACAGATCAATGTGATCAACGCTGAACAATTTATTGTGCGCAAGCGTCCCTTTTACAGAAAAGTTTCAGAACACTAGAACATTCGATAACACTTGATTGGTTAACTTCACTTAGCCGAGTGCTAGCAACAGTTTAATGATTGGTTAACTATTACAGCATATGTTTCAAGGTTACAGTTATCAATTCCCTCTTGCACATCTCTCTCAGTAGCTTTCCGTGCTAACTTTCTCAAGGCTTCTGCACGTACATGAACTTTAGTAACCCTCAGGCGAGGCCTCAGTGCCTGTGGGTCACTACCTTACAATTGTCAAGCAGTTGTCTGGATTGCTCACATGCCCGTTCACAGCCAAATAGCTCTCCACAAATCCCTCTTTTTGTTTTTGAGCAATCCAGACCCGATTCACAGCACGAAATAGCATACTGACAATACACTTCCATAAACAACAAAAGATTTAAACAATAATAATCAATACCATTAAAACTGTTAAACCTTGTTTGATTAGTACTCCTAGCCAACCACTAATACCCCAACCCTGTAACAGCTTTTGAAACCAATCCCATTCTGAGAGTACTTGTAACTTTTGCACTCGTGAGAACCTAAAGTGTGGTTTTTGTAAGCAAGCAAGATTTACAGTCCAATTCAGCAACCTTCTTATCTTAATTCCTTCTTATCTTCCAGGCCTGCATTCTTGTTTCATTAACTGTCCGGGAGTTGCTTCTTTTCCACGGTCGGCTGCACAGAGGTAACCAGAAGTTACCCCTGCTACATGGCCAGCTGCACATGCTTGGCTTTCATTCAGAGCAGGCATATGTCCATTCTCTAACAAGAAATCATCCACTTCTCCCCCTTTTCTTTTCTTGAATGAGCCAAAGCTGTTTTACTGGGTTTTCATTCATGCCACGAATACATTGCAAAATACAAGGTACAATCATAACTCTGGTCAAGATTATCACTAAAATCATTCCAATACCTTTAATCAGCTGTCAGATATCACAAATGCTATATTGTAGAAAGAGAATCAAAACCAGACAAATTTAAAAGTTTTTGTACAAATTACGCTTTGCAAACTGTTTGAAGAAAATCCTTACATTTCCCTTGGGTGTTTTTTATAAATGATACCTGCTTTAGACGACCCTACTTGAGCAGGGGATTTGGACTAGATCATATCTCCAACATATGCCAACCACAGGCTGCTTGGCCTGTCTTTCTCTCCTGTATAGCTGTCTGATAACAGGGGAGGCCATCCCTCACATCAAGGTCTGGCATGGCATGTGTCCCCACCACTCAACGCCTGCTGGGTTGCAGCCAGCAGCGGAGCGAAAGGTTCTTCTTGGTGGCAAACACAGAGGCCAACCCAGTCTTGCCCTTGACTGTGATAGGAGGTATTTGGCCAACGTCAGTTGTGGCACCTTGTGGTCAGTGCAGAGGTTCACCTGCTTCATTCGGTAACAAGTCGCTACTATGGCAAAGCACATACAGATTTACATTAGCAATATGTACACTACAGGGTGCAGCAGCATGTTGAAGATGCTAGTGGCAGTGAGGGACCAGCCAAAGAAAATTTTCCACCAGTCGTGTTCTCCCACCCTCTTACTTCGTTCCATTACCTGTTTTATAACACTATCATTGTATTAGAATCTTTCTAGTTTTTTGCCTTAGCATTTCTAGCAGCTGCTGCAAATATGCATACTCTAACATCTGTTTTACAAGTGACAAATATATACAATATAAGGTGTAGTTTCTTATTAACAACAGGCTAGTAAGTACAGGTGGCCTTATACACAAAATCACAACCTCTAACAAGAGCTACTTTACATGCACATATATTCAAGCTCCTGTAGCTAAGGCATTGGGTTTTTCCGCTCGTCCGTCCAGCTCATGGCAAGGCTTGAGAAACTTTGCAGGCAGCCTCCATGGACCTGTAGGTAGAACACAAATATATCCCTTCCCCCATGTTATCAGTTATTGAGAAGTAAGTCAGGTTAAAAATGATTCCTTAAAGCAAAGGCATTCTGATGAAACAGGAATGTGAAGCAGGTGCAGAAGCAAACTGCATGGTGTTAACAGTCAAGGAGTTTGCTGCGTCATTACCCATTTTTTTCCTTTTTTTTTTTTTTTTTTTTTTTTTTTCTCTTTTCTATCTCTGCCACCCTGGTGCTGTTTGGGTGGAGGTTGGTAAAGCTTGGATTCTCCCCTAGGTTACCTTAAACACACTAAGCAGGACTGCTCGGCAGCAGCTACAAACGCCTGCCTGCCCAGCAGCAGCTACAGCTGCCAGCCTGCTGAGCAGCAGCCATAAATCTCTGCCAGCAGCAGCACCTCTGCATTAACCCTTTCTTGCCTAAAATGCCTAACACTTGATTGGTTAACTTCACTTAGCCGAGTGCTAGCAACAGTTTAATGATTGGTTAACTATTACAGCATATGTTTCAAGGTTACAGTTATCAGTTCCCTCCTGCACATCTCTCTCAGTAGCTTTCCGTGCTAACTTTCTCAAGGCTTCTGCACGTACATGAACTTTAGAAACCCCCAGGTGAGGCCTCAGTGCCTGTGGGTCACTACCTTACAATCGTCAAGCAGTTGTCTGGATTGCTCACATGCCCGTTCACAGCCAAATAGCTCTCCACACCAACCAGCCCCTCCCTTTTGGTAAGCACGAGGTCAAGCATGACACCTTTCTGTCAGCTCCTCTGTAACTTGCAGGAGGAAGTTGTCTTCCGCACAATTGAAGAACCTCCTGGATTGTGCTGGGCCGCACCATCCCTTCAACAGATATCAGGATGGTTGAAGTCCCCCATGAGGACAAGGGCCTGTGAGCGTGAGGCTGTTCCTATCTGTCTATGGAGCGCTTCATCCTAAGAGTCCTCTTCATCAGGCAGTCTGTAACATCCCCACAGTAATGTCCCCCGTAGCTGTTCTCCCTTTGACCCTGACCCACAAGCTCTCTGTTAACAGATTCCCTGTCTCCAGGTTTCCATACTCTCCAGCATATCCCTAATATAAATAGCAACTCCCCCTCCCCATATGCTGGGCTTGTCTTTTCTAAAGAGCCTGTAACCTTCCGTTCCAACACTCCAGTCATAGGATCCCACCCACCATGTTTCTGTGATGCTCATTAAATCATATCCCCATAGACTTGCACCCATCTCTAATTCCTCTTGTTTATTCCCCATGCTACGGGTGTTTGTATAGAGGCATCTGTGCCAAGCTCCAAATGAAAACAGCTCATTGGCTGGAGTGGCTGAAATATCTCTACATTGCTCTGAGCATTTATTATAGGTGCTGACAAGTGAATGGGAGCTTTGGGATGGAATGATGCCCCCCTCCCCCAACACATCTAGTTTAAAGCTTTCTTGACCAGCCTGGCAAGCCTCCTGCCAAAACAGCTCTTCCCCTTAGTTGTCAGACCAGCTGCACCAGCCTCCAGTAGACCTGGACTCCAAAATTAATTCCCATTTTCTAAATACCAAAACCCCTGACTTTGGCATCGTTGTTCCAACCATTTATTAACCTGGCCAATATTCCTAGTCTTTTTAAGGTCCTCCCCTTTATCCTGGAGAATTGATGAAAAGACTATCAGAGCTCCAAAGCCCCTAACCACCTCTCCCAGGGCTCTGTAGTCCTTCCTAATGTTCTCTGGGCTACTGCTGTCTATATCACTAGCACCCACATAGACGACTAGAAGTGGGTAATAGTCAGTGGGACTTACTAGACCAGGCAGTCTCTCTGCAACACCCCTGACTCGAGCCCCTGGTAGGCAACACAGCTCCCTTGAGACTGGGTGTCCTGGGTTCAGCAATAGCAGTCATTTTTCCCAGTCTTAGTAGCTGGCGCAGTGCTGTGTTTTTGACTTTCAGCCTGGCAACAGTGCTGATAACACCGATGTTTTTAGTTGTTGCTAAATAATGTTTACTCTGACCAAGGACTTTCTGAGAATCATGCTCTGCCAGAGAGGAGGGGAAGCCGGGAGGAAGCAGAGACAGGACACCTGACCCAAACCAGCCAAAGAGGTATTCTATACCACAGCATGTCATGCCCAGTATATAAACTGAGGGCAGTTACCCAGAAGGGCTAGATCGCTGCTTGGGTCCGGCTGGGTATCTGTCGGCGGGTGGTGAGCAGTTGTATTCTCTTCCCTTGTTATTTCCCTTATCATTATTACTATTGGTGGTAGCAGTAGTGGGTTTGTGTTATACCTTAGTTACTGGACTGTTCTTATCTCAGCCTGTGGGAGTTACATTCGTTCGATTCTCCTCCCCATCCCTCCGGGAGCAGAGGGAGGAGGAATGGGGGGAGTGAGCGAGCAGCTGCATGGTTCTGAGTTACCAGCTGGGCTTAAACCATGTCAGTTCTTTGTGGCACCGAATGTGGGGCACAAAGGGTTGAGATAATGACAGATCTGACCAGAGTGTGTCTAATTATATTTGTGATAAACATTTCTGTTTCAGATTAATAGTCACTTGTCACAATGCTGATATATTTGCTCTCAAAGTTGTTGCTCTTGATCTCGGTGTTTCAGCATGTTGCACCTTACTTACAGCCGGTATTTGCTGTTTTGGTGTGTATCCACTGGGGGGCCTGGTCTGAGGTTCTTGTTTTGCTGGACTTCATGGTAATGACTTGTAATACAATAGACTCATTGATCATGAAACTGATCCGGCTCACGTTCCCAGTGTGATCATCACCTCTATACTTTGGGAGGTATATAATGGAAGTGTTTAGCAATTACACATCTTTTGTTTCCTCCTTGGGTGGTCAACCTATGAAGGAGACATTCCCTTACATTCCCAGCTCCCCCACCAGACTATTTACAGTGTCATTTGAGAGTTCTGAAGGTTTTGAATGGCCTTTGGATACCCTAGAGACCTGCCTGCTGATTGTAATGAGGATAACCATGTTGGCACATATACAGAGTGTGTTTTACCCATGACCATTTTGTCTGATCTCAGAAGTTAAGCAGAGTCAGGTTTGGGTCTTTTCTAGGGTTAGACGACGATATAGAAGGACCAAGAGATTTTCCCTGAGGCTGGACAGTCATGAGTGGCAGGGTGAGTGGGATAGGATGGGCAAGTACCTAGGCCAGTGGGCCCCTCCAGTGATTTGGAACTTCATCACTGAACAAGTGCAAAATCCAGAAAAATCTGTAAAACACTTAAATGAGGTGTGCTGCCATCCTGGTCATACCAGAGAGGGACAAATCATGGCAACGTGCTGGGGTTTGGCCTATGCTTACAGAGCCCTGTTCAACAATATCCAGCACCTTCAAAGGGAAAAAAATGTCTCTGGATCTGATGGCAAAGCAACAGACAACACAGCTGCTCCAAATAGAGCAGCTAAACCAACCCTAGTGACAAGTACAACAGCTACTCAAACTCCGACCGTAACAGATCATGCAGCTAATCCAATTCCAAGCTCAGCAACTACACCAGCCCCAGCAACAAGTACAGCAGCTACCCAAATCCTGACAGCAGCAGACAGCGCAGCTGCGGGGGCTACTCAAACCTCAAGCACAGCGGCAGCACCGACCCTGACAACAGATACTCCAGCCACTCCAACCACAGTGATAATCACTGCAGCTAAACCACAGGTCCAATTCGTGCCAATATCAGTTGCCCCTGTACACAAGGAGAAAAGCAAACAAGAGTCACAAAAAGCAACCCATACAGTCAAGAAAGATGAAGCAGCAATGCACTCACTGCACGGAATAGCATCTGAACAAGAGTTATTATTATGTGAATCAGAGGAAGAGGAAGAAGAAGAGGTGACTTCTCGACCCTGGACCTCAACTGAGCTGCTGAATATGCAAAAAGATTTTACCCATCAACCAGGGGAACACATCATAGAATCATAGAATAATTAGGGTTGTAAAGGACCTTAAGATCATTTAGTTCCAACCCCCCTGCCATGGGCAGGGACACCTCCCACTAAACCATGCCACCCAAGGCTCTGTCCAACCTGGCCTTGAGCACCGCCAGGGATGGAGCATTCACAACTTCCCTGGGCAACCCATTCCAGGGCCGCACCACCCTTACAGTAAAGAACTTCTTCCTTATATCCAGTCTAAACTTCCCCTGTTTAAGTTTGAACCCATTACCCCTTGTCCTATCACTACAGTCCCAAATGAAGAGTCCCTCCCTAGCATACCTATAGTTGCTCCCATGCTGGGACAATGGGGATGAGAGTCACGAACTAGAAGGTAGGGAAGCTAGGCAGCTGGGATCAATTGCTAGGGAATGGGAAAGTGACAAAGCAATTGCAAACAAGAAACAGTCCCTCAGCCTTTGGAGGCAGCTCTTGGAAGCTGTGAAAAGAAGGTTCCGTACAAGGATGATATTATGAGTCGTTCGGATAAGTGGACCGCACTAGTGAAAGGCATCTACTCTCTGAGGGAATCAGCCACTCTAGAGATGATCTATCGCCAGCTGGATGCAGGGAATGCACCCATAGATCCAGATGAAGTCAAATGTACATGACCCATTGTCGTGGTTTGTCTCTATAAACTCACGCAGCCGCTCTCCCACTCCCCACTATTTCTTCCCTCTGCTCCTGGAGGGATGGGAAGGAGAATCAAAAGAATGCAATTTCCACAGGTTGAGATAAGAACAGTTTAGCAACTGAGGTATAACGCAAACCACTACCACTACCACCAATAACAATAATGGCAAGAGAAAATACAAGGGAAAAGAATACAATTGCTCACCACCCAGTATCAAGCCCGACCACCCAGTGCACCCCCACCAGTAACAATAATGACAAGGCAAATACAAGGAAAGGATACAATTGCTCACCACCCGATATCAAGCCCGAGCAAGCAGTGCACCCCCCACCATGCACCCCCACCGTGCACCCCCACCCTTCCAGGTCTCTGCTCTCCGTTTCTCCCTCCTGGACATGACGTGCTGTGGTATGGAATAACCCCTTTGGTTAGTCTGGGTCAGGTGTCCTGTCTCTCCTTCCTCCCGGCTTCCCCTCCTCCCTGGCAGAGCATGAGGCTCAGAAAGTCCTGGGCCAGCCTAAACATTACCAAGCAGTAACTGAAAACACTGGTGTTATCAGCGCTGTTCCCAGGCCCAAAATCAAAAACACAGCGCTGCACTAGCTACCAAGAAGGAGAAAAATGACTGCTACTGCTGAACCCAGGACACCCATGTGGTGGAAAATTACACGGAGTGCACCATCATCAAACGCCCACTCATTGGCAGCAATAACCTGGAATGACATAGTGCCAGTGGATGAAATTATTCATAAACTCTGAGAGTTCGAAGACAATCTCACCCCTTCCATCATTTCAGCTGTTGAAAAACTGTCCCAGGAGTTCAAACAATTGAGAGATGATCTATCCGATCTATCTATCTAGCTTCCCACATGCACCAGCCCCCGTCTCAGCTATTAACAAAAGGTAACCTACTGCTCGAGAGAGAAGATATAGAAGGTACACTCCATGGGCCACCCTATGACTTTGCCTGTGGGATCACAGAGAAGACATGAGAAAGTGGGATGAACAACCTGCCTCAGTTCTAGAGGAACTGGTGCATGAATTGAAGAGGAGGAGAAAGGTCAAGTATGATCATCCCATGAAAGCTGCGGCTTCAGTCTCTGGTGAGTAGGTTTCCAGATGGAATGGAAGAACTGATTTTACTCCAGCTCCTGTGATAAAGAAGACTAATCCCTGTCTACAAGACACAAGTGAACAATATTGTGACCACTCTTAGATGGGCCCTGCCTCCAGCCACGTGGAGCCAGGACATCTGATCCACACAGTCCGGTAAATCCGATTGTCCCCTGCCTCCAGCCAGGTGGAGGCAGGAGACAATCGGATTTACTGGCCTGTGTGAATCAGATGGCCTGGCACATCATTCCCAAAGAAGTATAAGGCTCTCGTAGATACCGGTGTACAGAGTGCACTGAGGCCATCAGACTGACGAGGGGTGGAACCCATTTATATTTCTGGAGTGACAGGAGGATCCCAAGAGTTGACATTACTGGAGGCTGAAATCAGCCTGACTGGGAGGAAGTGGCAAAAGCACGCCACTGTGACTGGTCCAGAGGCTGCATGTATCCTTGGCATAGACTACCTCAGGAGAGGGTACTTCAAAGACCCAAAAGAGTATCGATGGGCTTTTGGTATTGTGGCTTTGGAGACCTTGCCTGACCTCTCAGAGGATCCTTCTGTTGTGGGGTTGCTGAAGGTGGAGGAACAACAAGTGCCAATCGTGACCACAACAGTGCACCGGCGGCAATATCACACCAACCGAGACTCCTTGATTCCCATCCATAAGCTGATCTGTGGACTGGAGAGTCAAGGAGTGATCATTAGGACCTGCTCACCCTTTAATAGCCCCATATGGCCAGTGCAAAAGTCTAACAGAGAGAGGAGACTGACAGTAGACTATCACGGCCTGAATGAAATCACACCACCCTTGAGTGCTGCCATACCGGACATGCTAGAACTTCAGTATGAACTGGAGTCAAAGGCAGACAAGTGGGATGCCACAATTGATATTGACAGAGCATTTTTCTCAATTCCTCTGGCAGCAGAGTGCAGGCCACTGTTCACTTTTACTTGGAAGGGCGTCCAGTACACTTGGAACCGACTGCCCCAGGGGTGGAAACACAGCCCTACCATCTGCCATGGACTGATCCAGACTGCACTGGAACAGGGGCAAGCTCCAGAACACCTGCAATACATTGATGACATTATCGTGTGGGGTGATACAGTGGAAGAAGTTTTTGAGAAAGGGAGGAAAATAACCCAAATCCTGCTAAAAGCCGGTTTTGCCATAAACTAGAGTAAGGTCAAGGGACCTGCACAGGAGATTCAAGTTTTGTGAATAAACAGGCAAGATGGATGTCACCAGATCCCCACAGATGTGATCAACAATGTAACTGCAATTTCTCCACCAACTAATAGGAAAGAAACACAAGCTTTCTTAGGTGCTGTGGGGGTCTGGAGAATGCACATCCCGAATTACAATTTGACTGTAAGCCCTCTCTATCATGTGACCCGGAAGAAGAATGATTTCAAATGGGGCCCTGAGCAACAACAAGCCATTGAGCAAATTAAACGAGAGATAGTTCATGCAGTAGCTCTTGGAGCAGTCCATACTGGGTCAGATGTAAAAAAGGTACTGTACACCGCAGCCGGGGAGAATGGTCTTACCTGATGCCTCTGGCAGAAAGCACCAGGGGAGACGCGAGATCGACCACTGAGCTTTTGGAGTTAAGGGTACAGAGGATCTGAGGCTGTCGGGGACTATGTGACTGAGGGTATGAAGTTAGAACTTAGCCTTGAAGATATCAAAACTTATCCTTGAAGAATGAGGGAGCAGAAGGCATCCGGAGGAGCGAGCAAGACAAGGGGAGTAACTAACTGCAGAACAAGAGCTTGGCAAGATAACAGACTTTAGTAATGTGGCAAAAGGTCATCCAATAATGTGCTGTTGCTAACTGATGCAACCAATGGCTAAAGGACACATGTATGTTAGAAACTGAGTATAAGCAAGTGTTTGTAACAGTAAAGGACAACTTCTACTTAATCACCAAAGAAGCATGTCACGTGTCGTTTGTCCATCTCAACGACATTAGGCCAGCTATACCCCAATAGAAAAAGAGATATTAGCAGCCTGTGAAGGGGTTTGAGCTACTTCAGAAGTGATTGGCACTGAAGCACAACTCCTCCTGGCACCCCAGTTGCCCGTGCTGGGCTGGACGTTCAAAGGCAGGGTCTCCGCTACGCATCATGCAACCTATGCTCGATGGAGTAAGGGGACTGCACTAATTCCACAATGTGCTTAAATAGGAAATCCCAGTTATCCAGGAATCCTAGAACTCATCATGCAGTAACAAGAGGGCAAAGATTTTGGAATGTCACCAGAGGAGGAGGTGATGCTTGCTTGAAGAAGCCGCATCATAGAATAAGCTGTCAGAAAGTGAGAAGCAATAAGCCTTGTTTACTGCTGTATTGTGGGAAACCATTTCAGATGGAAGGCAGCTGTATGGAGTCCCCAACAAGTTGCAGAAACTGCTGAAAGAGAGAGTGAATCGAGTCAGTTTACAGAGGTGAAAGCCATCCAGCCGGCCTTGGACATTGCTGAACAAGAAACATGGCCAGTACTTTATCGCTGTACTGAGACAAGGGGGGGTAAAAAATTACAAAATGAAGTATATAAACCTTTAGAATCAATTTTAAGTAGTGTTAAGTTTGATGGCTTTGTAACAGTAGTAATGGAAAATTACTGAGATGCATGATATACAGAGAAAAAATGTAGAGTACAGCTAGAGAACATACTGAGAATTCTTGTACAAGATAAACTGCTGTAGTTGACATAGTTTAGGCCTTTATGACCTTAGTACAAAATGAGTGCAATAAAAACAGTCTAGAAGAACAGGACGTAAAGACAGGGAGTATCTGGAATGGCAGGGGCCCAGGATGGGCTGCAGTTAAACTAACTGATAAGTAGGAGGACAGGATGATTGCTATGCCTGTGGTGTTAATGATCCGATTAAGCTGGTATAAGCACTGTGAGTGCTTCAAAGGCTGCCAGCAGTGATGAAGATTGTTGGAAGAAGTAAACGACCCCGAAGGACCCCCACCCCATTTTTGAACGCATGCGGGGAACTTTCTGGAAAATGATGTAATCCATACGTAGCCTCATATGTATGTGTGCTCAGTAGCTATATAAGGATGGCTTGTGTAGCAATACGGGGACACATGTTAGGAGGAGCTATCCCCCGTGTCTCCCAGCGCCGAAATGAAGAATACCTGCTTGTCAACTAGAAAACTTTGTTGGCAAGTTTGTTCCTGGAGTTTTCTACAAATCAATATTGACTTATGGATGGTGGCAAATGCCCTGTGGGGGTGGTTGCAGCAACGGAAGAAGAGCAACGGGCAACGCAGATGTAAACCCATCAGGGCTGCTGCACTGTGGCAAGATATCGCTGCCCAGGTGCAGAACCTGGTGGTGAAGGTATGCCATGTAGATGCTCATGTATTCAAGAGTCAGGCCACTGAGGAACACCAGAACAACCAACAGGTGGATAAAGCTGCTAAGATTGAAGTGGCTCAGATGGACTTAGATTGACAACATACGGGTGCATTATTTTTTGGCCCAGTGGGCCCATGACACTTCAGGCCACCAGGGCAGATGTGCAACATAGAATCATAGAATCATAGAATAGTAAGGGGTGGAAAGGACCTTAAGATCATCTAGTTCCAATCTCCCTGCCATGGGCAGGGACACCTCACATTAGACCATGTCACCCAAGGCTCTGTCCAACCTGGCCTTGAACACCGCCAGCGATGGAGCATTCACAACTTCCTTGGGCAACCTGTTCCAGGGCCTCATCACCCTCACAGTAAAGAATTTCTTTCTCATATCCAATCTAAACTTCCCCTGTTTAAGTTTGAACCCATTACCCCTTGTCCTCTCACTACAGTCCCTAATGAAGAGTCCCTCCCCAGCATCCCTATAGGCCCCCTTCAGGTATTGGAAGGCTGCTATGAGGTCAGGACGCAGTCTTCTCTTCTCCTGGCTGAACAGCCCCAACTTTCTCAGCCTATCTTCATACGGGAGGTGCTCCAGTCCCCTGATCATCCTTGTGGCCCTCCTCTGGACTTGTTCCAACAGTTCCATGTCCTTTTTATGTTGAGGACACCAGAACTGTACACAGCACTCCAAGTGAGGTCTCACAAGAGCAGAGTAGAGGTGCGAGATCACCTCCTTCGACCTGCTGGTCACACTCCTTTTGATGCAGCCCAGGATACGGTTGACTTTCTGGGCTGCAAGCGCACACTGCCGGCTCATGTTAAGTTTCTCAGTGACCAGCACCTCCAAGTCCTTCTTCACAGGGCTGCTCTGAATCTCCTCCCCGCCCAACCTGTAGCTGCACCTGGGATTGCTCCAACCCAGGTGTAGGACCTTGCACTTAGCATGGCTAAATCTCATCAGGTTGGCATCAGCTCACCTCACAAGCATGTCTAGGTCCCTCTGGGTGGCATTCCTTCCCTCCAACTTATCAACCGAACCACACAGCTTGGTGTCATCGGCAAACTTGCTGAGGGCGCACTCAATCCCACTGTCCATGTCACCCACAAAGATGTTGAACAAGACCGGCCCCAACACCAGTCCCTGAGGGATACTACTCGTTACTGGTTTCCAGCTGGACATTGAGACATTGACCACAACTCTTTGCGTGCGGCCATCCAGCCAGTTCTTTATCCACCGAGTGGTCCACCTATCAAATTGATGTCTCTCCAATTTAGAGACAAGGATGTCATGCAGGACAGTGTTGAACGCTTTGCACAAGTCCACGTAGATAATGTCAACTGTTTTACCCCTGTCCATCAGGTCCATAGCCCCATCATAGAAGTCCACCAAAGTGGTCAGGCATGATTTCCCCTTAGTGAAGCCATTCTGGCTGTCACAAACGACCTTGTTGTTTTTCATGTGCCTTAGCATGCCTTCCAGGAGAATCTGCTCCAAGATTTTGCCAGGCACAGAGGTGAGACTGACTGGTCTGTCATTCCCTGGGTCTTCCATTTTCCCCTTCTTGAAAATGGGGGTTATATTACCCTTTTTCCATGCATCTTCTCTTCAGATAGAGGGGGTTTGTCCATTGATCATCTTGTTCTCTGTGCTTTCAGTGTTTACCTGTGTGTCACAGAACTGGGTAAGCACTCACGGTACTCCTCAGCCTACTGCTAGGATAACTTGCCCATATCTCTTTTTATCTGCTTTTTACATTGAACAGGCAGAAAATCCTTGCTTTTTCTCCAGCAGAAGTCAAAGTAACAGCTCTATTATGTTAAAGGTGAAATGTGTGCCAGTAGGAAGAAAGTGAATTTGTGTAAATAACTTGAACAACTTTAAGCTGTACATTTTTCTTTCCAAAATGGTTCAAACTTTTGAATGTCTTTTTCACCATATGTGTAACTAGCAGAAGGCACAAGTAATAACCCTGTCACTCTACTTTGGAAGGATTATTGGCCAACAGTTACAAAGTAGGTGAGATTATAACAAGTCCTGGGTTCTTTGACCAGTCACTTCAAGCTCTTTAACTTGTGTGCCATGCCTTACCTTTCTTGCAAGTACCTTTAAACATTTTCAAACCCCACTGCATCTTGTAACATCTTGTCACCTGCCATCACTGCTCACTACCACAGCTAGTTGTCATACTGTCCTGGGTTCAGCAGTAGCAGTCATTTTTTCTCCTTCTTGGTAGCTGGTGCAGCACTGTGTTTTTGATTTGGGGCCTGGGAACAGCACTGATAACACCAGTGTTTTCAGTTACTGCTTGGTGATGTTTAGGCTGGCCAAGGACTTTCTGAGCCTCATGCTCTGCCAGGGAGGAGGGGAAGCCGGGAGGAAGCAGAGACAGGACACCTGACCCAAACTGACTAACTAAAGAGACTATTCCATACCACAGCACGTCATGTCCAGGATGAAAAGACGGAGAGCAGAGACCCGGAAGGGTGGTGGGGGTGCACGGTGGGGGGGTGCACTGCTTGGTCGAGCTGGGTTTGATGGTGAACTATTGTATTCTTTCCTTGTATTTGCCTTGTCATTATTATTATTGGTGGTAGCACTAGTGGTTTGTGTTATACCTTAGTTACTAAACTGTTCTTATCTCAACCTATGGGAGTTGCATTCTTTTGATTCTCCTTCCCATCCCTCCAGGAGCAGAGGGAAGAAAGAGTGGGGAGTGAGTGAGTGAGCGGCTGTGTGAGTTTGAGGGGTTTAAACCACAACACATACTTACTTAAAAGGTTCTGTTAATGTCTGTAAAGTAGTTTGTACTGACTTTGACATGGATTTGAATAATTCCTTAATACTTTCCTAGTGGCATGCTATTTAGGGACAAGATTTTGTCTGTTGAATAACTTTTCTCTTGAGAATGAATAATACCAGTTCTTGAGGTTTCCTTGAAGAAAAGATGATGTTGGCTTCTCGCAGGAAGGAAGAAGCCTTGCTTGTGTTTTAGTGTTATAGATAAGGGGAGGGGGAGAAAGAATTCCTTCCTTGATTACTTGTGCTTGAAGTAGGAGGAGCTACTATCCCTCAGATCTTGAGCTGCTTTATTGTAGCCTGGTCTTCCTTTTTGATGACTTTTCCCCCTTAGGTTCATGTAGTTAATTAACTCACTTGATTAAAAGCAGAATGTCCAAACTCACAGGTCACCACACTTGAGAAGTTTAGATGTCCTGTTTAAAAATAGGCATCAGCACCTGATATGCCTTTTGAAGACAGCTGGAGCCAGTCCTGAATGAGCTAGCTAAATATAGCAGCAGCCCCACCACTTGCTGGAGAGATTAATAAAGGGAAGAAATTCCATTTGTTCCAGTAGGGTGCAGCAGATCCAGAAGATCTCCCAGCTGTGCTGTCTGGTGGCATGGGATCTTAGGAAGAGAAGAATTGCTTTGATTTTTTTTTTTTTTTTTTTTTAATACAGCAGTATGTCATGGTTTAAGCTTCTCAGCCACGCACAGTTTTGCTCACTCACTCACTCCCCACTCTTTCTTCCCTCTGCTCCTGGAGGGATGGGAAGGAGAATCGAAAGAATGCAACTCCCACAGGTTAAGATAAGTACAGTTTAGTAACTAAGGCATAACACAAATCACTCCTACTACCACCACTACTACTAATAATAATAATGACAAGGCAAATACAAGGAAAGAATACAATAGCTCACCACCCAGCTCGACCAAGCAGTGCACCCCCCACCATGCACCCCCCACCGTGCACACCCCACCACCACTCTGGGTCTCTGCTCTCCGTTTCTACATCCTGGACATGACATGCTGTGGTATGGAATAACCTCTTTGGTCAGTTTGGGTCAGGTGTCCTGTCTCTCCTTCCCCCCGGCTTCCCCTCCTCCCTAGCAGAGCATGAGGCTCAGAAAGTCCTTGGCCAGCCTAAACATCACCAAGCAGTAACTGAAAACACTGGTGTTATCAGTGCTGTTCCCAGGCCCCAAATCAAAAACACAGTGCTGCACCAGCTACCAAGAAGGAGAAAAAATGACTGCTGCTGCTGAACCCAGGACACAGTATAAAGAAACTTGCTCTGTCAGATGTTGTCGAGTTGTGAACAAGAAGGATTTTATATACATTTTACTCAGTTATTACTTGGACAGAGCAGAAATACTTGAAAACAGCTTTTTTTACTTCACAGCTATTTGCAGAGATCAGCCCTGTGTGCAACTTTCACTTAGTGAAATAATGAGAAAATTAAATGAGCCTAATTGCACAGGAACTCCATGTTTCAGCTGTCCTTTATCTTCTTTTTATATTACTATTCCACACAAACCTGGGCTTTGTCTCATTAGTATTGTATATTATTGGCATCAGCTGAAAGGACAATGAAGGTGAAGTTAAAAGAGTTGGTCTAGTGAATTACTTAAACTAAAGTTTAATTCTGCAAATGTATTTCTTGTATATCTCAGTTTAGACATGTGTTCTAAGTTTGTGAGATTTGGCAGGTTGGAAGGCTTTGATGTATGTTGACTTCTGTACATATACACGAGCCATCAACTGTTCAAAAAAGGAGAAGCTAATTCAGTGAAAAGTCCAAGATCTGAAAGGAGAAATAGAAACAGTGGGTAAGAGGAGAAAAGGGAGAGACTAGCCAAATTACAGATGCAGGAACAAATTCTGAAGGCTGACAATTAAAAAACAAAAACAAAAACAAAAACAAAAACAAAACTTTAAGTGAAGGGTGGGGGGGAAGAGTATTATTGTGGATTTTTTGATCTGTATGATCAATATAAACTTCCTTTGCCTGACTGCAAAGTTAACCTAACCTTTTAATTTTGGACCAAGTACTGCTGAGTCTAATGTCCTAGTATCTGCCTTAGTCTGTAGGCAACACCAGAGCTTCTTATTGCTGCCACAGTACTCTTACATTTCAGATGTGTGAGCACTAAGTGTCCAGGACGGTTTAGAACAGGATCAAACAATTGTCTGCTGCTTAGGAGAAATTTGTAAATCCTTTATATGTTACTAAAGGTATAAAGTAAACTTAGTGTTGACCAGATTTTGACACACAATGCAATATAATAGTCCACTGTCATATTTCAGATTCATCAAAGATCAAACACAGCAAATGAATCCAACACAGGAGGCCCTGAAAAGCTGCCAGAGACAGTGTACCCCTGAGAGTGTGGCACCTGCAGCAACTGAGAAAGAGAAGGTTGATTATTTGTCATGATACTATCTCTACACAGATATAAAAATATGTTGATATATTGTCATTTGACCCTACCATTATATTCAGTGTATAGTGAATAGCATACGGTTACCATGTTCTCTTTGTAATTATAAAGAAGGTTCCTTGGGAAAGAGTTATATTTGAAAAGGAACATTTTAACCTTGATTGGTAGGGATAATATTTGAAGTACATGGTATGAATAAATCTTTCACCTTTGTATATGTAGATTATTTCATCTCTTCTTCAAAAATCTGATATTTAGAAACACACCTACTTTACTGCATGCAGGCGCTCTGATCTGGGGGACCCTCTTCAGGTAATAATTTGTCCGCTTTGAACATAAGAGCTTTTTTTTCCACACAGACTGCTTGAAGCTGAAACAGATGTCTGCCTGACCAGGAGGGCATGCTGATGAATACCAGACTGTTTAAATACTAGCATGTTGTGGTTTAAGCCTCTATAACTCACGCAGTCGCTCTCTCACTCACTCCCCACTCGTTCTTCCCCCAGTCCAGGGGGAATGGGGAGGAGAATCAAAAGAATGCAACTCCCACAGGTTGAGATAAGAACAGTTTAGTAACTAAGGTATAACACAAACCACTACTGCTACCGCCAATAATAATAATGACAAGAGAAATACAAGAGAAAAGAATACAATTGCTTACCACCAATCCCCAGCCCGACCAAGCAGTGCACCCCCACCCTTCTGGGTCTCTGCCCCCGTTTTTACATCCTGGGCATGATGTGCTGTGGTATGGAATAACCTCTTTGGTCAGTTTGGGTCAGGTGTCCTGTCTCTGCTTCCTCCCGGCTTCCCCTCCTCCCTGGCAGAGCATGAAAATCAGAAAGTGCTTGGTCAGACCAAAACATTCTAAGCCGTAACTATAAACATTGGTGTTATCAGCGCTGTTCCCAGGCCGAAAGTCAAAAACACAACACTGCGCCAGCTACTACGAAAGAGAAAAATGACTGCTACTGCTGAACCCATGACATAGCAAAAGGAAAGAACACGGGCAGGCGAGTGGGGTGGTGAGCGGGATGGTGAGCACTTGCCGTACGAGCAAGGCTCGGTCTGGGAGCTCTGCTCTGGCTGCCCCGGCAGTGGCCAGTGTGGGCACCCAGACAGAGCCGATGGGAAGGGAGGCTGCAGTGCAGAGCTCGGGGTGTAGAGAACTCCTGCACGGCTGTCCTGAGGGAAGGGTGGGCAATGGGCAGGGCTGCACTCTGTGCTCCCTGGTGGAGGTCCTCCTGCAGCAGGTGGCTGAGCTGCAGGAAGCTGTTACCAGGCTGAAAGGTATCAGGGAAGCTGAGGGGAAGCAGCACTGCTTGCTCCGGGACCAGACTGTTCCGGGGCCTCGAGCGTCTACTGTTGCTCATGCAGGAAAGGAGGCTGCTAACCGAGGAAGCTGTGAAACGGTAACGAAAAAAAAAAACAAACAAAAAAAGGAGGAAGAGGGTAATTAAAAGCAAGGGGCTTCCTCCTACATCTGTTGTCCCCCACCCAGAACCACTTTGCTGTCCTGCAGGGGGCTGATGAGCAACAGCGCTCCCACCAGGCGCAACCGGCTGATGCACTGGTAAAGAAGATCACTACTGGTGCTGGCAGGAAAAAGCGGCGGGCCGTAGTAGTCGGGGACTCTACTCTGAAAGGAACAGAGGCACCAATCTGTTGGCCTGACCCAGGCTCAAGGGATGTGTGTTGCCTACCAGGGGCTCGGATCAGGGATGTGGCCGAGAAGCTGCCTGATTTAGTCGCTCCCACTGACTATTACCCACTTATAGTAATCCATGTGGGTGCTACTGATATAGATAGCAGTAGCCTGGAGACCATAAAGAAGGACTACAGAGCACTGGGAGAGGTGGTTAGGGGCTCTGGAGCGCAGATCGTCTTTTCGTCAATTCTCCAGGATACGGGGCAGAACCTTGAAAAGGCTAGGAGGATTGGCCAGGTTAATAAATGGTTAGAAGGGTGGTGCTATAGTCAGGGGTTTGGGTACCTTGAACATCGGACTCAGTTTAGTAGGCCAGATCTACTGGGGGCTGGTGGAGCTGGTCTGACAAGGAAAGGGAGGAGTGGATTTGGGAGGAGGCTTGCCAGACTGGTCAAGGATGCTTTAAACTAGATGTGTTGGGGGAGGGGGGCAACATTCTGTCCCGACACACCCAGTGGGTTGGTAGTAACTATAGTAAACATTCGGAGCAATGTAGAGATATTCCAGCTGCTCCAGCCAATGACCCGACGTCAATTGGATCTTGGCTCAAATGCCTCTACACAAATGCCCGAAGTATGGGGAACAAACAAAAGGAATTAGAGATGTGTGCACATCTACGGGGGTATGATATCATAGGCATCACAGAAACATGGTGGGATGGCTCCTATGACTGGTATGTTGGAATGGAAGGTTACAAGCTCTTTAGGAGAGACAGGCCCGGTAGGCGGGGAGGGGGAGTTGCTATTTTTGTTAGGGATAGGCTAGAGAGTATGGAACTCTGTCTGGGGACAGGTGAGCAGTCGACAGAGAGTTTGTGGGTCAGGCCTAATGGGAGAAGAGTGATGGGTGACATTATTGTGGGGATCTGTTACGGACCGCCTGACCAAGGGGACTTGCTGGACGAAGCGCTCCATAGGCAGATAGGAGCAGCCTCACGCTTGCAGGCCCTTGTTCTCATGGGAGACTTCAACCACCCTGATATATGTTGGAGGGATGGTACGGCCCGGCAAAAGCAATCCAGAAGGTTCCACGATTGTGTGGAAGACAACTTCCTTCTGCAAGTAATAGAGGAGCCGACAAGGAGAGGTGCCATGCTTGACCTCGTCCTCACCAACAGGGAAGGGCTGGTTGGGAATGTGACGCTCCAGGGCAGCCTTGATTGTAGCGATCATGAGATGGTTGAGTTTGAGATCCTCAGGACAGTGAGAAGAGCGTGCAGCAAGCTCACTGCCCTGGACTTCAAGAGAGCAGACTTTGGCCTCTTCAGGAACCTGCTCAGTAAGGTTCCATGGGATACAGCCCTAGAGGGCAGGGGAGCCCAAGACTGTTGGTTGATATTCAAGGATCACCTGCTGCAAGCTCAGGAGCGATGCATCCCAACTAGAAGGAAGTTTAGCAGGAAGGCCAGGAGACCTCCTTGGATGGATAAGGAGCTGCTGAGCAAAATTCGAAGGAAACAAGAGGCTTATAAAAGGTGGAAGCAAGGTCAGGTGGCCTGGGAAGAATACAGGGATGTTGTCCGGGAAGCTAGGGACCAGGTTAGGAAAGCTAAGGCCCACTTAGAATTAAACTTGGCTAGGGATGTTAAGGATAACAGGAAGAGATTTTACAGGTACATTGCAAATAAAAGACAGGTTAGGGACACCGTGGGCCCTCTCCGGAAGCTATTGGGAGAACTGGCTACCCTGGATTTGGAGAAGGCTGAGGTTCTTAATGACTTCTTTGCCTCAGTCTTTACCGGCAAATGCTCTGACCACACCACCCAAGTCTTGGAAGGCAGACGCGGGGACGGTGAGGGTGGGGACCCTGAGCCCACTGTGGGGGATGATCTTTTTCGGGACCACCTTAGGAACCTGAATGTATACAAGTCCATGGGATCGGATGAAATCCATCCGCGGGTCCTGAAGGAGCTGGCAAATGAAGTTGCTAAGCCACTGTCCATCATATTTGAAAAATCATGGCACTCAGGTGAAGTTCCCGATGACTGGAAAAAGGGAAATATAACCCCTATTTTTAAGAAGGGGAAAATGGATGAGCCCGGGAATTACAGACCAGTCAGTCTCACCTCTATGCCTGGCAAAATCTTGGTGCGGATTCTCCTGGAAGGCATGCTAAGGCATATGAAAAACAACAAGGTGCTTGGTGACAGCCAGCATGGCTTCACTAAGGGGAAATCCTGCCTGACCAATCTGGTGACCTTCTATGAAGGGGCTACGGAACTGATGGACAGGGGCAGAGCAGTTGATGTCATCTACCTGGACTTGTGTAAAGCCTTTGACACTGTCTCACATGACATCCTTGTCTCTAAATTGGAGAGACATCAATTTGATAGGTGGACCACTCGGTGGATAAAGAACTGGCTGGATGGCTGCACGCAAAGAGTAGTGCTCAGTGGCTCAGTGTCCAGCTGGAGACCAGTAATGAGTGGTGTCCCCCAGGGATCAGTGTTGGGACCGGTCTTGTTCAACATCTTTGTGGGTGACATGGACAGTGGGATTGAGTGCGCCCTCAGCAAGTTTGCCAATGACACCAAGCTGTGTGGTTCGGTTGATAAGTTGGAGGGAAGGAATGCCATGCAGAGGGACCTTTGCCCATATCCATCAGTTCCATAGCCCCATCATAGAAGGCCACCAGATTGGTCAGGCAGGATTTCCCCTTAGTGAAGCCATGCTGGCTGTCACCAAGCGCCTTGTTGGTTTTCATGTGCCTTAGCATGCCTTCCAGGAGAATCTGCTCCAAGATTTTGCCAGGCACAGAGGTGAGACTGACTGGTCTGTAGTTCCCTGGGTCTTCCATTTTCCCCTTCTTAAAAATGGGGGTTATATTTCCCTTTTTCCAGTCATCGGGATCTTCACCTGACTGCCATGATTTTTCAAATATGATGGACAGTGGCTTAGCAACTTCATTTGCCAGCTCCTTCAGGACCTGCAGATGGATTTCATCATGACCTGGAGTATGTTCAGGTTTTTAAGATGATCTAGAACCAAATCCTCTCCTACAGTGGGCCTAAGGTCTTCATTCTCACAGTCCCTGCATCTGCCTTCCAAGACTTGGGTGGTGTGGTCAGAGCATTTGACAGTGAAGACTGAGGCAAAGAAGTCATTAAGAACCTCAGCCTTCTCCAAATCCAGGGTAGTCAGTTCTCCTGATAGCTTCTGGAGAGGCCCCATGCTGTCCTTAGTCTGTCTTTTACTCACAGTTTACCTATAGAATCCTTTCCTGTTGTCTTTCACATCCCTAGCCAAGTTTAATTCTAACTGGGCCTTACCTTTCCTAACCTGATCCCTAGCTTCCCGGAAAACATCCCTGTATTCTTCCCAGGTCACCTGTCCTTGCTTCCACCTTTTATAAGCCTCTTTTTTCCCCGTCTAAGTTCCCTCAACAACTCCTTATCAATCCATGGAGGTCTCCTGGCCCTTCTGCTGCACTTCCTTCTAGTCGGGATGCAACACTCCTGAGCTTAGAGCAGGTGTTCCTTGAATATCAACCAACAGTCTTGGTCCCCCCTGCCCTCTAGGGCTGTATCCCACGGAACCTTACTGAGCAGGTTCCTGAAGAGGCCAAAGTCTGCTCTCTTGAAGCCTCGCAGAGGCAGCAGATCTCTACAACCAAGGCTGCCCTGGAGTGTCACATTTCCAACCAGCCCTTCCCTGTTTGTGAGCATGAGGTCAAGCATGGCACCTCTCCTTCTCAGCTCCTCTATTACTTGCAGAAGGAAGTTGTCTTCCACACAATCGAGGAACCTCCTGGATTGCTTGTGCTGTGTCCTACCATCCCTCTAACAGATATCAGGGTGGTTGAAGTCTCCCATGAGAACAAGGGCCTGCAAGTGTGAGGCTGTTCCTGTCTGTCTACAGAGCGCTTCATCCACAGAGTCCTCTTGATCAGGCAGTCTGTAACAGATCCCCACAGTAATGTCCCCCGTAGCTGTTCTCCCTTTGACCCTAACCCCCAAACTCTCTGAAAACTGGTCACCTGTCCCCATTGTTCCATACTCTCCAGCCTATCACTGATATAAATAGGCAACTCCCTCTCCCCGTCTGCCGGTCCTATCTTTTCTAAAGAGCCTGTAACCTTCCATTCCAACCCTCCAGTCATAGGAGCCATCCCACCACGTTTCTCTGAAACCAATTATATCCCCATAAACGTGCACACATCTCTAATTCCTCTTGTTTGTTCCCGCCTGCCTGCGAGAACCACCTCACTGTACTGCTAGTCACTCGGGTTCCCTGTGGCAGGTTTTTACCCAGTCAGGGCTGGTGTCGTCCCTCCTGGCACCACCCCCTGTGAGTCAGCTGCTCGCTTCAGCTGAGCTGCCGTCTCTGGGCAATCCTGTTGATTATTTGAGGCTCTCTCGGTGGCTCTTGCTGCTCTCAACTGAGGCTCCTGGACTCTGAGCTTTCCCCACCCGTATTGAAGGCATCCTCTTTCGAGCTACTCACCTCAGTAGATCTCCAATCCTTTCCTGTAAAATAAAACCACAGTTTGCCATATTGCTCAGGGTCTTATTTTGCTTTCTATATGAGCAGCTATTAGCGTTTAGTAAAAAAAAATCTTGATTTTATCTAGGTGCAATGGAAAGATGTGTGCAGGCTCATTGCCTTTTCTTTCCCTCCCATCCAATTATTTAAGTTTCTTGCTTCAATTAATTACCAATTATGAACATTCAAACATTCAAGTAATAAAGGTCTTGTATACTCCCTTGCTGTTAATACTAATGCGGTTTGAAATTAAAAGTATGGCAACCCCATTAATCAGAAAATGGAGATAATAAACAGCTTTGAAGAGTGTTTTAGAAGTTAGTGGAATATTTACAAATATGAATTTGAACTCCTGATCTTAAGGTTCTCATGTTACTCTTATTACACTGTAACTGGAGGTCCCTGTGTATAGAAATGTTTGGGGTGCTTATAAATAAAATTATTTGAATTAAAATGACTTCTGCATTCTTCCTGACCCGACCAAATAATCTAAAAATATAGGGTGTATTATATGGATGGGTAGTTGAATAATACTCTGACACAATAGCTAAATGACCGAAAACAAATGTTGTATTTGTTCCTTAGAGCACCTAAATTAAATCTCTAGCAACTATTTAACATTGGTTAATATATTTCCATGTCTTCATTTTTCCGTGTCTTCATTTTTCCTTTAACGCAGCCAAACCAGTGTTCACACATACACATAGAATCATAGAATCATAGAATAGTTAGGGTTAGAAAGGACCTTAAGATCATCTAGTTCCAATCCCCCTGCCATGGGCAGGGAGAACTGTCATGGTTTAAGTCCAATCAGCCACGCAGTTTGCTCACTCACTCCCCCCTCTTTCTTCCCCCTGCTCCCAGAGGGATGGGGAGGAGAACCGAAAGAATGCAACTCCCCCAGGTTGAGATAAGAACAGTCCAGTAACTAAGGTATAACACAAATCACTACTGCTACCACCAATAATAATAATGACCAGGGAAATACAAGGGAAGAGAATACAACTGCTCACCACCCGATACCAAGCCCGACCCAGCAGTGAGCCCCCCTCTTCCAGGTCTCTGCCCTCCGTTTTTACATCCTGGGCATGATGTGCTGTGGTATGAAATACCTCTTTGGTCACTTTGGGTCAGGTGTCCTCTTTCTGCTTCCTCCTGGCTTCCCCTCCTCCCTGGCAGAGCATGAAGCTCAGTAAGTCCTTGGTCAGCCTAAACATTGCTAAGCAGTAACTGAAAACATTGGTGTTATCTGTGCTGTTCCCAGGCCAAAAGTCAAAAACACAGCGCTGCACCAGCTACTAAGAAGGGGAAAATGACTGCTACTGCTGAACCCATGACAACACCTCACACTAAACCATGTCACCCAAGTCTCTGTCCAACCTGGCCTTGAACACCTCCAGGGATGGAGCGTTCGCAACTTCCCTGGGCAACCCATTCCAGTGCCTCACCACCCTTACAGTAAAGAACTTCTTCCTTATATCCAATCTAAACTTCCCCTGTTTAAGTTTGAACCTATTACTCCTTGTCCTATCACTACAGTCCCTAATGAAGAGTCCCTCTTCAGCATCCTCATAAGCCCTCTTCAGATACTGGAAGGCTGCTATGAGGTCTTCAAAGGGTATCCCACTCTTATAACTGAATAGGCAAATTGGCACTCAGGCAGGTTTGGCAGCGCACTTACTGCACAGTGGATCCAAAAGTAGAATGTAGGTGTCTTCACTGGGAAAAAAGTTAAAAACAGAATTCAAATTACGTACGTCTAAAAGGAACATGTATTTACCAAAACAAATTCATGGTGCCTATTGGTACAGGAGAGCTGAGGTATCCTGGGATCAAAATTGGTACCCTGGCCTTTTACAGGTATGCAGAAAGATATACAGCAGAAAAGCAGGGATAAGCAAGCTACGTACTGAGCCTGAAGCACTCAGAAGTAGAGAATCATGGTAAATAAGGCCAGAAAGGGCTTCAAAAAAAGTATTTAGTGCAGCCTTACTCCCAGAGCAGTGTTAATTATACTCTTGCTATTTCTGGCAGATGTTTATCTAAAGACATCAAAAATAAAGCTTCAGCACCTCACTGCACGTTAGCATGGGTTTTTTTAATCTTAACTATTAAAGAGTTCTTTTTTTTAAAAGGAAAAAAAGCAAAACATTAAGCCATAAGTCATTTGACACAAGCTAAGCTCATTATTTCCCTTCCTGTGCCTCACAGATGTGGAGGACAGATTATTCCTTTCTTCTTTGACAGCTTTTGCACACTTGCATATTATGTCTTCTATTAGTCTTCTTTCAATAGAGAACCTTAGTTCTTTCAGTCATTCCTCCAAAGTCATGTTTGCAATACCTCTAATCATTGTCCTTGCTTTCCTCTGGATTCTTTCCAGTTTGTTCATGCCTATACAGCTTTCCAGCCAAGGCTATATGCATGATGACTAGGGCAGAAAGAAGAAGTAATTTCTTATGCAATATACTCTTATGCAAGATAAACATATTTCTGACTTGCTTTCAGCCTGTGAAGTATTGCAGTCCTCAGACATATCTGCGATAAGCCATATCTAGTTGATTGTCTCCATCCATTATTTGCACAGTATTTTGCTAGAAGTCTGCTAGAAGTGCATTTTCTCTGAGAGAGGAAAATGTGAATATATTTCCTGCCTGCAAATTAATTTTGAATTCTAGCACTCTCTTCCCACCTCCTTGAAGCCTCTCACCACCGTATGTGCAAAACACATACTTACTTTTTCATCTATACTTACTGACAATGTTATTCAACCATACTGGATCTAAAATAGCCATTTGCAGAATCCCAACAGCCACTTTGAGAGGGTGCTTTTGTAATTGGTGATTACTCTTCAAGTACTATTTTCCAGCTGATTTTGCACTCACCCTAGATTTCCCCCATGTGATTTCTGCAGCAGAGGTGACTTGTAGAGGAGGACATCTTTGATGCAGCTACATGATAGTTCTCCCGCAACTGTTAGGGTTTGGAAAGAGCAACAAATGCTTCTTTCTGCTCAGGTTGTTTCTGTCCTCTGCTTCCTGTTTCCTACAGTAACCTGCCTGCCTCCAGGAAGAAGTTACTCTCCATATTAGTTACTAGAATCAAGGGTACTTTTTCCTACTAAAAATAAGAAATTATTTATTGTCTCATTTTTAATTATGAACTGCATTCACTCTGCTTTTTGACTGAGGTTTTAGCATAAAAATAATAATGGATAAAAATCAAATGGGGACAGTAGTGAAGCATTTTAAAAACGCGTCTTCCTTTAGCTAATTGATCTGTGTGCTCCTCTCAGTCAAGACTGTTGAACCTGGAAGTGTACTTACAGGCCAGACTTCCCAGAGTCTGTTGCATTCAAACTTATGGGGTTTTGTCCAGCCTGTGAGATTTGAGGGTCAACTTCAGGTTTAAGTTCCTAACTGAACATATTGTTTTTCATGATACCAAAAGGCCCTAAGAGAATTCAAATTAAAACACTTAAAGTATTCATTTGAGCAATTGCAGTGCTTATGTGACAAATTACACTCTCCTCCTGTCTCCTCTTTTCCTTTCTAGTATGGGAATTCTTAAAACAATAAGCATCATAGAAATCCAGGTCTGCATACTCTGCTTTTCCTTGGAAATTAAGAGACAAGTGGCAAACCAGTTGATTTGAGACATCTGAGAGATCACACACGTGAAAGGCCTATTAACTGAGTTGGGAATTCTTTCCTGCCAAAATTGAGTCTGCCTCTATATTTGTACTTGCTTAGCAAAACACTGCTGCAGTTGCCAAGTTTTGTCCTACTCCACATGTGAGGTTTTATGTAAATTCTTTAATAGCTGCTTTTGATTGCAGGCTCATGACTATTAAAATGTGATGCAGGGGAGGGAGGTCATGGAGCCACTCAAAGCTTGTGAAGTGTGTCAGAGTTTTGTGGTGGGAAGTCTCAGCAGCAAATTCAAGATGGCTAAGTGTCATGGGTTCAGGTAGGTGCCTGCTCAGTGAAGGGTGCAGCTCCAGAGAGCTCAGGGCAGCTGTCTCAGTCCAGTACTGGGAATAAACCTGGGCCCAGGATGAACCTCTCTCCTTGTGCCTCTCCTGCTTTTTCAGTGCCTGGGTATAGCAGCAGCTGCCTGCAGAGAGGGTCTTCCAGGGGGCAAGAGGAACATCTGCTCCCACCAATAATTACATGCAACCTGAACTGCAATTACAGAGCACCAATGCCAAATGCATATGTTAAATAAAGTGCATGACACCAAACAGCCTTGCAGGGTCCTACCTATACATGAGGTGGCTGAGTGCTCTAATGGCAACAGAAATATGAATGCATTTCACTGGAAGAGCTTGGACAAATGCTTTGTTAGGAATCCACACCTACTCCCCCTTCCATTTAAAGGTGACAGAAACTCCCAGAGCCTCAATGATACAGAAATGCCTGCAACAAAACCATTAAAATAATGCTTCAAAATCCTGATATTTCTAAGGCTAAAAGCAAGGCAAAGCCAATCTTCCTTAAGCATAAAAAAACAAACAAACAAACAAACAAACAAAAAAAACCAGGCATAAACCCTTCCCTCTCTTTTCAGGTCCCCTTTAAACAGATTGCACCCCTCCCCCTACAGTAAGATTAAAAAAAAAAAAGCTGTTTAAACAAGCAACAGATGCTGTCCAAACTAACTGCAAGGTAAGTGCATACTAAAGACATACATTGTCTCTTACCTAGCCATATGTCCTTCCCACACATATACTTTGGTTCCAACTTTGGTGTAGTTTTTAAAAAACAGAACATGGAGTGCATGGAGAGGTTGTACTCTAGTAAGTTTTCAGAAAATCCCCTAAGATTTGTTTAATCAATGACAGACCCTAAAAAGTAAACAGTACCAATAAAATGCTTCAGGAAACAGAAATTACCCATAACAGTTGAAGAGATTTGTGAGTATAGAACCGCATCTCTGATGAGATGATGTTGCAGCACAACTGTTGCTTGTAAATTTACTAGAGCATAACTTTAGATTAAACTGATCTTCAAAACTGTTGAAGGAATTTATTACAAAAGTCTCTCCTTTTAATTTATACTAACTTGATATATGTGCCCTAAACAACAAACTCTCAACTTTCCTTTAGAAAGTACTCAAATCTACTTCGTTCCCCCTGGATTCCAAACCTGACGTTCCTTCCCAGGTGGTAAAGTCATATGTTGTCAAACATATAGCTTAACTGTACTAGAACTATTAGAGCTGGAAAATAGGACTTGGAAAATAGCAGCAGTTACACTTTGGCATAGAAAGCTGTTGCTGCTAAGTGTATGCTTGGAGGATTAAGAAAAGATCAAGAGGTAAAAGATCACAGTTCTGACCAGCTATTAGCATCTCACTCCAAAATGTGGACACTCCCATCCTTTGCGTTGATTTTAGTGGAGTAGCTGCAGCAAGCCTGTAAGCCAAAACAGACTGTGGCCCAGTGCATTTAAATATTTCTCTCTTTGCTCAGCTGAATTAATCCAGCTAACCTGAAAATTATCTTTAAAAATCACCAAAGCCTAACTGCATTTTCTGTACTATTAATTAATATCTTGGGTAGCTTTGAATAATTGTTTCCTCCCCCATGCCCTAATTTTCCCTGTGAACCTGCAGTTCACACACTGAAATTGTTTTGAGGTGCTAAGTTCAGAGCATCCTTGGGAAGTCTGTGACAACATCCTGGCATTGCTACTTCTGTGCTGCAACATGGTTCTGTCAGCAGACTGGGACACTGCTCTGGGAAGCTCCTCTGCAGTAAACAGTACTTTGTATAGATAGGATGTCAGCAAGGTCAATGGCAAACTGTTATATCTACACTTCACTGATGAAATTTTGTCAGGTTTTTCCTTGATCTTCTCTCTCTCCCTCATCATCTCCTTCCCCCAGCACCAACTACCATTGGGAGATACACAGCCTTCAAAATACAGGTACAGAAACTATATGGCTACTTTGGTTTAGTAAAAAACAAAAACAAAAACAAACAAAAAAAACCATTAAATTTAATTCTGTAAGTACACAAATCAGTCAATATATTTGGATTCATAGTACTTCTTTGTATACAGTGCTTTTGATCTAAGTTTGTTTAATTCTACAGAATATGTCTGCACTTTGCTGTTAATTGTATTGACTGGCTTAGGCTTCACCTTTGCTTCTCTGTGAAAAATGATAGAAAACCAGAAACCCCTCCTTGCAACAGACACACATCGGGGCAGTTGGCCAGCCAGTCACACAAGTCTGACACTTCCAGAAGTAATCACTGCACTTGTTCTAACCTATAAAACTCTAAATACTTTGTCTAAAAGAAATCCCATTGTTATGGTATAATGCCTGATTATTAAAGCATGTGAGCCAGGTAGCTACTGTGGACAGATGGGTGGGTAGATAATGGGATTTTAGTGTAACTTCAAGCAATAGTGTTTTCTGTTTCCTAGGCCTGGAGGGTTAGACTCTTGCCCCTAAGGAAACTGCCAGGGGAGAAATATCTTCTTCAAAACTATTTAAAAAAAAACACCACTGTAATATGCTTTTTCTTAATAAATATAACTCAAGTCATGCACAAAGATAATTTCTTAAAAGTTTTAAAGACAGTGTTTTAAGGGAATTTGCATGAAAATTCATTTAAAAGTTTCAACAGTCATACCAATATCAAGCTAATAAAACATGCATTCCCCACCACAGTCAGGCTCTCTCAGCATGCTTGAGTAGCCAGACTAGCTTTCTGTTTCACCATTGGTTTGTAAGTACTTGAGTTCTTTGAAATTCAGTATCTTATCTCTAGTAAAACAATGTCTCCTAAAAGAACAAAGGTTGCATCTTACATTTTTGTGTATGAAACACTTCTCATAAATCACCTGCTTTGCCTATCTGATCCCCTCCATGCATTCAGCTGCAACCTGTCTACATCCAGGTTTCTGTAAGCTCTCCTCTTTGTCAGCATGGATTTAGTAGTTTCCTCTGCCCACACCACTGCTGACACACTTTAGAAGGAAAATTCCCTAACTATTTCCCAACTATTATTTCCTAACTGTATTCCCAACTATTCCTGTTACATGGCAATAGTTGATGACCAGTGTGGTCACCTTGTTTACTTCAGCACAACCAGTGATTTCTTAGCCAAAGGCACATTATAAATCAGCTCAAAAGCCATGTGAAACTCACCCACAGAACTATATGCCTAGACAATCACCACTCTTCAACGATTAGACCAGGAATGCACGTCAATAAATTAGCCATCCTTTCAAGTGGGTATACTTTATGGCACCTCTAATGTCAGAAGCATTGCAGTTGACAAGTGGATGAGTATGAAGTTTACACTGGTGGTAATTTGATGGTTACTTCCAGATAGCAAATTGGCCTAAGGAAACAAAGGCTGCCGTAATACATAAGTGGAATGTGAAAGATAAAAAATGAGCTTGGATAGGTGAATTTTCTCAAACCCAAATCTTGCTTCAAGGCTTATAGTGTCCCACTTGATAGTTCCACTGCCCCCATCCCTAGGTTTCCCAGCCATTCATTTAGCATTACACTGGTTCATACTCATTGGAAGTCATCATTACCTTTGGGTCTAACAACAAAACCAAAAGGCAACTCCCAGGTTAACAAGAGACTTGATGCCCTCTATCCTTCCACTCTTTACTTCTACACTGGCTGCACAGATATGCAAGAGAGGATATAATTGTTCAGTTGAAATGATATATAATGATTATCTGTCACTACATTGTGAAAACTAGCTGTCTCTCTCGTAAAACACTTAAATACAGGAGCCTTGACTTGGAGATTTCAGAATGAAGCACTTCCATCTGAGGTGACAAAGTAAAGTATTCATAATCATCAAATTAGGGCTGAGATTTCAGATTTTGACTTACTGATCAGGATCTGAGTTACCTCTTATTCAGTAATTAGCAGGGAAATAAAGAAGAGGTCATCTATGGCCAATAAAAATTTTGCATCTACGCTTAGAGAAGAAAAAGGAAAAGAAAAGCTGGATGAGTAAAGAGAAAAATAATAGCAGTAAGTTGTTTGGGAGTGTCCTGGGTTCAGCAACAGCAATCATTTTTACTATCCTGTCCTGGGTTCAGCAGTAGCAGTCATTTTTAAACCTTCTTAGTAGCTGGTGCAGTGCTGTGTTTTTGACTTTCAGCCTGGGAACAATGCTGATAACACCAATGTTTTTAGTTCTTGCTAAGTAATGTTTAATCCAACCAAGGACTTTTTGACTCTCATGCTCTGCCAGGGAGGAGGGGAAGCCAGGAGGAAGCAGAGAGAGGACACCTGACCTAAACTAACCAAAGAAGTATTCCATACCACAGCACGCCATGCCCAGTATATAAACGGAGGGCAGTTACCTGGAAAGGCTAGATCACTGCTTGTTTAGGGCTGGATATCAGTCATCAGGTGGTGAGCAACTAGATTCTCTCCCCTTGTTATTCCCCTTATCATTACTAATATTGGTGGTAGCAATGGTGGTTTTGTGTTATACCTTAGTTACTGGACTGTTCTTATCTCAGCCTGTGGGAGTTACATTATTTCAATTCTCCTCCCCATCCCTCCAGGAGTGGGGGGAGGAAGAAAGGGGGGAAGTGAGCGAGTGGCTGGTGATTCTGAGTTACTGGCTGGGCTTAAACCATGACAGTTCTTTGTGGCACCCAATGTGGGACACGAAGGGTTGAGATAACGACAGATCTGACCAGAGTGTGTCTAATTGTATTTGTGATAAGAATTAGAATCATAGAGTCATAGAATAGAATCATAGTAACAGAGAATAGTTAGGGTTGGAAAGGAACCTAATATCATCCAGTTCCAACCCCCCTGCCATGGGCAGGGACACCTCCCACTAAACCATGTCACCCAAGGCTCTGTCCAACATGGCCTTGAGCACTTCCAGGGATGGAGCATTCACAACTTCCCTGGGCAACCCATTCCAGTGCCTCACCACCCTTACAGTAAAGAACTTCTTCCATATATCCACTCTAAACTTCCCCTGCTTAAGTTTTAACACGTTAACCCCTTGTCCAATCACTACAGTCCCTAATGAAGAGTCCCTCCCCAGAATCCTTATAGGCCCCCTTCAGATATTGGAAGGCTGCTATGAGGTCTCCACGCAGCCTTCTCTTCTCCAGGCTGAACAACTCCAACTTTCTCAGCCTGTCTTCATACAGGAGGTGCTCCAGTCCCCTTATCATCCTTGTGGCCCTCCTCTGGACTTGTTCCAAAAGTTCCATGTCCTTTTTA
Source organism: Amazona ochrocephala (assembly GCA_039720435.1). Lineage (NCBI taxonomy): Eukaryota > Metazoa > Chordata > Aves > Psittaciformes > Psittacidae > Amazona > Amazona ochrocephala. The sequence continues at coordinate 22,503,412 of CM077908.1, forward strand.
TGTTGAGGACACCAGAACTGCACACAATACTCCAAGTGAGGTCTCACAAGACCGGAGTAGAGGGGCAGGATCACATCCATCGACCTGCTGGTCACGCTTCTTTTGATGCAGTCCAGTACATGGTTGGCTTTCTGGGCTGCGAGCGCACACTGCCGGCTCATGTTCATTTTCTCATCGACCAACACCCCCAAGTCCTTCTCTGCTGCTCTGAATCTCTTCTCTGCCCAACCTGTAGCTGTGTCTGGGACTGCTCTGACCCAGGTGTAGGACCTTGCACTTGGCATGGTTAAACTTCATCAGGTTGGCATCAGTCCACCTCACAAGCGTGTCAAGGTCCCTCTGCATGGCATTCCTTCCCTCCAGTGTATCAACCGAACCACACAGCCTGGTGTCATAGGCAAACTTGCTGAGAATGAACTCAATCCCACTGTCCATGTCACCCACAAAGATGTTGAACAAGACCGGTCCCTACACCAGTCCCTGAGGGACACCACTCATTACTGGTCTCCAGCTGGACATTGAGCCGTTGACCACAACTCTTTGCATGCAGCCATCCAGACAGTTCTTTATCCACCGAGTAGTCAATCTATCAAATTGATGTCTCTCCATTTCAGAGACAAGGATGCCATGCAGGACAGTGTCAAACACTTTGCACAAATCCAGGTAGATGATGTCAACTGCTTTGCCCCTGTCCATCAGGTCCTTAGCCCCATCATAGAAGGTCACCAAATTGGTCAGGCATGATTTCCCCTTAGTGAAGCCATGCTGGCTATCACCAAGCACCTTGTTGTTTTTCATGAGCTTTAGCATGCCTTCCAGGAGAATCTGCTCCAAGATATTGCTAGGCACAGAGGTGAGGCTGACTGGTCTGTCATTCCCTGGGTCATCCATTTTCCCTTTCTTGAAAATGGGGGTTATATTACCCATTTTCCAGTCATCGGGAACTTCACCTGAGTGCCATGATTTTTCAAATATGATGGACAGTGGCTTAGCAACTTCATTTGCCAGCTCCTTCAGGACCCGCGGATGGATTTCATCTGGTCCCATTGACTTGTATACATTCAGGTTCCTAAGGTGGTCCCGAACAAGATCCTCCCCCACAGTGGGCCCAGGGTCCCCACCCTCACCGTCCCCGCGTCTGCCTTCCAAGACTTGGGTGGTGCGGTCAGAGCATTTGCCCGTAAAGACTGAGGCAAAGAAGTCATTAAGAATCTCAGCCTTCTCCAAATCCAGGGTAGCCAGTTCTCCCGATAGCTTCCGGAGAGGGCCCACGGTGTCCCTAACCTGTCTCTTATTGGCAATGTACCTATAAAATCCCTTCCTGTTATCCTTAACATCCCTAGCCAAGTTTAATTCTAAGTGGGCCTTAGCTTTCCTAACCTGGTCCCTAGCTTCTCGGACAACATCCCAGTATTCTTCCCAGGCCACCTGACCTTGCTTCCACCTTTTATAAGCCTCTTGTTTCCTTCGAATTTTGCTCAGCAGCTCCTTATCCATCCAAGGAGGTCTCCTGGCCCTCTTGCTGAACTTCCTTCTAGTTGGGATGCATCGCTCCTGAGCCTGCAGCAGGTGATCCTTGAATATCAACCAACAGTCTTGGGCCCCCCTGCCCTCTAGGGCTGTATCCCATGGAACCTTACTGAGCAGGTTCCTGAAGAGGCCAAAGTCTGCTCTCTTGAAGTCCAGGGCAGTGAGCTCTTCTCACTGTCCTGAGGATCTCAAACTCAACCATCTCATGATCGCTGCAATCAAGGCTGCCCTGGAGCGTTACATTCCCAACCAGCCCTTCCCTGTTGGTGAGGACGAGGTCAAGCATGGCACCTCTCCTTGTCGGCTCCTCTATTACTTGCAGAAGGAAGTTGTCTTCCACACAATCGAGGAACCTTCTGGATTGCTTGTGCCGGGCCGTACCATCCCTCCAACAGATATCAGGGTGGTTGAAGTCTCCCATGAGAACAAGGGCCTGCGAGCGTGAGGCTGCTCCTATCTGCCTATGGAACACTTCGTCCAGCAAGTCCCCTTGGTCAGGCGGTCCGTAACAGATCCCCACAGTAATGTCACCCATCGCTGTTCTCCCTTTAACCCTGACCCACAAACTCTCTGTTGACTGCTCACCTGTCCCCAGACAGAGTTCCATACTCTCTAGCCTATCCCTAACATAAATAGCAACTCCCCCTCCCCGTCTGCCAGGCCTGTCTTTCCTAAAGAGCCGGTAACCTTCCATTCCAACACACGTGTCATAGGAGCCATCCCACCATGTTTCTGTGATGCCTATGATATCATACCCCCGCAGATGTGCACACATCTCTAATTCCTCTTGTTTGTTCCCCATGCTATGGGCATTTGTATAGAGGCATTTGAGCCGAGATCCAATTGAAGCCGGCTCATTGGCTGGAGCAGCTGGAATATCCCTACATTGCTCCGAACGTTTACTATAGGTGCTACCAACCGACTGGGTGTGTTGGGATGGAATGCTGCCCCCCTCCCCCAACACATCTAGTTTAAAGCATCCTTGACCAGTCTGGCAAGCCTCCTACCAAATCCACTCTTCCCCTTCTTTGTCAGACCAGCTCCACCAGCCCCCAGTAGACCTGGCCTACTATATTGAGTCCCATGGTCAAGGTACCCAAACCACTGACTATAGCACCACCCTTCTAACCATTTATTAACCTGCCCAATCCTCCTAGCCTTTTCAAGGTCCTGCCCTGTATCCTGGAGAATTGACGAAAAGACAATCTGAGCTCCAGAGCCCCTAACCACCTCTCCCAGAGCCCTGTAGTCCTTCTTCATGGTCTCCGGGCTACTGCTATCTATATCAGTAGCACCCACATGGATTACCAAGAGTGGGTAATAGTCAGTGGGACCGACTAGAGCAGGCAGCTTCTCGGCCACATCCCTGATCCGAGCCCCTGGTAGGCAACACACCTCCCTTGAGGCTGGGTCAGTCCGGCAGATGGGTGCCTCTGTGCCTTTCAGAGTAGAGTCCCCTACTACTACGACCCACCGCTTTTTCCTGGCAGCACCAGTAGTGACCTTCTTTACCAGTGCACTAGCTGGTTGCGCCTGGTGGGAGCGCTGTTGCTCATCAGCCCCCTGCAGGACAGCAAAGCTGTTCTGGGTGGGGACAACAGATGTAGGAGGAAGCCCCTTGCTTTTAATTACCCTCTTCCTCCTTTTTTTGTTGTTTTTTTCTGTTACCTTTTCCCAGCTTCCTGGGTTAGCAGCCTCCTTTCCTGCACGGGCAACAGTAGACACTCGAGGCCCCGGAACAGTCTGGTCCCGGAGCAAGCAGTGCTGCTCCCCCTCAGCTTCCCTGACACCTTTCAGCCTGGTAACAGCTTCCTGCAGTTCAGCCACCTGCTGCAGGAGGACCTCCACCAGGGAACGCAGAGTGTAGCCCTGCCCATTGCTCACCCTTCCCTTAGGATACCCCGAGCTCTGCACTACAGCCTCCCTTCCCGTCGGCTCCGTCTGGGTGCCTACGCTGGCCACCACCAGCGCAGCCAGAGCAGAGCTCCCAGACCGAGCCTTGCCCGTACGGCGAGTGTTCACCATCCCGCTCACCATCCCGCTCGCCTGCCCGCGCAAACTGCCGCGCAAACTGCTTCGAGCCCGCCCTGTTTGCCCGCCCTGTTCGTTCGCCGCGCTCCGGGTCGCTCGCGCTCCCTTGGGCAGGTTTTTAACCAGTCAGGTCTGCCGCCGGTCCTCCTGGCGCTGCCCCCTCTGAGTCAGCCGCTCGCCTCCGCGGAACTGCAGGCTCCCGGGCAGGCCTTGTCGAGGACTTGAAGCTCCCTCGGGGCAAGTTGCTGCTCCGAGGTGAAGCTCGTAGTCGTCGAGCCTCCCCCCCCCCGATCAGGCGCTGCAGGCCTCCCCTCGCGAGACAGTCACCTCAGCAATGGGCCGGAAAGGGCTGATGATGCCCGGGTTGAATCTGCCGCCGGTCCTCCTGACACTGCCCCCTCTGAGTCAGCCGCTCGCCTCCGCGGAGCTGCAGGCTCCCGGGTAGGCCTTGTCGAGGAAGCTCCCTCGGGGCAAGTTGCTGCTCCGAGGTGAAGCTCGTAGTCGCCGAGCCTCCCCCCCCCCCCCCCCCCCCGATCAGGCGCTGCAGGCCTCCCCTCGCGAGACAGTCACCTCAGCAATGGCCCGGAAAGGGCTGATGATGCCCGGGTTGAATCCTTGTCTCTAAGTTGGAGAGACATCAATTTGATAGGTGGACCACTCGGTGGATAAAGAACTGGCTGGATGGCCGCACGCAAAGAGTAGTGCTCAGTGGCTCAGTGTCCAGCTGGAGACCAGTAACGAGTGGTGTCCCCCAGGGATCAGTGTTGGGACCGGTCTTGTTCAACATCTTTGTGGGTGACATAGACAGTGGGATTGAGTGCGCCCTCAGCAAGTTTGCCGATGACACCAAGCTGTGTGGTTCGGTTGATACATTGGAGGGAAGGAATGCCATGCAGAGGGACCTTGACACGCTTGTGAGGTGGGCTGATGCCAACCTAATGAAGTTTAACCATGCTAAGTGCAAAGTCCTACACCTGGGTTGGAGCAATGCCAGGCACAGCTACAGGTTGGGCGGGGAGGAGATTCAGAGCAGCCCTGTGAAGAAGGACTTGGGGGTGTGGGTTGATGAAAAAATGAACATGAGCCGGCAGTGTGCGCTTGCAGCCCAGAAGGCCAACCGTATCCTGGGCTGCATGAAAAGGAGTGTGACCAGCAGGTCGAGGGAGGTGCTCCTGCCCCTTTACTCTGCTCTCGTGAGACCTCACTTGGAGTATTGTGTGCAGTTCTGGTGTCCTCAACATAAAAAGGACATGGAACTGTTAGAACAAGTGCAGAGGAGGGCCACGAGGATGATCAGGGGACTGGAGCACCTCCCGTATGAAGATAGGATGAGAAAGTTGGGGCCGTTCAGCCTGGAGAAGAGAAGGCTGTGTGGAGACCTCATAGCAGCCTTCCAGTATCTGAAGGGGGCCTATAGGGATGCTGGGGAGGGACTCTTCATTAGGGACTGTGGTGAGAGGACAAGGGGTAATAGGTTTAAACTTAAACAGGGGAGGTTTAGATTGGATATGAGGAAGAAATTCTTTACTGTGAGGGTGGTGAGGCCCTGGAATGGGTTGCCCAGGGAGGTCGTGAATGCTTCATCCCTGGTGGCGTTCAAGGTGGGGTTGGACATAGCCTTGGATGGCATGGTTTAGTGGGAGGTGTCCCTGCCCATGGCAGGGGGGCTGGAACTTGATGATCTTGAGGTCCTTTCCAACCCTTACTATTCTATGATTCTATGATTCTGTGATTTGTGTACGTTCAGGTTCTTATGATGGTCTCGAACCAAATCCTCTCCTATAGTGGGCCTAAGGTCTTCATTCTCATAGTCCCTGCATCTGCCTTCCAAGACTTGGGTGGTGTGGTCAGAGCATTTGCCGGTGAAGACTGAGGCAAAGAAGTCATTAAGAACCTCAGCCTTCTCCAAACCCAGGGTAGCAAGTTCTACCCTTAGTGTCTATACAGGGCCCATGTTGTCCCTAGTCTGTCTTTTATTTGCAATGTAACTGTAAAATCCCTTCCTGTTATCTTTCACATCCCTAGCCAAGTTTAATTCTAACTGGGCCTTACCTTTCCTAACCTGATCCCTAGCTTCCTGGACAACATCCCTGTGTTCTTCCCAGTCTGTCTGTCCTTGCTTCCACCTTTTATAAGCCTCTTTTTTCCCCTCTAAGTTCTCTCAACAACTCCTTATCAATCATAGAATCATAGAATCATAGAATAGTTAGGTTTGGAAAGGACCTCAAGATCGAGTTCCAACCCCCCTGCCATGGGTGGGGACACCTCCCACTAAACCATGCCATCCAAGGCTATGTCCAACCCCACCTTGAACGCCGCCAGGGATGAAGCATCCACAACCTCCCTGGACAACCCATTCCAGGGCCTCACCACCCTCACAGTAAAGAATTTCTTCCTCATATCCAATCTAAACCTCCCCTGTTTAAGTTTAAACCCATTACCCCTTGTCCTCTCACCACATTCCCTAATGAAGAGTCCCTCCCCAGCATCCCTATAGGCCCCCTTCAGGTATTGGAAGGCTGCTATGAGGTCTCCACGCAGCCTTCTCTTCTCCAGGCTGAACAGCCCATGGAGGTCTCCTGGCCCTTCTGCTGCACTTCCTTCTAGTTGGGATGCAACACTCCTGAGCTTGCAGCAGGTGTTCCTTGAATATCAATCCACAGTCTTGGGCCCCCCTGCCCTCTAGGGCTATATCCCACGGAACCTTACTAAGCAGGTTCCTGAAGAGGCCAAAATCTGCTCTCTTGAAGTCCAGGGCAGTGAGCTTGCTGCACGCTCTTCTCACTGTCCTGAGGATCTCAAACTCCACCATCTCATGATCTCTACAACCAAGGCTGCCCTGGAGTGTCACATTTCCAACCAGACTTTCCCTGTTGGTGAGGACGAGGTCAAGCATGGCACCTCTCCTTCTCAGCTCCTCTATTACTTGCAGAAGGAAGTTGTCTTCCACACAATCGAGGAACCTCCTGGATTGCTTGTGCTGTGTCGTACCATCCCTCCAACAGATATCAGGGTGGTTGAAGTCTCCCATGAGAACAAGGGCCTGCAAGTGTGAGGCTGTTCCTGTCTGTCTACAGAGCGCTTCATCCACAGAGTCCTCTTGATCAGGCAGTCTGTAGCCAATCCCCACAGTAATGTCCCCCGTAGCTGTTCTCCCTTTGACCCTGGCCCCCAAACTCTCTGAAAACTGGTCACCTGTCCCCATTGTTCCATACTGTCCAGCCTATCACTGATATAAATAGGCAACTGCCCCTCCCCGTCTGCCGGGCCTGTCTTTTCTAAAGAGCTTATAGCCTTCCATTGCAACGCTCCTGTCATAGGAGCCATCCCACCATGTTTCTGTGATGCCTATGATATCATCCCCCCGTAGATGTGCACACATCTCTAATTTCTTGTTTGTTCCCCATGCTACGGGTGTTTGTATAGAGGCATCTGAGCCAAGCTTCAAATGAAGCCAGCTCATTGGCTGGAGCGGCTGGAATATCTCTACATTGCTCCGAGCATTTATTAAGTCATTGTTTTGGGTTAATAGTCACTCATCACAATGCTGATTTATTGGCTGTCAGAGTTGTTGCGCTTGGTCTCGGAGTTTCAGCATGTCGTACCTTACTTACAGCTGGTATTTGCTGTTTTAGTGTTTATCGTCTGGGGTCCTGGGCTGAGGTTCTTGTTCTGCTGTACTTCATGGTAATGACTTGTAATACAATAGACTCATTGATCATGAAACTGGTCTGGCTTGCGTTCCCAGTGTGGTAATCACCTTTATACTTTGGGAGGTTTATAATGGAAGTGTTTAGCAATTACACATCTTTTTTTTTCTCCTCGGGTGATCAACCTATGAAGGAGATATTCACGTAAACACCTTGCTCCCTCACCAGACTATTTAAAGCATCATTTGAGAGTTCTGAATTTTTTGGATGTCCTTTGAATACCCTTGAGACCTGCCTGCTGATTGTGATGTCTATCAGCATGCTGGTGTACATACGGAATGTGTTTTACCCATGGCCATACTACCCTAGGAAGGGCCCATTTCATCTGATCTAGAAAGTTAAGCAGGTTCAGATTTGGGTCTGGTCTGGGGTTAGATGATGATATAGGAGGACCACCAAGAGATTTTCTCCAAGGCTGGACAGTCACGATTGGCAGGGTGTGTGGGATAGTATGGGCAAGTATCTAGGCCAGTGGGCCCATCCAGTGATTTGGAACTTCACAAATGATCAACTGAAAAATCCAGAAAAAATAGTAAAACACTTAAACGAGTTGCGCTGTTGTCCTGGTCATGCCAGAGAGGTACAAATCATGGCAACATGCTGAGGCTTGGCCTATACTTACAGAGCCCTGTTCAACACTATCCAGTACCTTCAAAGGGAAAAAGATGTCTCTGGATCTGATGGCAAAGCAACAGGCAATGCAGCTACTCCAACTCCAAGCACAGAAGCTACACCAACCCCAGTGACAAGTACAGCAGCTACTCAAACCCTGATCACAACAGACAAGGCAGCTACTCCAGTTCCAATTACAGCAACTACACCAACCCCAGCAACAAGTCCAGCAGCCACTCAAACCCCAACAGCTGCAGACAATGCTGCTGCTGTTGCTACTCAACCCACAAGCACAGCGGCTGCACCAACTCTGACAACAGATACTGCAGCCACTCCCACCCTAGTGAAAGTCACTGCAGCCACTCCAACCACAGTGATAGACGCTGCAGCTAAACCAAAGGACCAGTCAGTGCCAATACCGGTTGCCCCTGTAAGCAAGGGGAAAAGCAAAAGAGAGCCACAAAGAACAACTCATGCAATGTTGCATGAAATGAGTTGAAGAGCCAATGCACTTACTGCACGGGACAGAATATGAACAAGAGTTATTATTAGGAAGAGGAAGAAGAAGAGTTGACTTCTCAACCCCAGACCTCGACCGAGCTGCAGAACATGCAAAAGGTTTTCACCCGTCTTCCAGGGGAGCACATCGTCACCTGGTTGCTCTGATGCTGGGACAATGGGGCCGACGGTCACAAACTAGAAGGTAGGGAAGCCAAGCAGCCGGGATCACTTGCTAGGGAAGGGGGAATTGACAAAGCAATTGCAAAAGAGAAACAGTTCCTCAACCTCTGGAGGTGGCTCTTGGCAGATGTGAAGGAAAGGTTTCCATACAAGGATGATGTTATGAGTCGTTCGGCCAAGTGGACTACACTAGAGAAAGGCATCCAGTCTCTGAGGGAATCAGCCATTGTAGAGATGATCTATCGCAGGCCATATGCCGGGACTGCACCCATAGATGCAGATGAAGTTGAATGTACACGACCCATGTGGTGGAAATTTACACGGAATGCACGCCCATCATATGCCCACTCATTGGCAGCAATAACCTGGCTGTGGAAAAACTGTCCCAGGAGTTCAAACAACTGAGAGACAATCTGTCCAATCTGTCCAGCTCCTCACATGTACCATGGGGAAAGTGACGACAAAATTATTGGATTTTTAATCATTGGAAAAGTCAGGAAGAAGGTCAGCAAAACCTCCACCCTTAGACTTACAAAGGGCTGACTTTGGCCTGTTTAGGATGCTGGTTGGCAGAATTCCTTGGGAAACATTACTGAAGGACAAAGGAGTCCAGGAATGCTGGATGCACTTCAAGAATTAAATCCTTAAGGCACAGGGGCAGGAGATCCCTATGTGTTGAAAATCAAACTGCCAGGGAAGAGACCAGCCTGGCTGAACAGGAAAATACTGCTGGAACTCAGGGAAAAAAAGAAAATTTATCACCTGTGGAAGAAGGGACAGTTATGCCATGAAAAGTACAAGGATGTTGTTAGGTTATGTAGAGACAAAGTTAGAAAGGTGATGGCACGGATGGCACTAAATCTGGCCACTGCCATAAAAGATAATAAAAAGTACTTTTTCAAATCTATTAGCAATAAAAGATGGGCCAAGAAGAACCTCCATCCTCTACTGGATATTAGGGGAAACCTAGTGACTGAGGACAAGGAAAAGGCTAAGGGACTTAATGCTGCTTTTGCCTCAGTCTTTAATAGTCGCACCAACCATCCTCAGGGTAATTGGTTCCCTGAGGTGGATGGCCAAGATGGGGAGCTGATTGAAGTCCCCATAATACAGGAAGAAATGATCAGTGACCTCCTGCTCCACTTAGACATATACAAGTCTATGGGGCTAGATGGGTTACACCCAGGAGTGCTGAAGGAGCTGGCAAAGGAGCTTGCTAAGCCACTCTCCATCATCTGTCAGCAGTTCTGGTCTAGTGGGCAGGTCCCAGAGGACTGGAGGTTGGCCAATGTGATGCCTCTCTATGAAAAGGGCAGGAAGGAAGACCCTGGGAACTACAGTCCTGTCAGCCTGACCTTAGTGCCGGGAAAGGTCATGGAACAGATGATCCTAAGTGAGATCATAAAGCATGTGCGGGAAAACAGAGAGATCAAGCCCAGTCAGCATGGGCTTATAAAGGGCAAGTTCTGCTTGACCAACCTGATCTCCTTCTAAGATAAGGTGACTGCGGGGGATATGGAACAACGCAACACTGATCAATGTGATCAAACGCTGAACACTTTATTGTGCACAAACATCTTTTTTATAAGAAAGTTTCAGAACACTATAACACTCTATCATACTTGATTGGTTAGTTCAGCTTAACTACGTATTAGCAACGGCTTACTGATTGGTCATATTTTAAAAGGTCTATAAATGTCCATAGTGCCAGGCAAGCGAAATCTCTCCTCATTTTGCAACTTGCGGTTTGCTTTAACAGCGAGCAGCTCTTGCTGATCTTGCTTCGTGACATCCTGTTCAGACTCTCTTGCAAGCTGACTTCCTCTTCATGCTTCCTCTTTATGTTAGCACACACTCGTCCTCTGTTTCCTCCTCAAACCACAACATTTCACAAAGCCCTTTGCTCATAGCACGAGCTCAGCTAAATCAAAGGCTGGATTGCTCACATCTCTGTTAACTGAAAGAAATGCTTCCACAATACTCTCTTCTTGTTTTTGAGCAATCCAGATTTGATTTAGCATTTTCTTTACAAGTTTCTTTAATATAGTAAATACAATGGTACATACAAGCAAAATCAATAATACAATGCCTAAAACCTTCAAAGCAATAATTATCCAATTTTGAATCCAAGTCCCTATTCCCCATTTCAAAAAGGTGTTATGGAGCCAGTCATTTAATGGATTTACATTTTTTTGAATTTTCTGAGAGTGTTCTTTTTAGGTAGGTCAATTGTTTGTGAATGCTCTCACTGTGATCAGACAGGTTCACACAACACATACCTTCAAAGTCCTTACAGCCATGACCCTGTGCCAACAGCAAAAAGTCGATGGCTGCACGGTTTTGTAGCAAGGAATGCTGCAGGCTATTTTGATCCATTAATAACTCTTCGAGAACGGCAGTAGTTGTGTTAGCCTGCTTTTCTGCCCAACAAGCTAACTGGGCTACTGTTTTTAAGGCATTTCCTGCAGCTGCTCCAGGGACAAACAATGACAGAGCTACGCGAGCAGCTCTGCTAAGTAATTGAACATTGTCATTACAATCAGGGGTAAGTCCAATTGATCGCTTTGACTTAGAGTGGAAAATATGACTAAGATTTCGCAATTCTGTAAATTTTGGTGCAAAAATAGTCAGTGAGCCCAAATAGCATGGCCCTCCAACAATGTCTTTTGGTATTCCTTGCCATGCCCTATCCCCACAGATTAAAAAGACATCTGGTGGTAGGGCCTTGGCAGATTTGTTATTCCAAAGGAGAGGCACTGATCCAGGCTGGTGAGTAGCTCCGTATGCCTTAAGGGCTGTTGCCTTTCCATCTGTATCATTTACCCCGCAATATTCACCAGCATACCAATAGGCACTATTTTTGGGCGAAACATCTGGTGAGTTTATCGGATGTGGCCAGCCTGCATATTTAGATCCAAACATTATGCAGGTCTGTGTCCAGTTTTGTGAGCTATTCCCAATTGCTTGTGATGCCATTAAATTTAATTCTTGTGGATCCCAAGGGAGTGTTCTAATCAATCCAGATATTAATTTTGCTGAACAATCTGCAACAGTTGTTGATTTACTGCAGTTGTTGGTTGAAAATGCCTTAAAACTGTTCTCATTATATCCAGGTATTCCTATTAGGCATGTTTGAAAAGGATCTGTAGCTGATGCCATAGCAAGACAAAATTCTGACACCCCACTCTCATTGGCCCATGTCACCCACAAATTTTTCCTAGGATTGATTTCATGTAACAAAGACATAGAACTATATACAAACAGCAAAATTAACAGCTTAACCACTAACAGGTTCTTAATCATCACTGACATCTTCTGGTGCAGACGAGATATTTTCTGCTGAATCTCGCCAGGGCCGTATACAACGAGCCGGTATCCACTGGATGCCTTGATTTGTAAGCAAACACATATAACCTCTTCCTGTTAGCTTAACTTCTGCAGGTCCTTTCCATTGACCCGTGATCAAGTCTTTATACTGTACCAAAATTTTTTGGTTAGGTTTTTCTGATAATCCTGATTGCATTGCCAAGCTATGAATGACCATAGGTGGGTCAGTTCTGTCTCCTGTTAATCGCAAATAATTAGCCACATATATTGCCTTTGCCAATCGTTCTGCAGGAGGTAGTGCTTCTGCCCCCTTTTGTTTTAAGAGGAGCTTTTTAATGATTTGATGAGCACATTCAACAATAGCTTGACCGGTTGGGGAATGAGCAATACCTGTAATATGTTTAATTCCCCAAATACCATAAAAATGAGCCATGGATCGGGAGACATAAGCAGGACCATTATCAGTTTTGATAGATTTTGGAACTCCCAAAACGGCAAAACACATATACAAATGACGGCGAACATGCTTTGCTGTTTCTCCTGTTTGAGCAGTTGCCCATAATGCCATAGAAAAGGTGTCAATACAGACATGAATAAATTTTTGTCGACCAAATTCAGAAAAATGTGTAACATCCATTTGCCATAATTGAAGTGGTTGTAAGCCTCTAGGATTAACGCCTAGTCCAAGGCCAAAACCAATTTTTTGACAGGAAGGACAGGATTTTACTATTCCCTGAGCATCTGTAACAGGAATGGCAAATTGTCTAGCAAGCATTTTTGCTGATTGGTAGAAAAATGAGTGAGATTCTCGGGCTTGGGCAAAGCTGTTAACAGGTGGCCCAGCCCAGGCAGGAGAAACTGAAAGATCTGCTTGGTTGTTTCCAATTGAGAGACCATGTGTGAATTGATGACTGCAAATATGTGTGATAAAATAGGGATGAGTTCGAATTTGCAAGAGTCGTAGCAATTTTAGCAAAAGACTGTATAACCAGTTGTTCTTAATTTCTTTTAGGATAGAGCCTTCGATTCTATGAATAATACCTACTACATATAAAGAATCAGAGACAACATTGAGGGGTGAATTATTCCAGTTTTCAAAGGCCCAAATAACAACTTGGAGTTCTAAAGTCTGTAAAGAATCATCTGGAGTTCCAGGAATTAAATGTTTTTGCCATTGTTGCTCATGTTGCCAGACACAGGCTGCCAAGCGTGATCGCTTTCCTGCATCTGTAAAGACTGTGATACCTGTAACTGGTGTTTCAGATCGTTTTGGGAATGTTTCAAAATGCTGATTGCGCAGCAAGGGCAATAGCTTATAAGGAGGGTAGATGTTACTGATTTCTCCATCATACTGGGTCAATGCGGTTTGAAATAGAAGAGAAACTCACAATAACCATTCTAAATATTCCTGAACCAACGGCAAAATAATTCTGTAGGGCTCTCTGCCGGTAATATCAATGATTCTATTTCTGCCTTTCATGATCAGCTGTGATAAGATCTCGGGTTTTGTGACAATCGTTTTTCGTGGTGTTATCGGAGAAAAAATCCACTCTAATATTCTAAGATTGGCAGATGCAGTGTTATCCCACTGTCTAATTATGGCAAAGGGATACAAACGCTGGTTGTCAGAATTTATGATCATGAGTGTAACTGGAAGTGTTAACACAATTCACTGAGCATGGTTGCTATAGATCTTATCCATAATAATTCTCAGTGCCTTTTCCTGCACAGGACCCAATGTGCGAGCTTCATTAGCTTTTGTAGAAGTACCCAGTAACTGGACTAACGGCTTCAGATCATCATTAGTAATGCCGGAGATATTTCTAACCCATTGAATATCTCCGACCAATTTTTGGACATCGTTTAATGTTTTTATCTCAGTAGAGATTTTCAATTTTTGAGGCTGAATAGCACTGTGGGAAATAACCCATCCCAAGTATTTCCATGGTGAAGATTTTTGCACCTTTTCTGGGGCAATTTGCAAACCTTGAGATTCCAAATCCAGCTTTAAACACCTTAAAATTTCATCTTTGTCTAGCTGTTCACCGCATATTAATATGTCATCCATATAATGGTAAACAATAAGTTGGGGAAATTTCTGTCTAAAAGGGTTTAATGCCCAGGCTACAAAGTGTTGGCAAATAGTAGGAGAATTTTTCATACCCTGGGGTAACACTATCCAATGATATCTTTTAGCTGGTTCTGACTTGTTTATGGATGGCACAGAAAAGGCAAATTTTTCTGTGTCTTGTGGGTGCAATGGAATGGAAAAGAAACAGTCTTTTAAGTCAATAATCAAGATTTCCCAATTTTCGGGTAACATTGTGGGTGATGGTAGTCCAGGCTGCAAGGACCCCACCCTCTTAATTCGTTCTAGTACCTGTTTTATAACACTATCATTGTATTAGAATCTTTCTAGTTTTTTGCCTTAGCATTTTCTAGCAGTTGTTGCAAATATGCATACTTTAACATCTGTTTTACAAGTGACAAATATATACAATATAAGGTGTAGTTTCTTATAAACAACTGGCTAGTAAGTACAGGTGGCCTTATACACAAAATCACAGCCTTTAACAAGAGTTACTTTACATGCACATATATTTAAGCTCTTGTAGCTAAGACATTGGGTTTTTCCAGTCGTCTGTCCAGCTCATGGCAAGGCTTGAGAAACTTTGCAGGCAGCTTCCATGGACCTGTAGGTAGGAGGACACAAACATACCCTTTCCCCCCAGGTTATCAGTTCTTGACAAGTAAGTCAGATTAAAAATGATTCCTTAAAGCAAAGGCATTCTGATAAAAGGAATGTGAAGCAGCTGTAGAAGCAAACTGCACGGTGTTAACAGTCAAGGAGTTTGCCATGTTATTAACTATTTTTTTTTCTTTCTTTGCCACCCTGGTGCTGTTTGGGTGGAGGTTGGTAAAGTTTGGATTTTTCCCTAGGTTACCTTAAACATATTAAGCAGGACTGCTCAGCAGCAGCTACAAACGCCTGCCTGTCCAGCAGCAGCTACAGCTGCCAGCCTGCAGAGCAGCAGTTATAAATCTCTGCCAGCAGCACGATTTTTCTATTAACCCTTTTATGCTTAAAATGTTAATCTGCTACCCGTTAAAAACTTTTACATGAACCCAATAAGAAAAAATACACAGAACACTGTCTGCCCTCAACAGACACACACATACACACACATTCATGGGATCCCACAAACACACTCCACACAACTACAATATGTGAAACACAAAATGCAGACAATCATTACTCTCACTATATGGTATCACGTACAAAACATAGTGCAAGGACCCTGTGAAGACAATCAGGAAACCAGCTCCAAGCAGCATAGTTAGGGTTGGAAAGGGCCTCAAGATCATCGAGTTCCAACCCCCCTGCCATGGGCAGGGACACCTCCCACTAAACCATGCCATCCAAGGCTAT
This sequence comes from Amazona ochrocephala, assembly GCA_039720435.1. Classification (NCBI taxonomy): domain Eukaryota; kingdom Metazoa; phylum Chordata; class Aves; order Psittaciformes; family Psittacidae; genus Amazona; species Amazona ochrocephala. Next base: position 22,518,733 of record CM077908.1, read on the forward strand.
GTCCAACCCCACCTTGAACGCCACCAGGGATGAAGCATTCACAACTTCCCCGGGCAACCCATTCCAGGGCCTCACCACCCTCACAGTAAAGAATTTCTTCCTCATATCCAATCTAAACCTCCCCTGTTTAAGTTTAAACCCATTACCCCTTGTCCTCTCACCACATTCCCTAATGAAGAGTCCCTCCCCAGCATCCCTATAGGCCCCCTTCAGGTATTGGAAGGCTGCTATGAGTTCTCCACACAGCCTTCTCTTCTCCAGGCTGAACAGCCCCAATTTTCTCAACCTATCTTCATATGGGAGGTGCTCCAGTCCCCTGATCATCCTCGTGGCCCTCCTCTGCACTTGTTCTAACAGTTCCATGTCCTTTTTATGTTGAGGACACCAGAACTGCACACAATACTCCAAGTGAGGTCTCACGAGAGCAGAGTAGAGTGGCAGGAGCACCTCCCTCGACCTGCTGGTCACACTCCTTTTCATGCAGCCCAGGATACGGTTGGCTTTCTGGGCTGCAAGCGCACACTGCCGGCTCATGTTCATTTTTTCATCAACCCACACCCCCAAGTCCTTCTTCACAGGGCTGCTCTGAATCTCCTCCCCGCCCAACCTGTAGCTGTGCCTGGCATTGCTCCAACCCAGGTGTAGGACTTTGCACTTAGCATGGTTAAACTTCATTAGGTTGGCATCAGCTCACCTCACAAGCGTGTCAAGGTCCCTCTGCATGGCATTCCTTCCCTCCAATGTATCAACTGAACCACACAGCTTGGTGTCATCGGCAAACTTGCTGAGGGCGCACTCAATCCCACTGTCCATGTCACCCACAAAGATGTTGAACAAGACCGGTCCCAACATTGATCCCTGGGGGACACCACTCATTACTGGTCTCCAGCTGGACACTGAGCCACTGAGCACTACTCTTTGCGTGCGGCCATCCAGCCAGTTCTTTATCCACCGAGTGGTCCACCTATCAAATTGATGTCTCTCCAACTGAGAGAGAAGGATGTCATGTGAGACAGTGTCAAAGGCTTTACATAAGTCCAGGTAGATGACATCAACTGCTCTGCCCCTGTCCATCAGTTCCGTAGCCCCTTCATAGAAGGCCACCAGATTGGTCAGGCAGGATTTCCCCTAAGTGAAGCCATGCTGGCTGTCACAAAGCACCTCACTGTTTTTCATGTGCCTTAGCATGCCTTCCAGTAGAATCTGCTCCAAGATATTGCCAGGCACAGAGGTGAGACTGACTGGTCTGTAATTCCCTGGGTCATCCATTTTCCCCTTCTTAAAAATGGGGGTTATATTTCCCTTTTTCCAGTCCTCGGGAACTTCACCTGAGTGCCATGATTTTTCAAATATGATGGACAGTGGCTTAGCAACTTCATTTGCCAGCTCCTTCAGGACCCGCGGATGGATTTCATCAGGTCCCATGGACTTGTATATGTTCAGGTTCCTAAGATGGTCTCGAACCAGATCCTCTCCTACAGTGGGCCCAGGGTCTTCATTCTCACTGTCTCTGCGTCTGCCTTCTGTCGTGGTTTAAGCCTATAAACCCATACAGTCGCTCTCTCACACACTCCCCACTCTTTCTTCCCTCCGCTCCTGGAGGGATGGGAAGGAGAATCGAAAGAATACAACTCCCACAGGTTGAGATAAGAACAGTTTAGTAACTAAGGTATAACACAAACCACTACTGCTACCACCAATAATAATAATGACAAGGCAGATACAAGGAAAAGGAGAATACAATAGCTCACCATCAAATATCAAGCCCGACCACCCAGTGCACCCCCACCAGTAACAATAATGACAAGGCAAATACAAGGGAAGGATACAATTGCTCACCACCGAATATCAAGCAGTGCACCCCCACCGGTGCACCCCCACCGGTGCACCCCCACCACCGTTCCGGGTCTCTGCTCCCCGTTCTACATCCTGGACATGACGTGCTGTGGTATGGAATAATCTCTTTGGTTAGTCTGGGTCAGGTGTCCTGTCTCTCCTTCCTCCAGGCTTCCCTTCCTCCCTAGCAGAGCATGAGGCTCACAAGTCCTTGGCCAGCCTAAACATCACCAAGCACTAACTGAAAACACTGGTGTTATCAGCACTGTTCCCAGGCCCAAAATCAAAAACACAGCGCTGCACCAGCTACCAAGAAGTAGAAAAAATGACTGCTACTGCTGAACCCAGGACACCTTCCAAGACTTGGGTGGTGTGGTCAGAGCATTTGCCAGTGAAGACTGAGGCAAAGAAGTCATTAAGAACCTCAGCCTTCTCCAAATCCAGGGTTGTCAGTTCTCCCGATAGCTTCTGGAGAGGGCCCACGGTGTCCCTAACCTGTCTTTTATTTGCAATGTACCTGTAAAATCCCTTCCTGTTATCCTTAACATCCCCAGCCAATTTTAATTCTAACTGGGCCTTAGCTTTCCTAACCTGGTCCCTAGCTTCTCGGACAACATCCCTGTATTCTTCCCAGGCCGCCTGACCTTGCTTCCACCTTTTATAAGCCTCTTTTTTCCTTCGAATTTTGCTCAGCAGCTCCTTATCCATCCAAGGAGGTCTCCTGGCCCTCCTGCTAAACTTCCTTCTAGTTGGGATGCATCGCTCCTGAGCTTGCAGCTGGTGATCCTTGAATATCAACCAACAGTCTTGGGCCCCCCTGCCCTCTAGGGCTGTATCCCATGGAACCTTACTGAGCAGGTTCCTGAAGAGGCCAAAGTCTGCTCTCTTGAAGTCCAGGGCATTGAGCTTGCTGCATGCTCTTCTCACTGTCCTGAGGATCTCAAACTGGACCATCTCATGATCGCTGCAATCAAGGCTGCCCTGGAGCGTCACATTTCCAACCAGCCCTTCCCTGTTGGTGAGGACGAGGTCAAGCATGGCACCTCTCCTTGTCGGCTCCTCTATTACTTGCAGAAGGAAGTTGTCTTCCACACAATCGAGGAACCTCCTGGATCGCTTGTGCTGTGTCGTACCATCCCTCCAACAGATATCAGGGTGGTTGAAGTCTCCCATGAGAACAAGGGCCTGCGAGCGTGATGCTGCTCCTGTCTGCCTATGGAGCGCTTCGTCCAGCAAGTCCCCTTGGTCAGGCGGTCTGTAACAGATCCCCACAATAATGTCACCCATCGCTGTTCTCCCTTTAACCCTGACCCACAAACTCTCTGTTGACTGCTCACCTGTCCCCAGACAGAGTTCCATACTCTCTAGCCTATCCCTAACATAAATAGCAATTCCCCCTCCCTGCCTACCGGGCCTGTCTTTCCTAAAGAGCCGGTAACCTTCCATTCCAACACACGTGTCATAGGAGCCATCCCACCATGTTTCTGTGATGCCTATGATATCATACCCCCGCAGATGTGCACACATCTCTAATTCCTCTTGTTTGTTCCCCATGCTATGGGCATTTGTATAGAGGCATCTGAGCTGAGCTCCAATTGAAGCCGGCTCATTGGCTGGAGCAGCTGGAATATCTCTACATTGCTCCGAACGTTTACTGTAGGTGCTACCAACCGACTGGGTGTGTTGGGATGGAATGATGCCCCCCTCCCCCAACACATCTAGTTTAAAGCATCCTTGACCAGTCTGGCAAGCCTCCTACCAAATCCACTCTTCCCCTTCTTTGTCTGACCAGTTCCACCAGCCCCCAGTAGACCTGGCCTACTATATTGAGTCCGATGTTCAAGGTACCCAAACCCCTGACTATAGCACCACCCTTCTAACCATTTATTAACCTGCCCAATCCTCCTAGCCTTTTCAAGGTCCTGCCCTGTGTCTTGGAGAATTGACGAAAAGACAATCTGCGCTTCTGAGCCCCTAACCACCTCTCCCAGTGCTCTGTAGTCCTTCTTTATGGTCTCCGGGCTACTGCTATCTATATCAGTAGCACCCACATGGATTACCAGGAGTGGGTAATAGTCAGTGGGACCGACTAGAGCAGGCAGCTTCTCGGCCACATCCCTGATCCGAGCCCCTGGTAGGCAACACACCTCCCTTGAGGCTGGGTCAGGCCGACAGATGGGTGCCTCTGTGCCTTTCAGAGTAGAGTCCCCGACTACTACGACCCGCCGCTTTTTCCTGGCAGCACCAGTAGTGACCTTTACCAGTGCACTAGCTGGTTGCGCCTGGTGGGAGCGCTGCTGCTCATCAGCCCCCTGCAGGACAGCAAAGCGGTTCTGGATGGGGACAACAGATGTAGGAGGAAGCCCCTTGCTTTTAATTGCCCTCTTCCTCATTTTTTTGTTGTTTTTTTCTGTTACCTTTTCCCAGCTTCCTGGGTTAGAGAGCCTCCTTTCCTGCATGGGCAACAGTAGACACTCGAGGCCCCAGAACAGTCTGGTCCCGGAGCAAGCAGTGCTGCTTCCCCTCAGCTTCCCTGACACCTTTCAGCCTGGTAACAGCTTCCTGCAGTTCAGCCACCTGCTGCAGGAGGACCTCCACCAGGGAACGCAGAGTGCAGCCCTGCCCATTGCTTACCCTTCCCTCAGGACAGCAGCGCAGGCGCTCTCTACACCCCGAGCTCTACACTGCAGTCTCCCTTCCCATCGGCTCTGTCTGGGTGCCTACACTGGCCACCGCCGGGGCAGCCAGAGCAGAGCTCCCAGACCGAGCCTTGCTCGTACGGCGAGTGTTCACCATCCCGCTCACCACCCTGCTCGCCTGCCCGCGGAAACTGCCTCGAGCCCGCCCTGTTTGCCCGCCCTGTTCGCCCGCCCTGTTCGCCCGCCCTGTTCGCTGCGCTCTGGGTCACTCGCACTCCCTTGGGCAGGATTTTAACCAGTCAGGTCTGCCGCCGGTCCTCCTGGCGCCGCCCCCTCTGAGTCAGCCGCTCGCCTCCGCGGAGCTGCAGGCTCCTGGGCAGGCCTTGTCGAGGACTTGAGGCTCCCTCGGTGCAAGTTGCTGCTCCAAGGTGAAGCTCGTAGACGCCGAGCCTCCCCCCCGATTAGGCGCTGCAGGCCTCCCCTCGCCAGACAGTCACCTCAGCAATGATGATAAGGGAAATAACAAGGGAAGAGAATACAACTGGTCGCCACCCGCCAACTGATACCCAGCCCGACCCGAGCAGTGATCTAGCCCTTCCAGGTAACTGCCCCCAGTTTATATAGTGGGCATGACATGCTGTGGTATAGAATACCTCTTTGGCTAGTTTGGGTCAGGTGTACTGCCTCTGCTTCCTCCCGGCTAACCCTCCTCCCTGGCAGAGCATGAGACTCAGAAAGTCCTTGGTCAGAGTAAACATTACTGAGCAGCAATTAAGAACATTGGTGTTATCAGCATTGTTCCCAGGCTGAAAGTCAAAAACACAGCACTGCACCAGCTACTAAGGAGAAAAATGACTGCTACTGCTGAACCCAGGACACAAGGATACAATTCCCCAGCAGCAATACAGAAGCCAAACATTTGCTAGTAAAAGTGGGCAATGTCTGTGAAGACACAATGATTAAAAAAATGTCATTCCTTACATATGGAAATATATATTAAAAAAAACCAAACTGATATCTTCCACTGTTTGCAACTATAGTCATCTCTGTTTTTTCTCCTGTTGACTCTATGTGCTTTTGGGCATGTAAAAATAAGGAGAAGTTACTATTTTAATTTAGTCATTTGGCAGAATCTGAGTTGATCTAATTTACTTTATCTTCAAGAAGTTTTAAGAGTTTGATGTGCTGATCTGGTTTCAAATGTAGTAGAAGCAAAAGCCTGAAACAGTTCACACTGTCACTTTTAAAAGAAAGGAATAGTTGTTCCCATTCTAAAACAATTATTTAGATAGTTCTCGTTCATCTTTGATTTCTCTACATGTGGAATTTAAGCTCTTTTGCAAACAATGCAGAACAGCATGACTAGCTGATATAATGTATAGGAAATGACTTGTGAAGCTAAAGCAAACAGTTGATGTGCTTGCAAGATAAGTGTCAGCTTGCAGAAATAGCAAATAACAGTGACACTATTCCCTCCTCTGAAAGTGTGTGCACTGTGCAAAGACCTGCTGCTAATTTTCACTCAGCAAGGGGGGATGCCATTGAACTTGTTACACAGTGAAGCTGGTTATGACATTTGGCTTTGTACTGGATATTCTGTTGCCTACCAGTCTAAGAGAAGACTTTTTTTTTTCCCCAGCTAAAAGTAGCACTTTGTTAAGCATATTAAATAATTCCACATGAATCATTCCTCCAGGCTGTTATTTAGCTCATATACTTCGGAATCTATGGTTGAACGAAGTACACTATGGAGTAAAATATCATTGGCATCAACATGCTTTTTAAACTCTTTGGACTAATTCTCTGGTTCTTTTGCTAGCAAATGCCCTTATTTGGACTGGGAAAAATGCCTTAGGTTTTCTTTTTTTTAAAGCAGTCCCAGGAATCTTGATAGCCCAATTTGGTCTATACAAGAATTTTAGAGCAAAATATGCTTTGTGTCCAAACGCAAAAGTGTCACTTCCAACAGAACAACGAAACTAAGCACAGACAAAAAATGTTTTCCTAACTTTTATTTCTCTTTTAATTTGAAAGCAATTTATTTTAACTCTTCCTGCCAGGCAGCAAAGTGCAGACTTTGTAGAAAAGTCAGGCACAGAAAAGAAAGGCAAGGCTTTTTCAGAGTTCAGGGGTTTTATTTTTTTAAGATCAGCATGAGCTTTACTCATACTTCCTTTTTCTATTCCCATGTTTTCCAGTTCAGCTTTCATGGTCAGAGGGTCTCCAACTCCAGGGAACAACAAAGAAATATATTAATTGGATGTGGCACAGCAACTGTGTGAGTTTATCCCAATTTGTCAATGCTGGCAACTGTTTCCCCTCATTAATCCCATCACACTGGCTGGTGGCCACTGATTTGACATGTCCTGTCTGAGCAGAAATTACTATTCAGTGGCCAATCCCTCATTCCTTACTCACTTGGGCAGTTCTGCTGCAATCAGCAGGATTTCTTATGTTCATCAGAGCTGGAAGGGTCCACCTGAATATCCTTTAGTAAGCCAACATGAAAAAAGGGAAGGTGTGGTTGTCGTGGTTTAAGCCCAGCCAGTAATTCAGAACCATGCAGCTGCTCACTCACTCACTCCCTTCTTCCCACCCACTCCCAGAGGGACTGGGAGGAGGATCAAAAGAATGTAAATCCCATGGGCATAAGAACAGTCTGGTAAGGTACCATACAAAACTACTACTACTATTACCACCACTAAAAATAATGATAAGGGAAATAACAAGGGGAGATAATATAAAACTAAAAGGGGAAAAGGAAAAAAAAACAATAAACACAAGTGATGCACAATACAATTGCTCACCATCAGCCAACTGATACCCAGCCTGACCGGAGCAGTGATCTGGGCCTCTGGATAGCTCCCCCCAGTTTATATACTGGGCACTCCGGGGGGGGGGGAATGGGGAGAAGAATTGAAAGAATGTAACTCCCACGGGTTGAGATAAGAACAGTCCAGTAAATAAGGCACAACACAAATCACTACTGCTACCACCAATAATAACAATGACCAGGGAAATACAAGGGAAGAGGATACAACTGCTCACCACCCGATGACTGAGCCGTGAACTGAACTGTTCTGGGTTCCTGCCCCCAGTTTTTACATCGTGGGCATGATGCACTGTGGTATGGAATACCTCTTTGGACAGTTTGGGTCAGGTGTCCTGTATCTGCTTCCTCTCGGCTTCACCTCCTCCCTGGCAGAGCATGAGACTCAGAAAGTCCTTGGTCAGACCAAAACATTCTAAGCCATAACTATAAACATCGATGTTATCGGCGCTGTTCCCAGGCCGAAAGTCGAAAACACAGTACTGCACCAGCTACTAAGAAAGAGAAAAATGACCGCTGCTGCTGAACCCATGACAGTATCCACTCCTTATTCCATACCATTCACGTCATGCTCAGATCCCATATTTTCAACATACCATCACATATATATATACATCCACACACACACACAGAGGGAGAGAGATCATCCCTCAGTGCATGGATCAATCCCTACAAAGCTGCGGAGTCCATTCGGTCCGTGACGTCAAGCTTCATCTCCTGTAACAGTCCTTCAGAGCAGGGGAGGCCATGTGCAGTGTTGGATCGTTGCCTGCTGATGCTGATCGTTCCTTTACTGCAGAACTCGTCCGGTTTCATTAAAGTTCACTCTTTGTTGGGATGATGGTCAGAAGGCCATTCGCTGATGACTTGAAGACATCTAGTTGGTGGGCTATAAAAGTAATACATAGCAGGCAACAGCATACAATTGAGTTCATTGGCTGTTTTCCCCTAAAATCAAATCCCCTTGAGGTACACATCGGACTTCCCCATCTTCCCGCATTACTCACCAAGTATATCTGGGTCCCTGAGCAAAAGCAATCCCACATGTGGGTTTGCCTTTACCTGAAGCAGGAATAACCCAGACTGTCTTCCCCAGCAAATTTTTTATATGCACCACGGAAACTTTGTCCCCCTCCACGGTGTGTAGAAGTTCTGACTGGGCTGGACCAGCCCTGTTGGCAGATCCTCTGGTGTTGACCAGCCAAGTAGCCTTTGGTGAATGTGTCTTCCAATGTTTGAAAGTCCCACCACCCATTGCTCTCAGTGTAGTTTTCAGTAGCCTACTGTACGGTTCGATTTTCCCAGAGGCTGGTGCATGGTAGGGGATGTGATATACCCACTCAAAGCCATGCTCTTTGGCCCAAGTGTCTATCATGCTGTTCCGGAAATGAGTCCCATTGTCTGATTCAATTCTCTCTGGGGTGCCGTGTCGCCACAAAATCTGTTTCTCAAGGCCCAGGATAGTATTCCGGGGAGTGGCGTGGGGCACAGCATATGTTTCCAGCCATGTGGTGGTTGCTTCCACCATGGTAAGCACATGGTGCTTGCCTTGGTGGGTTGGTGGGAGTGTGATATAATCAATCTGCCAGTCCTCCCCATATTTGTACTTCAGCCATCGTCTTCCATACCAAAGAGGCTTTAGCCGTTTAGCTTGCTTAATTGCAGCACATGTTTCGCAGTCATGGATAACCTGGGCAATAGTGTCCATTGTTAAGTCCACCCCTCGATTACAAGCCCATCTGTATGTTGCATCTCTGCCCTGATGAACTGAATTGTCATGGGCCCACTGGGCCAAAAATAATTCACCCTTATTATACCAATCGAAGTCCATCTGAGCCACTTCAATCTGAGCAGCTTTATCCACTTGTTGGTTGTTCTCGTGTTCCTCAGTGGCCTGACTCTTGGGTACATGAGCATCTACATGGCGTACCTTCACCACCAGGTTTTATACCCGGGCAGCGATATCTTGCCACAGTGCAGCAGCCCAGATGGGTTTACCTCTGTGTTGCCAGTTGCTCTGCTTCCATTGCTGCAACCACCCCCACAGGGCATTCGCCACCATCCATGAGTCAGTATAGAGACAGAGTACTGGCCACTTTTCTCGTTCGGCAATGTCCAAGGATGGCTGGATGGCTTTCACCTCGGGAAATTGTCTCGATTCACCCTCTCCTCCATCAGTTTCGGCAACTTGTTGTCAAGGACTCCATACAGCTGCCTTCCATCTACGATGCTTTCCCAAAATGTGACAGGACCCGTCAGTAAATAAGGCATATTGCCTTTCACTTTCTGACTGTTCATTATATGGCGAGGCCTCTTCAGCATTCATCGCCTCCTCCTGCTCCTCTGTTGCTTCAGTGCCAATCACTTCCGAAGCAGCTCGAACCACTTCATAGGCTGCCAGTATCTCTTTTTCAGTTGGGGTATAGTTGGCCTCAGATCCTCTGTATCCGTGCCTCCAAAAGCTGAGGGGTCGACCTCGAGTCTCCCCTGGAGCTTTCTGCCAGAGGCTCCAGGTAGGACCATTCTCCCCGGCTGCGGTGTACAGTACATTTTTACATCTGGTCCAGTCCAGACTGGTCCAAGGGCTACTGCATGAACTATCTCTCTTTTAATTTACTCAAAGGCTTGTTGTTGCTCAGGGCCCCATTTGAAATCATTCTTCCTCTGGGTCACATGATAGAGAGGGCTTACAGTAAAATTGTAATTCGGGATGTGCATCCTCCAGAACCCCACAACACCCAATAAAGCTTGTGTTTCTTATTAGTTGGTGGCGACATTGCTGTTATCTTGTTGATTACGTCTGTGGGGATCTGGCGACATCCATCTTGCCATTTTATCCCCAAAATTTGAATCTCCTGTGCAGGTCCCTTGACCTTACTCCGTTTTATGGCAAAACTGGCTTTTAGCAGGATTTTGATTATTTTCCTCCCTTTCTCAAAGATTTCTTCCACTGTATCACCCCACACAATAATGCCATCAATGTATTTCAGGTGTTCTGGATCTGGCCCCTGTTCCAGTGTGTCCTGAGTTAAGCAGTAGCAGTCATTTTTCTCCTTCTTGGTAGCTGGTGCAGCGCTGTGTTTTTGACTTTTGGCCTAGGAACAGTGCTGATAACACCAGTGTTTTCAGTTACTGCTTGGTGATGTTTTGGTCTGACCAAGGACTTGCTGAGTCTCATGCTCTGCCATGGAGGGGGGGAAGCCGGGAGGAAGGAGACAGGACACCTGACCCAAACTGACCAAAGAGGTTTTTCCATACCACAGCACGTCATGTCCAGGATGTAAAAACGGAGGGCAGAGACCCAGAGTGGTGGGGGTGCACTATGGGGGGTGCACTGCTTGGTTGAGCTGGGGATTGGTGGTGAGCTATTGTATTCTTTCCTTGTATTTGCCTTGTCATTTTTATTATTGGTGGTAGCAGCAGCGGTTTGTGTTATACCTTAGTTACTAAACTGTTCTTATCTCAACCTATGGGAGTTGCATTCTTTTGATTCTCCTTCCCATCCCTCCAGGAGCGGAGGGAAGAAAGAGTGGGGAGTGAGTGAGAGAGCGACTGCATGGCTGAGAGGCTTAAACCACGACACAGTGCAGTCTGGATCAGACCAGGGCAGATGGTAGGGCTGTGTTTGCACCCCTGGGGCAGTCGGTTCCAAGTGTACTGAACGCCCCTCCAAGTAAAAGCGAACCGTGGCCTGCACTCTGCTGCCAAAGGAATTGAGAAAAATGCATTGGCAATATCAGTCATGGCATACCACTTGGCTGCCTTTGACTCCAGTTCATACTGAAGTTCTAGCATGTCCGTTATGGCAGCACTCAAGGATGCTGTAACTTCATTCAGGCCACGATAGTCTACTGTTAATCTCCAATCTCCGTTAGACTTTCACACTGGCCATATGGGGCTATTAAAGGGTGAGCGGGCCCTACTGATCTCTCCTTGACTCTCTAATCTACGGATCAGCTTATGGGTGGGAATCAGGGAGTCTAAGTTGATGCGATATTGCCATTGGTGCACTGTTGTGGTCAGATTGGCACTTGTTGTTCTTCGACCTTCAGCAACCCCACAACAGAAGGATCCTCTGAGAGGTCAGGCAAGGTGGACAGCTGCTTCATTTCCTCTGTCTCCAAAGCAGCAATACCAAAAGCCCATCGGTACACTTTTGAGTCTTTGAAGTACCCTCTCCTGAGGTAGTCTATGCCAAGGATTCATGGTGCCTCTGGACCAGTCACAGTGGCGTGCTTTTGCCAATTCCTTCCAGTCAAGCTGATTTCAGCCTCCAGTACAGCCAACTCTTGGGATCCTCCTGTCACTCAAGAAATATAAATGGGTTCCACCCCTTGATAGCTGGATGGCCTCAGTGTACTCTGTACACTGGTATCTACTAGAGCCTTATACTTCTGTGGGACTGATGTGCCAGGCCATTTGATCCACACAGTCCAGTAAATCCGATTGTCCCCTACCTCCACCTGGCTGGAGGCGGAGCCCCTCTAATACTCATCACATTGGTCACTCACATCTTGTTGACAGGAATTATTCCTTATCACAGGAGCTGAAGTAAAATCGGCTCTTCCACTACATCTGGGAATCTGCTCACCAGAGACTAAAGCCGCAGCCTTCATGGGGTGATCAGCCTTGACCTTTGTTCTCCTCTTCAGTTCTCTCACCCATTCCTCCAAAACTGAAGTAGGCTTTCCATCCCACTTCGTCATGTCTTCTCCGTGATCCCACAGGTAATACCATAGGGTGGCCTGTGGTTTGTACCTCCCATATCTTCTCTCTTGAGCAATAGGGTGCCTTCTGTTACTAGCTGAGATATGTGTTGGTACACATGAGGAGCTGGATGGATCGTCTCTCAATTCTTTGAGGTCCTGGGACAGTTTTTCCACAGCTGAGATGATGGAAGGGGTGAGATTGTCTTCGAACTCTCGGAGTTTATGAATCATTTCATCCACTGTTGGTGGTATTATGTCATTCCAGGTTACTGTTGCCAATGAGTGGGCATATGATGGGCGTGCATTCCGTGTAAAGTTCCGCCACATGGGTCGTGTACATTCGACTTCATCTGAATCTATGGGTATATCCCCATTATTCGACTTGATATTGTAGATCATCTCTACAATGGCTGATTCCCTCAAAGACTGGATGCCCTTTTCTAGAGTAGTCCACTTGGCCGAACGACTCATAACATCGTCCTTGTATGGAAACCTTTCACAGCTTCCAAGAGCCGGCTCCAAAGGCTGAGAGGCCGTTTCTCTCTTGCAATTGCTTTGTCAATTCCCCCTTCCCTAGCAAGTGATCCCAGCTGTTTGGCTTCACTACCTTCTAGTTCATGACCATCGGCCCTGTTGTCCCAGCATCGGAGCAACCAGGTGATGATGTGCTCCCCTGGCTGATGGGTAAAGTCTTTTTGCATATTCCATAGCTCGGCTGAGGTCCGAGATCGGGAAGTCACCTCTTCTTCTTCTTCTTCTTCGTCATGTGATGATGACTCCTAGTCAGATGCTGTCCCAGGTGGTGGGTATGTTGTTTCTTCATCTTGCTTTATCTTTCTTGCCTCTTTTTTGGTTTTCCTCCTGCGTACAGGGGCAATTGGTATTGGTACTTGTTGATCCTCTGGTTTAGCTGCAGTGATTATCACTGTGGTTTGGGTAGCTGCTGTACTTGTCACTGGGGTTTGAGTAGCGGCTGTACTTGTCACTGGTGGTGGTGTAGCTGCTATACTTGGAGGTGGAGTAGCTACGCTGCCCATTACTGCTGAAGTTTGTGTAGCTTATATACTTGTCCCTGGGGGTGGTGTAGCTGCTGTGCTTGGAGCTGGAGTAGCTGCCCTGTCCGTTACAGTTGAAGTTTGAGTAGCTGCTGTACTTGTCCCTGGGGGAGGTGTAGCTGCTGTGCTTGGAGCTGGAGTAACTGCGCTGTCCATTACTCCGCCCTCAGATCCAGGGACATTTTCTTCCTTTTGAAGGTCCTGAATGATGTAAGGAAAACAAGTGCCAGGAAAACATAGGGTTAAAACACTCTTAATTTAACTTAGGTCTAAGAGAATAAGGTTTGTGTTGTCAGTCTGTGGCGTGATAACAGAATTCAGTAGTCTTACTAACAAGAGTGAATTATTTCTTTTTATCCTTCTAATGAGTGAATTCTTTCTTACCATCCTTCTAATTTATCAGTTAGTTTGGAGACAGTGACTCCCGAACATCTGCTAGCTTGGGATACTCCTTGTCTGCCCATCCTGTCCTGCTTGCAATAAATTTTGTATGAAGGCCACACTGCTCTAAATCTTTGCCAGCTCTCAGAAACTTGCAGATACTAAAAAAGCGAGAGGAGTAGCGCACCCCCAAGCTTTACCAACCTCCACCCAAACAGCATCAGGGTGGCAGAGAAAGAGAAAAAATGGTTAATGACACAGCAACCTCGTTGACTGTTAACTGTGCAGTTTGCTTCTGCAGCTGCTTCACATTCCTTTTTATCGGAATGCCTCTGCTTTAAGGAATCACTGTAACCTGTCTTACTTCTCAAGAACTGATAACCTTGGGGAGAGGGCATGTTTGTGTCCTCCTACCTACAGGTCCATGGCAGCTGCCTGCAAAGTTTGCCAAGCCTCGCCACGAGCTGGACAGACGAGTGGAAGAACCCAGTGCCTCAGCTATAAGAGCTGACTGTGAATACCCCAAGCAGAATGAGGCAAAACATCACTTGGGGGCAACTGAAAAGTAACAGCTTAAATATGTGTGCTTGCAAAGTAACTGTTAATAGAGGCTGTGATTTTGTGTATAAAACCACCTATACTTACTAGCCAGTTGCTAATAAGAAACTACACCTTGTATTATATGGATTTGTCACTTGTAAAACAGATATTAGAACATGCAAATTTGCAGCAACTGCTAGAAAATGTTAAGGCAAAAGCTAGAAAGATTCTAATACAATGATAGTGTTATAAAAAGCACGCAAAGAGGGTAAGAGAACTCCACTGGTAAGAAATTTCCTTGGCTGGTCCCTCACTGCCACTGGCATTTTCAACATGCTACTACACCTGGTAGTATACATACCACAAATGTAAATCTGTATGTGCTTTGCCATAATAACGATTTGGATAAAGCAGGTGAAATTCTGCATTGACAATGAGGTTAAATCTGTCACAAACAGCCATACCCTTACCTCCGTCTAAAATTACCAATATTTGGCAATACCCGTGTCGTGGTTTAAACTTCATAAACCCATACAGCCGCTCTCTCACTCACTCCCCACTCTTTCTTCCCTCCTCTCCTGGAGGGATGGGAAGGAGAATCGAAAGAATGCAACTCCCACAGGTTGAGATAAGAACAGTTTAGTAACTAAAGTATAACACAAATCACTACCGCTACCACCAATAATAATAATGACAAGAGAAAATACAAGGGAAAAGAATACAATTTCTCACCATCCAATATCAAGCCTGACCATGCAGTGCACCCCCACCAGTGCCCCCCACCGTGCACCCTCACCACCCTTCCGGGTCTCTCCTCTCCGTTTTTGCATCCTGGACATGACTTGCTGTGGTATGGAATAATCTCTTTGGTTAGTCTGAGTCAGGTGCCCTGTCTCTCCTTCCTCCCGGCTTCCCCCCTTCCCTGGCAGAGCATGAGACTCAGCAAGTCCTTGGCCAGCCTAAACATCACCAAGCACTAACTGAAAACACTGGTGTTATCAGCACTGTTCCCAGGCCCAAAATCAAAAACACAGCGCTGCACCAGCTACCAAGAAGGAGAAAAAATGACTGCTGCTGCTGAACCCATGACAACCCGTTGCCTTCAGCAACACTTACAGGGGTTGATGGGGTGGTAATGGAATTGGAAAAGAGGGATATCATTAAACAAATTCACTCAACTTATAATTCCCTGGTGAGGCCTATAAAGAAACCCACCGGACAATGGCATTTCATAGTAGATTATCAACAGTTAAACACCAATACTACACCTCTAACTGCAGCAGTCCCAAATATTGCCGAAATTGATGTTAAGGATATGTTTTTCATGATTTTCCTCCTTGTGAGGACAACTGGTGTTGGTAAAAATGCCTCAAGTACCCATGGTACTAATTACTCCTAAAAATCCCTATGCACGGGAAACCAAAGACTGTTCAGGAAAAGTACGCCAGATTAGCACCCAGTGGATTTTCACCTTCCTTTTAACCCCGCCGGTCCAAAGGCCGAGCATGTGTTCTTTTCTCCTTTTGTTCGCAGGAATTCTAGATGAACTGCACGTGGACAGACAGACTGGCCTACACTGAACTTGAGTGCATCCAAGAAATCTTGTCACTCATCCTAGACGTAATAGTGATAGTATTATTTACATTCGTAATCATTTGCAAACCTAAGTTTAAAAAAAAAAAAAATGGTAAATCGCAGAATTGAATCAATATTATGTTTCTACAGACCTGCAGTAACCCTGGTCTGAGACTCATGCAAAATACACCAGGAGCATGGGATTAAACACGGGAAATGTAGAATTAGATTCTAACAAAGACTTAAATCTGTCAACAGTGATGATACATGGGTCAAGAAATAAAAGTAGGATGTAGAGTTATAAATGGATCCACCCACGAACGAATAAGTCAGATCTCCGTAACCAAAATAGAAATAACAAATAAAAATCTGTACTGTGGAGAGATGGGATTGTTGGTCCAACTTTACTTTGGTCCAACCAGTCTTTGCAACCTGCCTCTGGGCATAAGACAACGTAGGGCTGTACTTTGCCTTATGTCATTAAAAATAACCCATCATACTCCCTCAAACGTGTGGAACAATCGATGCAAATTAACATCTCTGCAATCAAACCCGCATGTTCACCATTCCTGGATACATCGTATGCAGGATGGTCAACATGGTTACATGGACAAACCCTCACCCCCTTAAGACAATCAAAGAGAAATGTAACTGGCATCTTAGGAACAGGGTTAGGAGTCTTAAATAGCATAGATGCGGAAATCCTAGCCAACAAACTAGCCACAATAACCCGAGACCTGACTAAATTGAAATACCCTTTACAGTCTTCTCTTATGGCTTTGGGAAATCACCAATGGTTTTTATCGAATATATTACCTCGATGGGAAGAAACGAGTGAAAAAGACCACCAGCTAATCATAAATATGTCGCCCAAAACAATGTTTCTCTGGCTCTTGGCTGTATCCAAGCCCAGCTATGGATACAATCAGTAACTGCCGCAATTATAAGGGAAGGTGAAGCAGGTACCTTACCCACTGAAATTCGGAAAGTGGTCTGGGATAATGCAATTGAATTTGAAGAGAAATTCCAATCTTGGTGGCACCTGGTTAATTTCACTTATGATCCCATTGAGAGTAAAGTCACTACTTTTGTCCTAACAATACGCAATGCTTCGGTACAAAACATGTACCCAATCATTGTGCTGGGATTGAATCACCATGGAACCATACTCTATCCAACTGAACATAGAGTATGGGCACAATATAGCAATAAATGGCAAACCGTTGACGTTGACGCGTGCATCACGCGAAACCAACAAGGATTCATTTGTGAAAGCAATACCATTAAGACACAAGACATTTGTCTTGACACATTTTGAAATACATCCCAATGAAAATCCTGAAACCGTGCCTGTATATAATGGAAAAGGATGTGTGTGCATGAGAACTCTTTGTAACTCCATACTAATAGAAAATGTTGCTCTGGATCTCACTAATCACTCAAACCCTTGTATTTGCAATTTTACTAACATCACTGGATGTGATTTTAATTACTCAGCTCCTGTCACTTCTCAGCAATTGTTCCAATCAAGATATACGTTACTCAATGACTTGCTATTCACTCCTATTGGAATGAACCTCACCTTGGTGAGAAAGCTGCTACACCATGAAGATTTGAAACAGTTGCTGACCCAGGCCAAGGAGAAAGGTCAAAGGACTCTGATCACTGTCCACCACGATACAGAAGAAGTCCATCAGGTGTTAGAAAGAGTCCAGAAAGATGCAGAACATAAATGGTGGGACGCTCTCTTTGGATGGTCACCAACTGCCACAGGAGTTTTAAATAAGATGCTTCACCCTGCTGTGATTTTGCTAATACTCACTGTATTAGGTTTTGCTTTGACAATCGCTTTGTATGTTAGACTTTGGATCATGTTAAAACGCTTAACTAATTTGGTATCCCCGCAAGATGTATATATACTTAGCAACCCTCACTCAAAAAGTGTATGGGACATTCCAAATTCCTCTTAAAAAATGTGAAGCTTGAGTGACTATAGTCACGGGGTGGATTATGTGGAATAATTAGAAAATATGGGACAATTAGGAATTAAACTTATCTTTGAAATGTAGCATTGTCCACACATAAGGGAAAAACGGACTTTCAAGGCCTCTCAGGGCGAGATGCAGACGCACCTGGTATGCCAGGAATGTGCACTCCACAGCGGTTCCCGTGACAACGTGGATGAAGGGTGGAGCGAGGTGAAGATCTCGCAGTTACGCTTTGTCCTAACTTCAGCACAAAGACGGGAACGAGATGGTACAAGAAACTGATAAGCTGTGTAACTGGCAACACTGACCAGAACGAGATGGTGCAAGAAGCTGATAAGCTGCGTGGTAGAGTGAGGTAGAGACCTTGCAAAAGCCGATAAGCTGCACACTTCCTACCCTGGGCCAGCAGCCTGTCTTCTTTTGACAGAATGCCGTCCTCAGTGTGGACTTTGCTTCATTATAACGTCATTATAACACCCATCTCCAATGCGACCCCCCCCCAAAATGAGATCACCCCTCTCTGAGTAATAATAATGGAATGTATGACTAGAGTCACTCAAGCTCCACCTTAAAGATAAAAAATAATATAAAAAGACCCAAGGAAGAGGGGGATATTGGGGAGGATACCATCGTGGACGAGTCAAGGAAAATAACATCAACCGACTCCTGGGACCGGTCGACGGGCTGGACCTCTCTCCCCCCCCATAGGGACGCCTGTGGGTAAGACTTGCACTGTATTCGGTGCTTCCCTGGGAAAACTTAGAATCTCTATAGAGTTACTTTTACTGGCATCTGTATATTTTATAGCTATGCTGTGTTAACTTTATCAAGCGCTTGTATTCATGTAATCATTATTCGCACGTGCTTTTGCAGACAGTCTCTATCACCGGCAGTCCATAAGAACCTGTGTCTATTGTGTCAATAAACTAATTTTCGCACTGAATACAACCCCATTTCTCGTTGTGGTGCACTATCGGTGAATCCAGATCAGTAAGGTTCGAAATAGCGAACGCGGCCGGACTGGTAGTTGCATATTGGAGCCATTTCCTGTCCTTCCTCTAATAAAGCAAGGGGTTTGTTTCCCACTATCAGTGAATCCAGATCAGTAAGGTTCGAAACAGCGAACACGGCCGGACTGGTGGTTACATATTGGAGAACAAAACAAGGGGTTTATTTTCCCCTTTTAACGTAACAGTTGACCACCCGAGGAGGTGAAAAGAGATGTGTAATTGCTAAACACTTCTATTATATACCTCCAAAGTATAGAGTTGGTGACCACATTGGGAACAAAAGCCGGGTCAGTTTCATGGCCACTGATTCTATTGTATTAAAAATCAGTTCAGTAAAGTACAATGTAACCAGAGCCTTAACCCAAAACCCATGCCTGAAAAATGTTAAGATAAGAAATACCGGCTGTAAGTAAAGTATCCTACGTTGAACCTGTGAGAACCAAAGCAACAACTTTGAAAGCCAATAAATCAGCATTGTGACGAGTGGCTATTAACCCTGTCATTATCTCAACCCTTCGTGTCCCATGTTGGGCGCTAAAATAGAACTGTTGTGGTTTAAGCTGCAAATCACGCAGCCCACTCGCTCACTTCCCCCTCTTTCTTCCCCCCCACTCCGAGGGGGGTGGGGAGAAGAATTGAAAGAATGTAAGTCCCATGGGTTGAGATAAGAACAGTCCAGCAACTAAGGCACAACACAAATCACTACTGCTACCACCAATAATAGCAATGACAAGAGAAAATACAAGGGAAGAGGATACAACTGCTCACCACTCGATGACCAAACCATGAACTGAACTGTTCTGGGTTCCCGCCCCCAGCTTTTACATCGTGGGCATGATGTACTGTGGTATGGAATACCTCTTTGGTCAGTTTGGGTCAGGTGTCCTGTTTCTGCTTCCTCCTGGCTTCCCCTCCTCCCTGGCAGAGCATGAGACTCAGAAAGTCCTTGGTCAGACCAAAACATTCTAAGCTGTAGCTATAAACATCAGTGTTATCAGCGGTGTTCCCAGGCTGAAAGTCGAAAACACAGTACTGCACCAGCTACAGACAGGTTATTTTTTCCCTCTATTCCCTGTTCAAGAACTCCTGCTGATCTTCCCAGCATGCAGTGCTGTGTGACCCTTAACATCTGGCAATGATTAATTTTCTTCCCACTTTTAAATCTGTCCAGTATCCAGGATACTGTGTGTGTCTAGTACGATACAACTTGAAAGAAACAGAAACAGTCAGTTACCTGGCCCTGAAAGCCTGGTTATGGATTCAGAGGGCTTTCTGTTCACTGGTGTGTTTGAAAAACAGCACTAACTAGAATGACACAGATCTTATTGAACTTGATCCAGATCTTAGGTCCCTTCTAAGCAAACAATGCAATTATGGGAAACACCATTTTCAGCAGACACATGCGGTATTGTGTAGAAGAAGGCTGTTGGCTGAAGCCTTACACAACATGACATACATTAAGGACCTGACACCTCCTGACAGCTGTTTCCCCTTTGTGCTCCGTTCACCCTGCTGTACCATACTGCTGCAAAGGTCCGAGCCCTACCGGGGCCTGAGCTCTTCTCACTCAACTCCCATCATGTTAGGAAGGGATCCTGCACATGTACATGTACATGAGGGCTGGTGTATAGGCTTCAGTGCCGTGATTGTCTGGGGTGAGAGCAAAAGCAGAGGTGGTGTTTGCAAGTGAATTTTATTGGCCAAGTGATAGCTGGGGGGTACTAGGACTGTTTTAGATGCCTGTATACTAAGAATACTGGTGTCAGATGTCCTTATTCTGCTCTCAAGCTTCAGTAGACTTCCCATGTGATTTTTCAAGAATAATTTTAATCCCTGCCTCAGTTTCTCATATTTGAAAATAAAGACAGTGTCATGGGTTCAGCAGCAGCAGTCAATTTTTTCTCCTTCATAGTAGCTGGTGCAGTGCTGTGTTTTCGACTTTTGGTCTGGGAACAGCGCTGATAACACCTATGTTTATAGTTACGGCTTAGAATGTTTTGGTCTGACCAAGGACCTTCTGAGTCTCATGCTCTGCCAGGGAGGGGGGAGAAGCTGGGGGGAAGCAGAGACAGAACACCTGATCCAAACTGACCAAAGAGGTTATTCCATACCACAGCACGTCATGCCCAGGATGTAAAAAAAAAAACTGGGGGCCGGAACCCGGAAGAGTTTTTTTTTTAGTTCACAGCTCGGTCGTCGGGTGGTGAGCAGTTCTATCCTCTTCCCTTGTATTTCTCTTGTTATTATTATTATTGGTGGTGGCGGCAGTGGTTTGTGTTGTACCTTGGTTGCTGGGCTATTCTTTTCTCGACCCATGGGAGTTGCGTTCTTTTGATTCTTCTTCCCATTCCCCCCCCTTGGAGTGGGGGGGAAGAAAAACTCTTCCCTTGTATTTTTCTCTTGTCATTATTATTATTGGTGGTAGCAGTGGTGGTTTGTGTTACACCTTAGTTGCTGGACTGTTCTTAACCTGTGGGAGTTGCATTCTTTCGATTCTCCTTCCCATCCCTCCAGGAGCGGAGGGAAGAAAGAGGGGGAAGTGAGTGAGTGAGCAAAACTGTGCGTGGCTGAGAAGCTTAAACCACGACAGACAGTAACTTCTTTGAGGTACGGGAGACTTAATTAGAGTTTTCAGAGAGCTTCATTTTGCCTGTATGAATATGAAGTATTGCTAGGCAATTATTTATATCTGTGTATTAAAGACCAGCTGCCAGCTGTGGAAGAGGGAGGAAGGAGGTCATGTTGTGCAGAAGGTTTTTTTAGATTGCTTAGATTCAGGATGCCTGTGATCTATTTGCAGTTTGGCAACTTGCATGGGTAAATTGCCAACTGCTCTAAACTTCCATTTCCTTGCATGCAAATGGAGGATAAGCTAATAGCCTTCTTTGCAAAAAACCCTAAATCTCTTAACATTTGAAGATGAAAGGTGTCATGGTTTAAGCCTCTATAAACTCACACAGTCGCTCTCTTACTCACTCCCCACTCTTTCTTCCCCCAGTCCCAGGGGGATGGGGAGGAGAATCAAAAGAATGCAACTCCCATAGGTTGAGATAAGAACAGTTTAGTAACTAAGGCATAACACAAACCACTGCTACTACAACTACTACTAATAATAATGACAAGGCAAATACAAGGAAAGAATACAATAGCTCACCATCAATCCCAACCCGACCAAGCCGTGCACCCCCACCGGTAATAATAATGACAAGGCAAATACAAGGAAAGGATACAATTGCTCACCACCCAGCCCGACCAAGCAGTGCACCCCCACCCTTCCAGGTCTCTGCCCTCCGTTTTTACATCGTGGGCATTACGTGCTGTGGTATGGAATACCTCTTTGGTCAGTTTGGGTCAGGTGTCCTGTCTCCTTCCTCCCAGCTTCCCCTCCTCCCTGGCAGAGCATGAGACTCAGCAAGTCCTTGGTCAGACCAAAACATCACCAAGCAGTAACTGAAAACCCTGGTGTTATCAGCACTGTTCTCAGGCTGAAAGTCAAAAACACAGCGCTGCACCAGCTACTAAGAAGGAGAAAAAATGACTGCTACTGCTGAACCCAGGACAAAGGCAAAAATAAACAACTGTTTTAAATCCTGGTTGAATAGAATACATGCACTGAACTTAAACTACTGTTACATTTACATTTAAGGCAAAATATCTGAAAGTCAGTTTCTCCTTCACATACCTATTGAATGTTGAGTTCAGAGTCTCTCTGTCTCACATGACACGCACTCCTCAAATAGTTATCTCCAGAGAAGTATTATGTTCTAGCTCTTCATGTATTTCAAATAACTACAAGGCCATTTATTTTCGATTTCAAACCAAAATAGTCAAATAGAGCGCGTGGCCCTTTCTAGTTGCTAAGCAACACTTTGTAACATGCATCCTGCATTTTGCTGTGCCATTTAGCAATTTGCACAGGATCTCATTCGTTCATTTCCAGCCTAGTAACAATGGTTACGATATTTCAAGTGCCAGTATAGATCAAAGTATTTCCTGGAAGGATAAACATGTTAACTAGCAGAGAGTGAATGAAGCACAAGCCTTTTAGTATAAAGGACTTGGCATGTCATCCATTGGCAAAGCTATTCCAGTGAATGCCATCTATACCCAACAGATGTGCCACTAAGGAGTTATCTTCTTTCCAAAGTATTACTTTCTGTGCTGGTGTGACTGAGTAAGGATGATAGCTGCTGCTGAGCTTTGTAAGCAGCTGAGACAAATGATGTTGTCAGCCATGGCAGTATCTGGAGATCTCTGCTGACTTCACTTGAGCTACTTCAGTTTGGCATCCATATAACAAATGGCAGAATTATATTAAACTGCTATATTTTCTTCCTTTGCCCTTTATGAACACTTACAAACAAACCAACCAGAGTCTAATGACTGATTATTTAATATTACTTGTCTCTGATAAACTCCAAGTGTTATGCCGAATGAAAGTTGTCTGTATAGAATCACAGAATCATAGAATGGCTAGGGTTGGAAAGGACCTTAAGATCATCTAGTTCCAACCCCTCATTCCCCTTCATACCCTCAGCCACGTAGTCCCCCACAATTCCCCCTTTTTCTTTTTCAACAAAAAAGGT
This sequence comes from Amazona ochrocephala, assembly GCA_039720435.1. Classification (NCBI taxonomy): domain Eukaryota; kingdom Metazoa; phylum Chordata; class Aves; order Psittaciformes; family Psittacidae; genus Amazona; species Amazona ochrocephala. The sequence continues at coordinate 22,541,882 of CM077908.1, forward strand.
CGTGTTTATCATCCGCTGCAGGCCTCTTTGCAGACAGGAGAACAAACACGGTACCACAAGCATAATACAGACAAGAACAAACAACATTGCAAGTCCGCCTTTTATCAGAGATACAGCCCAGCCTTCCAGTCCCCAGGAGCTCAACCACTTTCCCAGTCCAAAAAATCCATCATCCTCCTGCAGTTTCTGAGTTTGTTCCATCGATTTCTGAAAGCCAAGCTCTTGCTCTGCGGTTAGTTACTCCCCTCGACTTGTTCACTCCTCTGGATGCCTTCTGCTCCCTCATTCTTCAAGGATAAGCTTTGATATCTTCAAGGCTAAGTTCTAAATTCATCCCCTCAGTCACGTAGTCCCCCACAGTGTAGGACCTTGCACTTGGCATGGTTAAACTTCATTAGGTCAGCAACAGCCCACCTCACAAGCATGTCAAGGTCCCTCTGGATGGCATTCCTTCCCTCCAGTATATCAACCGAACCACACAGCTTGGTGTCGTTGTCAAACTTGCTGAGAGCGCACTCAATCCCACTGTCCATGTCACCAACAAATCCCTGAGGGACACCACTCGTTACTGGTCTCCAGCTGGACATTGAGCCATTGACCACAACTCTTTGCATGCGGCCATCCAGCCAGTTCTTTATCCACCGAGTGGTCCACCTATCAAATTGATGTCTCTCCAACTTAGAGACAAGGATATCGTGTGGGACAGTGTCAAACGCTTTACACAAGTCCAGGTAGATGACACTGTTATAAATACCCAGAGCCGAATTAGCAGCAAGAGTAATTTATTGCTAAAATAATGAGAGGTAATAAGCAAAGCAGCGCTGGGTGCGCGGGGAGTCTCTGCTCCACCAACACACACACTTCAGGCACATACCAATCCCCCTTTTAAACAATCAAAGTATACATATTCATTGTAGTTTCACACTACGTAAATTGTCTCCCGTCTCTCATGTTAATTAGTTTCGAAATGTCGTCCCGCATGCGCACTGCCTCCTGGTGGTCTTGGGCAGGGGTCTCTGGATGAAGTCTCAGTCACCTTTGTACAGACTTTTTCTTTGAACTTTTTACCTCGCTGACTCAGTGCATGCGCAGTCCATTTCTTCCCGTTTTCCATCTTTCTTAGGTTAATATCAATCTTCCCAGATGCTCATTATTCTTTAGACAATGTAAAGGATATTGCGGTCTGACATTTACAAACTACTTCTTGTTTTAAGACTGACCAAGCATTTATGTGGTCTTACATTTACAAACTACTTCTTGTTTTAAGACTGACCAAGCATTTATGTGGTCTGACATTTATAAACTACTTCTTATTTTAAGATTAACCAAGCACTGTATTTCATCATTATTAATTCATTAAACACAGACAATCATTATTAACTCAGTAAGCACAGGCAATCATTTTTATCAGCAAATTGATAGTTACATTTATTACAACACCAACTGCTCTACCCCCGTCCATCAGTTCCATAGCCCCATCATAGAAGGCCACCAAATTGGTCAGGCAGGATTTCCCCTTAGTGAAGCCATGCTGGCTGTCACCAACCACCTCGTTGCTTTTCATGTGCCTTAGCATGCTTTCCAGGAGAATCTGCTCCAAGATTTTGCCAGGCACAGAGGTGAGGCTGACTGGTCTGTAGTTCCCTGGGTCATCCATTTTCCCCTTCTTGAAAATGGGGGTATATTTCCCTTTTTCCAGTCATCGGGAATTTCACCTGACTGCCATGATTTTTCAAATATGATGGACGGTGTCTTAGCAACTTCATTTGCCAGCTCCTTCAGGACCCGCGGATGGATTTCATCAGGTGCCATGGACTTGTGCATGTTCAGGTTCTTAAGATGGTCTCAAACCAGATCCTCTCCTACAGTGGGCCTAAGTTCTTCATTCTTCTTCATGTCATCTACTTAAGGCTGGTTTAGGCATCTCTCTCAGTAGCTTTCCATGCTAACTTTCTCAAGGCTTCTGCACGTACATGAACTTTAGTAACCCTCAGGCGAGGCCTCAATGCCTGCGGGTCACTACCTTACAATTGTCAAGCAATTGTCTGGATTGCTCACATGCCCATTCACAGTCAAATAGCTCTCCACACACATCAGTTAATATCTGTATTCATCAAATGTTCATCAGACTGGCTGGCAAGTTCAAGCACTGTTGGAATGGGAACAGAACAGAAACAAATAGAGAACACTTGCCTGAGGTTCATTGCCCTGACAAACCAAACTCAACTCAGTATTCAGAAACTGTGAAGAAAGCAGATCTGTATCAAGGCAGTGTTTGACTGCAAAATCATAGAATAGTTAGGGTTGGAAAGGACCTTAAAATCATTCAAGTTCCACCTCCCTGCCATGAGCAGGGTCGCCTTACACTAGACCATGTCACCCAAGACTCCATCCAACCCCGCCTTGAACACCACCAGGGATGGAGCATTCACAGCTTCCCTGGGCAACCCATTCCAGTGCCTCACCACCCTTACAGTAAAGAACTTCTTCCTTATATCTAACCTACACTTCCCCTGTTTCAGTTTGAACCCATCACCCCTTGCCCTATGGCTACAGTCTCTAATGAAGAGTCTCTCCCCAGCATCCTTATAGGCCCCACTGGAAGGCTGCTCTGAGGTCTCCACGCAGCCTTCTCTTCTCCAGGCTGAACAGCCCCAACTTTCCCATCCTGTCTTCATACGGGAGGTGCTCCAGTCCCCTGATCATCCTCGTGGCCTCCTCTGGACTTGCTCCAGCAGCTCCATGTCCGTTTTATGTTGAGGACACCAGAACTGCACACAATACTCCAAGTGAGGTCTCACGAGAGCAGAGTAGAAGGGCAGAATCACCTCCTTCGACCTGCTGGTCACGGTCTTTTTGATGCAGCCCAGGAGACGGCTGGCTTTCTGGGCTGTGAGTGCGCACTACTGGCTCATATTCATTTTCTCATCGACCAATACCAAAGGTTGCTTTTAGTGCAGAAAAATGTCTAATCATTGGGGGGACATTCATGCCTGTGTGTAAATCAAAACTGGATAATGGTAAAATATTTAAGACAAACAATGCTTTGTTGACTCATGCATTTGGGGTCTCCCCTATCATTTCCCCTTTTTGTTTTACTAGCATGTTTTTTACAATTTGCTGTATCCGCTCTATCACTGCTTGACCTGTGTAATTAACATAACCACCCACTACTCCAGGCAGCATTATTTCAGTAAGATTAGTCTGATTTGAAGTCACTTGAACCTTTATAACACGTGGCATACCAGTGAATGCTACACACCATGTAACAGGTCGGAATAATGGGGGATTTAACAAATGTGCCCAGTATACTTGTCCATTACCCATGGTCACACATAATAGAACAGATATTACAAAGATTTCTGTCGTTGTTTCTTTCTGTCGTTGAGTTCTGGGGCTTTATACGTTTTGCTGGCAGCCAGTATGGTCCTGTTGCGAGCAGTACACAGCCGTATCCTTGACCCCATGTCAGCAATGGCTCTGGTCCTTTCCACTCATTATCATGTAGGTCTTTACATAGAACCGGTGGGTTGGGCAAGGAATTGTCTGTCAGATGTCACAAGCGCTGTATTGTGGAAAGAGAATCAAAACGAGACAAATTTAAAAAATTTAGTACAAATTGCACTTTTGCTAACTGTTTGTGTGGAGAAAATGCTTGCGTTCCCCTTTTTGTTTTTTGTTCTGGGTTCAGCAGCAGCAGTCATTTTTCTCCTCCTTGGTAGCTGGTGCAGCACTGTGTTTTTGATTTTGGGCCTGGGAACAGCGCTGATAATACCAGTGTTTTCAGTTACTGCTTGGTGATGTTTAGGCTGGCCAAGGACTTTCTGAGCCTCATGCTCTGCTAGGGAGGAGGGGAAGCCAGGAGGAAGGAGAGACAGGGCACCTGACCCAGACTAACCAAAGAGATTATTCCATACCACAGCACGTCATGTCCAGGATGTAGAACGGGGAGCAGAGACCCGGAAGGGTGGTGAGGATGCACGGTGGGGGGTGCACTGCTTGATACTGGGTGGTGAGCAATTGTATCCTTCCCTTGTATTTGCCTTGTCATTATTGTTACTGGTGGGGGTGCACTGCATGGTCAGGCTTGATATTGGATGGTGAGAAATTGTATTCTTTTCCCTTGTATTTTCTCTTATTATTATTATTGGTGGTAGCAGCAGTGATTTGTGTTATACCTTAGTTACTAAACTGTTCTTATCTCAACCTGTGGGAGTTGCATTCTTTCGATTCTCCCTCCCATCCCTCCAGGAGCAGAGGGAAGAAAGAGGGGGAAGTGAGTGAGAGAGTGACTGTATGGGTTTATAAGCTTAAACTACGACATTTTTAAAGAAAAATTTAGAGCATATCATGGGTTCATTCTACAAAGCTTTGACCTGTAGGAGAATGGGGGATACTAGCAACATGAGAAACTCCCCAAGCTTGCAAAAAAGACAAGACCTTCACTGACACATAAGCAGGGCCATTGTCTGGGTATTTTTTTCCACTGTGGAACCCCTAAGGATGCAAATGCGCGCTGCCAATGGCGAATAACATCCCGGGCAGAGTCACCAGTATGAGAGGTGGCCACAATAGCAGAAGAAAATGTGTCTATGGATACATGCACATACTTCTGTTTGCCAAATTCAGCAACATGTGTAACATCTGTTTGCCAGATCTGTAATGCTTGTAAACCCTGAGGATTAGTGCCAAAATAAGTAGGAACATGTTGGCCTTGATAGTCAGGGCAGGCAGCAACGATGGCATGTGCTTCACTACTGAAAATTTTAAACTGTCGCTTTAGAGCACAAGAGCCTTGGTGGAAAAATTGATGAGATGCTTGCGCTTGTTGTTTTATATTGGGAACAGGTCCAAGGGCAACTGCAGATACCAGTGAATCTGCCTTTGCATTACCTTCTATTATAAAACCTGGGAGGGTGGTGTGACTCTTAACATGCATAATATAATAGCGATATCTCCATTTCTGTATTGTTAGCCATACTAATTTCAGGATCCCAAATAACTTTTCATTGGACACTCGTCCCGAAACTGCTTTGTCTAATCGTTGTACCAACCCAGCTATGTAAGCAGAGTCAGTAACAATGTTAACCGTATCAAGAAAATGTTGAAACACCATTGCTATTGCTCTAAGCTCTACTACTTGGGGTTATCCTTCTTGATATTCTATTCAGTGCTGCCAGTGAAAGTTTTCTTTTCACACAATAACAGCTTTTCTGGATTTCCCTGAGCCATCTGTAAACATCGTTGGCTCTTCCACTGGATGGTTCTCTGATAACAGGGGAGGCCATCCCTCACATCAAAGTCTGGCATGGCATGTGTCTCCATCGCTCAACGCCTGCTGGGTTGCTGCCAACAGTGGAGCTAAAGGTTCTTCTTGGTGGCAAACACAGAGGCCAACCCAGTCTTGCCCTTGACTGTGGTAGCAGGCATTTGGCCTTGCACCTCGTTGTCAATGCAGAGTTTCACCTGCTTCATCCAGTAACAAATCGCTTCTATGGCAAAGCACGTACAGATTTACATTAGCAGTATGTATACTACAGGGTGCAGCAGCATGTTGAAGATGCTAGTGGCAGTGAGGGACCAGCCAAAGAAATTTCTTACCAATGGAGTTCTCTCACCCTCTGAATTTGTTCCATTGTCTGCTTTATAACACTACCACTGTATTAGAATCTTTCTAGCTAGTGATTCCTTTAAGGAGAGGCATTTTGATGAAAAAGGAACATGAAGCAGCTGCACAAGTAAACTGCACAGTGCTAATAGTCAAGGAGTTTGCTGTGTCATTACCCTTTTTTTTTTTCTTTCTCTGCCACCCTGATGCTGCTTGGGTGGCGGCTGGTAAAGCTTGTGGTTGCACTACCCCTCTTGCTTTTTCAGTTAGCAGTTCTTGTTCCGACCGATCTATCTGTTCCTCCAAGGCCTCCTCCCCTGCGCCCAGTGTGTTGCAGGCCTCTTTAGGCTTTGTTTGTGGTGTCTCTACGAACTGCTCCAATACTTCAATAGATCGAGAGTTGTTTTTTTTTTGTTGCTTTCATTTTTTCAAGGCTCCGGTGTCCATCCTGGCCGTTCCACTGATGGAGCACTGGGTGCCAAATCAGATGGCAGCTTCTTTTGAACATGGTTACCCTTTTTTTTTTTTTTTTAAAGTCATTCACCCTGCTTTATGAGACTAGAACCCCCTGCTTGGCAGCAGCCATAAATGCCTGCTTGCTCAGCAGCAGCTACAGCTGCCTGCTTGCCGATCAGCAGCCAAAAATACCTGCCGGCTGTTGACGCAGAAGTCCCGGACACAGCACACAGACCAATATGATCAGGCTTGTGCCAAAGTTTATTGCACAGATAGCTCAGTATATATAGGCACTCTACTTGTCTATCATTAACACACACAAGTCTAATTGGATACATGTATTATTCACACGGCTAAATACAGAATAGGATTCACTCAGTAACAGCTTAATGATTGGTTAACTATGACAGCATATGCTTCAAGGTTACAGTTAACATTCCTCCTCTGCGTATCTCTCTCAGTAGTTTTCCGTGCTAACTTTTCCCAAGGCTTCTGCACGTACATGAACTTTAGTAACCCTCAGGCGAGGCCTCAATGCCTGCGGGTCACTACCTTACAATTGTCAAGCAATTGTCTGGATTGCTCACATGCCCATTCACAGTCAAATAGCTCTCCACAAATCCCTCTTTTTGTTTTTGAGCAATCCAGACCCGATTCACAGCACGAGATAGCATACTGACAATACACTTCCATAAACAACAAAAGATTAAAACAGTAAGAATCAATACCATTAAAACTGTTAAACCTTGTTTGATTAGTACTCCTAGCCAACCACCAATACCCCAAACCCTGTAATAATCTCTGAAACCAATCCCAATCCAAGAGCACTTATAACTTTCTATGTATAGATTCAGAATGATCAGAAAGATTCATACAGCACATTCCTTCAAAATCTTCACATCCGTGACCTTGGGCTAGTAGTAAAAAATCAATTGCTGCTCTACTTTGCAGAGTAGCATGCCTTATACTATCTACATTTAATAAAAGATTACTTAAAGCTTCAGAAGTAGCATTAGTTTGTTTTGCAAGCCAACAACCTAGTCTATTTAAAGTAGTTAGTGTGTGAGCAATCCCGACTGAGGGGTCTATTCCAAAATTCTATGTGATCATTACAAAAACTACTAAAACCATGTGAACTTCTTTTTACACGATAATTGCTTTTACGTCTGATTTGCAAAATTTGTGATTGATTTGGCATTAATAGGGTCAGTCGTGCTAAACTACATGGTCCTCCTTTTATGTGAGAAGGGATCCCTGGCCAGACACGATCCCCACAAACCAAAAAGTGACCACTAGGCAAGCTAATAGGTTGGTTAGTAGCTTTAGATATGTTGCTGGAGGTATAATCACACCAAGAGCTATGATTAGCATACACCGGCAAGGTGGCATTAACCCACCAAGCTCGTGACTGATTCCTCCCAACATAATTGAAATATAGACAATAGTCCATTTTTACAGACCCTAATAATTCCAATTCTTGTGGTTCCAACGAACTCTTTGGCAGGTAAGGTATCCAGCCATCCCAGGCATCTACCTTTCCCGTGCCCTGTGCAACAGCCTGCTGAGCCGTTGGAACAGGCCAATTATCTATGGGCACAGCCACCAAACAAGTGGTGAATGGATTCTCTGGGGTACAGTTAAAATCCACATGATGATTATCAAAGTGGCTGATCTGACTGGTCCATATGTTCTTTCCATGGCCTCACCCACCGACTCGGGACCCATCGTGGTCCTTCACCTGTCGAAACACAAACATATCCTCTGCCAGATATTTTTACCTCTACTGGGCCTTTCCATTCTCCTGTTCGCAAATCTTTAAACTGAACTTTTGCTGCCTCAACCTTTTGCACCTTTGATTGTAATGATGTATGATGGATTACAATTGGTGGAGATTCTCGGTTCCCTGTTAAATGCAGATAATTTAATACATACAGAGCTTTTGCAAGACGTTCAAATGGCATCTGTTCTCCCTCTTTTTGTTTTTGCAAAAGCGATTTCAGGGTAGCATGAGCTCACTCAACAATGGCTTGACCTGTGGGAGAGTGTGGAATACCAGTGACTCTACGGATTCCCCACAGATTACAAAAATGTGCAAATGAATGTGACACATATGCCAGTGCATTGTCTGTTTTGATTTCTAAAGGAATGCCTAATGCAGCAATAGCAGCATGCATGTGTTTAATAACATGTTTAGCAGACTCACCAGTTTGAGCTGTGGCCCACATAGCATGAGAAAAGGTGTCAATGCTGACATGCACATATTTTAAACGGCCAAACTCAGCAATGTGTGTGACATCCATTTGCCATAGTTGTAAGGCAGCCAAACCTCTAGGATTGACCCCTAAGCCTAGACCAAAACCAATTTTTTGGCAGGAAGCACAAGACTGTACAATGCCTCGAGCGTCAGTAATAGGCAAGTTAAATTGCCGAGCTAACACCCTCGCTGATTGATGGAAAAAATCATGTGAGAGACGTGCCTGTTCAAACAAATTAATTGTAGGATTTGTCCATGTTGCAGCAACAAGTTGGTCTGCATTGTTGTTACCGATAGACAGACCATATTGGAACTGATGGCTACGAATGTGTCTGATAAAATATGGTGTTATCCGCTGGTTTAACAAATGTAGCAACTGCATTAAAAGCATATACAAGGTAGCGTTTTTCACCGTTTTAACCATGGCTCGCTCAAGGCCTTGCACTGTCCCAACAACATAGAGAGAATCTGACACAATGTTTAACGGCGTTTCTGGCCATTGCTAGAAAACCCATAATACTGCTCTTAACTCCAGTGTTTGTAGAGAATCACCAAGATGACCTTGCAAAATATGATGTTTCCACTGGCTGTCTGTGTACCAAGTGGCAGCAGCTCGTTTAGATTTTCGCCCAGCATCAGTAAAAACTGTAAGCCCTTCTACTGGGGTTTCAGAACTGACTGGAATTTCTTCAAAAGTCTGGTCCTGTAAGATAGGTAAAAATTTTGTTGGAGGATAAGCGTTACTAAGTGTGCCTGGATATTCAGCAAGTGCAATTTGGAATGTCTCTGAAGTAGTCAGCAACCAGTTAAGATAATCCTGTACAATTGGAATGTAAATAACATCTGGTTCCCGACCCGCCATATCTATAATTCTTTTTCTGCCTTTTATTATCATGTTGGCAAAGAGTTCAATGCGGGTGCAGATGGTGTTTTTCGGCTGGAAGGATAAAAAGATCCACTCCAGTATTTTAAGGTCGTTATCATTTTGCGGTATAATGAGACCAAGTAAATGTTTTCTTTGAGCTGAGGAATTGACAATTAACAGGCGCAAAGGTAATCCTGTTATTTGTCTTTGCACTGTAGCTGTTAAAATTTTGTCTGTTACCTTTTCTAATGCTAATTTTTGTTCAGGTGTTAACTGTCTGCGGCTATTAGCATTAACAGAGGTGCCTAACAAAGACATTAAAGGAGCTAAATCATCATTTGTGATTCCTGCAATTGATCTCACCCATTGTATGTTTCCCATGAGTTTTTGTGCATCAGTAAGAGTGTTAATTTCAGTGTGCAGTTTGATTTTTTGGGGACGTACGGTACTACCCGTAATTGTCCAACCTAAATATTGCCAAGGGCATTGCCGCTGTACTTTTTCTGGGGCTATGTGTAAATTTTTTGATCCCAGAGTGTGTTGCAGCTCCTGCAAAATTTTAGTGACATCAAGTTTTTCTCCTGCTATGAGAATGTCATCCATATAATGGTACACTAAAAGGGATTGATGAGTCTGTCTAAAGGGTTGCAAAGCCCAGGCAACAAAAGTTTGACACAGAGTTGGTGAATTTTTCATACCCTGAGGCAAAACTACCCATTGGTACCGTTTTGCAGGTTCCTGCTTGTTTATGGCTGGCACAGTAAAAGCGAATTTTTCTGCGTCGTCAGGGTGTAATGGTATTGTAAAAAAACAGTCTTTCAAGTCAATAATTAATAAATCCCAATGTTCAGGAAGCATTACAGGAGAGGGTAATCCTGGCTGTAAGGCTCCCATGTCTTGCATTACGGTGTTTACAGCTCGCAAATCATGGAGCAAACGCCATTTTCCTGATTTTTTGGGAACTGTAAAAATAGGAGTATTCCATGGGCTCGTAGATGGTGTTATATGTCCTGCATCCAATTGCTCTTGTACTAAATTCTGTACGATTTGCAGCCGTTCCTGCTTTAGCGGCCATTGGTCCACCCACACAGGAGTGGTGGTGGTCCATGTGAGTTTTAAAATAGGCTGCTCTACTATGGCCGCTGCTAAAAATTTTTAGTTATGAGACGTGCTCCCATTTGTGACAGGACATCTCGACCGATTAGTGCTACTGGTAAGTGCATTACATATGGGCGAGTTGTCAGCACGGTGCCATCAGTAAAAGCAAAAGAAACTGGAGTTGAACTGATCATGGTTTGCTGAGTTCCCCCCACCCCGATCACGCTAGTGTGTGCCGATAATAGTGGCCAATTTGCTGGTCATCTGACAGCCGGGATGATAGTAACATCCACCCCTGTATCAATTAACATAGAAAGGGTTACTGATTGTCCGTTTTGAGGGGTGATAATTATCTTTTCCTCAGGTTTCCCCTTTGCTATGTCGATTGCCAACATAATCTCCAGGGTACCTGTTGATCCAAATCCTCCTTGTCCCCTTTCACGAGTCTGGGCTTTTGGCACACAGGCTTGAAATGGTATTAATTGAGCAATTTTTGACTTTGCCGGTATGGTAAGAGGCGGGGTCAAGGTATATAACATGATTTTTATGACGCCGTGATAGTCCGAATCAATAAGTCCTGGCACCACAAATATACCTTTTCTAGAAACAGATGACCGACCAATAAGCAATGCACTTAATCCATGCCCTAACGGTCCTTTCTGGTCAGAATCAATTACTACGACTTCCGTGGAAGTCAGAGTAATGTCTACTGCTGTTGCCAGGTCCACTCCTGCGCTGCCGACTGTGGCGGCTGCGCAGCGGTCCAAGCACCCTGCATTTGTGTCGTCACGCGCGGGTGAATCGCGCTCGACAACTTGTTTCCCGAGTTTTTGCACTCATGGGTATTGAAATAACTTCGCTTACAATGTATGCACCATTTCCTTGTCTGTGCAGTAGTTTGTCCGATCAGATTTGGATTAGGTGGACTCTTACAATTCCTTCTAAGATGACCTTGTTTCCCGCAATTAACGCATTTTCCTACCCTTGGTTTTACAGCAGCTCCCACAGCTGCAGCCATTACAGTAGCTTTTTCTTGTTCGAGCATACGTTCAGCTGCCTCCAACAGATGTGCCGCATTTGACCCTCTTGGCAAATGACTGAGTGCCCTTTTCGTTTTCTCATTAGCATTATCAAATGCAAGCATATCCAAAAACTTACTTTTCATGATTTCATCTAAATCAGGATGCGCCATTATAGCGATGTGCAAGCGATCAATAAATTTGCTGTACGGCTCTGTAGGTCCCTACTGCACAGATGTAAATGCAGGCCGAACCTTATCATCAGGTATGCTAAGGAGGGCTTTAAAGGCTAAATCTTGACTTAATTGCAAGACCTCATGGGCAAATCGCACTTGCAAATCAAGCCTCACAAATGGTCCCGCTCCCATTAACATTTGCACTTGCACCTCGCATAATGGATCCCCCTGTTGTCGCGGTATTGCGGCAGCTCTATCACAAGCAGTTTGCCAGTTTTGATAAAAGTGCAACTGTTGTGATGGAGAAAGTAACATTTGTGCAACCATTCGAGAATCATATGGAGTGAACAAATAAGCAGAAAAAATATGCTGTAACAGCGATTGCGAGTACGGCGACTTCAAGCCATACTGTGAAACGGCACTTTTAACTTCTTTTAAAATTTTCCAATCTAACGCTTCCCACACGTATCCCCCATTATCAGCTACAACCGGAAAAGCCATAGGCAATAATTGCCCCTCAACCAATGCATCACGAATTACCCCTCTCCACCTCGCGGATGGATTCCCAAGGCCCCCCAGACTGCCCCCCCGCCCCAACCCCGATCCCCGCCGACGGCACTGGCGGCGCAAGGGGAGGGGGGGGGTTAAAACCGGGAAAGTTAGGCGGGCCGTCAGGCGGAGAAGGCGTCGACTTTTCCTGTACTTTGTCCAGCCGCACTTCTAAGGCCTCCAATTTTTCCAACAACTCGTGTAGCTGGACTTCTTTAAGTCCGTTGTCGTGGTCGTCGATCCGCTCGCAACGAGATGGCGGCTCTGATGGTGGTAAAGGTGGAAAAAGTTGCGATGGTCTCACCGGTGACGGATACCGTGAAGCGGCCGCAGAGGCCATGGATCTCTGCTGCGAAGTCTGCAAGTCTTTGCTGGAAGATGAAAGTGGCGGCGGCAACGAATCAGCTACTTGTGTAGATGTCTCTGCGCTGGTTTGAGTCGGAGCCGAGTGACCCGATATTCCCTGGTCCCCCGCAGCTGTATGTCTTGGCGTTACAGCTGGTATGAGAGGCCCCGTAAAAAGCATGCTAGTAGCCGATCCCGACTCCCCCGTCGGAGTCAGCGCTGCAAACGCAGATGTCGCAGCTTTTTGCTCTGCTTGCATGTCTTTCAGAGAGTCAACAACCGATCTCCACACAGTGGGGTATTTGCTTGCCTCCTTGGACCCATTACTTATCTCTTCCCACAGCACTGCCCCAATTTTCTCCCAAGTTGCGATTTGAAAGGCAGCATCCGCTGAGGGGATCAACTCTTTTCCCTTTGCCCAGTGTAGCAAAGCTCTCAAGGCAGGCTCGTTATAATTCGTTCCTCTCACAGAAAGGATGTGTTGGAGGAGTTTCACCACTGCTGACTCTTCCCTGGACAGTGTGGACCCCATCTCCTCCCCGGCCGCTCACCTGATCAGGGCGAGATTCCCAAACTTTTTGCGCTAGCGACTTCCGAGTGCCGGGGCAGCACCCGATATCGACCGGCTTCTGCCCCCTCCTTCCTGTCGGTCTCGTCGGTTTTATCCAACGCCGATCTGAGGGTCCCTGTTCGGGTGCCACTTGTTGACGCAGAAGTCCCGGACACAGCACACAGACCAATATGATCAGGCTTGTGCCAAAGTTTATTGCACAGATAGCTCAGTATATATAGGCACTCTACTTGTCTATCATTAACACACACAAGTCTAATTGGATACATGTATTATTCACACGGCTAAATACAGAATAGGATTCACTCAGTAACAGCTTAATGATTGGTTAACTATGACAGCATATGCTTCAAGGTTACAGTTAACATTCCTCCTCTGCGTATCTCTCTCAGTAGTTTTCCGTGCTAACTTTTCCCAAGGCTTCTGCACGTACATGAACTTTAGTAACCCTCAGGCGAGGCCTCAATGCCTGCGGGTCACTACCTTACAATTGTCAAGCAATTGTCTGGATTGCTCACATGCCCATTCACAGTCAAATAGCTCTCCACAGCCGGCAACAGCACTTTTGCATTAACCCTTTCTTGCCTAAAATGTTAATCTGTTACCCATTAAAAACTTTTACGTGAACCCGATAACAAAAAGTACACAGAACACCGTCTGTCCTCAACACGCGCACACACACACATACGCATGGGATCCCACAAGCACACTCCACTCAACTACAGTATTTGAAACACAAAATCCAGACAATCATTACTCCTGCTACACGGCCCTACGTACAGAATGTGGTGCAATGACCCTGTGAAGACAATCGGGAAACCAGCTCCGAGCAGCATCATCGCAGTGCAAGGTGGCAGGCGCAATCTCAGCGGGCGTCCCTGTGGAGGCTCTGCCTCCCCCACATTGCACGAGGCTTGGGCTTTCATACTGACCAAAATGAACACTCATTCCAACGCAGGTGGACAGACTACATTGGAAGAAGTGGCCAGCAGTATCTATAAAGGTCTGCAAGGGTCAGTAGAAACACAGACATACTTATATTTGCCAACCTCTAGTACATGAGTATTACAGAGAGACTATATAAAATGAATTATATCTGGAGTTCCAAGTCTATGGTCCATTACCGTTCGCTTGATATCTTTTGATAAGAGCATATGAGAGACCTTCCCACCGTGGGTCTTGATTCGGCACATACACCACCGGGAAAGCAAACAATACATCTGCATCCCCCACCCATCTCACTTCTCCCTTTACAGATGCCCATTTATCATGAGGATCTGGGGGATATAAATCAGGCTCCTTTTGCGGATCAACTGGCACCGGGTAAAAAGGACTATCCAGGTCAGCATCAGAATTATCAGGTATCAGAATCTCAGGAGCAGTAGCAGCAGTCTGATGAACGTGCACAGGCTCCTCATAAATGTGTTCTGGAGTCAATTAAAACATTTCCTCCTGCAGGTTTCAGGTGATCTGAGAGTAGGCTCTTTCTCGGGATTTACAGGGCTTGGGTCAAAAGGATTGTCTTCATCCGTCCTTGCAGCTGCAGCAGCAACTGGCGGAAGTTCGGGGGGACAGGGACGGGGACCGGGCTCCGAAACGGGGTACTCTGTTCTGAGACAAGGAGGCACCAAATGTAATCAGTTCTAAGTAATGTAAAGTCTGGTGGCTTTGTAATGGAAAATAACTGAGACTAAGGTAGTTGACATAGTTTTAGTTCCTTAGTACAAAAATGTAGAAAAACAGGACCTGGGGATGGGGAGCATCTGGGACTAGTAGATATCCAGGATGGGAGCAGTGAAACTATCTGCTCAATAGAAGGACAGGATGACTGCTATGTCTGTAATGTTAATTAAGCTGGAGCTCCAAAGACTGTCAGCTGTTATGAATATTGTAAACGACTCTCAAAGACCACCATCACATTTTTGTATACATACGGGAAACTTTCTGGAAAATTATGTAATTCATGTGTTGCCTCATGAATATGTATGCATGCCCAGTGACTGTATAAGGATGGCCTGTGTAGCAATACAACAGACATGCTTGGAGGAGCTATCCCCCGTGTCTCCTGGCACCGCAATAAAGAATACCTGCTTGCCAACTTAAAACTTTGTTGGTGAGTTTGTTCCTGGAGTTTTCTCTGAATCAAGTCCCTTCATGTTTCTTTCAGGACTAGAAAGGATATGGACCAGTGACTCTATAGGGGACCTGTATTGTCAATTAGCTGTGGCTGGGGCGCCTGGACCATACATCTCATCATCAGAATCTTCCCCCAGTGACTTTATCTTCTTCCCCCCGGGATTTTACATCAAACTGTGGTTCCTCCAGATGGTTCTTTATCTCTTACATCAAGTTGTGTAACAGGGTCCATCCCCTTCACCTGGAGAACTTTTATTCTGAAACCCTTCCGCACTCTGGGTGCCCGCGCCTTGATCGTTAGGGGGGGCCGACAGCTCTGCTTTGTCTTGCTGCTCTTTAAATGATTTTAAAGTCTCAAAGAGCAACCACCATGTTGTAAGCAGCATCTGAGCCTGTTTCTCCCCCCTGGTCGCATTATCAAACAGGATATCCCCCAGGCATTTCCACACTGAGACACTAAAGGCTGTCACAGTATCAGCCTCATACCCCTGTCTCTTACTCCATAATAGCATTTTTTGGAGGAGTAGTTCGTCTACATCCACCCCCCACTTTTGTAACATTGTCCACATGGTCAGTACGACCGACTCCTCTTTACTTAATGAGACTCCCATGTCCCCAGCGGCTCACCTATCCAGGTGTCTCAAATCAGGCCAGCCACATAGAACCCCACTGCTCTCAATAATACACTGGGCTCCATCTCCACGGCTATCCTCCGCCGTTCTTTTTTTTTCCTCTCTTAAGTTTAAGTTCCAGTTCGAGTTCCAATTCGATCCCGCCCTGCACGATCACGTCAGTGTCACCAGATGTCGCAGTTGAGATGGCCAAAAAACACACACATATTTCTTCGGTGACTCAGTAGAAAGTTCTGTCTTTACTATCACAAACCCTTACTTATATACAGTTTCTAACATACATGGGTCTTTTAGCCATTGGTTAGATCAGTTAGCAAAAGCACATTATTGGATGACCCTTTGCCGCATTACTGAAGTCTGTTATCTTGCCAAGCTCTTGTTCTGCAGTTAGTTACTCCCTTTGACTTGCTTGCTCCTCTGGATGCCTTCTGCGTTCCCATCTGGATACCTTCAGTGCCTCATTCTTCATGGATAAGCTTTGATATCTTCAAGGCTAAGTTCTAACTTCATACCCTCAGTCACGTAGTCCCACACAGATTTGCATTGAATTTCTTTGTTCCTTTGCATTTGGCAAATCCCTCTCCTACTTCAGGTAGCTTCAAGCAAAGATTGCTAGCAGGAAATACCATAGGTTGCCACAGGGGTTTCACACCTGGAGTCCTTGGTAGCTGAGCCAAGGGAGCACCCACAGATTAAATCAACATTGTAGACTTGACGAATGACCTTATAGTACAGCATATCTCTAACTTCTTTTAAATATCTGGGACACCTCAGATCCCTATGATATACTGTCTAGGAAGCTGTGCTGCACCAATGGGTCAGGTAGTATTTCAGCCTGTACAGAGCACATTAACTTCCATAGAGACTAGCTTGGTAAGGATATGTGATCTTGGTAGCCTTAAAGAGAAAAGCTGTGATGTGGGCACCTTGATATTCTTAGGAATCATAATGATTCATGTACAAACACATAGTTTATATTCCCTCCATAACCTTACCAGCAAGGGAAGGAAAACTTCTGTCCCTTTGCAAGAATCCCTGGTGTACTCAGAGCTGTTGGCAGCATTTGTGTGTTTATGAATTCTAACAACTTCATCATGAATGTTGTCACCAGATACCTGGGCTGTAGCCACAATAACTACATTTCCAAATGTTTAAGCATGGTTTGCTCTTAGGAATGTGCTCTCAGGAACATGCTCTCAACTGTATCGTACAGTTACTAAAACCAGTCAGATATAATGAATTTTTTTTATTTACTCCCTAAACTTTGTAGTCAAGGATGAAATATGTGTGGCATTACTTCCAGACTTCTTGGGATTTCTGTGTTTCAATCCTATAGAGCTGGATTTCTCTCACTTTTTTTTTTTTTAATAAGACTTTTTATCCTGAGACACAGAGCAGAGAGACACAGTAGAAAGACCACCATCACTGGAGTTAGTACAGAATGTGCATCTAGCATATTGAAAATGTTGAATGGCCCCCTGGAGAGAACCACTATAATTTTTCATCTGGAAAGAATTCAAAGGGCATTTTCTGGGAAGGAAAGTCATAGCTGTGTAATACAATTATGCAGACAAAGGTTGTAGAGACACTATGCAAACAAGGTGGGGTTATGGTGGGATAAATGTAAACAGTTAATTTGCTGATAAATTGTAATAAGCTTGAATGATTAATTTGCCAGTTAAGCAAGGCATGTACGTTAAGCTTGATTGGCACTGTGATATAACAAGACTACGATTCATGCTAAAAAGTGATAGTTTGTTATAAAATATGGTGAGAGAAAATTATGAAGTGAGAAACCATTAATAATTAACTATACGAAAACCCGAGTTATTATATCCACATTGCTAAGGCAACGTTAATGAAAGTCACCATCTGTAACTCCATTGAGTATAAGCAAGTATTTAAAAAACATGGAATTAAAATGCTTCTAGTTTGACTTGGAGAACAACGTGGGCTTGGGAGGTGGAAATGGCCCTTTTACAGTGTTACAAGTCTGTGAAGTGGAGGTAGCCCTTTTGCAATGTTTGTGTTGTAATTCTGCGATGTGATAATGAGATTTAGTAGTTCCCCTAAAAACAGTGTCTCCCCTAAATCTGATAGCTTTGTGTACTCCTCATCCGTGCATCTGGCTTGCTTATCGCTTGCCAACTTGCAGACATGGCTGGAGGCATTCGACCTGCTAAAGGTGAAAAGTGCAGCCTGAGGAAGACTACTTACTTCATCTTGGAGACCCCTGCCCACAGGGGGAGGACTTCTTGCTTCGTCTTGAAGACCCCAGCCCACAATTATCGGAAGGCAGTGCGCAAGCGCCAAAAGAGGAGGGAACTTATGATAATGAGTACCTGAACTAATTGTAATATCCCCGCTTGTGTAATAAATACCTGCTCGCTTAACCCACCCAGTGTGCGTGTTGGTGGAGCGGAGACTCCCCGCGCACCCAGCGCTGGTTTGCACCCAGCACTGCTTTGCTTACTGCCTCTTTGTATTATTTTAAAATAAATTACTTTATTTTTATAATTTGGGCCTTGATCATTTATAACAATTTGGTGACCCTGACATGATATCTAAGTGGTCTCCCGGATTGGGTCTCCCCGAGAGGCGCCCCACAGACTGTTACTGTGGCTCAGGAAGGATACTAATTGGGACTGACCCTCAGAGATCAACGAACAAAGAGAGGCAATAAGCAAAGGAATTGGAGCTCCTAGATGGGGAAGGAAACTGCAGTATGAGTCACCCGTAAATTCTGGTGCACGAGACCCCGAACGACGACCCAGGAGAGGCGCGCGACCACGGAGAGTCGTGAGTAGACCAAGAGAGAGTCATACTCCGTTCGGTGGGGTGGGATTCGGTTGCTTGTGAATGTGAGAGTGTGAATGAGACGGAGCAAAGTTCTGAAACGCGTCGGAACGAAAAGTCCGAGGTGAATCAGGGCAAAGCTCCGAAGCGAGTGCGGAGGTCTTCTAACCGCGGTTCCAATCTCCCGCGAGGGACTTGGCCGGTGAAGGACCGAAGTGATTCTTAGAGGATTCGTGGGTGGGTGATAGGTCCTAAATCCCCTACGAGGCACTCTTACTGGCAACCAAGGGCTAGGGGAATTGCCACAAATTCCCGGACCAAGGCTTTTCCGATTTTATTTTTTTCCTTTATTTTAGCCGATCGGATAATTAAATGGGTCAAAATAAAAGTCGAGCTTGTAATCAAGGGAAAGACTCTCAGGGAGGTTGCAAAAGCTGTAAAAAATTACCAGACATACCACCCGATAGCCCTTTAGGGCTGATGATTGGATTCGGTTGCCTGTGGGTGGGAGTGTGTGACTCTTATAGGATTCTTGGGTGGGATATAGATTCGGCCCCCCCCACGAGACACTCTCACAGGTAGCCAAGGGCTATAGGAGTTGCCATAAAACTCCTAAGATTAAATTTAATTTTTTAAAAGATCAAAGAAAGACTGTAAAACCAGAAAAGAGAAAAAAAAGTCAGAAAATAAGACCAGATGGGACTTTAACTCTGCTCAGATGCAGGACCCACTGAGGACAGGGCTCCCTAGGGCCCTTGGGAATTTTTCCCGGAGGGACCCCTCGACTCATTCGGTTCTCTGCGGGAGCAGACAAGGGCCATCTTCATAAAAGGTGCTCTTACAGCAATGATTTCGGTTTTGTGATTTTTAATACTGGTGACCGGATCCTATAACTGTGTTATTAGTTGTGAATTTTAGTCTCTGTCTCTGTCTCAAATGTTGTAACTGTGTGGAGTGTGTCTGTGGGATCCCGCATGCGTGTGTGTGAATGTGAGATTGACAATGGGATATCAGCAGAGTGGAGAAATATTGAAAAAGAGTCTTTTGGGGTACGTTTTAACACATTGGAAAGAACTGGGAGGGTCTCCTGGGGGCTCGGTGATTAGGAAAGCATTGGTGGAATATTGTGGCCAATGGTGGCCTTTATGTACTTTGGAATGTTAGGAAAGGTGGGCTAAAGATGGAACTTTGAACTGTGATGCAATGTTGCAATTACTGTTGTGTTTGGAGTGGCAAGGAAGATGGGATGAGGTAGTGTATGCAGATGTGTTTTTCACTTTGGGAAACCACCCGGAGTGATAGAGTGCGAAATTGGTATAGCTCCATGAGATTCCTTGATTTTGGCTTTGGAAAAGGACAGGGAAAAACTGAAGGTTAAGATGGAAAAAAGTTGTCCAGCTTGTGATATCGGAGAAAGATATTTAAAGTTAAAAACAGTAATCAGGAAGATAGGTTGGAAAATTTTGTATCACGGGTACCTCCGAGAGGAGCACCCTCTGCATCTGTCCTATCTGATGTTGATAAGGAGGAAGAGATTGCTGTCACTGGCAACAAGCAGCAGATTCACATTCAGAGTTAAGAAAGGTTTAAAACACAAGCGCTATAGCAGAGGCATCTGCAGCCGTTGCAGAGCAGGGTGAGCAACTGTGAGAAGAAAAAAAAAAAGCAGCCCAAGGGGGGTGCTCGCCGGGGACTGCCGGGCGCTGAGCGTCCGCTCCTGCTTCCCGCTGCTCTTCCAGGCCGAGCGGCGCTGCTGGGGCTGGCGCTGGGCTCTAGTGAGCCCCGCGGTGGTGGCGGGGGGGGGACCCGCACACGCGCGGGCCGAGCGCTGGAGCCAATGGTCGCTGCGGGGCGGGATGGAGACGCTGCCCAAGGCGCTCTCGGAGTTCCTGCGGGAGCGCGGAGTGGGCTCTTTTTCTGTGGAATAGGATTGGTGTACGCGCTATGGGGAGTTTGGGCGCTGGAAGTGAGACTGCCCTGGGGAGGACTGCCATGGGGTGGTTCCCGTGGCTGAATTGGAACTAGACAGACAGAGAGGGACCTGGGGAATCTACTCTGGCAGATAAATTAAAGCTAGGGAATAGAGAAAATAAAGTGGAATTTTTAGTGGATACAGGAGCAACTTATTTGGTGTTAAATCAGAGGGAAAAGAATTTGTTACAGATGTGGGAGCTACTGGCCACCAAGGAGAAAAAAAAAAATGAAAGGCATAAAACCCTCTGGATTTATTGAAGTATTGGAGCAGTCTGTAGAGACACCACAAACGGGGCCTGGGGAAGCCTGCAACACTGGGCACAGGGGAGTCCTACTTAGTGTGTTTAAGATAACCTGGGAATGAATCGAAGACTTGAAACACAAACTGCTAACTGATAAAGAGAGAGGGGTAGCGCAACCACAAGCTTTATCAGCCACCACCCAAGCAGCATCAGGGTGGCAGAGAGAGAGAGAAAAAATGGGTAATGACAGAGCAAACTCCTTGACTGTTAACACCGTGCAGTTTGCTTCTGCAACTGCCTACTTAACATTCTTTTTTGCTTTAAGGAATCACTTTAACCTTCTCAAGAACTGATAACCTGGGGGACGGGGTATATTTGTGTCCTACCTATAGCTCCATGGCGGCTGCCTGCAAAGTTTGTCAAGCCTTGCCATGAACTGGACAGATGGGTGAAAGAACCTGATACCTCAGCTATAGGAGCTGACCATGAATATCTCAAGCAGAATGAGACAGAGGAAGAGAAAGAAGGATTGCAAAATCTTACTTGGGGCAACTGAAAAGTAACAGTTTGAATATGTGTGCTTGTGAAGTAATTATTATTAGGGGCTGTGATTTTGTGTATAAAACCACCTATACTTAATAGTCAGTTGCTAATAAGAAATTACACCTTGTATTGTATGGATTTATCACTTATAAAACAGATGTTAGAGCATACAAATGCACAGCAGCTGCTAGAAAATGCTAAAGCAAAAGCTACATGAACAGACCCACTGGGGAACTAAGGCACCATGTGACCAATTTTTGAAATCTTATGGATGTATTGGCATTGCTGAAATAGCTAAACAAGTTACCAAAGGATGTTTGATCTGTTAAAAAGTTAACAGGAAAGTGATGAGACAAGTACCTTGGAGTGAAGGAAGAATACTGATTATATAAATTGGCAGGAACTCCTCAGGTTTTTCCCTCGTGTTGTGAAATAGGGATAGAAACACCTGAATCACCTAGAATAGGAGATATCCATGAAATACCCTGCTTAAAACACCCTATGTCTAGACATTTATGTTGAGTTGTTTGTCGAGGTTTAAATTGTAATAGAAAATGGTCTTGCGTTTCATTTAAAAGACAGCCTATTTTATGCAATGTCGAAATAACCCAATACCTACTAGGGAACAACAAGCTAAGACAGAGATCTGTAAAGTGTTTTGTGGATGGGAGTTGTTAGTACCTGAAACTTGGAAAATATATGAAACAGATTGATATAAAGTTTTAAGACTGTGTTATAAAATTTGCCTGGGAGCGGGCTCAACAACAAAATAGGTGGAAATACCAGGGGTTTTAAAATTAATTGGCACATTAGAACCTGGAACAAAGACTCTAAGCAAACATTGTGTTTCCAAACTTTCATGAGTATGGCTATGTTGGAGTGTTTCTTGTTGAGAGTGGACATGTGAGCAATCCACCTGTTGGTTGTTCTGGTGTTCCTCAGTGGCCTGACTCTTGGGTACACGAGCATCTACATGGCGTACCTTCACAACCAGGTTCTGCACCCGGGCATCGATATCTAGCCACAGGGCAGCAGCCCAGATGGGTTTATCTCTGCGTTGCCAGTTGGTCTGCTTCCATTACTGCAAGCACCCCCACAGGGCATTTGCCACCATCCATGAGTCAGTATAAAGTACCGGCCACTTCTCTCATTCAGGATCGTCCAAGCCTAGCTGGATGGCTTTCACCTCAGCAAAGTGACGCGATTCACCCTCTAGAAAGGAATTAGTCTTCTTTCTCACAGGAGCTGGAGTAAAATCATCTCTTCCACTCCATCTGGGAACCTGCTCACCGGAGTCTGGAGCAGCAGCTTTCATGGGAGGATCATCCTTGACTGTTGTTCTTTTCAATTCTTGCACCCATTCCTCCAGAACTGAGGTAGGTTTTCCATCCCACTTTCTCATGTCTTCTCCGTGATCCCGCAGGTAAAACCATAGGGTGGCCTGTGGTGTGTACCTCCTATACCTTCTCTCTTGAGCACAAGGGTGCCTTCTGTTAATAGCTGAGACATGGGCTGGTACACGTGAGGAGCTGGATAGATTGGATAGATCGTCTCTCAACTGTCTGAACTCCTGGGACAATTTTTCCACAGGTGAAATGATGGAAGGGGTGAGATTGTCTTCGAACTCTCAGAGTTTATGAATCATTTCATCCACTGTTGGTGGTGCTATGTCATGCCAGGTTATTGCTGCCAATGAGTGGGCATATGATGAGGGTGTACGCTGTGTAAGTTTCCACCACATGTGTCATGTACATTCAATTTCATCTGGATCTACAGGTGCATTCCCAGCATCTGGCCTGCGATAGATCATCTCCACAATGGCTTATTCCCTCAGAGACTGTATGCCTTTCTCTAGAGTAGTCCACATGGCTGAATGACTCATAACATCGTCCTTGTACGGAAACCTTTCTTTCACAGCTGCCAATTGCCGCCTTCAAAGGCTGAGGGACTGTTTTTCTTCTGAAATTGCTTTGTCAATTCCCCCTTCTCTAACAAGTGATTGCAGCTGCTTGGCTTCCCTACCTTCTAGTTCATGACCGTCAGCCCCATTATCCCAGCATCAGAGCAGGCAGGTGACGATGTGCATGCATGGGAGACGGGTGAAATCTTTTCGCATATTCTGTAGCTCGGTCAAGGTCCAGGGTCAAGAAGTTACGTCTTCTTCCTCTTCCTCTGATTCATGTAATAATAACTCTTGTTCAAATGCTGTCCCCTGCAGTACGTGCATTGGTTCTTCATCTTTCTTCTCTGTATGGGTTGCTCTTCGTGTCTGTTTCCTTTTCCCCTTGCTCACAGGGGCAACCGATACTGGCACAGCTTGGTACTTTGGTTTAGCTGCAGTGTTTATCACTGCAGTTGGAGTGGCTGCAATGTCTTTCACTAAGGTGGGAGTGGCTGCAGTATAAGTTGTTGTGGTTAGTGCAACCGCTGTGCTTGGGGGTTGAGTAGCACCAGTAGCTGCGTTGTCTGTTGCTGTCTTGCTGTCGGGGTTTGAGTAGCTGCTATGCTTCTCATTGGAGTTGGTGTAGTTGCTCTGCTGGGAGTTGGAGTAGCTGCACTGTCACTTGAATTGCCATCAGATCTGGAGACTTCTTTTTCCCTTTGAAAGTGCTGGATAGTGTTGAACAGGGCACTGTAGGCTTAGGCCAAGCCCCAGCACGTTGCCATGATTTATCCCTCTCTGGTATAACCAGGACGAAAGCACACCTCGTTTAAGTGTCTTACTAGCTTTTCCAGATTTTGCACTTGTTCAGTGGTGAAGTTCCAAAGCATTGGAGGGGCCCACTGGCCTAGATACATGCCCATACTATCCCCCACACCCTGCCACTCATGACTGTCCAGCCTCGGGAAAAATCTCTTGGTGGTCCTCCTATATGGTCATCTAACCCTAGACCAGACCCAAACTCAACTCTGCTTAACTTTCAAGATCAGGCAAAATGGTTGTGGGTAAAACAAATCATGGCAACCTGCTGGGGCTTGGCCTATGCTTTCAGAGCCCTGTTCAACAGTATCCAGCACCTTCAAAGGGAAAAAAATGTTTCTGGATCTGATGGCAAAGCAACAGACCATGCAGCTACTCCAACTCCAAATACAGCAGCTACACCACCCCAGTGACAAGTACAGCAGCTACTCAAACTCTGACTACAACAGACAACACAGCTACTCTAACTCCAAGTAGAGCAACTACACCTGTTGGAGTGTTTCTTGTTGAGAGTGGACATGTGAGCAATCCAACCTTTGACTTAGCCTCACTCGAGTAGTGAGCGGAGGGCTTCATAGGCTACTGAAAGGGTTAACAAAGGACGCCTGCGTGCCGACATGAAGAGGAAGTTGCCTTGGGGGGGGCACTGACCAGGATGTCGCCGCGCCGGATCAGGTTACCACAAAGCAAACCTTGCTTGCGAAACAGGAGCCTGTCGCTATGGACGTTTCATAAGCTGCAACCAATCATTAAGCTGTTGCTAACAGTTGGCTAAGAGGTGTTAACCAATTAGATGTTATCAAATGTTCCAGTACTTTGTAACTTTTCTATAAAAGGTGGTGCTTGCGTTTAATAAATTGTCAACGTTTGATCACATTGGTCGTTGCTGCGTTGTCCATGATCTCCCGCCGCAAGTGGCGCCCGAACAGGGACCCTCTTGTCGTTGCTTTCCGGAGCTTTGAAGACGGCTGGAATAGGAGGGGTGCGGGAAAGCCGACTGCAAAGATCCTTGCTGCCCCGGCAAGAAGAAGAAGCAGCAAGAAGTGAATCCTTGCTGCCCCGGCAAGAAGTGGAGCCTTGCTGAGCTGAAAGAGGCTGAAAGCGCACTGTGACGGAATCTCACCCTCATCAGGTGAGCGGTCGGGGAGGAGATGGGGGCTACACTCTCAAAGGAAGAAGAGGTAGTAGTTAAGCTCCTCCAACATATCCTTTCTAAGAGAGGGATTAAGTATGAAGAGGACACCCTGAGGAGGTTGTTACAATGGAGTAAAGATAAAGGGTTACTAGATGGTGTAGGCACTGCTCTTGAACTCTCTACTTGGGTGGCCATAGGGGTGCAGCTATGGGACACTGTTAGCGATGGCGGCAAGGCTGGAAAAGAAGCACAGAAGTGTTCCACATTATGGAAGCTTATTCGTGAGACTTTACGGACAACGAAATCAGAGCGAGCTGCAGTAACGTCTGCCGCAAGTGCTCTTTCCCCTTCTATACCCCAGCGAGAAAATGAGCCTTTAGCGCCGCCTGCCGTCGCTGCCGCGAATCCCTTTGGGCACCGTCTTGCTGCCCCGGGGCCTCGGAAATTAGCTAAAACTACAAAGAGTGCCTTTCACAACCCACCGCAAGACAAAGGAAAGAATAAAAAGAGGAATAAAGATGTTATCGGAGCTATCAGTAGTAGCGCTGAAAAAGAACAGGCTAGCCAGCAGGACTCAGATTGCTGCCAGCCAAGGGAACCTGTTAATTCCTCCCTCCCGTCGTCTGAATCCTCCCTTAAAACTTCTGTCGCAACCACCCCGGGGGAAAAACCCCCAGAGAACCCAAGGAGGACGATCAGACGAAAGTATTGTTACAGGAAGTAATTGAGAAGCTGAATACTTTTGGTCCAAAAGAGGGGTCTAATCCAGGTTATACTTTGTCTATAGAGACAGGCGGCGGGGCCTGCTGCGTGTGCGCGGACGCCAAGGCCCGAGATGGCGGCGCCCGGGCTGCAGCTGTGCGCGGCCGCCGCGCTGCTCCCGCTGCTCCTCCTGTGCCTGCCGCTGCGCGCCCGCGCCGACGAGCACGAGCACACGTACCAAGATAAAGAGGAAGTTGTTTTATGGATGAATACAGTAGGACCCTACCATAATCGTCAAGAAACATACAAATACTTCTCTCTTCCTTTCTGTGTGGGATCAAAAAAAAAAAAAAAGTATCAGCCATTACCATGAAACCTTAGGAGAAGCACTGCAAGGAGTTGAACTGGAATTTAGTGGTCTTGACATCAAATTTAAAGAGGATGTAATGCAGACTACTTACTGTGAAATTGGCTTGGACAAAGGAAGAAGAGATGCATTTGTGTATGCTATCAAAAATCACTATTGGTACCAGATGTATATTGATGACTTGCCAATATGGGGTATTGTGGGAGAAGCAGATGAAAATGGAGAAGATTGTTATCTTTGGACTTACAAAAAACTTGAAATTGGTTACAATGGAAATAGAATTGTAGATGTCAACCTGACTAGTGAAGGAAAGGTGAAATTGGTGCCAAACACAAAAATCCAGATGTCATATTCAGTGAAATGGAAGAAATCAGATGTGAAGTTTGAGGACCGATTTGACAAGTATCTGGGCCCATCATTCTTTCAGCATAGAATTCACTGGTTTTCAATTTTCAATTCTTTTATGATGGTGATCTTTCTGGTTGGCCTAGTGTCTATGATATTAATGAGAACTTTGCGAAAAGATTATGCAAGATACAGCAAGGAGGAAGAAATGAATGATATGGACAGAGATCTAGGTGATGAGTATGGGTCAGAGGTAGCAGATATGATTGAATTGGCCAATCGTGCTGCCCAATGAGAAACACAGAAGGAGGGTGCAGCCTTTGTTGCTGCTGCATTAAAGGAAGCTGTGTCTCCCTTTTTAAAACGACCAGTGACAGAAAAAAGTAAACGTTGTTATAATTGTGGAAAGGGAGGACACTTCCAAGCTCAATGCCGAACTCCTAGAAAACAAAAATGGTGTAAAAATTCTAATTCTAACTCACGTGGTACCGAGGAATGCAGGCGGTCGGGAAACTGGAAACCGAGTGCGAATGCCCCGCGTGCCACAACAGAATTTCAAGGGTCTTGGGTAAATCGGAATCAGGGGGATGCCTTGACACCGTCCGCTCCGCCACTTCAGGAAGTGCTGGAGTGGACGTGGAAACAGCAATAGATGTCACCCTTCAAAATTGTTCTGTCTATTTAGTAGACAGTAACATGACGGGGCCCTTGGGCCATGGGCTCAGTGCATTGTTGCTTGGACGGTCCTCCACATCAAGACAAGGAATTTTTGTTTTGCCAGGTGTAATTGATGCAGACTATTTCGGTGTCATCAAAATTATGGTTTATACAATAACTCCACCTGTTTATATTCCAAAGAATAGCCGCATTGCTCAACTTGTTCTGTTCAGATCTTGTGTTCCACAGCAGGGAAGAGCAGACCACGGAAATAAGGGGTTTGGATCTTCTGGAATGCCACAAGTGTTTTTAGCACTTGATATTGCAAAAGCCAAACCAGAATGCGTGATTGTTATGACCCACCAAAATGGTGAGTTGAAACAAGCAAAAATATTAATTGATACAGGAGCTGATGTCACAATTATTTCCCGCGGGCAATGGCCAGTGCACTGGCCTGTGATACCTGCATTAACAGGTATTTCTGGTATAGGAGGCATCCAATCCACCCTAATCAGTAAAGATCCCATTAACTTTCGATTTCCTGATGGAGCCGCTGTCATGACTAAACCGTATGTCATGAATGTTCCAGTCACCTTAATAGGTCGAGACATTTTGAGTCAACTGAACACTCGATTGGTCACACAGCCTTTTCCTCAACGGCCATTGTAGAGCAGCCTGTGCTCAAACTTTTGGGTAGATCAATGGCCGTTAAGGGAGGAAAGGCTGCAAAAGATTCATGAATTAGTAAAAGAGCAGTTAGATGCTAAACATATTGTCCCATCTACCAGTCCTTGGAATACCCCTATTTTTACAATTCCTAAAAAGAGTGGCAAGTGGCGATTGTTACACGATTTAAGAGCTATTAATAATGTTATGGAAGATATGGGAGCTTTGCAACCTGGTCTGCCCTCACCTGTCATGTTGCCTGAAAACTGGGAAATTCTAATTATTGATTTAAAGGACTGTCAAAAACTGGTCGGGGATATTCAGTGGGTCAGGAATATTTCTGGTATTACTAATGATTTGAAACCTTTGATACAATTGTTAGGAACCTCTACAAAAGCTGATGAGTCCCGGTCTTTAGGCCCTGAACAACAAAAGGCGCTTGACATTATCAGTGAGAAAATTTGTCATAATCATGCTCAGCGAATTGTGTTGTCACTTCCCATAATTCTAATGATTATCAATATTGACAATCAGCGCACATATCCTTTTGTGCTTATTATGCAATGGGATAGTAGCGTTGCCTGTAGCCTTAGAATATTAGAATGGATATTTACTCCTGTCACACCAAAGAAAACCAACACCACAAAACCGGAAATTTTGTCTCAGTTAATTATGAAAGGACGTAGTCAAGTGTTGGAAATATCTGGAGAAAGTCCTCAAAAAATTGTTATTCCCGTTGTTCAAGAATATTTAGAGTGGTTGTTATGCACTTCTCTGTCCCTACAAAGTGCTTTAGCAGACTTTGAAGGTGAAATAAGCAATGTCTATCCTTCATATAAACTGTTGCCAATGTTGAGCAATCAGAAGTTTGAAACATTTCCAAAGCATTCAGAAATGCCTGTGTCAGGTACTACTGTTTTTACAGACACTAGCAAGCATTCTAAATTAGCTGCTTGTGTTTGGCAAAACAACCAGCAGTGGGAGAGACATTTGATTAATGGTACTATTGATGACTCCTTGCAGACGTTGGAGTTGCGAGCAGTTATTTGGGCCTTTGAAAAATGGAATGATACACCACTTAACATTGTCTCTGATTCATTGTACGTTGTTGGAGTTGTACACAGAATTGAAGGATCACTTCTAAAAGAAGTCAAAACCAACTGGTTATATCAATTGTTACTAATGTTGTTGCGTTTATTGCAAAATCGTGAATTTCCTTATTTTATTACCCATCTTCGCAGCCACCAATCTAATTATGGATTAGCCATAGGCAATAATAGGGCTGATATATTAGTTTCTCCTGCTTGGGCTGGACCGCCCATTAATAGTTTTGCACAAGCCCGCGAATCACATTCCTTTTTGCATCAATCTGCAAAAATGCTTGCACGGCAGTTTGCCATTCCTCTAAGTGATGCACAAGGCATTGTGAAATCTTGTCCATCCTGTCAAAAAATTGGATTTGGTCTAGGAATCAGAGTTAATCCTAGAGGCTTGCAACCACTGCAACTGTGGCAAATGGATGTTACCCATTTTCCAGAATTTGGTCGACTTAAATATGTTCATGTTTGTATTGATACCTTTTCTATGGCACTGTGGGCAACTGCTCAGACAGGTGAAACAGCTAAACACGTACAATGCCATCTTTATATGTCTTTTGCAGTGCTTGGAGTTCCACAAAGTATCAAAACAGATAATGGTCCTGCTTATACATCACGACGATTTCTACAGCTTTGCACAACATGGGGAATTAAACATATTACAGGCATTGCTCATTCCCCTACTGGACAAGCTATAGTGGAACGGGCACACCAAACCCTAAAATCTCTTCTTTTAAAACAAAAAGGGGGAGAGGTACTCCCACCTGCAGAGAGACTGGCCAAAGCATTGTATGTATTGAATTTTTTGCAATTAGCAGGGGATAGGAATGAACCGCCTATGGTCATTCATGGACTAGCCATGCAGTCAGGAGTAACAGATAATAAAACTGAGAAAATCGTAGTTCAGTACAAAGATTTAAATACAGGACAATGGAAAGGTCCTGCAGAGGTTAAATTAGCAGGCAGAGGATATATGTGTTTACTTACAGATAACGGGATTTGTTGGGTGCCCGCCCGTTGGACTCGTCCGTGGAAGACGCCACCCATTGTGGATGCTGTAACGGATCATGACAAGTCTGACTAAGTTTGTTGGGTTAATCTTGTTAAATTTTGTTAATGTTATAACAAGTTTTGTGCATGGAATAAATTCGCAAGTAAATCTGTGGATCACTTGGGCAAATGAAACTGGCAATGATGCATTTTGCTTTGCCATGCAGCCAGCCACAGATCCCTTTAAAACTTGTTTATTGGGAATTCCGCTCTTTGATGTTTTGGCTTTTCCGACATGCCTTGCTGCAAAATCATGCAGCCATTGATTTTTGCTGCTAGCACAGGGTCATGGTTGTACTGACTTTGAAGGAATGTGTTGTATGAATCTAAATTTTTGGTTATTGTGATTGTCATGTTGATTATGTGTAGAATTACATTTAGTTGTGTTAAAAGGTCATTATCTAAAGCTATGCAACATGTTTGGATTGCTCAAAAACAAAAAGAGGGAATTGTTGGAGTGTTTCTTGTTGAGAGTGGACATGTGAGCAATCCAACCTTTGACTTAGCCTCACTCGAGTAGTGAGCGGAGGGCTTCATAGGCTACTGAAAGGGTTAACAAAGGACGCCTGCGTGCCGACATGAAGAGGAAGTTGCCTTGGGGGTGATATAAGGAAAACAAGTGCCAGGAAAAGAAAGGGTTAAAACACTTTTAATTTAACTTAGGTCTAAGAGAACAAGGTTTGTGTTGTAAGTCTGTGGTGTGATAACAGAATTAAGTAGTCTTACTAACAAGAGTGAATTATTTCTTTTCATCCTTCTAATGAGTGACTTCTTTCTTACCATCCTTCTAATTTATCAGTAAGTTTGGAGGCAGTGACTCCCAAACATCTGCTAGCTTGGGATACTCCTTGTCTCCCCATCCTGTCCTGCTTGCAATAAATTTTGTACCAAGGTCACACTGCTCTAAATCTTTGGCAGCTATCAGAAACTTGCAGATACAGCTGGTTTCAGCTAATTGTGAATTACTGGGGTATCCAACTGTGCCAAAGGTGAAAAGTGCATCTTGAAGACCCCTGCCCACAACCAATGGAGGGCAGTGCGCAAGCGCCAAAAGGGAGGAGATTTATGATAATGAGTACCTAAACTAATTGTAATATCCCCGCCACTTTCTCGGGAACCTAATGAATATGCATGTTTGTATGTAATAAATATCTGCTTGCTTAACCCCTCGGTGTGCAAGTTAGGAGGAATGATCCCCCTTGCACCTGGCGCCGTAATAAACATACCTGCTTTATAACTCTCCTTGAGTTGTAGAGTCTGATTCCGTGCTTCAGGGGGGCACTGAGCAGATGTCGCGGCTCCGGATCAGGTTACCACAAAGGCACTGAGCAGGATGTTGCCGCGCCGGATCAGGTTACCACAAAGCAAACCTTGCTTGCGAAACAGGAGCCTGTCGCTATGGACGTTTCATAAGCTGCAACCAATCATTAAGCTGTTGCTAACAGTTGGCTAAGAGGTGTTAACCAATAGGATGTTATCGAATGTTCCAGTACTTTGTAACTTTTCTATAAAAGGTGGTGCTTGCGTTTAATAAATTGTCAACGTTTGATCACATTGGTCGTTGCTGTGTTGTCCATGATCTCCCGCCGCATACACCAACCCCAGCGACAAGTACAGCAGCTACTTAAACTCCGATGGCAACAGACAGAGCAGCTACTCCAGCTCCAAGTACAGCAGCTACACCAGCCCCAGTGAAAAGAACAGCAGCTACTCAAACTCTGACTACAACAGACAACGCAGCTAATCCAATTCCAAGCACAGAAACTACACCAACCCCAGTGAAAAGAACAGCAGCTACTCAAACTCTGACTACAACAGACAACGCAGCTAATCCAATTCCAAGCACAGCAACTACACCAACCCCAGCAACAAGTACAGGAGCTACCCAAACCCCAACATCAACAGACAGTGCAGCTGCTGGTGCAACTCAATCCCCAAGCACAGTGGCTGCACCAACCCCGACAACAGATACTGCAGCCACTCCAACCACAGTGATAATCACTGCAAGAGGCAAAAAAGATGAAGAAAGAATGCACTTACTACCCGGCACAGCATCTGATCAGGAGTTATTATTACATGAATCAGAGGAAGAAGAAGACTTCTCGACCCCGGATGTCAACTAAGCTATGGAATATGCGAAAAAATTTTACCCGTCAACCAGGGGAGCACATCATCACCTGGTTGCCCCAAAGCTGGGACAATGGGACCGATGCTCATGAACTAGAAGGTAGGGAAGCTAAGCAGCTGGGATCACTTGCTAGGGAAGGGGGAATTGACAAAGCAATTGTAAAAGAGAAACGGTCCCTCAGCCTTTGGAGGCAGCTCTTGGCAGCTGTGAAAGAAAGGTTTCCGTACAAGGACGATGTTATGAGTCATTCGGCCATGTGGACTACTCTACAGAAAGGCATACAGTCTCTGAGGGAATCAGCCATGTTAGAGAATATGCATCGCAGGCCAGATGCTGGGAATGCACCATGAGATCCAGATGAAGTCGAATGTACAGAACCCATATGGTGAAAATTTACACAGCGTGCACCCTCATCATATGCCCACTCATTGGCAGCAATAACCTGGAATGACATAGTGCCAGTGGATGAAATGATTCATAAACTCTGAGAGTTCAAAGACAATCTCACCCCTTCCATCATTTCACCTGTGGAAAAACTGTCTCAGGACTTCAAACAATTGAGAGATGATCTATCCAATCTATCCAGCTCCCCACGTGTACCAACAAAAGTCTCAGATATTAACAAAAGGCATCCTACTGCTCGAGAGAGAAGATATAGAAGGTATAGGCCGTGGGCCACCCTATGGTTTTACCTGCAGGATCATGGAGAAGACATGAGGAAGTGTGTCATGGGTTCAGCAGCAGTCATTTTTTCTTCTTCTTGGTAGCTGGTGCAGCGCTGTGTTTTTGATTTTGGGCCTGGGAACAGTGCTGATAACACCAGTGTTCTCAGTTACTGCTTGGTGATGTTTAGGCTGGCCAAGGACTTTGTGAGTCTCATGCTCTGCCAGGGAGGAGGGGAAGCCTGGAGGAAGGAGAGACAGGACACCTGACCCAGACTAACAAAAGAGGTTATTCCATACCAGAGCACGTCATGTCCAGGAGTTAGAATGGGGAGCAGAGACCAGGAAGGGTGGTGAGGGTGCACGGTTGGGGGGTGCACGGTGGGAGGTGCACTGCGTGGTCAGGCTTGATATTGGATGGTGAGCTATTGTATTCTTTCCTTGTATTTGCCTTGTCATTATTATTAGTAGTAGTGGTGGTAGCAGTAGTGATTTGTGTTATACCTTAGTTACTAAACTGGGAGTTGCATTCTTTCGATTCTCCTTCCCATCCCTCCAGGAGCAGAGGGAAGAAAGAGTGGGGAGTGAGTGAGTGAGCAAAACTGTGCGTGGCTGAGAAGCTTAAACCACGACAAAGTGGGATGGAAAACCTACCTCAGATCTGGAAGAATGGGCGCATGAATTGAAGAGGAGAAGAAAGGTCAAGGATCATCCCATGAAAGCTGCGGCTTCAGTCTCTGGTGAGCAGGTTCCCAGATGGAATGGAAGAGCTGATTTTACTCCAGCTCCTATGATTAAGACTAATCCCTGTCCACCAGTCATAAGTGACCAATGCTGTGATGACTATTAGAGGGGCCCTGCCTCCAGCCAGGTGGAGGTAGGGGACAATTGGATTTCCTGGACTGTGTGGATCAGATGGCCTGGCACATCAGTCTCACAGAAGTATAAGGCTCCCTGATTCCCATCCATAAGCTGATCTGTAGACTGGAGAGCCAAGGAGTGATCAGTAGGGCCCGCTCACCCTTTAATAGCCCCATATGGCCAGTGCGAAAGTCAGAGAGAGGAGACTAACAGTGGACTATCATGGCCTGAATGAAGTCACACCACCATTGAGTGCTGCTGTGCTGGACATGCTAGAACTTCACTATGAACTAGAGTCAAAGGCAGCCAAGTAGTATGCCACAATTGATATTGCCAATGCATTTTTCTCAATTCCTTAGTTACTGGACTGTTCTTATCTCAACCTGTGGGAATTACATTCTTTCAATTCTTCTCCCCATCCCTCCGGGAGCGGGGGGAGGATGTGGAGGGGGAGCGAGTGAGTGGCTGCATGGTTCCGGGTTGCCAGCTGGGTTTAAACCACAACAAGGTCTTTTCCAACCTAGTTGATTCTATGATTCTAACTTAGCCAAGCCTCGCATGGAGGCTGGACTCCTGCTAAGTCTCAAAGGGGGACTGGTGAGACTTACTTCTTGAATCAAGATGTTCATATAGATAACTGCTTCATAAACAAACACAAAATATAGAGATATTTAGTAAAACTTAAAATAATCTGCAACAGCCAGAAAACTCACAGCACCTCATTGTTCACCCACCTTGGAAGGCAGAAAGATGGTGTTCCTCCAAAGTATTTTTATGCAGAGGATCTCCAAGATTTCTTCATCTTCCTTTACTTATTTGTATATGTGATTTTCAGGATCCTATCAGCTTTTACCCATTAATTTACAACAAACTAAAGATTCACATTCCCCCCCCACCCCCACCCCCCTTTCATACATATCCAACTTCCCCACTGGTTACACTGCTATAGGAAAGAGCAAATGGGAACAGGTATTTTTAAGCTGGCTACTGCCAATAAATGCCTGCTGAACTGTATGGTCAAGGTGTCTGCCAAAGGCACCCCATTTGTTACAAGATTTTGGAGTCCACAAATCAATAAAATGGTCATGGTGAGGAAATCCCTAAATAGACCAAGAATTAAGATAAAAGCTGTTCAAAATTGACTGATCTAAATTTTAGAGTAATCTGAAATGTGGATTAATCTGGTTTAGCACTACCATGCTCAAATGCGCAACAGCCGCTTTCCAGCTCTTGCATTCCTATTTCCTTTTCAAGTAGATACTTGACACAAACTTTGGGCTTGTAAAGACCCAGTAAGGCCATTTGATTTGTAATTCTTGTGTTACTCAAGTACATCGTCCATTAAGTAACTTGCAAAGGATTCTTGGTGTTCGGTAAGTTCTCTGGGATCACCTCAAACATCCTAACAACTAACCTTTGAAGATCAGTTAATTAGGCTCAGAGCAAATTACTATGGGGAAGAGCCCAGTAACTTTGGTGCAGGAAAAATCTACAACTGTGAGGTAATCGAGCACCATGAGAACTGCAAAGCTCGTTTCAACTTACAGATGAAACCACGAATGTGTATCTGTCAACTGCTGGTAAATGACTCATGGGAATATAGTCAAGACACATTTGCATTTAAGTCACTGCACCTGGAAAACATTTTTGAGGAAAACTTATGGAAACACTACACACACATTAGGTAGAAAATTAAGCACTCAAATTCTGCATTTTCAAGACAAACAGTTTGAAGACACAGTAGACTTAATTCCTTGAAAATTATTTTGCATCATTAAGCAAAAGAATCAAGTTCTAGGAGTTGGTAGAATAAATAATGGCTACTTTTTTCACTTTAACAGTAACTAAATGTTCTTTTTTGTTACAGGCCCAAAACAGGTAAATATACTCTTTTCTTGAATAAGTACATACACTTTGTAACCTCCTATAGATTTTACTCTTCAGGAAATAAAGTTGGAGTCACACATTCAGTTTTAACATCTATCATGAGTTTTAATATCCATCAAGATGCCGTAGAATCATAGAATGGGTCGGGTTGGAAAGAATCATCTAGTTCCAACCCCCTGCTGTGGGCAGGGACACCTCACCCTAGACCATGTCACCCAAGGCTCTGTCCAACCTGGCCTTGAACACTGCCAGGGATGGAGCATTTACCACTTCTTTGGGGCTGGCTGCTTTTATTTGCAATACATTTTCAAGATGACACTGCTTTCCAACCAGTCGCTCACATTATATTTAGGATGCACTCATGATGACTCCAGATGTAAAATGGGAACGGTCCATGCTGAAAGTACATAAAAAAGTTGCCACTACCCATTGGACTACTATTTTCTAAAGATTAAGTTCTAGGAAAACAAGTTTATTATAAACATTTAAAAAACTGAGCTGTAAGTTCCGAGGAAGCTGCACAGAACATGGAGGTTAGTAAACAGGATCACATCACATCTTGCAAACAGGAAGATTTCCTTACATTTCAGCTCCTTTTCTGCCACAAGGTAGAAGACTGACAATTAAAAAAAATAATAAGTAATACACATCTTTTAACTATAAAGAACCTTTGAACTGTTCTTTAAGTAAAACTCCCAAACAAACAAATAAAAAAAAACATTTTTAACAAATCAAGCTAATGTCAAATGGAAGATACATAAACATTTCAGCTTATTTATGTATTTCAGATGACCTTTGGTAGACCACCAGCAGCAAGACTGCAAAGGTAGCTTGCTCTTTCCACACACAGTGCTGTGAAGGAAAAATTAGGGTAAGCATCAAGAATGGTGATAAACTGCAGTAGTTAAACATTTATTTTTCATATATTTACAAAATCTTCACAAAAGTATTGAAACTCAAAAAGGAATTAGACTTGAGTCAAATACAGTGATGAAATGTACAAGACAAATGAGCAGGCAAACTAAAAGGTCTTGAAAGTATTTTACTTCAGATTGAAAAATGAACAGTTCAACTGTTCTGTTTAAATAAAGATTTGCAAGATATACAGTATTTTATTAAAACAATGCTGGTCACTTGAGGCAATGTAAAATACCTCAATTTTTCCTTCATTTTTTTTTTCTTTTAGAAAGATACTGTTTACCAAAAAGAAACTTGAGCAGTTCAGGAAAAGCTATTTTCCATTAAATTTATGAAAACCACAAATTGAGGCAAAGCTAAGATTCTCAATGGAATCAAGATTATCTTCCCACTACCACCACCTTAAAATTATTACATGCTTATTGGAACACTAATATCTGCACCCTAAGAGTACATTTGCTTTCAACAATGAGGGCACCTCTTTTAAAAACACTTCAGTATAGGAAATGCAATACAGATCTTTGCAAGTATTAAGTTTTAGAACAGTTTTGCTAATAGCAGCTAACAATACTGGATTAATACAATTTATGAATAATTTTTCTCTAAGCAGTGAATACAAGTCTACACATTCACAAGAATCTAAAACAATACTGTGATTATGCATAATGTGGTACATCTTTTACTAGTTTCTGTAAACAAAAGCTCAGCATCTTGTTGATAAAATTATATGATCAGATTAAAATACTAATCAAAAAATTTAAAAAAACCACCAAACCATTGTCAAATTAAAACCACTTATAAGCTTAGTGTTTGACTAAATGTTATGACTTTGCATTTTTTTTTTAATACATATATTTTCCTTTTTGAAGTAAACCACTTTAACACATTGAAAATGTTTATTAAGTGATGACATCAGTTCTGGTCTTATCTTAGCATTATTTTATTTTAAAAATCACGGCACTCATTAGTGCCCATTAAGGGTCAGGTCTGTAAATGCATATTATAAAACATTTCTAAAAGCTAATAGTACTTTTTATAAAAGCATCATCTCCAGAACAGCTGCATTAAATACAGCCATGTATGCTGAGTGCACACCTTCCTCTTTAAAGAAGTATGTGAAAGTAAATGCCACTTAACTTTCCTCTACTGAAGCGTCCCAAGTCCTGTGCCAAGCTATCTATGCCTGTGTGTGACGGCAATTACACGCTTCATTCACATTCATGGCATCAGAGTTACTGCAACCTAGACTTGTAATGCAACAGAACTGGACAAATGCAGAGCTGAAATTAAATGATAACTAGCTCAACAAGAAATACTATGAGATATGAAAGGTTTGGGTCTTTAAGGCAGTACAAAATATATTTTATTATTTTAAGTAGTTTTGTTTTTTTTAAATAATTAAGTGTAAATATAAAAATGCCTCAGAAGAGAGTGAGAAAAAATACTTTAATTGTAAAATTTACTTAACATTTCAACAGTTATCTCTTATAGGAGTTAGCAAAAATACAAAACACAAAAAACCCCATACCTGGAAGGGGGAGGGGAAGGCACAAAGAGGAATGGGATTAAAGCAGCCCAGGAATGCAAATGTCTAACAAATCCAGTTGTCCTTTGTGGGTTTTTTAAAACAAACAGGAATAAAACAATCACCACCACCAACCAAACACCACCCCCACCCCCCCAAGTGGCTTTATATTTCTTTAAAAAAAAGAGAAAGGGTTGGGGAGAGACCACTAAGGGGCGGAAGAGAAGGATGCATCTATAAAACCCCATTGCCTGATATCATAGAATAGTTAGGGTTGGAAAGGACCTTGAGATCATCTAGTTCCAACCCCCCACTGCCATAGGCAGGGACACCACACACTAAACCATGTCACCCAAGACTCCATCCAAATGATGGCATTCTAGAAAACAAGGTGAAGGTTACTTCTCCAAGATGACAAACTCAGTGTCTGCACAAAGTACATGTACACTTTATACAAATGAAAAACTTCATTTGCCACCATAAGCCTTTCTTGCAGAGGAACAGCTTTTGCAGATCAAATGTTCTATTAAATGTTTTAAATGCCAAGAAAAGAAATTCTGAGCAATATAACAAGTAATGTCTCTTTATATGGATGTTAAGATAACAATTCAGATTATTTTCCAAACTAATCCTGAGAAAAATTTATGTTTACAATTTAAACAGTAATGTTATATAAAAAGTATTAACAAATTCACTATTACAAATGTCAGTTTTCCTATATGGTTATGTATACCTACACAATAAAATGGTAAGTATATGCAAAAATAATAAGAAAATCATGCACAAATTACTTTCACCTTTAAAGGATGGGTTTCCCTCAAAATACAACTTTTTGCCTTTTTTTCCCCTATTTTGTGTGTTTTATTTGTTTGTTACCAACCCCTAGACACACTGAGTACTACATCTACAGGTCAGCATGAGCTGATGGGAAATATCTTTATTTTACATTCAAGCATTTATATCTTAAATGACCCTGTTGAAGCATATGACTTATTAAATGAGCAGCCTTTTCCTCTTTTTTGTTTTTATGTTTTTCTTTTTTTTTTTTTTTAACATTTTTTGCAGTGATTAATCTTCATGATCTGTTCTGTGGTGAGCTGGGAAAAAAAAATGCAGTTGCTAATCAGTAACAGTCTGAAGCTCTGGAAGAGATCCAAGGAGTCACTATCAAACTATCCTGTAGCATGAGATCATTGCACACAGAAAGGCAGTCATAAAATAGGCAACTATCTACAAAGGTCTGAAAGGGCCGCATCCCTCTTGTGCTTCCTCTTTTTGCCATGGAAGAAGTGATGGTGTGATTTGCTGCCTTGATGTTTGTTTGTGACTGAGGTACTGTGGCTTGAGTTTATTGGACCTTGTAAGCCTTTGTCAGAAGAGCGAAATAACCATGCAGATCCATGCTGCGAAATAAAGAGAACATGGTAAATTAGTGCTAAAAGGAAAAAAAGCGTGGCAACTACACAATCCTATTTCTGGAAAATGAGGACGTTAACTCATGGAATCATTACACTTGAAACAACTGATATGGCAACAGAAGCCAGGACATCAGCACAGTACCACAAATCTTTCACTTTGATGGCTGCAAACAAATGTTCATCTCTAGACCCAAATCCATTCAGGTCAAGAAAGAAGAGCAGAGCATTTCGAATTTTGGAAAGGATGGAACTGTTCTGTTGCTCCCATTTTGCAATGATAAAAAAAAATGGTTTACAGAAGCAGACCACCACAATCCAAGACAACAGATGAAGACTAACCAAATCTCATCTTCTGTGCAAAATTACAAGATTCTTTTAAGGCCAGGACTAATTTTATACCACATCTTTTTACAGATGTAGAGTATCTCAGATTGTGCATTTGCAAATTCCAGCACCAGAACTAGCTCTGTGTAGTAACACAAACACACATTCATGGTATATCCAAGGCCTAGCTTGTAAACTCAATAGTAGCTAGAGATAGATTGTCAGCAAGTAGGAGGAAAGTCTCCAGCATTACTTTTCAGGAGTAATATTCCAGAAGAATATTCCAGAATATTCCAGACTATTTTCCATATATTAAAGAAGTCTTAAATTCTGAAAAAATTATAAAAATTTAAACTGCATATATCCAAAGTATATTCTATATAGAGGCATATAGTATTTTCAGATTACTGATTTGTCATAGAAGCATTCCTCAAAATGAGAAATCCCTTAAATGCATGAGCTCTGGTAGGTGTCATCATAAAGATATTTGTATTTAGGGGGAAACAAGAGGGAATTTCATATATCAGCAAGCAATCTTCATCTCCCTTAATGAAA
Organism: Amazona ochrocephala; assembly: GCA_039720435.1. NCBI lineage: Eukaryota > Metazoa > Chordata > Aves > Psittaciformes > Psittacidae > Amazona > Amazona ochrocephala. The sequence continues at coordinate 22,582,144 of CM077908.1, forward strand.
GACAGTTCAGCAAGTACTAAAAGCTAACAACTGCCAGTCATGTTCGAAACATACAATTTTACTGTCTTTCACTAAGTGTAGACAAGTCTCTTTAGTTCTCAAATTCTGCCATCACGACTGGACTAACATGCTTTCTGCACAAAGGAAATGGGTGCAGCACATCTGTATGCTTCTGGCAACTCTAGGTTTCCCAAAATAAAGTCAATCTGATTTCATCTAGTTTAAGGCTGGGAAAGCCATTGCTGCAAAGTGCTCTGTGTAAACTAAACAGAGAACCAGTGCTCAAAGCTTTTCAGTGGGATGAAGGGGAGGTCAAAAACACAGTGTTTCCTTTCCAGAACATGCTACTCTTCCATGAAGGACGTGCAATATTCAAATAATCTATACAGTTGTTGTCTCCAAACATTTCACAAACCTGAGATTTGTTTGTGTTGCTGGAAGTATTGGCTGTTTGGTTATTTTGTGTTTTCCCACTTGACTGGGAAGATTCCAGGGACACTTCTTGTGACCCCACTCTGTTTCTGGTAGACTGATGACAACTCAACTGTTTAGAGGTTTTGCATGGTGTTCCATCAGAATCCTTCAAGAAAATGTAAAGTATTAGTGAGTGTTTCTATTAGTGAGTTTTCCAATAAAGCTAGCAGTGGACAAAACTTCAAATGTGCTTATTTTATTAGATACTAAAATTCTTTCAATCTTACTGAGTAAAACAGACAGATTTAAAAATGTACTGATGCATGATTCTGATTTGGGGATTTAGCTTTTGTTTTTAAATAAAATTCCCAAACATTTTTTAAGTTTGTTTTTTTTTTTAAACACAGTTTTCCCAGAGAAAAAGAGGGCTATGTAACTCTTTCTGCTGCATTCACTTTATACATGTGTTGTGTTGAAAACACACTTCAACTTACATGTGTAGAAATTGCATAAGAGGTAACATCTTCTGCAAGTTAGGATTCTGGATGAAATAACTAACTAGTATTTCAAGCTTTCAAAATGTATTCTGTGGAAGCAAAGATCAGGAAAAAAAAACAAAACACAAAAAAACCCACAAAAAACAAACAAAAAACAACCAACCAAAAAAAAAAAACACACACACAAAAAAAAATATCAGAAAACCACCAGTACTTACTACATCACTACAGCTGGACAGTGTAGAGGATGATGATGATGATGAAGGACCTGATGAAGAATTTGAAGAAAGTTTACTAAGTATTTCTGAAGTTTTATTTCTAGGTTTTGATAGTGCTTTGTCCTCTTCAGCAAGATTATTGTTGCATTTGTCTAGCTGCTGAGTATCTACTATCAAGGTTACTCCATTACCTATTAAAAAGCAAAACAGAAGCATCACCACACAGTAACTACTAAAATATGTTGCTTTTTTTTAATATATCCCCTCAGGTATTATATATCTATTATATCCAGCAGGACATGTACAGACATCTGCACATGTACCTACTTTTAATACATGCAGACACGTTTTGTATGTATGTACTGCCTGCAGCAAGCCAACAACTCACAGAGGGTGCAGTGGTTTCCCAAGAAGATCCATTAACATACACTGTGGAAACCACCAAGCATTACCAACAGTTCAAGCTGGAAATTAGAGAGATAAGAGATGGAAGAAGGTAGTAACAAAGTTCAGATGTGCTGCTTGATAAGATTGATCCATGACACACTTCAACGGCACTCAGGTTTAAATTCCTTTCCTATGTGCCCAGTACTCAGCAGCTCCCATTTTTCTTCTACTGGAGCTGCTAGGCATCATAAGAACTTCAAATAAGCCTGGTTGCTTATTTGAAGTGACCCTACACTGAAAATAAGAGACACAGAGCTCTCATATCTCACTAACTTATACCTTAAGTATAAAAAGGAAGAATCAGAACTTAAATCTAAAATAAACCTACAAGACAACTACTGTAACTGCCACCATTATATTCCTGATACAGGGTTATTTTATTACCTTTTTATCTTATGTAAGACTCCCAGGAGTTACCTCTGATTTACACAGCATACACTTGCTCCCTCACTAGCTGTGTTTGCATATGGAGGTTAATACATAGATCACATCAGATAGCCAAGTGTTACTCTGGAGTTTGTGGGACTGAACAGGGGTTGTCTGCCATGACCAGGTTGTACAGCAGTGCCACAAGGGTCTGCAGACTGATAAAACACAAATGATCCAGGAGCACATTCAATTTACAAGGAGAGTGAGGGAAATCACTAACAGAAGCTTTAAAAAATAAACAAAATCCCATCCTAGCCTAAAGACTTGGTAGTTGTGTCATTTTCTCTCCCTAACCCCTAACAAGAGAAAACTTCTAGAAGGCAACATTCTAAAATTAACCTGAGGTGTTAGAATTCATTTTACTTTTAAAATTTCCGGACAGCAGATACACCTACACCAAAAGAGGCTGGCGACTGGCTGGTGAAGTCAGAAGATGGGCAATGAAAATAAATAAAATAATATATGCTGGCCACATCTACTGCAGTAGAATAAAGATAGACGTGGTATGGCCTTTTTACTCTTATACAAATCTACATCTTCTGGATAAGAATAATAGGAAAAGCAACGAAGTGAATTCATATTAAAATGCATGCATTGCCTTATGTGAGGCAAAAGCAACAGCAAAATCTGATCAAAGCACGCAGGAAGCTTCCCACTACCAGCCATGCTTAGTCAAAACTTACCGTTACACGAAGACTCCGTCCTACTTTGCATTCCCCACTGCTTTGATATCCAGTCTCTGTATACGGCCACCTCTTGTGTTACTCTAATTATTCTACCTAATATACTGTAAAAGAGGGGGGAAAAATATAAAATTAACATGATTAATTTTTAGACACACAAAAATATAAGCAACTTGTGTCTGAGATTTAGACTCATAAAATTTACCTTTCCGTTTCGTTGTTAGGGTAATATTTAGCTATTGGGGAAACTGCATGGCTCAAAACAACATAGGCATAATCAAAAGCCTGTTTCACTTGCATGGCACCATAGGAACTCCTCCCAACATCATTACCTTAAAGTAAGAATACAATTAAATAAATAAATACGATTGAAACTGTGGTTATCTCCTTTCAGACAAGAGACAGTGGCATTTTTTAAAAATTGCCCTTACGTCCCAGCTCACTGTGGTTACCTCTTGTAGAATAGGATTACAGGAGCATAGATATTTGAAAGAGCTTTTTTTTTAATATAAATATTGATATGCACAGAGGTTCAAAATGGCAATTCTCTGGGTAAAAGTGTAATACATGAATCAAAAAATAAGCAAACATAAAATCCTGCACTGCTTATATCACACATGTAACAGGACTGTCCTGGATAACATTTTTCTAGATCAGAAATACGTTAACTCTTTCAGCAGGCCTTGACTTCCAATATCTGAAGGGGGCCTACAGGGATGCTGGGGAGGGACTCTTCATGAGGGACTGTAGTGAGAGGACAAGGGGTAACAGGTTCAAACTTAAACAGGGGAAATTTAGATTGGATATGAGGAAGAAATTCTTTACTGTAAGGGTGGTGAGGCACTGGAATGGGTTGCCCAGGGAAGTTGTGAATGCTTCATCCCTGGCAGAGTTCAAGGCGGGGTTGGACATAGTCTTGGATGGCATGGTTTAGTGGGAGGTGTCCCTGCCCATGGCAGGGGGGTTGGAACTAGATGAACTTAAGGTCCTTTCCAACCCTAACTATTCTATGATTCTATGACTCGCCATTCCAGAAGCCACCCCACTGAAGCCAACAATCAACCTTAACATAAAGGTAATAGTACAGAATGAAGCCACTATTGATTTATGTGGTACTTACTGCAGCACAGGCACACTCCGGGCGGACATGGTAATTTACTAGGAACGTGTCTTAAAGAACATTGTTGTGTTCCGAGTGCATCTTGTGTTCAAAGACATGAATGAGGTGTTTCTGTTTGGTTTTTGGTGGTCATTCTACTATTCTTTGATTTAATTCCTCTAGATTAAGCATTCCCATAATTTTTGTATGTTAAGTGTTGGTTTATGAGGATACCTGGCTGTAATGGATCTTCAATATACAGCATTGATGGTCTGTAGCCATCCAGCATGCTTTTTTGCACTTCATCTTTGGCAACGTAAGAGCCACCATCCTTTATTCGGATTCCAGTCTTCAGATAATTGAAGTGACGTCCATATAATTCAAAAAACTCTATTAAAAGAACACCATAGTTGGCATTGGTCATACAGGCATCTTCCCGGGGATGTAGCTATTGAGAGGAGAGAAAAAAAAAAATCATTTTCTTAAGACTTCAAGTTTCAAGAACTTTTAAGTGCCTTTGCTTTTTCACAGCAAGCATGTCTAAATACAATTAAAAATAATAAAACAGAATACATAAAGCAAACTTGTCTAAATATATTTTCCTCGAAAAAGCACTTTAAAATCTTTAAAACAAGATGCTATCAAAACTTTGATAAACTAATTACCTCTTAAAAATAAGGCTGACAAGTATTAATGTTTCTGTATTTGAGCTTTCAGGTCAGTAAGTGAACTTCCAGCACTAATGGTAGGGTTCTGGTAAAAAAACAACATAAATATATATCCACACTTCAGAAACCTAGGTTTGGAATACAAATACAGGCTTCTAACATTCACAGCAATGTAAATGATCCCCTCTGCTTTTAAGTATGCAACCTGAGAGATGCACCACCCTGACTGGTTAAAAACCTGCCCCAGGGAGCATGAGCCACCAGGAGTGCGGAGAACAGGGCGGGCAAAGAGGGCAGGTTCGAAGCAGTTTGCGCGGCAGCTCGCGTGGGCAGGCGAGCGGGGTGGTGAGCGGGATGGTGAGCACTCGCCGTACGAGCAAGGCTCGGTCTGGGAGCTCTGCTCTGGCTACTCCGGCAGTGGCCAGTGTAGGCACCCAGACAGAGCCGATGGGAAGGGAGGCTGCAGTGCAGAGCTTGGGGTGCAGAGAGTGCCTGCACCCCTCTCCTGAGGGGAGCAATGGGCAGGGCTGCACTCTGTGCTCCCTGGTGGAGATCCTCCTGCAGCAGGTGGCTGAGCTGCAGGAAGCTGTTACCAGGCTGAAAGGTGTCAGGGAAGCTGAGGGGAAACAGCACTGCTTGCTCCGGGACCACACTGTGCAGGGCCCTCGAGCGTCTACTGTTGCTCATGCAGAAAAGGCTGCTAACCCAGGAAGCTGGGAAACAGTAACAGAAAAAAACAACAAAAAAAGGAGGAAGAGGACAACTAAAAGCAAGGGGCTTCCTCCTACATCTGTTGTCCCCACCCAGAACCGCTTTGCTGTCCTGCAGGGGGCTGATGAGGAATCACACTCCCACCAGGAACAACCGGCTGATGCACTGGTAAAGAAGATCACTACTGGTGCTGGCAGGAAAAAGCGTCAGGCTGTAGTAGTAGGGGACTCTACGCTGAAAGGAACAGAGGCACTCATCTGTCGGCCTGACCCAGGCTCGAGGGAGGCGTGTTGCCTACCAGGGGCTCGGATCAGGGATGTTGCCGAGAAGCTGCCTGCTCTAGTTGGTCCCACTGACTATTACTGACTATTGAGAAGAGATTCAGAGCAGCCCTGTGAAGAAGGACTTGGGGGTGTGGGTTGATGAAAAAATGAACATGAGCCGGCAGTGTGCGCTTGCAGCCCAGAAAGCCATCCGTATCCTGGGCTGCATCAAAAGAAGCGTGACCAGCAGGTCGAAGGAGGTGATCCTGCCCCTCTACTCTGCTCTCGTGAGACCTCACTTGGAGTATTGTGTGTAGTTCTGGTGTCCTCAACATAAAAAGGACATGGAACTGTTAGAACAAGTGCAGAGGAGGGCCACGAGGATGATCAGGGGACTGGAGCACCTCCCATATGAAGATAGGATGAGAAAGTTGGGGCTGTTCAGCCTGGAGAAGAGAAGGCTGCATGGGGACCTCATAGCAGCCTTCCAATATCTGAAGGGGGCCTATAAGGATGCTGGGGAGGGACTCTTCATGAGGGACTGTAGTGAGAGGACAAGGGGTAATGGGTTTAAACTTAAACAGGGGAAGTTTAGATTGGATATGAGGAAGAAATTCTTTACTGTAAGGGTGGTGAGGCACTGGAATGGGTTGCCCAGGGAAGTTGTGAATGTTTTATCCCTGGCGGCGTTCAAGGCGGGGTTGGACATTGCCTTGGATGGCATGGTTTAGTGTGAGGTGTCCCTGCCAATGCAGGGGGGTTGGAACTAGATGATCTTAAGGTCCTTTCCAACCCTAACTATTCTATGATTCTATGATTATGAACAAAACCAGTTCATAATTTAAACAAATACAAAACCTAACTGCTTTTTTTTGCAGAGCAAATGGAGATGCTATTAGCCAATATAAGAAAAAATTGGGGTTGGAAGAGATTGAGATTTTAGTTTCTTTCAAAAAGATATGCCTGTTGTCTTCATTTATTTTGTGCTCAGCAAGCAACTGCACTAGCACTCAGCAAACACCAAGCTCCAGCTCAAGGTTCAGGTTTAAAAGTAACTGCAATCTGGAAAGTATAGACATACAAATGCACATGCAGTGACACAATAACATTTAGTACAAGAAAAAAAAAACGAGGTTGATAAAGCCAAAACCTGGCTACTTCATATTTCTACAATATTTTTCTCCCCCAGGCACAACAGTATAGATTTAGCTCATGCACTTTGGTCTCTTAGATTTAAGAGGAAATCGTAAAACGTGTTTGATTTCAGCTTAAAACCCTAGAAAAAAGAGCAAAATTCCACTGCATTCATTGAAGCACATCCAGGGTGTCAGACCTGGAAAACAAGTGTTATAAAGGACAGCTGCATCTAACAGTAACCTAACTAGCTTGTTCCAAATAAATCATACAATAGTCAAGTTATTTTACCATGAATGACACGTGGGCCTGGTACTGATACACTAACAGATGTTCCAAACACCTCTAATACTGAAAGTGCCAGTATCAGAAAAAGAACAGAAGACAGGTGGGATGTTGTCTGTTTTTAAATGAAAAGAAGGTGCAAAACCACAAACAGGAGCACTTAGATGACTAAATTTAAGGACTAATCAAATTCTTTCTTAATATAATGTCCTTTTGCACCAATGGCATCAATAGATTTCATTAAGCTTACCTGAAGGAAGCTGACAGCCATTAAAAAAAGACTATAAGAACCGATTCCACCTGTAAATACTTCATTAAGGTCCCTCTGCAACAGGAACTGTTTCAATACTAAAACTAGATATGGTAACACAGGGTATTTCTGAAAGAGAAAAGCAAAAGTGTTAGGACACTGTGATGCATATCTACAACTGATACTAAGAAAGCACACTGAAGCGATCTGTTATATTACATCTCAAAGCTAAGTATAACTATAATTTATTACTTTTAGTACCAGGGGAGAAGCTAAATGCTCTGCCTGTGGTCAATACAGGTATTTTACCTCTTCAACTCCAGTGGCAGATATTAAAAACAGAATAAAAAGCTACTACCTCATAAAATCAGAATTATTTTGTTTGAATACATAAATAGATTTGATTTTCTCATACAAGTGAAAAGGAAGAACTGTGGAGATATCCATGTCTGTAACAAAACCTTCCTGCCGCAACCAAGCTGATATCGCACAGCGGGCTGAAACTTATGTCTTGAAAATTCTTCAGATGCGCAGAGTTCAAAACAGTCCTTCAATATTACTACACCCAAATTACACTTTTGAAGGAGCCAAATACTTACCTTTGGGTACCTGGTCCTTCAATAGGTTTGTCAGCATGGATTTCCTTAGAAGTGTGCATACACTGCATGTGCAGAGAACATGGACCTTCTGGACAGCAGTGGAGGCTGGGGCTACGCCTGCACTCTGAACACCCCTTCACAGGGCAGGGGGCAAAAGAGCCTGTCCTGGGTTCAGCAGTAGCAGTCATTTTTCTCCTTCTTAGTAGCTGGGGCAGTGCTGTGGTTTTGACTTTCAGCCTGGAAACAGCACTGATAACACCCATGTTTTTAGTTGCTGCTCAGTAATGTTTAGTCTGACCAAGGACTTTCTGAGTCTCATGCTCTGTCAGGGAGGAGGGGAAGCCAGGAGGAAGCAGAGTCAGGACACCTGACCCAAACTAGCCAAACGGGTATTCCATACCACAGCACGTCATGCCCAGGATGTAAAAACTGGGGGCAGGGACCTGGAAGGGTTAGATCGCGGCTTGGGTCAGGCTGAGTATCAGTTGGCGGGTGGTGAGCGGTTGTATTCTCTTCCCTTGTTATTTCCCTTATCATTATTATTATTGGTGGTAGCAGTAGTGGTTTTGCGTTATACCTTAGTTACTGGACTGTTCTTATCTCAACCCGTGGGAGTTACATTCTTTCGATTCTCCTCCCCATCCCTCTGGGAGCAGAGGGAGGAAGTGGGGGGGTGAGCGAGTGGCTGCATGGTTCTGAGTTACCGGTTGGGCTTAAACCACGACAGAGGTTCAATAATATTAATATAGAGCCAAGTTCCTTACTTTCAGACATGTGGATAATGGTATCTATGATTGCAAAAGATTAAAGGGAAATTGGGAATTTCTCCAAGAACTTCTCTGCACAAGTCTTAGGGCATCAGGAGCCCTATTTAACCTAAGATCCCAAGATCACTTTTTTGAACTATTAAGAACTTAAGTGCTACAAGCTGGAGCGTTGACTATCCGTATATACCAAAATTCAAAGATGGGATTTTTCTCAGGAAACTGCAAACCCTTAATTAAGGCTTGAGCTGCCTCAAACTTCCAAATAAATTGAATTAACAGAAATAGGCATTTTCCAAGGGTAATAATGAGCACAACATCCCCATTAGGTAATTCAAAGTTATGTGGGACAAAATAAGACCCAAGACAATGCCCTGCAAGTGTTTCACAGAAAGATCCTCAAGAACACCATTACCAGTGTGTGCCAGGGCCGAGTGTCACCTCTGCCTGCCACATCAGGCTCAGCCTCCTGCACTCAAGGCCAGCACTGGTGCAGCATAGCTGCACAGCCTTGGCTTGGGCTGCTGGGAAAACAGCCCTCTGGGAAAGCACCACGTGGGAAATCTTGTTGGGAATCCCTCCACCTCTCTCAAGAGCTGCTTTCATCTCCATTGTTCCCCTGGTGTCTGCCTGAGCCATGCTGCTGTGCACTGATGCTGATCCTGACACTAACCACTGTCACAGCATCCTCAGCCTCAACCTCCTCACTGGGAAATGGTTTTCCAGCTGCTGGATGGCCTGTGAGCTGACCCCGACTACTGACTACCATCACCAGACCTGCTCTGCACCTCAGGCCGGAGTACAGCTCAGGTCTGCACCCCCACCCTGTGCCTGCCGGGCTGCCACTCACAGCTCCCATTCCCTCCTTAGGGGCACAGCCTGCTCTCACCATGCCCTGACACAAGGCCAAAGGGTTCAGCTAAAGCAGTCAATTTTCTCTTAGTAGGGGGTGCAGTGCTGTGTTTTTGACTTTCAGTCTGGGAACAATGCTGATGACACCGATGTTTTTAGTTGTTGCTAAGTAATGCTAGGTCCAATCAAGGACTTCCTCAGTCTCATGCTCTGCCAGGGAGGAGGGGAAGCTGGGAATAAGCAGAGACAGGACACCTGACCCAAACAAGCCAAAGGGGTATTTCATACCAAAGCATGTCATGCCTAGTATATAAACTGGGGGAAGATACCCAGAAGGCGCAGATTGCGGCTCGGGTCAGGCTGGGTATTGGTCGGCAGATGGTAAGCAATTGTATTCTCTTCCCTTGTTATTTCCTTTATCATTATTATTGTTGCGGGTAGCAGCAGTGGTTTGTGTTATACCTTAGTTATCGGACTGTTCTTATCTCAGCCCGTGGGAGTTACATTCTTTCAATTCTCCTCCCCATCACTCCAGGAGCAGGGGGAAGGGAAGAAGAGAGGGAGTAAGCGAGTGGCTGCATATTTTGGAGCCCCTAGCTGGGCTTAAACCACAATACTCTCCAACCAGTTACAGATAACCTGGGCAACAGGAACATACTAACACACTTTTTTTTTCTAAGCACACAAAAATGCTTTCAGGCTCTCAAGAGAAGACTACCTCCGTTCCCAAAATTAGTATCAGAGAATCATAGAATAGCTACGGTTAGAAAAGACCTTAAGAACATCTAGTTCCAACCCCCCTGCCATGGGCAGGAACACCTGACACTAAATAATGTTACCCAAGGCCCTGTCCAAACTGGTCTTGTACACTGCCAGGGAAGGAGCATTCACAACTTCCTTGGGTAACCTGTTCCAGTGCCTCACCACCTTCACAGTAAAGAACTTCTTCCTTATATCTAACTTAACTTCCACTGCTTTAGTTTAAACCCATTTCCCCTTGTCCTATTGCTACAGTCCCTGATGAGGAGTCTCTCTCCAGCATCCTCCTAGGACCCCTTCAGATACTGGAAGGCTGCTATGAGGTCTCCACGCAGCCTTCTCTTCTCCAGGCTGAACAGCCCCAACATTCACAGACTATCCTCATACGGGAGGTACTCCAGTCCCCTGATCATCCTCACAGCCCTACTCTGGACCTGTTCCAACAGTTCCATGTCCTTTTTATGCTGAGGACACCAAAACTGCAAAGAGCACGGCAACTGAGGCCCCACAAGAGCAGAGTAGAGGAGCACAATCACCTCCTTTGACCTGCTGGTCACGCTCCTTCTGATGCAGCCCAGGATAAGGTTGGCTTTCTGGGCTGCAAGCGCACACTGCCGGCTCATGTTCATTTTTTCATCAACCCACACCCCCAAGTCCTCCTCCACAGGGCTGCTCTGAATCTCTTCTCTGCCCAACCTGTAGCAGTGCCTGGCATTGCTCCGACCCAGGTGTAGGACCATGCACTTGGCATGGTTAAACTTCATTAGGTTGGCATCAGCCCACCTTACAAGCATGTCAAGGTCCCTCTGGATGGCATTCCTTCACTCCAGCGTATCAACCAAACCACACAGCTTGGTGTCATTGGCAAACTTGCTGAGGGTGCACTCAATCCCACTGTCCATGTCACCGATAAAGACGTTCAACAAGACTGGTCCCAGCATCGATCCCTGAGAGACATCACTCGTTACTGATCTCCAGCTGAATATTGAGCCATTGACCACAACTCTGCATGTGGCGATCCAGCCAGTTCTTTATCGACCGAGTGGTCCACCTATCAAATTCATGTCTCTCCATTTAGAGACAAGGATGTTGTGTGGGACAGTGTGAAACGCTTTGCACAAGTCCAGGTAGATGACATCAACTGCTCTGCCCCTGTCCATCAGTTCCATAGCCCCATCATAGAAGGTCACCAGATTGGTCAGGCAGGATTTCCCCTTAGTGAAGCCATGCTGGCTGTCACCAAGCACCTCATTGTTTTTCATGTGCCTTAGCATGCCTTCCAGGGAATCTGCTCCAAGATTTTGCCAGGCACAGAGGTGAGACTGACTGGTCTGTAGTTCCCTGGCTCATCCATTTTCCCCTCCTTGAAAATGGGGGTTATATTACCCATTTTCCAGTCATCGGGAACTTCACCTGACTGCCATAATTTTTCAAATGATGGACAGTGGCTTAGCAACTTCATTTGCCAGCTCCTTCAGGACCCACGGGTGGATTTCATCCGGTCCCATGGACTTGTATACATTCAGGTTCCTAAGGTGGTCCCGAACAAGATCCTCCCCCACAGTGGGCCCAGGGTCCCCACCCTCACCGTCCCCGCGTCTGCCTTCCAAGACTTGGGTGGTGTGGTCAGAGCATTTGCCGGTAAAGACTGAGGCAAAGAAGTCATTAAGAACCTCAGCCTTCTCTAAATCCAGGGCAGCCAGTTCTCCCGATAGCTTCTGAAAAGGGCCCACGTTGTCCCTAGCCTGTCTTTTATTTGCAGCGTACCTATAGAATCCCTTCCCATTATCTTTCACATCCCTAGCCAATTAATTCTAAGTGGGCCTTAGCTTTCCTAACCTGGTCCCTAGCTTCACGTACAACATCCCTGTATTCTTCCCAGGCCGCCTGACCTTGCTTCCACCTTTTATATGCCTCTTTTTTCCTTCGCATTTTCCTCAGCAGGTCCTTTTCCATCCAAGGAGGTCTCCTGGCCTTCTTGCTGAACTTCCTTCTAGTAGGGATGCAACACTCCTGAGCTTGCAGCAGGTGATCCTTGAATATCAACCAACAGTCTTGGGCCCCCCTGACCTCTGGGGCTGTATCCCATGGAACCTTACTGAGCAGGTTCCTGAAGAGGCCAAAGTCTGCTCTCTTGAAGTCCAGGGCAGTGAGCTTGCTGCACACTCTTCTCACTCTCCTGAGCATCTCAAATTCGACCATCTCATGATCGCTGCAACCAAGGCTGCCCTGGAGCGTCACATTTCCAACCAGCCTTTCCCTGTTGGTGAGGATGAGGTCAAGCATGGCACCTCTCCTTGTCGGCTCCTCAATTACTTGCAGAAGGAAGCTGTCTTCCACACAACCGAGGAACCTTCTGGATTGCTTGTGCCGGACTGTGCCGTCCCTCCAACAGATATCAGCGTGGTTGAAGTCTCCCATGAGAACAAGGGCCTGCAAGCGTGAGGCTGTTCCTATCTATCTATAGAGCACTTCATCCACAGAGTCCTCTTGATCAGGCAGTCTGTAACAGATCCCCACAATAATGTCTCCCATCACTGTTCTCCCTTTAACCCTGACCCACAAACTCTCTTTTGACTGATCACCTGTCCCCAGACAGAGTTCCATACTCTCCTGTCTATCCCTAACATAAATAGCAACTCCCCCTCCCCGTCTGCCAGGCCTGTCTTTTCTAAAGAGCCTGTAACCTTCCATTCCAACATTCCAGTCATAGGAGCCATCCCACCATGTTTCTGTAATACCTATTATATCATACCCTCGTAGACGTGCACACATCTCTAATTCCTCTTGTTTGTTCCCCATGCTACAGTTGTTTGTATAGAGATATCTGAGCCAAGCTCCAAATGAAGCCGGCTCATTGAGCCAAGCTCCAAATGAAGCCGGCACATTGGCTGAAGTGGCTGGAATATCTGCTCTAGTCGGTCCCACTGACTATTACCCACTCCTGGTAATCCATGTGGGTGCTACTGATATAGATAGCAGTAGCCCGGAGACCATAAAGAAGGACTACAGAGCTCTGGGAGAGGTGGTTAGGGGCTCTGGAGCTCAGATTGTCTTTTCGTCAATTCTCCAGGATACAGGGCAGGACCTTGAAAAGGCTAGGAGGATTGGGCAGGTTAATAAATGGTTAGAAGGGTGGTGCTATAGTCAGGGGTTTGGGTACCTTGAACATGGGACTCAATATAGTAGGCCAGGTCTACTGGGGACTGGTGGAGCTGGTCTGACAAAGAAGGGGAAGAGTGGATTTGGTAGGAGGCTTGCCAGACTGGTCAAGGATGCTTTAAACTAGATGTGTTGGGGGAGGGGGGCATCATTCCATCCCAACACACCCAGTCGGTTGCCAGCACCTACAGTAAACATTCGGAGCAATGTAGAGATATTCCAGCTGCTCCAGCCAATGAGCCAGCTTCAATTGGATCTCGGCTCAAATGCCTCTACACAAATGCCCGTAGTATGGGGAACAAACGAGGAATTAGAGATGTGTGCACATCTACGGGGGGATGATATCATAGGCATCACAGAAACATGGTGAGATGACACCTATGACTGGTGTGTTGGAATGGAAGGTTACAGGCTCTTTAGGAAAGACAGGCCTGGCAGACAGGGAGGGGGAGTTGCTATTTATGTTAGGATAGGCTAGAGAGTATGGAACTCTGTCTGGGGACAGGTGAGCAGTCGACAGAGAGTTTGTGGGTCAGGGTTAAAGGGAGAACAGCGATGGGTGACATTATTGTGGGGATCGGTTACAGACCGCCTGACCAAGGGGACTTGCTGGATGAAGCGCTCCATAGGCAGATAGGAGCAGCCTCACGCTTGCAGGCCCTTGTTCTCATGGGAGACTTCAACCACCCTGATATCTGTTGGAGGGATGGTACGGCCTGGTACAAGCAATCCAGAAGATTCCTCGATTGCGTGGAAGACAGCTTCCTTCTGCAAGTAATAGAGGAGCCGACAAGGAGAGGTGCCATGCTTGACCTCATCCTCACCAACAGGGAAGGGCTGGTTGGAAATGTGACGCTCCAGGGCAGCCTTGGTTGCAGCGATCATGAGATGGTTGAGTTTGAGATCCTCAGGACAGTGAGAAGAGCGTGCAGCAAGCTCACTGCCCTGGACTTCAAGAGAGCAGACTTTGGCCTCTTCAGGAACCTGCTCAGTAAGGTTCCATGGGATATAGCCCTAGAGGGCAGGGGGGCCCAAGACTGTTGGTTGATATTCAAGGATCACCTGCTGCAAGCTCAGGAGCGATGCATCCCAACTAGAAGGAAGTTCAGCAGGAGGGCCAGGAGACCTCCTTGGATGGAAAAGGACCTGCTGAGCAAAATTCTAAGGAAACAAGAGGCTTATAAAAGGTGGAAGCAAGGTCAGGCAGCCTGGGAAGAATACAGGGATGTTGTACGTGAAGCTAGGGACCAGGTTAGGAAAGCTAAGGCCCACTTAGAATTAAACTTGGCTAGGGATGTTAAGGATAACAGGAAGGGATTTTATAGGTACATTGCCAATAAAAGACAGGTTAGGGACACCGTGGGCCCTCTCCAGAAGCTATCGGGAGAACTGGCTGCCCTGGATTTGGAGAAGGCTGAGGTTCTTAATGACTTCTTTGCCTCAGTCTTTACCGGCAAATGCTCTGACCACACCACCCAAGACTTGGAAGGCAGACGCAGGGACGGTGAGGGCGGGGACCCTGGGCCCACTGTGGGGGAGGATCTTGTTCGGGACCACCTTAGGAACCTGAATGTATACAAGTCCATGGGACCGGATGAAATCCACCCGTGGGTCCTGAAGGAGCTGGCAAATGAAGTTGCTAAGCCACTGTCCATCATATTTGAAAAATCATGGCACTCAGGTGAAGTTCCCGATGACTGGAAAAAGGGAAATATAACCCCCATTTTTAAGAAGAGGAAAATGGATGAGCCAGGGAATTACAGACCAGTCAGCCTCACCTCTGTGCCTGGCAAAATCTTGGAGCGGATTCTCCTGGAAGGCATGCTAAGGCACATGAAAACCAACAAGGTGCTTGGTGACAACCAACATGGCTTCACCAAGGGGAAATCCTGCCTGACCAATCTGGTGACCTTCTATGAAGGGGCTACGGAACTGATGGACAGGGGCAGAGCAGTTGATGTCATCTACCTGGACTTGTGTAAAGCCTTTGACACTGTCTCACATGACATCCTTCTCTCTCAGTTGGAGAGACATCAATTTGATAGGTGGACCACTCGGTGGATAAAGAACTGGCTGGATGGCCGCATGCAAAGAGTAGTGCTCAGTGGCTCAATGTCCAGCTGGAGACCAGTAACGAGTGGTGTCCCCCAGGGATTGGTGTAGGGACCGGTCTTGTTCAACATCTTTGTGAGTGACATGGACAGTGGGATTGAGTGCGCCCTCAGCATGTTTGCCGATGACACCAAGCTGTGTGGTTCAGTTGATACATTGGAGGGAAGGAATGCCACCCAGAGGGACCTTGACACGCTTGTGAGGTGAGCTGATGCCAACCTAATGAAGTTTAACCATGCTAAGTGCAAAGTCCTACACCTGGGTTGGAGCAATGCCAGGCACAGCTACAGGTTGGGCGGGGAGGAGATTCAGAGCAGCCCTGTGAAGAAGGACTTGGGGGTGTGGGTTGATGAAAAAATGAACATGAGCCGGCAGTGTGCGCTTGCAGCCCAGAAAGCCAACCATATCCTGGGCTGCATCAAAAGGAGTGTGACCAGCAGGTCGAGGGAGGTGCTCCTGCCACTCTACTCTGCTCTCGTGAGACCTCACTTGGAGTATTGTGTGCAGTTCTGGTGTCCTCAACATAAAAAGGACATGGAACTGTTAGAACAAGTGCAGAGGAGGGCCACGAGGATGATCAGGGGACTGGAGCACCTCCCATATGAAGATAGGATGAGAAAATTGGGGCTGTTCAGCCTGGAGAAGAGAAGGCTGCGTGGAGACCTCATAGCAGCCTTCCAATACCTGAAGGGGGCCTATAGGGATGCTGGGGAGGGACTCTTCATTAGGGACTGTGGTGAGAGGACAAGGGGTAATGGGTTTAAACTTAAACAGGGGAGGTTTAGATTGGATATGAGGAAGAAATTCTTTACTGTAAGGGTGGTGAGGCCCTGGAATGGGTTGCCCAAGGAAGTTGTGAATGCTTCATCCCTGGCGGCGTTCAAGGTGGGGTTGGACATAGCCTTGGATGGCATGGTTTAGTGGGAGGTGTCCCTGCCCATGGCACGGGGGTTGGAACTCGACGATCTTGAGGTCCTTTCCAACCCTAACAATTCTATGATTCTATGATCTCTACATTGCTCTGAGCATTTATTATAGGTGCTGGAGCATTTTTTATAGGTTAAAGAAATAAGTCACTGTAGAAGGAAACCGAGCTACTTTCATACTTGTTACTAAACATACCTAAAGGAACTGAAGATTAACAAGTGAAGGCCATACTTTCAACTCATCAGCAACTGAAAATTCCCCCAAATTTAGAAGACCTCCTGCAACTCAATGACATTATTAAAGCAGATGTACATGATTTCTAACCCTTATGACTGAAAGTGAAGTGCTTGCTTTATTCAGATTTATGATGGGTTATGGAGTTTTACATGTTTAGCTATTGAAATACTTTGATTTTCCTGCTGTCATTAGTTTTGTTAAAAACCCCAAGCAGTCAGTTGTAGATCAGTAATACCTACACACTTAAGTGAGACTGAACTGCACTTCATCTCCCTACACAGAACATGAAAATAGAAGAAAAATTTTCTACTGCTTCTATGAGACATTTGCTATGAGTGTCCCAATGCACTGAATAGGGGAAGGGAAGGAAAATAGTGTAAGGATCCTTCAAAACTTTAAATGCACATTAATCCTAACAAAATGACCCCATATACTAAACAAAAACAACTGTAATGTATCTATGATACAGGTATTGGTGAAACCCTGAACAATAACTTACTAAATTTAACTTATTCTACCTTATTAGCATTTGTATGCTGAAATAATATTCATTCTAGAACAAGATTATTCCTACTCTCTCAGCAATGTGTGGTTATTATTAATTTTAAGTTAAATGAGCCACAGAGCAGAACGTTTAAGACAGGTATTAGTGCATTTTCTTTAGCACCATTAAAGTACTGTACCATTAAAACTTCTCAATACTTTATACATTACTATCTTCATCTCTTTCAGGGCAAAATATCTAAAACCTAAGAACATCATGGAGTAGCAATAGACAACAAAAATAACAGAGTGAAAGTGTATTTCTAGTCAGGATGCAGTCAAAGTAAAATATAAAATTGAGTCATCAAATATTCAGCTCTAACTCTATTACAGTGTTGCCTAACCTTGATAAAATCTTTGATGAGCTGAGCTGCTTTAACTCCGTTCTGTACATTAAAGCTTATATCAACTTTTACTTCAGTGAAGCAATCTGTCAGTTTAATAATAGGTACCTGCAAAAGAAAGACAGGTTAAGTCAATACAGATTTCCAAGAGACATTTGGTTTCATTCATACTTATATGCACCAGTAAAACTGAAATGTTTTATGACTTTGTTGAGAGAAAACAGTACTCCTGTTTATTTAAGAATGCACTCTCCTTGCCAATCTGTTTACATCCACTTTGCTTTTCTAACTCATAAATGCCCTTTTCAATTTCCTATCCTGTTTAACAGAACTTAACACTTAATCTTCAAAGTGATTCCTTTTAAATTGTTTTTAGTCGTCTCCTAGTGCAGCAGCACAGCTCTAGTGGGAAGAACAAACACCAGAGGGAGACAAACGCTTAAGAAATTAAGATCAATGGTAATATACTCAAGAAAATACACACTCCTGTCATTGTGGGTCATTGATTTCTCATCAAAACTATCTTCAGACAAGAAGCACAAGATATTTAGAACACTCTGATGTATCTCCACCTGAGTGGTTTCCAAATTACCTCTCTCTACTAATAATAGCCATCAATTAGACACCTGCTTAACCCCCAACACACTTACATACTCTTACAATTAGCAAAAGGTAGGAAGTTATAACAGAATTTATCCTATCCTGTGCAAGGCATACTATTACATATTTATATAAGGCTGTACTTAGTACTTCTATGTGAAAATGTATTATGTCTGCTTACTTACAATAAGAAAAAATTACTTATGTAAAAATTGAGTCCAGAAATTCACAAGTTTAATCACATTAATTCACGACTAGTATAATCTCACTTTAAAACAAGTGCATGTTGTGTAGTATGAAACATCAGATTATTTTCCCCAACAGAAGAAATGCTTCTGTTGTAGCACTATCAATTATTTTAGAGTAATAAAAACTGTAATAAATAAAAAGGTTCTATTGGTTCTATCTTATATTTATATATAGTTTCTGCTTATGAAAATTCATCCTTTTAACCAAGATATTTTATTAGACATTTAGCTTAGAACAAGGAAACACCTTCTTCCCCCAAACTTACAGTTGCTTTATCTAAAACCTTCACTGAGTTTTCATCTGCTACATTGTGCTTTCTAAGAGCTTCTTCCAGGGTCCAAAGAGGCAATGTCTCCCACTTTCCAAACACAACTAAATCAATATCACTGAAATAGAAAGAAAGCACAGATTTATTCAAATTAAAAGACCAATACACTTAAAAGATAAACAGCTGACATCCACACATCACTAAAATAAAGCTGACAGACTGTAACCAAATAATTTATTCTTAATTTTCTGAGGAAAGACCAGGGGGATGAACTCTTACACCTGGGGAACTACAGAATATTTCAGATTACCAAGGGAGGGGACAGACACACACACACAAACCACTTTGGCTGCAAATCCCAAGATTAGTTTCCTCAGGCCATGCTGCCAGCAGAAATGGATCAGCTTCTCCAGAGTGATTCTGAGCAAGAAATTAACTTCTTGTGGAGCACCACCTTTGGGCTGTATTAATCAGTAATGCTGATTTAACAGCCTGTCACTGAAAGTCCTGGTCCCTATCCTCTGCTCCCAGATGCATGGCCCTGTCTCCTTCTTTGCTGTAGGTCTGGTGTTTGTCTAATCCACAGCAAATCAACTCAGCATATTAATGGATGTGGCAAAACCCAGCTCCCCACCCCTAAAAAAAAAACCAAAACATTGTGGGGTAATTTCCTGCCTCTGCATCTCAAAGTTGGGTTTCTGGGTGATCAGAGCACCAGCTAGCACATGGTAAGCAGCTGATCTGTAGCGCCAAGAACAGGGAGCAGGGAAGGAGATAGGAAAATGTGGCAACTTTGACTTCAGGAAGCAACAACCTATTAAGCAAGATCAAACTATCTAATTAACTTCATTCATTAACTCGGCTCCTTGAAGAGGTGTCTCCATCCCTACACTTCCTCCCTATGCACGTACACATTCATCTGACTACAAAGGGATTTGACACCCTAATTCAATGCCTAAACTCAAATCCAAAAGATGACTGGTGTCCAAACCAAAGCCAGTGAGGGCGACTGTGAGATCTTGAGCTCTTTCCTCTTTGCTCCCCAACTTCTTTGATTTTCCCTGCTTGGTTGGGAACACAAAGGAGACGAGCACATAACCCTGCAGCTATACGAGCAGACCACTTCAGTGGCACAGAAAACTGTGCAACAGGTGACACCAAAAAAATTAGGAATACTTTTCCTCCCAACAGATCCTACGGGTCTGCTGTTTCACAGACAACACTGCTTTAACAACCTCAAAGAAACCGAAATATCTCTTGCCAACAAGCAGTGTCAGCAGCAGTTTAGCTGCATGCCATTTAGCTGGCAAGGGTAGGCAGCACTCAGCCAGCTGCAGAAAATTATGTTAAAAACCTGCTTGGATATGGTACCTGCTGGAAATGGTACTGGACACTTCTAAACTAAATTGGTGTTAAACCCACTACTGATGCTGAGAGTTAACAAGACACATTTTTTTTTTCTGATACACACCAAGAGAGCAAAAGCAGTTCTGTTGTCACCTTGAGTATAGATATTGCCTGCAAAATTACAGAGGTGCAGCAGCTAAACAACCCTGTACCCAAACCTTCAATATCAGCTTAAGTAAAAGATTAGACAAAACACAGAATAACAGAATAAATAAAAACACACTGTAGGTCTTTCTGAATCCCAGAACCTGAAATCTAAATTAACTATACAGTTAATGACAGGTAGGGAAAACTTAGGGCAAAAGGAAGCTTGGATAGAAGGCAACAGTGAATTAATTACCCACATGCAAACACTCATTATTTTGAAAGTATAGCAAGTACTGCCACAGGAGGATTTTTTGTTGGTTTATGTACTGTGTTTAAAAATACCTGCATTTTTTCTCCCCCCAAAACTCAGCTGAGACAAGTATGGAGAAAAGGCAGTATACGAAATCAAATAGACAACAGCAAAGTGCTTTTGTTGCATCAGTTTCAAAATAATCAGTCATGTGGATAAGTATAGCTCTCTCACATTATCAGCAACCCCTCAAGTTTAATCAAGCCTATTTAAAATCAAAGGAAAAAAAGCCAAAAATGAGGCGTTGTGAAAACAATGTGTATTTGTACACCTTACTTCTGACTTTCCAAACAGAAACTGAGCAATTCAGTCTTCCTGCAACCCTTTAGACTATAACAGGTATTAAAACATCTGTCAGATTCTTTTTTCAAAACTACATGAAATGATGACTTGGGTATCCGGCACTTGTAGTCAGTACTAAATACCAATTCCTCATGTTCCCAAAGTACAGAACTCAATTCAAGTGTTAACTTCAGGACTTATGCTATTTAAATGTGTTTGCCCCCTGCAGCCATTCAAGCCTTTCATTCTATTTCTATTTAATTGTCAAAAATACTTACAATTTCTACACAGAAGATACCAATGTCACTGAAAAATTACTTTTCTTTATGAAAACTAGTAATAAATTTGGAAAAGGTAGATGGTGGCTATTGTACAGATTTCACTAAAGAAGACTAAAAGAAAAAAGCAATTCTGTATGCAATCTTGTCTCTTCAGTGCTAAGATTATCATTAAGAAGGTAATGTTAAATGTTTCAGTTTAATCACCTGTGGAGATAAATTTTAGCTTTTCTTTTAAGGCCAAACTCTTATTTCGGTTCAGTCACAAATGAAGCCAAGTCACAAAACAAGCCTTTTCAGATCTTTTACTAATACATGCAAAATCTATATAGCCACAGGTACTACAGTTAATAGTCTTAATTACTAATTTTTGTATACACTTTGCAGAGTACTAATAGCTTAACACTTTCTTAATATAACAAGTATACATACAAGTAACAGATATTAGGAGATCAAATAAGCCACTACAGAGGTATAAGCTCGAACGGCTATCTTTTGTACAGAATTTGCACTGAAAAATTACTGACCTTGTAGGTAAATATAAACCAGTTTTAAAACTTCCAAATATCTGCACCTGAAACACAAGAACAGAAGAAGTGATTCAGAGCAGCCCTGTTGAGAAGGACTTGGGGGTGTTGGGCAATGAGAAACTGAACATAAGCCAGCTTCAGTGTGCTCGCAACCCAGAAAGCCAACTGTATCCTGGGCTGCATCAAAAGGAGCATGACCAGCTGGTCGAACAAGGTGATCCTGCCTCTCTACTTCTGCTCTCGTGAAACCCCACTTGGAGTATTGTGTACAGTTCTGGTGTCCTCAACATAAAAAGGACATGGAGCTGTTGGAGCAAGTCCAAGGATGGTAATGGGGAAGGAGCACCTCCCGTATGAGGACAGGCTGAGAAAGTTGGGGCTGTTCAGCCTGGAGAAGAGAAGGCTGCATGGAGACCTCATAGCAGCCTTCCAGTACCCGAAGGGGGCTACAAGGATGCTGGAGAAGGACTCCTCATCAGGGACTATAGCAATAGGACAAGGGGAAATGGGTTTAAACTAAAACAGGGTAAGTTCAAGTTAGATATAAGGAAGTTCTTTACTGTGAGGGTGGTTAGGCACTGGAACAGGTTGCCCAAGGAAGTTGTGAATGCTCCATCCCTGGCAGTGTGCAAGGCCAGGTTGGACGGAGCCTTGGGCAACACGGCCTAGTGTGAGGCATCCCTGCCCATGGCAGGGGGGTTGGAACTAGATGATCTTAAGGTCCTTTCCAACCCTAACTATTCTATGATTCTAAATCGTCAGGCTTCAGAAGACAAACAAGTTCTATTAAACTGCTTGGAAAGGCTAGTTATTGCTACCCTCCATTTGTAGATTTTGGTACTGCTAACAGGCACATTCTGAATAGAAGTACTCTTTTCTGTTAAAGCATTTACATCTTCAGTGTAGTGTATATCACTAATCTTCAGTGTTATTACCCACAAAACATTAATAACTTTGACTTTTCTATTACAAAACCTTCTTTTTAATATAAAAAATTTCACCATGACCAAATTTAGCAAAAGCCCATAACCTAAATTTAAAACACTTTAGAATGACAGAACATTAAGAAAAACCCAATTCAGTTCAATTTCTTTTCTGCTTTCATATCTCAAAGTATACCCTTCACTTTTTAAAAACATTATCTAAGTTTAATATATTTCTATTGCTTTGCATACTAAAAAAGAATTGTATCACAGTTCTTTTCTGAACTACAGAGCAAGTAGCACAACTCTATTTCTGCTTAAACAACAAACAAAAAAATGCTTCAGAGTTTCACATCCCCCAGATTTAATTATGCTGGATCTTTACTAGCACTGGAGGTTTAAATAAGGAGGTGTCTGTTGTAAGCTATCCAAACCCACAGTTGTTTAGTCTGGAGGAGGCTCAGGGGGGACCTTATCACTCTCTACAACTACCTGACAGGAGGTTGTAATGAGGTGGGGGTCGACATGTTCTCACAAGTAACAAGCAATAGGACAAGAGGCAACGGCCTCAAGCTGCACCAGAGGTGGTTTACGTTGGATATTAGGAAAAATTTCTTCACAGAGAGGGTGATCAAACATTGGAACAGGCTGCCCAGGGCAGTGGTGGAATCACCATCTCTGAAAGTGTTCAAAAACTGTGTAGATGAGGCCCTCAGTGATATGCTTTAGTGGTGGTCTTGGCAGTGCTGGGGCAATGGTTGGACTTGATGAACTTAAAGGTCTTTTCCAACCTAGTTGATTCTATGATTCTAACTTAGCCAAGCCTCACAGGGAGGTTGGACTCCTGCTAAGTCTCAAAGGGGGACTGGTGAGACTTCAAAATAAAAATATCTACACATTTGGACTAATTTTCAACCAGTCAGTCTTCTGATGTGTTTCCTGGAGCCACCTTACAGACTTGTGTATTCTGCTTCAATGAATCTCATGCACTAGCTTGATTGCCACTTATTTGTATGTCAAGTGACCCATTTTTTATGTTTTGCCCCTTAGGGATAAGAAAAAGGGAGAGATGGGAAAAGATGATGTTTTGCAAGTAAGTGTTTTGATACTTTATTAGACTAGGAAGCTAGTTTGCGTGCTTCCTCTTGATTATTTCATATTATTTAACTCTTCTTACTCCCTCAACCCACCCCCAAAAAAAGCACATGCTGACAGTAATTTGAATGTTGAAAATTCACAGCTTCTCAAACTAGAAAAGACTGCAAGAGATGCCACAGAACTAGCATCAATATTGTACTAGATCTTGACAAAAGCATAAAGGCATCACAAAGCTAAGAATGTAATAATAATTATTCTTACTATTTTCAATACAGGATAATAATAAAAGCATCCTCTGTAAAACCATTTGGGTTCAGTCAAACCAGGATTTATTTGTCCACCAGAAATATCTGAAAAGTGCTTTTCCACAATCAAACAACCACTGATGGGTTTGGAAAAAAATAAATGTCCTTTCACATTTTCAAACAAAATAGTATGCTCAACTGAACAGCAAAGAGAGCCTTTACTGAATAAACAACCCTGAAAATATTCATAAACTGATACAACATATGACCTTTACAGAAAGGAATGAGACAATATCTGCTGTTGTACAATAATTTGGAATATGAGAAACACTGAATTATTATAAAAGAAACCCACACTTCAATCTCTCTCTCATCAAATCTGGAAAGATGGGAGAGGAAGAGTAAGGAAATCGGAACAGAACCATTAAAGGATTTTGATTTATAGAATTGGAATTTAAACTGTTGAAGCTCCAGAGCCATGTACATATTTAAAGTATCCCAAATACAGGACACTATCATGACTTGAGAAATCTGAGATTTAGTTTTGTAGTGTGCCAACGCTGCCACTTACGGTTTTATTCTATGTGGACAGAGATATGTATTTGCATTCACAAGATAACTTAAGACTTCACAGTACTGTAATGGACTCCTACTCCTGTGTTATTGTTACTATTTATCCTACATTTCTTCAAACTTACTCGTATCAAACTCCAAAGTTCCTGGATGAGCTTTAACTACAGTGTGTGTCCAAATATGTCCTCGCTATGCACAACAGAACTTTGAAATCCACAAAAGCTTGGAAACTCTTTGCTACCAAAGTCTCTCCATCAAAACAAAACAAAAATCTATTTGTAGCCAATTTAGAGTTCCCTTCTACATCATTAAGTAGAATTTTCTGAAGTCTGTCAAGCTAAATAGAGTGAATCTTTGTACTTCCATTCGCAATGACAATATTTTCATAACTGAATTGTGTGAAGTACGCCACATTACCTCTTTTCAGATTTACGAAGCCACATAATATTCAGACACGAAGCTGAGGACATTATGACAAATACATCCTAAATTCCACTGTATAACTACTTATTTGTTCAATAGTAAAACTTTCACATTCAATTGGTCAAAAAACTGTCTTAAAATGCTTCCATTTAACGTTCTGGGTTGTTCAGTTTCAGCGTAATTAAAGCCTTTCTTATGGTCAGAGCCTTGCTGTTCTCACTTAGTAGGAATTTTTCCTTCTAAGCACATTCCCTTGAGTAAAGAGAGCAAATGACACAATTGCTAACTTCTGTATATAAAGTAACAGTTTAGGATACCTAGTTCTACCCTCCCTCCATCTGCTTTTTCAGCCTTTTCCTAAGTGGAACAAGAACAGACACATTCTACACACTCTACGTTCAGATTCATGAGGCCTGATTTTCATTTTCCTTGGTATCTGATTTTTATAGAGTATGTCTTACATACATGTTTAGTGAGAAATTACAAACTGAATGTGTATGTTTAACTTGCAAGTTTATTTTAGCTGGATTTGCTGCATCTATGACTCAAAATGAACAGCTTAAAGATTAACTTACCATTTTACACTACAGCTAAAGATAAGGACATTGGACCAGATAACACTCTACCTTCTCAGAGTGCGTATTCAAAACTTAAATAAAGTAGCTAAACCAATACAGATTTCCAGAAGGTTAGTGATTGACTCAAGCAACTGAAAAATTACAACAAAAGACTGTCAAAGTTGAACACAGTTGAGTTCAGCAGTTCAGTTCCCAACCAGATCTGTAAAGTAAGTATTAGAAAAATAGCATTACAGTAATTTCCAGATTATCACCTGGCATGCTGTGTCACTGTTCGGTTCCTCTCTAGCCTCCAGAAAATGGAAGGGCATACAAGAGGAGAATTCTTCCTCAATGTAACAACAGTACACAAAATGCATTTAAGCTCTGAAGAGCAGCTACTGACTCGAGAAAAATTGGCACATTCTTGCTCTCTATCATTTTCAAGAACAGCAAAGAAAGAGGGTGATAGCAGTTTTAACTGGCAATAACTGAAAAGTGAACTTCAGTTTTCAACTACATTGTGTGAAAGGATTTCAGCCACATTACAGCTAAGTCCAGTGGCTAGCTGTCACTTGTGGCAGGGCTTGTAATTTGTTTCCCCCTCTTAAACAGATTACAGCTACAAAAAACAGTTTCAGTAGCTTAAAGAAAGGCTTTTTTCTCAAGCCCCCAGACATATATATATATAAAAAACCCCAAACATTTTAATACAAAAGTCCTAGCTTTTACAGATCAAGTCTGTCCTACAAACAGAGCATCTCTGGATGCACTAAGTTCTTGTGCCCCATTCAAAGTGTTAGCGGTAACAAAGAAAGATCCCCTGGTAACAAACCCATTCACCCCATTACACTAGTTAAGTCTGCAGCACACAAACTTGTTTAGGAAATAGCGGCCTCTTCTCCAGGCTGAAGCTATTGTGGTGAAATCCCCTACTATAAGACTTTGGCAGGGTGTATCAGAGCAAGCACTGGTTTCTACCTGTCCTGGGTTCAGCAGTAGCAGTCATTTTTTCTCCTTCTTAGTTGCTGGTGCAGCGCTGTGTTTTTGACTTTCAGCCTGGGAACAGCACTGATAACACCGATGTTTTTAGTTGTTGCGGTAATGTTTAGTCTGACCAAGGACTTTCTGAGTCTCATGCCAGGGAGGAGGGGAATCTGGGAGGAAGCAGAGACAGGACACCTGACCCAAACTAGTCAAAGAGGTATTCCATACCACAGCACATCATGCCCAGGATGTAAAAACTGGGGGCAGGGACCCGGAAGGGTTAGATCAGTGCTGGGTCGGGCTTGGTATCAGGTGGTGAGCGGTTGTATTCTCTTCCCTTGTTGTTTCCCTTGTCATGATTATTATTGGTGGTAGCAGCAGTGGTTCGTGTTATACCTTAGTTACTAAACTGTTCTCATCTCAACCCATGGGAGTTACATTCTTTCCATTCTCCTCCCCATCCCCCTGGGACTGGGACTGGGACTGGGGAGGGGGGGGGGGAGAAAGAGGGTGGAGTGAGTGAGCAAACTGTGGCTGATTTACAGCTGGGCTTAAACCACGACACTACCCACGCTATTTCCTATACTATCACCTGTCAAACTGGTAGCCCACTAACTCCTGCTCTTGATTAGGATCTACAACACTGTTTCACTGGGTTAGAGGAGAGCTATACAACACCTGTGAGAAATGCTAAAGTCTCTTAGAGTCCCCTTGGAAAGATTGTTTTACTCAAAGAAAAAACTACCAGATATGTGTTGTACTGACTATCATAGCTGTACAAAGGCAGCTATCACTGAGTGAAGAGTGCTCCTTCCATATGATATGTCACTAATACATTGACCATAATATGAACCACCTTGAAAATGTGAGTGTATTTTATACACAAAACCACACACCACATACTTATAGTTTAGAAAGAATTCATATTCTGTGATATTCTGCCAATTTCTAAAAAATACATTCAAAAAAAACAGGTGAAGAAGATCTGAAATTAACAGTGGTTTTAAGTCACTCATGTCAAAATGCTATCTTTTACTGTGGCAGGATCAAAGAGCATTCTTTATACTAAAGATTCTGCTCTCTGAATTTGGTTTACTATTCCAGCTAACAAGTCCTTATTTTCAGTTATTGTTATCTACAGATAGATGACTACAGCTATACATCTCCATTCTGGAAATGTTAGTAGAGGGGTACAATTAAACTAGATGTGATTATGCTAAAATTCCAAATGTGTGCCCATAAAGCCATCTTGAGTTGTAAAAGCATCTTCTTTGGCTTCTCTTTAATCCAACCTTTATTGAAATAAAGCATAGCTCTGCACAGAAGAAACTTGTTTCGACTGAATGAAGTACTAGCAAAAACCCATCTTCAGTGGAAAGAGGCATTCCAGATTTTAAGCTCAATACACAGATCTACAGACTTGTTTGTTCCTGTACAAAAAGCCTGGTTCCTTTAAATTTGTAAGATGTCAATTTAGTTTAACTGCCCATTAAAAATAGCATGGTCTACGTAACATGGCATTGCTGGCATTCCACCTATTCAGGACCATAGAAGCCCTGCTACTAGCAACGTGATGATTTTCAGTAGATTTGGTTTTGTTTTTTTTTTAGCACAATACATTACAAGCATGCATTCCTGGTATGTTCTCATTAATTTTTGTAAATAAATATTCATGAGACTAAATGTTGCCATACCTTATGACCTCTCTTTGACTACAGTAGATCTAGCTTGTCTTTGTTCCTATGTGTGACAGAAAATGTTGACCTATATTATTCTAGGAAGAAAGATCATCTATCTCTCTCATTTGACCAGAAATCCTTTTGTTGTTGCTTTGGTTTGTGCTTTTAAAATATGGAAAAACAAACAGTATTTTCATTATTCAATACTTCACAAAGCAAACAGGCACAAAATGTTGCTTTCATATTATTAAAAAACAGAACAGTGTCCTACTCACATCTGCATTAGGCCAGAGCTCTTTTATAACGTTTTCTATCCTGTTCACCACTTCCATCCGCATTCTCTCTTCTTCAGGTCTGGGAGACATATACTTATAAAAGTCAATGATTTCTTCATGAAGACTAAGAAAGGGGGAAGAAAAAAAAAAAAAAAAAAAAAAGACACCAGAAAGTCATGGAAAAAAAAAAAACCACAAGAGGCTGAAACAGCAACTACTCTAATCAAACATGCTTTTTGAGCTCCAAGTTACCTATCTAATTACAGGGCAGTTCAAGAGTAGCATGCAATTAAAAAAGAAAACAGGTTCACAACACTTGGTAATGTTTAATTTCCTGTTAGCTTCTTGTGCCATAGGTCAATATTGCACTGCACTTACTAAAAGTGTGGAAGCAAATCTAAATCCAAGCACCTTCAATTCACACTGAAAATCACACTCTGTATTTTACTGCCAGTGTAACAGAGAAATGGTTCAGTCTTCAAGTCTGAATGCAGCTGTAAGCTCTGAGTACAAACTTTGCAAAAATTTAAACAGGTTTTCAGCCAATGCTTCCTAGTCGGCCCTTGGCACCAGCAAGGGAGTTTCAGGCATCAGTCTGTGTTCAGTAAAAAGCTTTTAAAAAGTTGATAGCAATTGTGCCAGCACTAGAGCTAGGAAAAAAAATGCTTCTTTTACTGCTTAAAGACACAAACTATGCACTCTCCCCCCATAACAAGAAAATAAGTAGCACACATACAGCATTGGTGGCTCAGAAGAGTGATTGACAGACAGTTAACCCATATATTTGACAGTTTACCATATTACATGTCAGTCAATAAGTTGTGTTTAGAGTACCTATGATTAGAGCTGAAATAAAAATGCCTTCATACAGTGCCACAAATTTCTGTGCTTCCGTAATATCATAAACACATCATCTTGACTAACAATGTATTTAGAAAAAGAGACACAACCCTTTAATATCAGCCACAGAGTAACTAATCTGTTTCCTGCATTACAGTAATAGCTATTTTTTAAAAATGTATTGTTTCTAGTTACCAAGTACAACTGCATCTCCTCTTAAAGTTCTGAGGGAGCATCAGAAGAGAGCAATTTATTAAGAGCAGATGAGATGGGGAATCTAATACTTCCCCACTGCATGCACAAATAAATCAAATGTTAATAACTGGAAGGTGAATACAGGTGGCAACAAAATATTAAAATATCTGAAAGTTGTATTTAACAGTGTCAGCGTAGGGACAGAACTCAAATCATCTGCATTATGTTCTTCAATACTGCAGCGTTACGAACAACGCAAGCTTCTTTCAGAGACAAAGAAATAAGATATTTATGTTACTTTTCGCTGAGCATTTATGGGAATTTTCCCCACACGTGGTTAGGGGAATAGTCATAAGAGCCTAGCAACTGGTGGTGGCCATCACCACGGCTCTCTATAGCTAACACATACAGAAAAACTGAGAGTTCCTCCAAAGGGTAATCCAGATAGATACTGTTATAAACACTCAACGCCAGCACCGACATTAGCAGCCAATTTCTTTATTGTGCTCACTGATGGGAGATAAGCAAGCAGCGCTGGGTGCACAGGGAGTAATCACTCCACCTAAGTCGAACACTGAGGGGTTAAGTGAGTAGATATTTATTACACACAAACATGCATATTCAGTAGGTTTCTGAGGGGATATTAAAATTAGTTTAGGTACTCATTAGCATAAATCTCCTCCCTTTTGGTGCTTGCGCACTGCCCTCTGACAGTCGTGGGCAGGGGTCTTCAAGATGAAGTAAGAAGTCTTCCTCCTGTGGGCAGGGGTCTTCAAGATGAAGTAAGCAGTCTTCCTCAGGATGCACTTTTCACCTTTAGCACAGTTGAATGCCCTAGTGGTCCCAATTAGCTGAAACCAGCCGTACTGGCAAGTTTCTGACAACTGGTAAAGATTTAGAGCACTTCGTCTTCCTTACAAGAGATAAGCAACTGCCATACGGGCAGATAAGGAGTGTTTGAAGCTTAACAGATGCCCAGGAGGCATTGTTTTCAAGCTGACTGATAAGTAGAAGGGCTACTAAATCTTATTACCACATCATAGACTTACAACACAAACATTGTTCTCTAAGTCTCGCGAGGGGAGGCCTGCAGCGCCTGATCGGGGGGGGAGGGGGGGAGGCTCGGCGTCTACGAGCTTCACCTCGGAGCAGCAACTTGCCCCGAGGGAGCTTCAAGTCCTCGACGAGGCCTGCTCAGGAGCCTGCAGCTCCGCGGAGGCGAGCGGCTGACTCAGAGGGGGCGGCGCCAGGAGGACCGGCGGCAGAGCTGACTGGTTAAAAACCTGCCCCAGGGAGCGCAAGGGACCTGAAGCGCGGCGACCCGGGCGGGCTCGAAGCAGTTTGCGCGGGATGGTGAACACCCGCCGTACGGGCAAAGGCTCGGTCTGGGAGCTCTGCTCTGGTTGTGCCGGTGGTGGCCAGCGTAGGCACCCAGATGGAACCGACGGGAAGGGAGGCTGTAGTGCAGAGCTCGGGGTATCCTAAGGGAAGGGTGAGCAATGGGCAGGGCTGCACTCTGTGCTCCCTGGTGGAGGTCCTCCTGCAGCAGGTGGCTGAACTGCAGGAAGCTGTTACCAGGCTGAAAGGTGTCAGGGAAGCTGAGGGGGAGCAGCACTGCTTGCTCCGGGACCACACTGTTCCGGGGCCTCGAGTGTCTACTGTTGCCCATGCAGGAAAGGAGGCTGCTAACTCAGGAAGCTGGGAAAAGGTAACAGAAAAAAACAACAAAAAAAGGAGGAAGAGGGTAATTAAAAGCAAGGGGCTTCCTCCTACATCTGTTGTCCCCACCCAGAACAGCTTTGCTGTCCTGCAGGGGGCTGATGAGGAATCACACTCCCACCAGGAACAACCGGCTGATGCACTGGTAAAGAAGGTCACTACTGGTGCTGCCGGGAAAAAGCGGTGGGTTGTAGTACTAGGGGACTCTAATCTGAAAGGCACAGAGGCACCCATCTGTTGGCCTGACCCAGGCTCAAGGGAGGTGTGTTGCCTACCAGGGGCTTGGATCAGGGATGTGGCCGAGAAGCTGCCTGCTCTAGTTGGTCCCACTGACTATTACCCACTCCTGGTAATCCATGTGGGTGCTACTGATATAGATAGCAGTAGCCCGGAGACCATAAAGAAGGACTACAGAGCTCTGGGAGAGGTGGTTAGGGGCTCTGGAGCTCAGATTGTCTTTTCGTCAATTCTCCAGGATACAGGGCAGGACCTTGAAAAGGCTAGGAGGATTGGGCAGGTTAATAAATGGTTAGAAGGGTGGTGCTATAGTCAGGGGTTTGGGTACCTTGAACATGGGACTCAATATAGTAGGCCAGGTCTACTGGGGACTGGTGGAGCTGGTCTGACAAAGAAGGGGAAGAGTGGATTTGGTAGGAGGCTTGCCAGACTGGTCAAGGATGCTTTAAACTAGATGTGTTGGGGGAGGGGGGTATCATTCCATCCCAACACACCCAGTCGGTTGCCAGCACCTACAGTAAACATTCGGAGCAATGTAGAGATATTCCAGCTGCTCCAGCCAATGAGCCGGCTTCAATTGGATCTCGGCTCAAATGCCTCTACACAAATGCCCGTAGTATGGGGAACAAACAAGAGGAATTAGAGATGTGTGCACATCTACGGGGGGATGATATCATAGGCATCACAGAAACATGGTGGGATGGCACCTATGACTGGTGTGTTGGAATGGAAGGTTACAGGCTCTTTAGGAAAGACAGGCCCGGCAGACGGGGAGGGGGAGTTGCTATTTATGTTAGGGATAGGCTAGAGAGTATGGAACTCTGTCTGGGGACAGGTGAGCAGTCAACAGAGAGTTTGTGGGTCAGGGTTAAAGGGAGAACAGCGATGGGTGACATTATTGTGGGGATCTGTTACAGACCGCCTGACCAAGGGGACTTACTGGACGAAGCGCTCCATAGGCAGATAGGAGCAGCCTCACGCTTGCAGGCCCTTGTTCTCATGGGAGACTTCAACCACCCTGATATCTGTTGGAGGGATGGTACGGCCTGGTACAAGCAATCCAGAAGGTTCCTCGATTGTGTGGAAGACAACTTCCTTCTGCAAGTAATAGAGGAGCCGACAAGGAGAGGTGCCATGCTTGACCTCGTCCTCACCAACAGGGAAAGGCTGGTTGGAAATGTGACGCTCCAGGGCAGCCTTGATTGCAGCGATCATGAGATGGTTGAGTTTGAGATCCTCAGGACAGTGAGAAGAGCGTGCAGCAAGCTCACTGCCCTGGACTTCAAGAGAGCAGACTTTGGCCTCTTCAGGAACCTGCTTAGTAAGGTTCCATGGGATACAGCCCTAGAGGGCAGGGGGGCCCAAGACTGTTGGTTGATATTCAGGGATCACCTGCTGCAAGCTCAGGAGCGATGCATTCCAACTAGAAGGAAGTTCAGCAGGAGGGCCAGGAGACCTCCTTGGATGGATAAGGAGCTGCTGAGCAAAATTCCAAGGAAACAAGAGGCTTATAAAAGGTGGAAGCAAGGACAGATGGCCTGGGAAGAATACAGGGATGTTGTACGTGAAGCTAGGGACCAGGTTAGGAAAGCTAAGGCCCACTTAGAATTAAACTTGGCTAGGGATGTTAAGGATAACAGGAAGGGATTTTATAGGTACATTGCCAATAAGAGACAGGTTAGGGACACCGTGGGCCCTCTCCAGAAGCTATCGGGAGAACTGGCAACCCTGGATTTGGAGAAGGCTGAGGTTCTTAATGACTTCTTTGCCTCAGTCTTTACGGGCAAATGCTCTGACCACACCACCCAAGTCTTGGAAGGCAGACGCGGGGACGGTGAGGGTGGGGACCCTGGGCCCACTGTGGGGGAGGATCTTGTTCGGGACCACCTTAGGAACCTAAATGTATACAAGTCCATGGGACCAGATGAAATCCATCCGCGGGTCCTGAAGGAGCTGGCAAATGAAGTTGCTAAGCCACTGTCCATCATATTTGAGAAATCATGGCACTCAGGTGAAGTTCCCGATGACTGGAAAAAGGGAAATATAACCCCCATTTTTAAGAAGAGGAAAATGGATGAGCCAGGGAATTACAGACCAGTCAGCCTCACCTCTGTGCCTGGCAAAATCTTGGAGCGGATTCTCCTGGAAGGCATGCTAAGGCACATGAAAACCAACAAGGTGCTTGGTGACAACCAACATGGCTTCACCAAGGGGAAATCCTGCCTGACCAATCTGGTGACCTTCCATGAAGGGGCTACAGAACTGATGGACAGGGGCAGAGCAGTTGATGTCATCTACCTGGACTTGTGTAAAGCCTTTGACACTGTCTCACATGACATCCTTCTCTCTCAGTTGGAGAGACATCAATTTGATAGGTGGACCACTCGGTGGATAAAGAACTGGCTGGATGGCCGCATGCAAAGAGTAGTGCTCAATGGCTCAGTGTCCAGCTGGAGACCAGTAACGAGTGGTGTCCCCCAGGGATTGGTGTAGGGACCGGTCTTGTTCAACATCTTTGTGAGTGACATGGACAGTGGGATT
Source organism: Amazona ochrocephala (assembly GCA_039720435.1). Classification (NCBI taxonomy): domain Eukaryota; kingdom Metazoa; phylum Chordata; class Aves; order Psittaciformes; family Psittacidae; genus Amazona; species Amazona ochrocephala. The sequence continues at coordinate 22,615,844 of CM077908.1, forward strand.
GAGTGCGCCCTCAGCATGCTTGCCGATGACACCAAGCTGTGTGGTGCAGTTGATACATTGGAGGGAAGGAATGCCACCCAGAGGGACCTTGACATGCTTGTGAGGTGGGCTGATGCCAACCTAATGAAGTTTAACCATGCTAAGTGCAAGGTCCTACACCTGGGTCAGAGCAATGCCAGGCACAGCTACAGGTTGGGCGGGGAGGAGATTCAGAGCAGCCCTGTGAAGAAGGACTTGGGGGTGTGGGTTGATGAAAAAATGAACATGAGCCGGCAGTGTGCGCTTGCAGCCCAGAAGGCCAACCGTATCCTGGGCTGCATCAAAAGAAGTGTGACCAGCAGGTCGAGGGAGGTGCTCCTGCCCCTCTACTCTGCTCTCGTGAGACCTCACTTGGAGTATTGTGTGCAGTTCTGGTGTCCTCAACATAAAAAGGACATGGAACTGTTAGAACAAGTGCAGAGGAGGGCCATGAGGATGATCAGGGGACTGGAGCACCTCCCGTATGAAGATAGGATGAGAAAATTGGGGCTGTTCAGCCTGGAGAAGAGAAGGCTGCGTGGAGACCTCATAGCAGCCTTCCAATACCTGAAGGGGGCCTATAGGGATGCTGGGGAGGGACTCTTCATTAGGGACTGTGGTGAGAGGACAAGGGGTAATGGGTTTAAACTTAAACAGGGGAGGTTTAGATTGGATATGAGGAAGAAATTCTTTACTGTGAGGGTGGTGGGGCCCTGGAATGGGTTGCCCAGGGAGGTTGTGGATGCTTCATCCCTGGCGGCGTTCAAGGTGGGGTTGGACATAGCCTTGGATGGCATGGTTTAGTGGGAGGTGTCCCTGCCCATGGGCAGGGGGGTTGGAACTCGATGATCTTGAGGTCCTTTCCAACCCTTACTATTCTATGATTCTAAGTTAGGCTAAATGCTGACTGATACATGGAAGGGCTATTAAATGTTATTAGCACATCACAGACTTACAACACAAACATTGTTCTCTAAGTTAGGTTAAAAGTATTTTAACCCCGTGTTTTCCAAACACTTGCTTTTCTTTATACCCAAAGAAGTTATGGATGGCGACCTTTATTAATATTACCTTAGCTATGTAGATATATAATAACTCAGTCTCTCGTATAGTTGCTTTTTGCCTCATATTAATGGTTTCTCATTTCATGACTTTCCCCACCATATTTTGTAACAAACTATCACTTCTCTGTTTCCTTTTTAACACGAATCATAGTCTGTTCTATCACAATACCCAATTCAGACAGCTTAATCAACCTTTGGAGAAGCTTCTCCTCCTCTGACGCCTAAAGAAGGAGCCTTACAAACACTTAAAACTAAACCAAAACAACCCCTCCCCCAGAAGATCACCTGCAAAAATGCAAGGTGTCATCTCCCATTTCCCCCCTTACTGCCAACACTGGCACCATGCCCTGTTCACACACATCACCTCAGGTACCCCAAGGATGTTCTGCACACAGCTGCAATATTCATACCGGTGAATGCTGTTTTCAGCATTTATTTTGACATTGCTAGGAAATTTCTCACCTCGTCCTACAGCTGCTTTCTTGCTTTTCCCCTGGAAGCTTACAACCTGGAGTTAATGTGCATATTCCAAACTACCACTGCCATCCCTTACAGGGGCACTGACTCCTCTGCCTTTGTTTTTTCAGCCATCTCCTGTTCTTCTATTCTTCACTGCTATTCAATTTGTTGGCACTTAAACCTTCTTACAGTTATCCTCCCCTTGCAAGAGCTGAATGAAGAAGTACGTGACAAAGCACAAGTTGAGTACTCCAACAACCACGTTCCCTCTCTGTCCCCACTGCCAACCACACACTGAATCGCTAATTTAGTCCCCATGTGCTTGACCATTAAGGTAGCATTCAAAAACAGGAGCAACAAGGAAAACAGGTAAAAAAAACAACTCTAGAAAACTCAAATTATTTTTCAAGTGTAATTTGGTGAACCAGCTTACAGGAAGACCTTGGCTTCCTATCATGCGGAGCAAACTCTTCACTTGATTTGTGGGCTACATCATGGTGATTTGATGAAGCCCTGTTTCTGCATCTGCTCCTCTGGCCTAGCTGGAACAGACTGGTAACATCCACAAGGCACAAGCTTTACCCCAGAGCAACATTTTAGTAACATAAGACTGAGCACACACATGCACCGCGTGCCATGAGGAGTGGCACCACATTGTGTGAGGGCACTTAACAGCACAAAATGTGCGGGGATAATATGGAGGGGACTATCCCTGAGGAGAAATTAATGCATGGCACAGCACAAATCCATACTTCCCACTGTTAGCAGGCCCAGCTGCTCCTGGGCTTCTGCTTTACAGGAGTTAATTGTTCCCCTGTCCCATATGGGAACTTTGAAAGAACAAGGCAATCAGCAATGAGGTCCCCAAAGTGCACAAAGGGCCAAGCTATACAGACACTGCAGTTCTCAGGGCACTTCTCTTTATTAGCTCTACTGACACTCTTAATCGAGATAATTATATCAATTGGTGCATTCTTTAGAAGCACACAAAATAGTTGTGTTGTCAGAACCAGATGTATTTCTTTTTCTAAACATAAATAACATGTGTCTGCATCTGTTTAAATAGGATCCTTCTTATTCTCAGTCATATGTAAAGCCTTATGGCAAAACAAGAAGTTAAGCAGCATGGAAAACCACAGAAACTCACATTACACATGCACTGAGCATTATTAAGCAATTAAGATGTAGAAAAAATTAACTTTGCACTTTTTCAATTACAGAAAAAAGGCTTAAAGACTACTAGGAAAAGTTCCCATCAGCACACCAGCTGGAAATACTACAGACATATCTGTGTTTCATCTGCTGCTAGGACTGCTTGTGCTGCACAGACCGCAGCATGCAGAAAGCAGGCAGAAGCCATGAAGACTCAACACTGCACCTGGAACTGTATCTCCCTGCCCAATAATGGCTGCTGCCAAGAAATAAGGGAATGATTAATTAAAGCCAAGACAAACAGAAGTAGCCACATGCAGATTCCAGAGCAGTACAACAGGACTTAGAGGCATGACTCCAATTAACATGGAGTTAACTCCAGCTGTACTGAAAAATAAAACTTGAGGATATTCGCTGTCTTAGTCTATTATAGTTGCTGTTAAAAAAAAATAAAATAAATAGTTTGGATTAATGGAGTCTGTTTACAAAAGCCTCTAGTGGAATTTTATACCTTTAGCCAAAATGAAGATCAAAGAGACAGGAATTATTTTCGGCATCATAACACTCTTTTATTATTTAATGCCATTACATTAATAAGTTATTTTAGATAAAAGTCCTTAAAAGGAGACTTGATTTTAGAAAGAAAATTACACTGTAATAAACCCAATTTCACTATGGAGAGATATTTTATTTGTCTTTATAGTGTATACACTGAATAGCATATAGTATATACTGAATATAGTGCATATACTACATAGTAGCATACCGAAGCATACCAACACTCAAGACCTACTTAGGATGCATGGAGATAGTTCTCTGCAATATGTAAGACCATTAATTTACTGTTTTTATTACAGGAAATAGCAGTACAAGTGGGTCTTTGCTTTGTACTTCAGGAAATTTTAACACGTGAGGAAAAGAAAAATTAGTCTCTTACACTTTTTGAGTATGTTTTAAAACAAAGTACTAACTGCATTACACCCTGTTTCTGATTCCATCAGAATTTCACAGACAGAACAGGATTATACAGAGGCCACTAAAGTTAGTGGATTACAGTGTCTGTTACGTTTACCTGACAGAGATAGTGATGCCTCATTACAAAATAAATTATGGCTGCAAAAGCTGTAATCAGAAGAACTTCCCACTGTAACATCACCAAATAGCACCACAAGGAAGATAGGTCTGCCACAACTTGTGGACTCTAAATGTGCAACTTAGGATTCTCAAATGAGTTTACCTATACCAAATTGTTATTCTGGAGTATGGATCTTACTGCATCTCCAGCAATCAAAAAATAATCATGTATGAACAAAATGTTATTTGTTTTATATGCACAGCACACAGACAGATACATAGACAAGCACATAAACTTGACCGTACGCTTCAGTTACCTGACACATAAAACAGCACAACTTGCTACTGCCGCAAGTCCAGAACTGGAACCAAGAGTGATACTGGGAGGTACATCGCTTCATGAAATGTAATTCGAAATGATAAAAGTTTCACTCCTCTGCACTAGGATCCATGCCACAAACCCCTGCCTGCCCCAAGCAGCTGAGCAGCAGAGCAGAGTCCTGCTAAGCACAGCAGCCAGCCAGAGAAAGATAATACTGACTGCTTTTGCTTAATCACAGGCTAGTAGTGAAGTGTTGCCTTTGCATGCCACTATGCAGTATTATACTAACCAAAGCAGTAAGTTTTAATGGAAAAATTTCCTGCTTTTGTCATTCTGGAACTGTGCTATGCTTCCACTCTCCTCTGGCTCTTCTTCACTCTTCATTTCACAGGAGAAATTATGCAGGCATGCATGTTCTAATTTCATCAGGGTGTTACCCATAGCTTCTGCTCCAGTGGTTAAAAATGACTTGGTGATGACTTTTGCCTTCCAACTCCATACTTTAAGATGAATCACTTCTGATTTAAGAGTTTACTGATTTTACATCCACATTTGGATGGGATATTTGCAACATGCTCCTGTAGCACTAAATTAGCCTTTTGTATCCGAATTTTCTTTGGATGAATAATTCCTATATGACAGTGTTTAGTTGCCCCTACAATTTTAAGTCTCCTCGGGGGGGGGGGGGGGGGTGGGGGTGGGGAGTGTGAACCACCAAAGGCAACAAGGAGAAATACTGTAGAATTTCAGGTTTATTTCAGGTGTCTTTGGGAAAGAATGTGAAGAAGGAACCTGAGGTATTTTAGCTTCTTCAAAGCATCAATACTTAAGAGTCCTAACTGCATTCATCCATCCACTCCTGAGAGGAAAACTAGCATTGCACAGAGGAAGAGAGAATATCTCCAGTTTGAAGCTTCCCAAGGTGCTTTACTAAGAAAAACATGGTACTGGTTTTGCCACTATAAAAAAAAAAAAAAAAAACCAAAACAAAAAAAAAAACACACACACACAAAAAAAACCCAAAAAAATAATCATGGCAGGAAATTCTGATCCTTCAGAAGTTTCATGAACTAAACAAAGCTCTTCCCTCTCCCATCTGCAACCTACTTGATGCTGAAGCAGTTGAACAAAATTGTAACTAAAGGAAAGACACAGAGAGCCCAATACTCCCTCTTCCCCTCACAACTGCTTGGCTTTGTTTTGTTTTGGGGTTTTTTATTTTTATTTTAAAAGCAACACTGACACTCTACAAGATGAGGAATCCAATAGCTTCCCAAATTAACTTTAAATTTTAACATTAGTCTCTCACGAGCTTCATAAAATAATTTCTAGATTACTATTGCCATCTACACATGTTAAATGATGAAGCAGGAACAACAACGGACACTGTAAGGATCACAAATTATTTTCCCACCTACAAACTTAAGCAAAACCAAACATTAGAGTTGTGAAGGAAACTGTAAATAGGAAGCATCTGCTGAGGTCCTCTCTCTACCACCTGGGCCTTTGTAGCATGCAAATTCTTTTAATATTTGCTGGTTTAAGCTACTGAAAAATCACACCTAAATGTATCTGCAGGTGATTTAGGCAGTTAAGTTTCATGGTGACCAATACATTAGTCCTCGTAAGAAACTAAAATCATGCATAATAAAGCAAACAATTTTCAAAAGCCTCAGAGACTTTGACCATCACTTTTTATATCCCTAATTACTGAACCTTATTAATATATTACAGGTCACATACTAACCATATTTTGAGCCACATGTGCCCTATGGGAGCTTTAAAATGAAACATCCCAGAAGATGTCCATATTAGTAACCCGACAAAACCAGAAAAGCCCAAGGAGCTAGGTTTTTGGTATCACACATTTTGCTTCAGTTCAATTCACCCGTCTGAAACACAGCTTCACAGATCATCTTTTCACAGTTTACCTAAAACCAGACATGCAGAAAAAACAGGTATTCCACTGCCATATGATTACTAAACATCGCTAAAAATCAGGATATCTACTGTATAAGCAGTTTCCTAAGATGCAAATGGAGCATTTCACTTCGTGGAGTGCTAGGCAAATATTTATTTCCATCCCCTTCCACTATAGCCCAGGTGCTTGTTACCACTCCCCAGCTTCCCAGAGACAAGGTCTATTATAACAGAATTTTGCAAGCCTCACTGATCCATCCAAGGCAAAGTTAGCCAAGTTGATTCCCACCACCTTCAGCTATAGCAGCCAACTTCTCCTAAATGTAGCGGGGAGCCCGAGGAGGAGCCCCTGAAGCTCACAGCATCAGCAGTCATGTCCACCCAGGCAACGAGCAGTGAAAAGACACCAGTGGAATAAACATCTTCACCTGGTATACCTACATCCAGACAACCACCTCTGGCAACCCCACAGTATTTTAGTAGCTTTTGGTATTTACCCAAGAACAGCTTGAACTTTCTGACTAGCATTAGTCATCTGCTGAGTAATTCACAGAACTGCCTTGTAGAACTAAGGGAGAGCATTCATTTCAACAATTTATGGTGGACTGATTACGAACGTTTCTTCAAATGTTGTGGAGTAAAAAAAAAAAAAAAAGCCACAAAATCTACATTACAAGACCTATCCTGTGCAAATACTTGAAAGTATATAGTATGGTTTCCTCTTCCTGCCTCCCAATCAGCCCCCATCATCCCAAACCCCTCAAATTAATGTATTTTTTATTTACGTTCTGGTTTTAATATGAAGTTACAAGTTAACTGCACCATAAAAGGCACTAGAACACAGGAGAAAGAAGCAATGTGGGCAGCTCTTTTCAATTATTGCAACTGTCAGATCCATCTTTTCAGTTTCTTATTTTATAGATCCTTTGCTTCAACCAGATGAATGCTATCTTCTTTAAACTAATTCAAGTTATTTCGAATTAAAAGTGCTAAGCACATTCATTAGTCAAGATGCAAGAGACTTTTTTCCTATCAAGGTAGAAGTGAGCATTTTATTGTCTGTTTATAAACTTCAATGTGTACTTTGTCTTCCTAAAATACACTCAAATGTACTAGACTTTTTCCTGAAGAAATTTGTCTTTTAAGAGGGAAAAAATCCTACTGAACTTGAATTATAAATCAAATGTTTGAATTAGTGCTACCAATAAGCAATCTCAAGTATAACTCTGCAACTGATCCACTGGCTTTTAAACCCATGCCATACACATACTCAGTCTTGCTCTCTATTTTTACAGCATTTCCAGCAAAAACATCAAATTCCAACTGAAAAGACCATTTTGATAAGTACCCTGACTTCCCACTGCCTTTTTTTTTTAATGATACTGTACACAACAATCTAGCTGAATCACTACATGTGAATGTGTGGGAATATGTGGGTGACAGGATAGAAATAGTTAATGAAATGGATCCAGGCATTATCGCCCTGGTCTGGCTTAAGCCTTGGGAACAGTGAAGAAAACACCAGGTGCTACTGCCCTGGTCAGGCTTAAGCCTTGAGAACGGTAAAGAAAACACCAGGTGCTATTGCCCTTATCCGGCCCAAGCCTTGGGAACTGTGAACTCGGGATAATTCGTCGGAGTCAGCAACCAGTGGCGTAGCTGGGCTGAACTCAGAGGAGTCTGTTGAGGGAGCACCAAAGAGGTCCAGACATAATGATCACCTGGAAAAGGTGAGCAGCCAAGAATGGGACTATGGGGGGGAATATTACTAAGGAAGAAGCCTCCGTTTTAGGGATGTTTTCAGCCCTTCTTAAGATGAAGGGAGCAACCTTTAAAGAGACAGACTTAAAGTTAATGTTGAAATGGTTGAAAACACGCTATCCAGAGACTGATGAGTCCACCGTATTTGAGATCTCTTTGTGGGATGGTGCAGGATTTAAATTGTGGAACGCAGCCAAAAAGACAATGACACTGCGAAAAATTTGTTAGTCATTTGGAGAACTATTTTAGAGATGCTAAAGTCAAAACTTGAGATAGTGGAGCCCAGTGCCCCCCACACCCCCCCGAACCTCCACCCCTCACCGCCACAGCTGCAAAGACTGAGGACAGGGATGAAGATGATCCTTTTGGCCTGGATCCTACTGATCCGGAGAAGGAGCCTGACTTATATCCACCAGACAACAATAATTATGATCCGCGGTCACGGTGGAATGTCCTTAAAAAGCAGGCCAACATGCAAGGAGATATGTACCTTGCTAACACTTTGCAGCAGGCGTACCCTGTGATCCATCGGCATGACGGTCTGGCTGAGTGAGAAGGGCTGCCTTTCTCTTTAATAAAGGAGCTGCACCGAACAGTTATGGACCACGGCTTAATCTTTCTGTATGCTCAGAGCCTAATACAAAACTTGTTTAGTTCTTATGAATTGGTTCCCCGTGATTGCCGCACTATTGAGCAGATGATTTTAAATCCAACGTAGATGGTATTGTGGGAATCACATTGGAGAAGGGCTGCAGAGGAAGCGTCCCCTCCATAATTTAGAGGCAGGATGACGACCTGGCAAGGGGTACTGGCTCTTTAACCGCCCCAGCACTGCAAGCGCTGTTACACTCTGTCAATCTGGTGCAAGCAAAAGACTTAGCATAACAAGCCCTTCTTAGAGTGCCAGATAGAGGGAAAATGAAACAATCGTTTACAACCCTCTGGCAGCTAGGGGAGGAGTCGTTTATGACTTTTGTGGACCGACTAAAGGAAGCAATTGAAAAACAGGTCGAAAACTCAGAGGCTAGAGAAGTTCTGCTAAAGCAGCTAGCTATTGAGAACGCTAATGAAGAGTGCCAGCGGGTATTACGACCTTTACATAACCCCTCTATCGTAGATATGTTGGAGGCTTGTCAGAATATAAACTCCTTCCCCCATCAAGCCAGAGTGATGGCAGCCGCTTTTGCTGCCATGCACATGGGGGTGCACAAGTGCTTTAATTGTGGAAGGCAGGGGCACTTTAAAAGAGACTGCCCAGACCTGAATCCACCTCTGGAGCCAAAGCCTCCTGGGCTCTGTCCAAGATGCAAAATAGGGTCTCACTATGCCAAACAATGCAGGTCACGTTGGGATAATCAGGGGAAATCACTGCAGGGAAACCGCAAGCATGAGGCAACGGGGTGCGCAGACATGTCAAGTGCCGTTGCCCTGCTCCTCCCCTGCATGCCATCACCTGAATGTGGTGTCTCAGGAGGCTCTGAGCTATATGCCAAGACAGCAGGCAGTGCCGGAATGGACCTGGCCACCGCCTCAACAGTAACCCTGATTGACCAAGCAGTGGCAGTAATTCCTTCCACAACAAATGGCCCTCTGGGTGAAGGCCATTGTGCCCTTTTGATAGGGAGGTCCTCCACCATGCGAATGGGAATTTTTGTGCTTCCTGGGGTAATCAATGAGGACTATGAGGGAAACATAAAAATCATGGTATGGACTCCATCCCCATCGATTACTATAAAAGCCAAAGTACGAATAGCACAACTAGTGTTATTCCAAAGACACGTTTTAACTGTGGCTAAGGAAAAACGTGGAAATCAAGGGTTCGGATCTACTGGTCCTCCTGAAATTTTTTTGACAGAACCACTGTCCCTAAATCGGCCAATGCTTAAGTGCTGAATTCAGAATAGTGACGGGCAGCCCCATCAGGTATGTATCACAGGTCTTTTGGATTCGGGAGCCGATGTGACTGTCATAGCTAGGAGCCATTGGCCTCCACAGTGGTCCACGACGACTCTTTATACGCCCTTAATGGGAGTTGGGGGAACAGCACAGTCGTGCCGAAGCTCATCCTTGCTGCAGACTGCAGGCCCTGAAAGGCAAGTAGCGACCATACGCCCATACGTTTTAAATACCCCACTGACATTGTGGAGAAGAGACTGTTTGGGACAGTGGGGGATAGGTTTGTCGACAATTGAAAAAGAACAGCAAAACTTTGGACAGGGGTCACTGCAGCGCAGCAAACCATGCCCTTGACGTGGAAAACTGATACTCCAGTGTAGGTAGATCAGTGGCCCCTTCCATCTGAGAAGCTGCGCACCCTTAAACAGTTGATAAAAGAACAGCTAAAAGAAGGTCACATTGTACCTTCTACTAGCCCGTGGAATTCGCCAGTTTTTGTAATTCAAAAGAAAAGTGGCAAATGGTGTTTACTCCATGATTTGAGGCGAATAAATGACATCTTAGAGGACATGAGGGCGCTACAACCAGGTCTACCATCACCGACCATGATCCCAAAGCAGTGGCCCATAGTCATCATTGATTTAAAGGACTGCTTTTTTACGATCCCCTTAGACCCCAAAGATGTGCTATATTTTGCTTTTTCAGTGCCTTCGAGCAATGTTGCAGAACCTCACCAAAGATATCATTGGGTGGTCCTACCTCAGGGGATGAAAATTGCCCTACTATTTGCCAATGGTTTGTGTCACGAGATTTGTCACCAGTCAGGGATGAATTCCCCAGCGCCTTAATATATCATTATATGGACGACATCTTACTCAGCTGTAAAGATCCTGAACTATTGGAGAATGTAACAAAGAGAACATTTGATTGTCTGAATAAGCAGGGTTTAAAGGTAGCCCCGGAAAAAATTCAACAAACAAAAATTGTCACCCATACTGAAATGTTTGGCATGATAATCATGAAGGGTAGGAGACGTTGTGTAGAACTGATGAGTGTTGAACCAAGTGTTATATATTTGCCTCTGACTCATATGCATTTAGACTGGTTGTTAACCAATGTGCTGTCTTTTCAAGTAGCCATGGAGGACTATACAGGAAGGACATCTATACATTTCCCATCTCACAAGTTACTTGCAATGTTACAAACAATGTCCTTATTACCGAGATCTAAAGGTAACCTGACCCCCGCTGACGGCATTACAGTTTTTACAGATGGATCTGGCAAAACAGGTAAAGCAGTAATAGTATGGAAAAACAAAACTGGCCAGTGGGAAAGTGACATTCAGCAGGTAAGGGGATCCTTGCAAGTAGTAGAGCTACATGCGACTGTCCGTGTTTTTGAGAAATGGGACGAGCCCCTCAATATTATAATGGACTCACAGTATGTGGAGGGAGTAGTACAATGTCTTGAGGAAGCCTGGTTAAAATCAATAGATCATGAAGATTTGTATCTGTTATTTAGGTGGCTGCAACATCTGATCAACAATAGAAAATGTCCATATTATATTATGCACATTAGGAGCCACACACAATTACCCAGTCCCATAGCAGAGGGCAATGCTCTGGCTGATAAACTTGCAGCCCCCATAATACACGCCCCACTGCCAGATGTTCTGCAACAAGCACGCTTGTCTCATGCTTTTTATCATCAATCTGCCAAATCTTTACAAAGGATGTTTCACATCCCACTAGATTGTGCAAGGCAACTCATAAAAATGTGTCCAGATTGCCAATCAATAGCTCTCTTACACCCTGCTGGAGTCAACCCACGAGGTTTATGAACCTTACAGCTGTGGCAGACTGATGTTACTCATGTACCAGAATTTGGACGTTGTAAATACCTCCATGTCTCAGTAGATACATTTTCAAAGGACATTTTGGCTTTACTGCTGTCTGAGGAAACATCAAAACATGCAATCTCTCATTGGATGGCAGCATTTGCCACATTAGGGGTGCCATCAGAAATAAAAACAGACCATGGTCTTTGTTATACATCCTAGAAAACATCTACCTTTTTAGCGAAATGGGGTGTAAAGCATATTACTGGAATTCCACATTCCCCCACAGGTCAAGCAGTGATAGAGTAGACACACCAAATTGTAAAAAACATGTTAGCAAAACAAAAAGGGGGAATGATAGGGGGAACCCCAAATGCATGAATCAGCAAAGCATTGTTTGTCTTAAATTTTTTAACATTATCCAGTTCTGATTTACACACAGGCATGAATGTCCCCCCAATGATTAGGCATTTTTCTGCACTAACCTGTGTAGGCCCAGATCCAATACCAGGGAAAGAACCTGTTATGGTAATGGTAAAGTATTTGGAAAATCATAACTGGGAAGATCCTTTTAGGTTAATAACTTGGGGAAGAGGCTATGCTTGTGTCTCCACAGAACGAGGACCCCAATGGATCCCCGCGTGATGTACCCGTCTGTTTATACAAGCGACAGCTGCCAATGAAGACTGATGCCAATTCATCGCTGGTTTGAAGTTAACCCGTGGGAACTGTACAAAGTTAACCCATCTCTTTTTGGAGAACCAGTCAACAGAGAACATATCCATGCGGGAGTGTATCGCAACTGGACTTTCCAGCCACTAGTAATAGACTGGGAGCATTTAAGCCTGGAAAGGGTACCAATGGACAACAGGGTTGCTTTTAGACATTGATTCTGTGAGGCACACCTCACTACAAAACAGGGCGACTGTTGATTTTTTTATTGTTAGCTCAAGGCCATGGGTGTGAAGATTTTGATGGTATGTGCTGCATGAATTTATCAGATCATTCTCAGTCTATCCATAAAAGCATTCTGGACTTAATAACAAGGACAGCACACCTTCAGGAAGATGAGGGACTGAACTGGTTGAACAAAGTGTTTTCTGGCTTGGGCTTCACAGGATGGCTTTATCTTGAAGATTGGAATAATCATTTTGTTAATCTTTGTATGTATTCTAATCTGTGTGCCCTGATTGCTTCAATGGTTACAAGGACTTATTGATAAATCTATAAAAGCTGTCTTTCTTAGTAAAAAAAAAAAAGGGGGGAGATGTGGGTGATGGGATAGAAATAGTTAATGAAATGGATCCAGGCGTTATCACCCTGGTCTGGCTTAAGCCTTGGGAACAACACTAGGTGCTATTGCCCTGGTTGGGCTTAAGCCTTGGGAAGGGAAAGAGAACAATGAAGTGTAAAGATCGGTTAGCAAAACAAAGCAGGTGGTTAGCAAGATAAAGCAGGATGTGCATCTCAGAAACAGACCAAACAATGTAAATATTTGTAACCCTTAGCAGTTTTGCTGAATCGGGATGATAAGGAAGTAAGAGAGTGTAAAGTTACTGCTTAGCACTCAGTAGACTATAAAAGGGATGCCAGATGCAAAATAAAGGTCTTCAGATTTCACCAGAACTGGAGTCTGTCTTTGATACACCACAGGAATAGTCTTCTATTTCTTCCCTGTGAAGTATATACATATCATCCCTCCTTCGCATCTCTGTAAGCAAGTGCTATGAGAGTCTGCTACTTCTCCCAGGCAAAGTGTTTTACTTAAGAGAGAAGTGAAAAAGAAAAATAACTAGAGAAACAGCTACCTCAACTGAGCTGAAAGAAAAAGTACTAACAAAAGAACAGGATGAAGCAGAAGAAAAAGGTTTAATGCAGGAAAAACAAAGTGGGAAGAGCAGAGATGGCAAATAGCTCTTTTATTTCATAATGACAAAATGGCTTCAACTCTAGCAATATCTAATTATTTTGAAACACACCAATAATTCCAACATCTCCTATAAAACACTACCACAAGGTTTTTCTTTAGCTCACTTGCAGAAAACTATTAGTCTGTTGGAACAGTTACACATACGGACCAGCTATGCAGTTTGCAACCTCATAATTTATATATATCTTTAAGTTTAAAGAGTAATTATTAGCATGTACTTCATATATTCTGTAATTAGAACTTGAAGTAAATTTCCAAACAGCTAAAACCACGGAGGAGTTAAAGGTATCTATTTCCTATAGTGGGAAAATAATAATTCCTCGGCCTGCCAATTCCCCTTGCTTAAAAAGCTCTCACTCAAGATGACCAAACAACAATTTTTACTTCTTTTTTTTTTTAAACAAGAGCTTAACAAGAAGTAACTATCAATATCAGTAGTAATGTTACTATGAAAACAGAACGAAGGGATACATCAGGTCAGCTAATACACCTTTCTGTTTGTCTTCATAAAGCAAGGCAAGCAGGACAGTTCTTTATACATCACTAGTATATTGCTACTACTTTGTTAATGTAGCAAATATCATCACATAAATAATCTGCAACCTGCCAATCAGTGATACCACATGCTATCTGGGCAGGAGCAAGACCAACACGCTCCTGGTAGGCTGATAAGTAATTCCGATGGATACTGTGTGCTCTAAAGAAAGTCTCCGTCAGAAGACTCAGATCAGAACTAAAAAACTCACAGCACAGCCCTTTGTTACTATGTCAAATCTGCACATATATCAGGTCACCCAGCATGAGTCAGGCAAGCCTGGTGTGGGGCTCAAAACAGGGCTTTCCGGTTGGGCAGAGAAGAGATTCAGAGCAGCCCTGTGGAGAAGGACTTGGGGGTGTTGGTCAATGAGAAACTTAACATGAGCCGGCTTCAGTGTGCACTCGCAGCCCAGAAAGCCAACCGTATCCTGGGCTGCATCAAAAGAAGCGTGACCAGCAGGTCGAAGGAGGTGATCCTGCCCCTCTACTCTGCTCTCGTGAGACCTCACTTGGAGTAGTGTGCAGTTCTGCTGTCCGCAACATAAAAAGGACATGGAACTGTTGGAACAAGTCCAGAGGAGGGCCACGAGGATGATCAGGGGACTGGAGCACCTCCCATATGAAGACAGGCTGAGAAAGTTGGGGCTGTTCAGCCTGGAGAAGGGAAGGCTGCGTGGAGACCTCAGAGCAGCCTTCCAGTATCTGAAGGGGGACTATCAGGATGCTGGGGAGGGACTCTTCATCAGGGACTGTAGTGATATTACAAGAGGTAACAGGTTCAAACTTAAACAGGGGAAGTTTAGATTAGATATAAGGAAGAAATTCTTTACTGTGAGGGTGGTGAGGCACTGGAATGGGCTGCCCAAGGCAGTGTTCAAGGCCGGGTTGGACAGAGCCTTGGGCGACATGGCTTAGTGCGTGGTGTCTCTGGGCATGACAGGGGGGTCGGAACTAGATGATCTTAAGGTCCTTTCCAACCCTAACTACTATGATTCTATGCACGGGTAGCAGAAAAACCATGGGCCAGGAGCACTAGCATGCAACCTGCAAAATATCCTGGAGAGTCCCCAGCCTCCTTTTGCTCTGCTTATCACTCCAGGCTAGAAACCTACAAACAGTAACTGTCAATAAAGGATGGTGACTAAGCAGATCATGAATGTTTCCTGAGATCACCTCTATTAGCCCAGTGACAGAGACACAAGCTCAAGAGCATTAATTGCAGGAACTGGAAGAATAGTTCCTCCCCCCATGTAGGCGGTCTCATCTTTCAAAGTATCTGGAAAGGCCGGTCTCTGACTAGGCCTGGGGATCAAACCATGGCTTTTATCTTCTTTCCTCTGAAGCTTCAGCTAGTATATCTGGCAGAAAAACAATATAAACTTAGAAAATATTTCACTGAAATACTTTCCATGAGTCCAAAAACCTTAAAATTCAGAGACACCAATACATGCTGAAAGATATCTGAAAAATTTCACGCAATGACCTCAGTTGCTGAGTTCTGCTGGGACATAAGGACAAAAGAATCAGCACATTGAGGGGGAAGGGATTTCTAATAGTTTGAGGGTTAAAACCTCACAACTGACCCGGCCCTAACATCATATAGCGGGAACTCACCCTAGAATGGGACATCCCCAGCACAGCACACCTCCTCACACCATCTACATGTTGTGCATTAATACATTTGCCTCCAATCTTGCAACAAAAGCAGTAAAGGGAGAGCAAGAGGCTGCGCAGAACCCTCGGAAACTCACTCAAGATGAATACAACTCACTTACTGAAACCACCCACTCAAAATAATTTCAAAATGTGAAAATTAAGCAAGTGCGCCCGATCTACCAAAAAGTGAGTAGAAGATTGTTGTAGCTTAAGCCCAGCTGGAAACATAAAACCACGCAGCCGCTAGCTCACTCATCCCCTTCTTCCTCCACCCAGTCCTGGCAGGATGGGGAGGAGGACCAAAGAAATGTAAATCCTATGGGATGAGAAAAAAAACAGTCAAATGATCCAAAGCATAAAGCAGGGGAGTGAGTGAATAGCTGCATGGTTCTGAGTTACATGCCGGCAGTGCTTAAACCAGGACAAACATATAGATGGGATTGTGAACAAGGGGTGGACTTAACAAAGGACACTGCTGCCAGGTTATTCACGACTGTGAAATGGGCTGTAATTAAGCAAGGCAAGCAGTTAAAACCTCTCTTTGGTATGGAGGACGATGGCTGAAGTACAAATATGGGCAGGCCTGGCAGACTGACTATATCACTCTCCCACCAAAGCAAGCCCCATGTGCTTACTATGGTGGAAGCAACCATTGGATGGCTCGAAACACACGCTGTTCACACGCCACTGCCTGAAGCACTATCCTGGGCCTTGAGAAACAAGCATAGTGGCAACATGGCAACCAAAAAATAACTGAGTCAGATAATGGGACACATTTCCATTTTGCTAATTGCGTTATTTTAGAAACTTTTGTTTCCTGAAAGCATCAGGATGTTTTTACTTGACAAAATTTATATTTTTGTTACCTACTTGTCCTGTCCAGGAAACTGGTACAGAATCTTTATGGTGTTACATAAGAAGTTTCTTTGTCTAGTCTCATTTCTACCTTCCAACTAGAAACTTCTCCTCCTTGAGAAGTGGGAGAAGAAATGTGTAAGAGCTGCTGATGAAAAAGAAATGCTTGTTGATAGCAGGTATACTATTTATGACTCTTGTTCTTTTCTTTATCAGTGATTCTGATAGTGGTGTCAGTCTGTACAGCAAGTGGTGCCTGGAACTGGTTAATGGACCCAGAGACACAAAAGGTAAAGATCAGGCTAATCCCAAATGTAGTGTGTGGCAGTCAAGTGGTATAGTATTGAAAACTGAAAGGCTAAATATGGCTCTCCTCTGGAACTGGGAGATAATGTTCAGTTAGGCTCTTGAGCTGTCTAGAATTTTTCTGGAATATGTCCTGGGACAATAACGCCAATATGTGTACCTTGAATGCGTATCTAAAGAACAGTTCACAAGTACTCAAATGGCTAGGAGCAGTATATATACGTGCATGTATATATATACAGTTATTATATTTTTTTTAAGTGAAAGTATGCACTGGGACTAATCTGATTTCTTTCCTAGGTGTCATTTTTCATATCATTTTTGAATCACACATTTTTTACAATTAGGTGTATTACCCTAATAGGCTTGTTCTTTGCTGGAATACATAGAAGAGTGGTGGCACCATCAATGTATCCTTCAATTGTGTTTGTCAGATTAAAGGTGTTGCAGTTACTACAATGATTGACACCTATGCTAATACGGCTTTTTTTTGTTTTTTACTTGTTCTGTGTACCAGCGTTAACTCCTTTCCTTGACACAGTCCACAAAGTATAGCAGCCCGATGTCAAACTGTTTTGGCAGAATATAACACGTCCTGTGATGATGTAAACATTACTCATTGCCTAAATTTTGGTGTGGTTTTTGTGGCTTGCTTTGTTTTGGGGTTTTTTTGTTTGTTTCGTTGTTTGTTGTTTTTTTTTTTTTTTTCTTTTTTTTCCCCCTGAACAGCACTTGCCTCAAAGGCATGTAGTGATAGGACAAGGGGAAATGGCTTTAAGATGAAAGGGGGGAGACTTAGATATTAGGAAGAAATTCTTTCCTATGAGGGTGGTGAGGTGCTGGCACAGGGTCCCCAGAGAAGCTGTGGCTGCCTCATCCCTGGCAGCGTTCAAGGCCAGGCTGGATGGGGCTTGAAGCAACTGGGTCTAGTGGAAGGTGTCCCTGCTGTGGCAGGGGGTTGGAACTGTGAATGAGCTTTAAGGTCCCTTCCAACCTAAACCATTCTATAAATACACCTTAATGAATTCTGTGTGTTTGTAAAACTGGAATGTAGAATACTTAGTATTGTTCTGTGTGTCAATCTAAATTTAGCCTGTAAAACAGAAGTTGGGCTCAACTTTCAGTGTCTAAACTCATTCCCCCCCCCCCTTCTTGCAGACTGGAAAATTAATTTTGAAACCCAGGCCTCATGTTCAATAAGGGCTGCCTTCCTTCAGTTTGGTTTGTTTGTTTGTTTTTTTTCCACTGCCATGGAAACCAAAAATGACCTTTTTAAGGTAGTGCAACAGCAAAAAAACAACCAGGACTGGTTGTCACTGCCTGGGAGTGAAAGTCTCAAGCAGTTGACAGTGAAAGTGCGCAATGTTACTTCTTGAATATTTATCCAAATTATTTGTTATCATATCAGTGCTTTGGCTACTTCTGATTACCCTTTTTTTTTTTTTTTTTTTCCAGTATCAGTGTTACTTCAGCTAGAAGAGAACATACAGGTGAAGTTATGAAGTTGAACTTGAAAATCAAACCTTGTGCATTGTGTGTCTTTATAAGCTATTGTAAATAAGACAGATGCCAGTGTTCAGGAAAAGAAGTAATACTTGCTGTATGGATTATTTTCATTCTCATGAACAGTACTGAAAGGAACTTTTACCATTCCCATGATGTTTTATTAGCACACTTGCTCATTACAGCTGTCCTTGTCTCCTGGTCATTCTTTTTGGAATTGGTTAAAGGCTTGCAGAAAGACTGTCTGTCTGGGAGAAAACTGGTCTTGCTTTTTAAGAACTGCAACTACATAAAGGATCACATTTGTCAGACTGCGTATATAGTGCACCAGCCACTTCCATTGTGGGAATACATAGCTCCTGGTGTCATCTGGTTCGCAACACTGCTCTTTCCAGACTTTAATATTTAAAAAATTGTCTTAAATATGCTTGTATCTTACCAACTAAGGCTGTACTGTATCTGAAGTCCACATGACCATTCCAAGTGGATTTTTATGTTATGATAGTCCAAATATGAAACTGGTATTGAAAATGTATAACTTAAGATTTGGTAAAGAAAATACTGCCACAATAAAATAACAATTTTTTTTATTCAGTGTTATAAGCAAGATGTGGGTGTCGGGCATAAAGCGTAACTTAAAATTAGCTAAACTATAAAGAGTTTTAAGAGTTGTTCAAGGTGCTTTTGTAATAGAATCAAGCTCTTTTAATTGACTAAAACTGCAAAACTGTTGCAACTCCAGTAACTCCTACTACAAGGAAGACTGGCTGCAAGGTTACTGGATGTAACTTTGTCAGTTGAGACATTCAGAATTATCTCCTGTAGTTTTTCCTGTAAGTCTTCTGCCCATTCATTATTTTTATCTGCTGTATATTTTGTAGGTCAAAAAGTATAAGATCTTGTATAAACAGCTGTTCTCTTCTGTGCTGTGCAAATAAAGATCTTGAATGCAGAAGAGCTTGAGGAGTTTACAGACTTCAGCTATAACTTACATACTTGTGGCTTAAGCCCAGCTGGTAACCCAGAACCACACAGCCACTCGCTCACTTCCCACCCCCCCACACCCCCTTCTTTGGCTGCAGGACCCGTTGAGGACAGGGTTCCCTAGGGCCCTCAGGAATTTTTCCTGGAGGGACCCCTCAACTCATTCGGATCACTGAGGGAGCAGACAAGGACCATCTCAAACAACACTGTTATGTAATATTTACAGTATACGTCCTAAAGGCTTTCTCAAACTGTCTTTAGTCCAACATCTTCGCCCCCTAGCAAACTTGTTTCTCTCTCCGACCCCCTCCAAAAGTAATTTCTTACTCCAGGCGGCTGTGGGGAAATACCCAATTTCACTTCCATAAACCCCAGATGAGCACCTTCAAGAGCCACGCAAGCTGTCACAAGGGCACTGCCAGAACAGTGCTGTGGCATGACTCAGAATGAGACTGACAGCAACAGTGGATCTTATCAGACCCATACAAGAAAAGGATTTGCACATGAATCACACCCTTTGCTGCAGGTACACATACCTGCTCTGTTCCCACTACACTCAACAGTGCACCGACAGCAATATCACACCAACCAAGGCTCCCTGATTCCCACCCATAAGCCAAGGAATGATCAGCAGGACCGCTCAGCCTTTAACAGCCCCATATGGACAGTGCGAAAGTCTAACGGAGAGTGAAGACTAACAGTAGACTATCGTGGCCTGAATGAAGTCACATCACCACCGAGTGCTGCTGTACCAGACATGCTAGAACTTCAATGTGAACTGGAGTCAAAGGCAGCCAAGTAGGATGCCACAACTGATACTGCTAGACTGTGCAGAACCTGGTGGTGAAGGTATGCCATGTAGATGCTCATGTACCCAAGAGTCGGGCCGCTGAGGAACATCAGAACAACCAAGAGGTAGATAAAGCTTCTAAGATTGAAGTGCTTCAGACAGATTTAGATTTGCAACATAAGGGTGAATTATTTTTGGCCTGGTGGGCCCATGACACTTCCGGCCATCAGGGCAGAGATGCAACATACAGATGGGCTCGTAATTGAGGGGTGGACTTGATGATGGACACTATAGTCCAGGTTATTCACAAATGTGAAACATGTGCTGCAATTAAGCGAGCCAAGCGGTTAAAGCCTCTTTGGTATGGAGGACGATGGCTGAAGTACAAATATGGGGAGGCCTGGCAGATTGATTAGATCACACTCCCACCAACCCGCCAAGGGAAGAGCCATGTGCTTACCATGGTGGAAGCAACCACCAGATGGCTGGAAACATACGCTGTGCCCCACCCCACTGCCTGGAATGCTCTCCTGGGCCTTGAAAAACAAATCTTGTGGCAACACAGCACCCCAGAGAGAACTGAGTCAGACAACGGGACTCATGTCCAGGACAGCCTTATAGACACTTGGGCCAAGAGCATGGCACTGAGTGGGTATAACACATCCCCTACCATGCACCAGCCTCTGGGAAAATCAAACAGTACAAAGGGCTGTTAAAAACTACACTGAGAGCAATGGGTGGTGGGACTTTTAAACACTGGCATACACATTCACCAAAAGCCATGTGGCTAGTCAACACTAAGGGATCTGCCAACAGGGCTGGCTCAGCCCCATCAGAACTTTTATGTACTGTAGAGGGGGATAAAGTTGCGGTGGTGCACATAAAGAATTTGCTGGGGAAGACAGTCTGGGTTATTCCTGCTTCAGGTAAAGGCAAACCCACTCGTGGGATTGCTTTTGCTCAGGGACCCCGATATACTTGGTGGATAACACGGTGTCCTGGGTTCAGCTGTAGCGATCATTTTTCTCCTTAGTAGCTGGTACAGTGCTGTGGTTTCAACCTTAGTCTGAGAACAATGCTGATAACAATGCTGATAACACACCAATGGTTTTAGTTGTTGCTAACTAATGTTTACCCCAATCGAGGACTTTTCAGTCTCATGATCCTCCAGGGAGGAGGGGCATAAGAAGCCAGGAGGGAGCAGAGTCAGGACACCTGACCCAATCTAGCCAAAGGGGTATTCCATACCACAGTACTTCATGCCCAGTATATAAACTGGAGAGAGTTACCCAGAAGGCCCAGATCGCTGCTCGGGTCGAGATGGGTATCGGTCAGTGGGTGGTAAGCAATTGTGTTGTGCATCACTTGTATTTACCCCCCCTCCCCCCTTTCCACTTTTAGTTTTACGTTCTCTCCCCTTGTTATTTCCCTTATTATCATTATTGACAGTAGTAATAGCTTTGTATTATATCTTAGTTACTGGACTATTCTTATCTCAACCTGTGGGATTTACATTCTTTTAATTTTCCTCCCCCTCCCTCTGGGAGCAGAGGGGACGAAGTGGGGGAAATGAGTGAGCACCTGCCTTGTTTTGAGTCACTGGCTGGGCTTAAACCACAACATAATCCATAACACTCTATGTAATTATGTGTGCCTAGTTTCTATGTTAGGTCTTAGAAAAACACACTCCCCATCTTATTTCCTAGACTATGCATTCTTTTAACAGCAGCAGATTATTATTCTTCTAAGTTATATCTCCTATTATGCATTTGTTCCACATATAGCACAAAGCTTCAGAAGCGTGCCTGGCAGCGGCTGCCAAGAGCAGGACCTGCGCCTCTGATAGCGTGCTGTCTGCTTTCCTCCCCAGCTCAGCCACCTCACCCATCCCCGCAGCATGCACGTGAGCAGCAATGGCATCAGACCCCTCGCCGACACCACCACCGGTACAATAACCGCAGAGAGAGCAACGGAACACCCTTGCTCGGGCAGCAAAGCGCGATACCGGGCGACGAGCACATGACAGCCCCACGTACACACGCAGTGACAACAGGAAAGCCTACAGATAGGCTTGCCCACACCATCAGCACGCACCTGGGCATCCACTACCCCCCTCCACGAGGAGTACACCGCCCGGCCGGGCTCGGGGGCTGCACGAGAGGCTGCCTCGCCGACAGGCATCAGCGGGGCCCGTTGACGCAGCGGCCCGGTACACGTGGCCCCTGCCTGCCCCCGCCGGCGGCGAGCGGCGTCCTACGGGCCCGATCCAGATACCCCGTAACACCCGCCGTTCCTGTGGCCACGCCCCACCGCCGCGGCCCAGCGGCCATCCCGTGCGGGGAGGGCCTCAGCCCGCACCTCTTCAAGAGACCGGGCCAGGTCCAAGCCCGGCGCTGGCAGCTGCCCGGCACCCCCTCGCCTGCCTGGCGCCGCGGCCGCTCACCCCATGACTCCTTGGCTGTAGTTCCTCTTCTTCCAAGGGGTGCCGGTGTAGAGCGACTCGGCCCGGGCGGCCGGCTCATTTCCTAGGGCGAGGGCCCGGCCCTGCTCAGGAAGCCTCAGCAGGAGGCTGTAGTTAAGGCCGAAGGTGCTGGCCTTGTTGTCACGCTTCCTCTTGTTGCTGGCGGCCGTGGCGGCAGACGGCTCGACCTGTGCGGGCCGGGCCCAGGCAGCAGCCCCCGGGGGCGGCGAGGTCTGGTGGCGGCTGCGGTTGTGCTGGTTGTTGGCGCTCTCGAGCGGCAGAAAGTCGGGCTGGGGATCAGCGCGGTACATGCTGGGCAGGGAGACCGGGCCGGCCCCAGCGGGGGCGCTCTGCTGCTGCTCCTGATGAAAGTAGAGATTACGGACCCCCTGCGTAGTTTCCCAGATCTGCATCCACAGGCGGTTCGAGGGACCAAGCTGCTCTGGCTGGAACCAGGCTATCCGGGGATCCATCAAACGGGGATCCACCCCGGCTACCTTCACTCCCCGTCAGCCGCCGACACTGAGACCTTGTCACGGGGTCCCACCGCTAATGGCGGCTCTTATGGAAGGGCGGCTCCGCGCCTGCCTGCCCGCTGCCGTCGCTCCACAGCCCCCGCCCCTCCTGGCGAGCGCGGCGAGGCGGGGCCCGGCTGGGCCGTCGGCACACGGGCCGCCGGCACACGGGCCGCGCGCAGGCGAGGGGGCGGTGGCTGGGCCCGGGCGGAGCCCCAGGCGGGCCCCGGCCCGGCACCTGCCGGGCGGGGCTGGGCGGCTCTCGGGCCACAGCGGCGGCATCTTTTCCGGCGGAATCGTTCTGGTTTGATGGATGTACCACCCGATAGATAAAGAATTGGCTGGCTGGCTGGCTGGCTGCACGCAGGGAGTTGCGGTTAACGGTTCAATGTCCAACTGGAGGTGGGTAACAAGTGGTGTCTCTCATGGGTCGGTGCTCAACAGCTTTGTCGGTAACATGGACAGCGGGATTGATGCACACTCAGCAAGTTTGCTGATAACACTAAGCTGTGTGGTTTGGTTGATGTGCTGGAGGGAAGAGGATGGCATCCAGAGAGACCATGACACACTTGAGAGGTGGGCCAATGCCAACCTCATGTGAAGTTCAGCAATGGGAAGTGTAAGGTCCTACACTTGGGTCGGGGCAATCCCAGACACAGCTACAGGTTAGGCAGAGAAGGGATTCAGAGCAGCCCTGTGGAGAGAAGGATTTGGGGGTTTGGTTGATGAGAAACTTAACATGAGCCGGCTTCAGTGTGCTGTCTCACAGCCCAGAAAGCCAACTGTATCCTGGGCTGCATCAAAAGAAGTGTGACCAGCAGGTTGAAGGAGGTGATCCTGCCCCTCTGCTCTGCTCTTGTGAGACATCACCTGGAGTACTGTTTGCAGTTCTGGTGTCCTCAACATAAGAAGGACATGGAACTGTTGGAGCAAGTCCAGAGGAGGGCCATGAGGATGATAAGGGAGCTGGAGCACCTCCCGTATGAAGACAGGCTGAGAAAGTTGGTGCTGTTCAGCCAGGAGAAGAGAAGGCTGCGTGGAGACCTCAGAGCAGCCTTCCAGTATCTGAAGGGGGCTACAAGGATGCTGGAGAGGGACTCCTCATCAGAGACTGTAGTGATAGGTCAAGGGGTAACGGGTTCAAACTTAAACAGGGGAAGTTCAGGTTGGATATAAGGAAGAAGTTCTTTACTGTGAGGGTGGTGAGGCACTGGAACAGGTTGCCCAAAGAAGTGGTAAGTGCTCCATCCCTGACAGCGTTCAAGGCCAGGTTGGACGGAGCCTTGGGTGACACGGTCTAGGGTGAGGCGGGGGGGTTTGAGATGAAGAAAGAGCTCTTTACAAGATTAAGGATAGCCCATTGGTAAATAGCATGTAACTAAGAGACTTGGACCCCAGGTGGACTTTGTAACAATGATAAGGAAGAAGGCTTTTCAGTTAATTTTTAAGGAGACCAGTTAGAACCAACTAAGGAGCTGGCAAACAGACAATGAGACCGTCCAGCTCCAAAGTTCACCCAAAGGATGAAGTGATGAAGAAGATGATGAAGAAACGGCCACCAGGGGTCCCAAAGAGCACTACCACATTACCGTGCGCATGCAGGAAGAATTTTCTAGAAGTATGATGTAATGTATCAGTAGCTTTATGAATATGCATATAATGTAATGAATATGTATGTTTAGTGACAATATAATCACAGCCCGTTTGGTGCTTGAGTGAGACACACTAGGAGGAGCTATCCGCCGTATCTCCCAGGGCCACAATAAAGAATACCTGCTTGTCAACTTAAACTTTGTTGGCGAGTTCCGGGTGTTTTTTTCCTACGAATCAATCTGGTGACCCAGGTGGGACCCTCTCTGCTCGGCTGCAGGACCCGTTGAGGACAAGGCTCCCTAGGGCCCTCAGGAATTTTTCCCGGAGGGACCAGGGCCACAATAAAGAATACCTGCTTGTCAACTTAAACTTTGTTGGCGAGTTCCGGGTGTTTTTTTCCTACGAATCAATCTGGTGACCCAGGTGGGACCCTCTCTGCTCGGCTGCAGGACCCGTTGAGGACAAGGCTCCCTAGGGCCCTCAGGAATTTTTCCCGGAGGGACCCCTCGACTCATTCGGATCACTGTGGGAGCAGACAAGGACCATCTTCTCTAAGGTATTCTTTATGAATTAAGTTATTTGGGTGTAATGGTATTAAAGAGCTCTTCTGGGAGGTTAGCTGTGGTGGGGGTACTCTATATTAGAGTACACTATGAGCTAACCTGGGTTAGCTGTGGTGGGGGTGCTCTGTCATAGAGTGCCCTATGAGCTAACCCTAGCTGTGGTGGGGGTATTCTGTAATAGAGTACCACTATATAAACTGGGGGGAGTTACCCGGAAGGCCCAGATCGCTGCTCCGGTCGGGCTGAGTATCGGTTGGCAGGTGGTGAGCAATAGTATTCTCTCACCTTGTTATTTCCCTTATCGTTATTATTATTGGTGGTAGTAGTAGTGGTTTTGTATTATACCTTAGTTACTGGACTGTTCTTATCTCAACCCGTGGGAGTTACATTCTTTCGATTCTCCTCCCCATCCCTCTGGGAGTGGGGGGAGGACGAAGTGGGGGAGTGAGCAAGCGGCTGTGTGGTTCTGAGTTACCAGCTGAGCTTAAACCACAGCATACAGAATACTTGATCTATTTTAATTAACCGATATCAGAAGAAAAATGTCCACCAGCAACTACAGCAAGCTGAAACCAAAAGACATAACTTCAGAAGGGACTTCTCTCCCACCAATTTAGCTGTTCTCCTCCAGAGACATCTGCAGGACTTCTTTCACAAGGGTTTCAGGACAATACAGTGATTTGGACATCAATAATGCAGATGTTGCAATGCAGATGCTGTACTGTTATCTTAATGGTTCCATGAACTTCAAGTGTATTTGCTTTCCTCTAAAGAGGAATATCGGGAATTCAGTTATTTGGGGTTGCTGTTTGGTCTTTTTATTTTGGTCATCCTATAAAGCCATACATTCCTGCTTAAAGCTTTAACCCACACTGTGTGTTGAGACCCTGAGCTGGCTGCATTTGATGCCTACCCTCATTTTGAACACTGAAATTCCTTCAGTGCTGGAAGCAACTTCATCTGTACTGCCACCTTTTCTGGTTCTTTGCCATCTGCAAATACATCAAAAAGTGCATCCAAAGCTTCCCCTGCTACCACAAGAGAAGACTGCTTCATAGGACTATCAGGAAGAAATTTTCCAATAATCTGAAATAAGAAAGAAAAACCCGTTTTTCCAGCAGTGCTTAAGAAAATTGAAAGGAGTATCAAAATTGGTTGTTGTGGTTTAAGCCCAGCCGGTAACTCAGAACCAAGCAGCCACTCGCTCACTCCCCCACCCCTCTCATCCTCCCCCCCCACTCCTGGAGGGATGGGGAGCAGAATCGAAAGAATGTAACTTCCACGGGCTGAGATAAGAACAGTCCAGTAACTAAGGCATAACACAAAACCACTACTGCTACCACCAAAAATAATAATTATAAGGGAAATAACAAGGGAAGAGAATACAGCTGCTCACCACCCACCAGTCGATACCCATCCCGACCTGAGCAGCAATCCGGGCCTTTCAGGTAACCTCCCCCCCCCCCCCCCCCCCCCCCCCCCCCCAGTTTCTATACTGGGCATGATGTGCTGTGGTATGGAATACCCCTTTGACTAGTTTGGGTCAGGTGTCCTGTCTCTGCTTCCTCCCAACCTCCTGTCTTCCCCTCCTCCCTTGGCAGAGCATGAGAGTCAGAAAGTCCTTGGCCAGAGTAAACATTACTTAGCAACAACTAAAAACATCAGCGTTATCAGCATTGTTCCCAGGCTGAAAGTCAAAAACACAGCACTGCACCAGCTACTAAGGAGAAAAATGACTGCTATAGCTGAACCCAGGACACTGGTTTAGGCTTGTAATGCCAGTTTTGTTTTTTTACTTTTAGTGTTTCAGCTGTATCTTGTCCTTTTGCCAGGATGCTGCCAGAAATTCAAAGGATTCACTCTAACACTGGCATTGCTGCTGTGAATACCAGCTTCACATAAAGCCAGTAGCTGCTCAGGAGTGGGGGAAGGAGACAGACACACTTACATTTCCATGGAAATTTTCAAATATGACATTTAGATCATTTGCAGAGAGTCCTGTGTTATGAAAACTACATGAATTCTGAAAATGTAATTAGCAACAAAACAATTAAACTGCCTTTCAAGTTCTTAAGGTGTTTCTTGCAGAACATAATCAAGGCTGTCATGAAGCCGAAGGAAAAAGTACTGAGCCTAAAGGCGTTTTCACAAATTTACCTAGCTCAATACTTATTTTCCAACTGATTCGAAGAAATCTCCAGGAACTTGCCAACAAAGTTTAAGTTGACAAGTTCTTTATTGCGGTGCCGGGAGACACGGGGGATAGCTCCTCCTAGCGTCTCGTCTGAGCATCAATCAGGCTGTGATTACATTGTCCTTAAACATATATATTCATTGAGTTACTTATACATTACATCATACTTCTAGAATTCCTCCCGCATGCGCACTAAAATGTGGTAGTGGGCTTTGAGACCCCTGGTCGTTATTTCTTCATCACTTTGTTTTAGGATCATTGTCATGTCTGTAACCACCTGGCTGGTTCTGGCCAGTTCTTGTGCAATGCTTATCTGAGCCATTTCCTTATCTCTGTAGTTGCTAACAAAGCCTAACATCCTGGAAGTTACTTATTTACAACCCCATTCTTCAATCAACCCTGTTCTTCACAACTCATTACAACTTATAGTATAGAATCTCATTTTTCAGTTTACAGCCAGAAAGGACCAGAGAACATCTAGGGCCTGCGGCCATTTTAAGGAAGTTTCTTGACAGATTTTACTGATCTGTCTTTGTAATGTTTGGTTCATTCTTTCAACCTTTCCCCTGGATTGGGGTCTCCAGGGTGTATGCAGAACCCACTTAATTCCCACGATTTTACTAATTTGTTGGGTTACATCTGCCACAAAGTGAGGTCCCCTGTCAGAGGACATTCCTATAGGTACCCCAAATCAGGGTATTATCTCTTTTAATAATATTTTGACCACTTCTCTAGCTTTGTTGGTGCGGCAAGGGAAAGCTTCCGACCATCCTGAAAAGGTATCAATTAATACCAATAAATACCTATACCCATTCTGTCTAGGTAACTCAGAAAAATCAATCTGTCAGTAATCTCCAGGAACATTTCCTTGTCTTGTTATTCCTAATGGTGGTTTTCTCAAATGTTGAGGATTGGTTTTGAGACAAAGTGGACATTTAGCTACTACCGATTTAATTATTCCTGTCATTCCTTGACACAATACTGATTTCTTTAAACTTTCTACCATGGATTCTATTCCCCAATGTGTTTGTTCATGTTTTTCTTTTGCAACTTCTATCATAACTTGTGGGGTTACTATTACCTGTTTTTCTGGTGTTACCCACCATCCTTCTGCGTCTTGTGAAGCTTTCAATTGTTCTGCTATTTGGTTATCTAATTTACTATAGTTTGGTTTAGAATTAAAAATTTTCACCTGTTTTACTGGTACCAGTGCAAGGATACCTTGTCGTGGTTTAAGCCTCTATAAACTCACGCAGTCGCTCTCTCACTCACTCCCCACTCTTTCTTCCCTCCGCTCCTGGAGGGATGGGAAGGAGAATCGAAAGAATGCAACTCCCACAGGTTGAGATAAGAACAGTTCAGTAACTAAGGTATAACACAAACCACTGCTGCTACCACCAATAATAAAAACGACAAGGCAAATACAAGGAAAGAAAACACAACTGCTCACCACCAGTCCCCAGCCCGACCAAGCAGTGCACCCCCCCAATAATAAAAATGACAAGAGGAATACAAGGGAAGAATACAATTGCTCACCACCAATCCCCCCAGCCCGAGCAAGCAGTGCACCTCCACCACCCTTCCTGGTCTCTGCCCTCCGTTTTCTACATCCTGGACATGACGTGCTGTGGTATGGAATAACCTCTTTGGACAGTTTGGGTCAGGTATCTGTTACGTTAAAAGGGGTGGGGGGAGGTGGTAAGTCTCTTGTTTATTTACACAAACCCCTTGTTTTGTTCTCCAATATGTAACTACCAGTCCGGCCGCGTTCGCTATTTCGAACCTTACTGATCCGGATTCACTGATAGTGGAAATAAACCCCTTGCTTTATTAGAGGAAGGGCAGGAAATGGCTCTAATATGCAACCACCAGTCCGGCCGCGTTCGCTATTTCGAACCTTACTGATCCGGATTCACCGATAGTGTACCACACTGTCCAGTCCAATCGGCTGCAACTATCAGTCCGGCCGCGTTCGCTATTTCGAACCTTACTGATCCGGATTCACCGATAGTGCACCACAACGAGAAATGGGGTTGTATTCAGTGAGAAAATTAGTTTATTGACACAATAGGCACAGGTTCTTATGGACTGCCGGTGATAGAGACTGTCTGCAAAAGCACGTGCGAATAATGATTACATGAATACAAGCGCTTTCTGAAGTTAACACAGTATAGCTATAAAATATACAGATGACAGTAAAAGTAACTCTATAGAGATTCTAAGTTTTCCCAGGGAAGCACCGAATACAGTGCAAGTCTTACCCACAGGCATCCCTATGGGGGGGGAGAGAGGTCCAGCCCGTCGACCGGTCCCAGGAGTCGGTTGATGTTATTTTCCTTGACTCGTCCACGATGGTATCTTCCCCAATATCCCCCTCTTTCTTGGGTCTTTTTATATTATTTTTTATCTTCAAGGTGGAGCTTGAGTGACTCTAGTCATACGTACTATTATTATTACTCAGAGAGGGGTGATCTCATTTTGGAGGGGGGGTCGCATTGGAGATGAGTGAGTAATTGCATTATAATGACGTTATAATGAAGCAAAGTCCACACTGAGGGTGGCATTCTGTCAAAAGAAGACAGGCTGCTGGCCCAGGGTATGAAGTGTGCAGCTTATCGGCTTTTGCAAGGTCTCTACCTCACTCTACCACGCAGCTTATCAGTTTCTTGTACCATCTCATTCCCGTCTTTGTGCTGAAGTTAGGACAAAGCGTAACTGCGAGATTTCCACCTCGCCCTACTCTTCGTCTTCGTCTTTGTGTTGCCACGGGAACTGCGGTGGAGTGCACATTACTGGCATACCCGGTGCGGCTGCATCTCGCCCTGAGAGGCCTTGAAAGTCCGTTTTCCCTTATGTGTGGACGATGCTGCATTTAAAATATAAGTTTAATTCCTAATTATCCCATATTCCCTAATTATTCCACAGTATCCTGTCTCTCCTTCCTCCCGGCTTCCCCCCCTCCATGGCAGAGCATGAGACTCAGAAAGTCCTTGGTCAGACCAAAACATTACCAAGCAGTAACTGAAAACACTGGTGTTATCAGCGCTGTTCCCAGGCCCAAAATCAAAAACACAGCGCTGCACCAGCTACCAAGAAGGAGAAAAATGACTGCTACTGCTGAACCCAGGGCACTTGTAATGCAGCCTCCTTTGCGATTTTGTCTGCCAATCGGTTACCTATGTTTGTAGTCTTTTGTCCAAATTGGTGAGCTTTACAATGCATTCCAGCCACTTCTTTTGGTTTGTGGATGTCTTCCAAAAGCTGGAGGATCTCATCTTTATATTTTATAGGTGATCCTTGGGCTGATAATAATCCTCTCTCCTTCCAAATGGCTCCATGAGCGTGGATCACACCAAAGGCATATTTAGAGTCTGTCCAAATGTTTACTTTCTGTCCTTCAGCTATTTGGAGAGCTTGTTTCAGAGCAATCAGTTCTGCTTTTTGTGCTGAAGTGTTTGCAGGCAAAGGTCCTGATTCCATCACCTTTGTGGTGGTGACAACCGCATATCCAGCCATTCGTTTTCCATCTTTCACAAAACTGCTTCCATCTGTGAACAGTTCCATATCAGGATTTTCTAATGGTACATCTTTTAAGTCTGACCTGCTGGAATAGACTTGTTCAATAGTTAATAGACAGTCATGTTCCAAATTTTCTGTTAAGTTTTCTGTTGCTAAAAACATCGCTGGATTAACAATTGACGTAGTTTTTAGTTCTACGTCGTCCTGTTCCGACAGGACGGCCTGATATTTCAGCATTCTGCTGGGGGATAACCAGTGACCCCCCTTTTGTTCTAGGACAGCTATTACCATGTGAGGTACACATACCACCATCTTTTGACCCATAGTCAATTTTCGGGCTTCTTGGATAAGCAAGACTGCCGCCGCCACTGCACGCAGGCATCCTGGCCATCCTTTACTCACATTGTCGAGTTGTTTGGAAAAGTATCCCACTGGTCTTTTCCAGGATCCCAATCGCTGTGCCAACACTCCAAGAGCTATGTGTTGCCTTTCGTGCACAAAAAGTTCAAAGAGCTTAGTTAGGTCAGGCAGGCCTAGTGCAAGGGCCATCATCAATAGCCTTTTGAGTTCTTTAAAAGCAGCTTGACATTGAGGTGTCCAAACTAAATATCAATCTTTAGATTCCTTTAAAGCCTCATACAGTGGCTTTACATACAGTCCATAGTTCATGATCCAAAGCCGACACCACCCGATCATTCCTAAGAAGGCCCTCAAGTCCTTGGGGTTGCTTGGTTCAGGAATTTGGCAAATTGCTTCCTTCCTTTCATTTCCTAGTTGTCTCTGTCCTTGGGATATTGCATCTTTCCCAATTTGGGCCTTATTTCGGGAAACTCAATATACTCCTTGGTCCAAGAAGTTTAATAAACTGATAGTAGTTTTAAGGCGCTCTTGCCTATTTTCTGCGGCAATTAGGATATTGTCCGCATATTGCAACACTGTGCTGTCCCCTTTTTCCTGTTTCTTCCAAATTTCCAATTCCTTAGCTAATTGATTTCCAAATATTGTGGGACTATTTTTGAATCCTTGGGGGAATACAGTCCAGGTTAATTGTACTTTTCGCCCTGTGGTGGGACTTTCCCACTCAAATGCAAATATGCATTGACTTTCTTTATCCAGAGGTATGCAAAAGAAGGCATCCTTCAAGTCCAGTACAGTAAAACATTTGTGTTCCTCTTTTAGGGAAGTTAACAGAGTATGCAGATTGGCTACCACTGGATGTATGTCTTGAACTATCTGATTTATGGCCCTTAAATCCTGAACTAATCGATATTCCTTATTTTCAGATTTCTTTACTGGCAAAATAGGAGTATTGTACTCTGATTCGCATTCTACCAAGAGCCCATATTCCAAACATTTTGTTATTAATTCCTCTAATCCTTTCCGAGCTTCCCATTTAATAGGATATTGTTTTTGTCTTACCACTTTGGCTCCAGATTTCAGAGTCACTTTTACCGATTCTGCCAATTTAGACCGTCCTGGAACTCCACTGGCCCAGACCAAAGGGATTGCAGCATTTTCCACCTCCTCTGGAACTTGTTCCTCCTTTGGGGTTTCCTGGAATATAAAGGTCCTAGCCTCTATGGCCTTTGATTCTGGTATTAACAATTTAATTTCCCCGTCCTTATAAGTTATTTGAGCATCTAATTTGCTCAACGAATCCCGTCCTAATAAAGGTATTGGACACTCTGGCATATATAAAAATTGATGAGTTACCCATTGTTTTCCCAATTTTAATTTCAGGGGTTTCAAAAATGGCCTATTTTCTGCTTGTCCTCTCGCACCAGCAACGTTTATTGTTTTATTTCCATACCCCCCTTTACAAATATTTAAAACCGAATAAGTTCCCCCGTATCTACTAAAAATTCTATCTCTTCATTCCCTAGCCTTAATGTAACCAGGGGTTCAGCTAGGGTTGATTCCCCCGGTCCCCTTCAGGATTCTTCATCTAAAGTCATTAATTTGATTGCCTGGAGGGTTGAGTCCAATTTTCCCTTATTTGGGCATTCCCTTTTCCAATGCCCCCTTTCCTTGCAGATAGCACACTGATCTTCTGCTAATCGACAGTTTGTCCTCCTTCTGCCATCATTTATTCCTCACCCCTCTTTTTTATCTTTTTCACAATTACGATTATGTTTGTCTTTTTCTCCTAGTTCTAAAGCCATCATTTGAATCGATCGGGGTGGGGAGGATAACCCACATTGGTTTTGCCATTCCGGGTGGTTTCGGAGGATGAAAAACAAATCCACATATCCCATTTCACTCCATTTTCCTTCCCTTTTGCAAAATAACATCAATTGCAGTATGGTATTATATTGCAAAGTTCCATTTTCTGGCCATTTTTCCCCACTTTCCAAAGTATACATTGGCCACCAATGATTACAATATTCTATTAATTGCTTCCAAGTTAAAGGATCTCCGCCCAGATCCTTCCAATGCTTTAAAATGCATCCTAAAGGTGTCCTTGCTGGTATCGGATGCTTTCCCGGAAACTGCCCCATAAGTGCGTGTGATCATGCACTATCATTATTATCCCAATAAACCTTTTGCGATTGCCCAAAACTCTACCCTGTGTAGCTTTCACCGCGCCTTACAGGCAGAAACCTGCGGGGACTCGAACCCCTCCTAGGTACCTATATGGCCCAACCACGCGATGCTTTTGCTTCGTCTTATAGGCAGGCACTGTGGGACTCGAACCCACACCCAAGGGCCCAATAGGGGACTCGAACCCCTATTTCTTTTATCAAAAAAATAATGCCTCTTTTACCTTATCCAGGGATCTTGCTTGGAGCTCGTCGGTCCGGGGATCAGAGGTTCTCCCCGAGAATCCCTCGGTGCCGGCTGGAGGTCCCGTGATCCCACGGATCCGCGGAGGCTCACAGGCAGGGTCCCATTGGGTCACCAAAACTGTTACCAACAAACCTCGGTCAAGAAAACCTCGTAACGCCAATTTAGTGTTAAAAGGGAGGCATTCTTTATTACAGCGCTGGATGCACGGGGGATCTCTCCTCCAAGCGTGCATAACCAGGGTTCAAAACATTCAGATATTTATCCATAAGATTGTTACATATTCATACATTCCATTCTATGTTCCAGTTTTGATTGGTCATAACAAACACACACCATATGCTAATTTCTGTACATGCACACAAACTTTTTCTGTTGTTCTAAATTGAGTCTGAGGTGTAATTTGAATAGGGGGCTATTGAGTCGGAGGTCGCGATCTCCCCCTGCCGGAATTACCCTTCACCTACATTGGGATTTTTTCTCATTTTCTTGTCAAGTTAATTACAATCATTTATCCTGAAAGAATACCTTTTCTTTGATTGTTTACTTTAGACATTCTTCCTGAGACCATATTGACCTCTTGGGAAGGGACAGTGGTAACATAGCAGCATAGGTAGCAAAACTTCACAGTTATAACTGATTACCTAGTTACAGACTCTGTTTCAGTTCCGTGGTTACACCACTGCCATCAGAACAGAGGCTTGAAAACTGGTTATCACATGGAAGCCATCATACAGCAACTAAGAAAGCTACAGAAGCTAACTGTGTACTTTAACTCCTTTATTCTGTTTTCTAAGCAGGCTTTTTAGGCACCCAGAGCACAACTCCTGCCAATTCATATGAAGAGCATGTTTTCTGGTGGTTTAATAACCATTCAGAAATGTATGACTCAAACACTGCATTATTGTTGCTTAACTACAAATTCATCATCAATACCAGCCATCATCTTCAATGCATGTTCTGCATTTCTTGAAGCTTTTTCTTTTCCCCCAATGTGTTCTTATTTTCTGGACCACTCCAGATGCAGAACCTCTTGATTATTTCGTGCATATCTCCTCCCTTCCCATGTAAGCAGCTACATCTTTATGCCTCTTTTTTGCCCCCTAAACCACAGAATTCCTTCTAACCACATGTTGGTATGTTATCAACTCTATCTGGCAGTTTCCATTACACAGCATTTAACTATTAAAAAAAATATTATGGTAACAAAAATGCACCTGGGCCATTAAACTAATTTATTAGCACCCTCTGTCTTCAGGTAGCCTCTTCTCCAGTTTCATCTAAGAACTGACTATTGCGAAGCATAAAAGGTAGACCCTGAAATCTTGGAAGTCCTGCTCTTCAAGCACGAGACAAATATTTTAGGTGAACTTCCCTGTATATGTCTTCATATTTATTTCCTTTATTTTAGTTTTTCAAGCACTATGCACTCAGTAGTAATGTTCCCATGGACTGATCACATGCTTTTAATGACATTGAGAAAAAAGCGTGTTTTGCGGGCAGATGCATTTTCAGGCATCAATGCAGTGTCATAGTATATGCTACAACAAATCAGAACTACATACATCACATTTGTGGCTACAAAGGAAGATGCCTGAAGGAAGGGAAGAAAACTGAGCTTCTCAAGCTTCTAAGAGACCCATGCATATGCTAGACTTCAACAGAACTGTCTTAGGAAATTTTTTTTCTGACAATTTTTAGAATTGTTAGGCTTTTTGAAGAGCCATCATCACTGACCTTAGAACAAAAACAGATTATCAGAATAGCCTGCATGGAGCAGCCTGTCAGGGAACCAGATCATCAGCTTCAAACCAGGGTTTGGGGCTTTTTGTCTCTTTTTTAATCTCAGTTCAACTTCTCTAGCGTCAGTAACAGAGAGATCATAGCATAAATGGTCCAATAATATTATTGGAATGATGCTGACCTCATGTAGAAGATTACAGGAAGCAGCTGGGAATGCCAACTGCCAAGTATCTACACTAAACTATCCAATAATACAAATAGCAGCGGATATATGGGGAAACTATCACAGTGTCCCTATGAAATAATGTGCCTTGGAGGAGCTACAGTGGATACATTCTAGTATTTGCCAGGATATATCTGATATTCAAAAATAGTATTTTTAGAAAAATTAAATTGATTGCCTTCTCCATTTAACTCGAGCCACCACCATAACAGGAAGTTGAGCAGCTTCACTATTTAGTCATTAGCACATTTTCTTATTGCAAATGTATTTTCAATAAAGCTATGCAATCATGTGCATAAAGCACATTCTGGAGACAAGGCAGCTGCTCTCTTTCCTACTGTACATTCTGGAGATTTTTGCAACAACCACCTTTGCCATAATTGCTTAAGATTAAAAAAAAAAAAAAAAGTGAAAGACTGCTAGATTCCATTTTTATCCCATGTCTATTTAGGGTAGTTAGCACACTTAAAAAGAAAATGTCCCATCTTCTTCACGGCTTGTCTGATTGATGACCCCCCCCCCCCCCAAAAAAAAAAAAAAAAAACTGCTAGATTTCTGAAACACCATTAAGACACAGTTCTAAATATTATACTACTTTTGTTTACATTGATTTATTTTAAAAAATATTTATTTTATATTCACTCAGGGAACAAGTAATCTTATGAGAGAGGTTCTTCATACACAGGTACTTCATTCTCTGGTATTAACTATGCTGCACTTAAATAAAAAAAAGGTATAGAAGAAATATTTCATAAAACATTTACTAAGACTTTAACTCAGATTGGACCATTTAACTTTTTGAGGTAGATTCAAGCATGCAAATACACCAATTTAACTTAACTTGTTTACTGACTGAAATAACTTTTAGGCAACTGTTTGCTCTGGCAATACTGAAGCCACAGACAGATGTCCTCTGACTGGGCTGTAACTGAGCTGGATGATGTTACTGTCTCCACAGCAAGGCCAGTTGAAAGGAAATGATGACAGCAAAACAAGACAAATCAAGCCAGATCATCTCTGTTACCCCTTTCAGGCAACCTATTTTAAGTAAATTAAACCTGAACTAGGTTTATACTTATATAATTTACTCTACTAGCTGTGAAATAATTAGGGAACATGGGATAATTAGGAATTAAACTTATATTTTAAATGTAGCATTGTCCACACATAAGGGAAAACGGACTTTCAAGGCCTCTCAGGGCGAGATGCGGCCGCACTGGGTATGCCAGTAATGTGCACTCCACCGCAATTCCCGTGGCAACACGAAGACGAAGGGTAGGGCGAGGTGAAGATCTCGCAGTTACGCTTTGTCCTAACTTCAGCACAAAGACGGGAACGAGATGGTACAAGAAACTGATAAGCTGTGTAACTGGCAATACTGACCGGAACGAGATGGTGCAAGCTGATAAGCTGCGTGGTAGAGTGAGGTAGAGACCTTGCAAAGCTGATAAGCTGCACACTTCTTACCCTGGGCCAGCAGCCTGTCATCTTCTGACAGAATGCCGTCCTCAGTGTGGACTTTGCTTCATTATAACGTCATTATAACACCCATCTCCAATGCGACCCCCCCCCAAAATGAGATCACCCCTCTCTGAGTAATAATAATAGTACGTATGACTAGAGTCACTCAAGCTCCACCTTGAAGATAAAAAATAATATAAAAAGACCCAAGAAAGAGGGGGATATTGGGGAGGATACCATCGTGGACGAGTCAAGGAAAATAACATCAACCGACTCCTGGGACCGGTCGACGGGCTGGACCTCTCTTCCCCCCCCATAGGGACGCCTGTGGGTAAGACTTGCACTGTATTCGGTGCTTCCCTGGGAAAACTTAGAATCTCTATAGAGTTACTTTTACTGTCATCTGTATATTTTATAGCTATACTGTGTTAACTTCAGAAAGCGCTTGTATTCATGTAATCATTATTCGCACGTGCTTTTGCAGACAGTCTCTATCA
Source organism: Amazona ochrocephala (assembly GCA_039720435.1). Taxonomy (NCBI): domain Eukaryota; kingdom Metazoa; phylum Chordata; class Aves; order Psittaciformes; family Psittacidae; genus Amazona; species Amazona ochrocephala. Next base: position 22,653,461 of record CM077908.1, read on the forward strand.
CCGGCAGTCCATAAGAACCTGTGTCTATTGTGTCAATAAACTAATTTTCTCACTGAATACAACCCCATTTCCCGTTGTGGTGCACTATCGGTGAATCCGGATCAGTAAGGTTCGAAATAGCGAACGCGGCCGGACTGATAGTTGCAGCCGATTGGACTGGACAGTGTGGTACACTATCGGTGAATCCGGATCAGTAAGGTTCGAAATAGCGAACACGGCCGGACTGGTGGTTGCATATTAGAGCCATTTCCTGTCCTTCCTCTAACAAAGCAAGGGGTTTGTTTACCACTATCAGTGAATCCGGATCAGTAAGGTTCGAAACAGCGAACGCGGCCGGACTGGTAGTTACATATTGGAGAACAAAACAAGGGGTTTATTTTCCCCCTTTTAACGTAACACTAGCAGATCTGCAAGGGCAGACATGGTGAGAGGGGTTGAGGCTGCATCACCAACAGGCACAGCTACTGTAAAGTAAATAATCTGTCCATGGCTAAAGGCAGACCTGGCTTGACAAGCACAAGCTAAGTCCATCATTTATATTTAAACTGATAGATCTACATCCACAGGGTTTACACTGATTTATCTAAAGTTGTTTTAAACCTAGTTATATTTTAACTGGTGACATTGGTGTTTACACAAATCCTAAGTCTACAGGTTGGACGGATACTCCTCACTGACAGGTGAAAGCTCTACCTGCATACATAGGTCAGGATATTTAACTACTGAAAACACATCATATTCACCCCCAAGTGACTTTTTCTGACAACACAGATGCGCATGAGATCTAGGTCCTGTAGTAACTGCAGTAACAGCCATGCACGTTTTCTGTGGTAAAAGGTAAATTAATTCACTTTTGCTTTAAAGCAAAAAAGGTCTAACTGCATTTCACCTGCACCATCCAGCAGCTTAAAAGAATTTATTTGAAAGTGATGACTGCTGTTTATCCAATGCAAAATGACTCATCAGGCTGTGGCAACTTGATCACACAGGCATCTTCTTTTGCTTATGGAAATATCCAATTAATTCTACAGCCATAATACGCTGTAAAGGAGTTAATAGCCTTTGCATGAGAAAACAGTTGTCTTTTATGCTTTACCAACACACAGCAGCAACAAGCATGAAAACAAAGCAGACATCCCTCTGTCAGTCAGTCTTTTGTCTCTTCTAAAAAAAAATACATCTGCATCTTTACAAAAGAAAGCAAAACTCTCTTTTGAAAACTAAATCAGAACTATATGCACTGACCATGGAATTCAGCAGCAACGAAGACAACAGTCATTGTATGTTCACAGTGAGTGACCAGGGCGGAGCAGGAACTGGGCTCTAGAACATTAGCCCACAACCAAGATCAGGTTTCTTGTAACTTTCTCGGAAATACGGAAGCATTTCCAATGACAATCCCATCTTAACTAGCACTGGTAATCTACAAACTACAGACTGGAGAGCAATGCTGGAGTCTCCTGGCTTCCCTCTCGGGTCCCCGTTAAGGGAAGAGCGCTCTGCTTCTTCCAAACGCCAGCCAGCATTCAGTAGAACACGTCTCTTGCCAGCCTGGTTATTCCCCTCAGTTCTGTGGCAAGCTGAGTGTTTCTATAAACTCAACATAATGACTAAAGCTATTTTAGTCCTCAAATAACTCGAAAATTAAATGAGCAGCTGCCTCCGGATTCCTCTTAATTTCTACAGACGATGTTTATGTCTGCCCATGAATGGGTAAAGCACTGTGGTGAAATACAACACAATCAACCTTACATTACACTGAGTGAATGGCAGAATATGCAGCTTATCCACAAGAGATTTTCCAGTTAAAGGGGAGAGCTTATGAATTACAGCTCATGAGATGAGAAATGCAATTATGAAAGAAGCTTCATATACTAGGTGGAGAAATTCCTTGTGGTGTAAGACAAGAAAAAAAAAATCACCATTGGGAATAACTGAGTATTATTGTGGATTTTATTAGAACCTGAATGATTTACTCAGAAAGTTATCTCCTACACAATTACTTTTGCATCAGGCTTACAAACTCTAGCAGCAATTAAAGTTTTCAGGTTTTGGAGGGGGTTTTGGGGTGTCAGTTTTGTTTGGTGGTTCTTTTATTAATTTTTTACAAAATTTGGAAATCACTTGTTTTCATGAAGATTAGGAGAAAAGCTATAAAACAGAGTATCAGAGTTCACAGAAGATACAGAATATCTAATTGCTACTCCCCCCAGAATAACAGCCTGCCTTTCTCCTAAAAAAAAAACCTCATAAAGGTGGAACTCTGAGCAGCCTAAATCTGAATTGTTCCCAGAGCTGCATGCAAAAGCTGTCTCTCCTCCTTCTTTTGCAACACTTAGAGTATCAAAACTACAAGATTTACCTGCTTCAAAAAATACTGATGGCCTCATCCTGCAATAAGATTCAAACCTATATTGTATCAGATGAACACTCAGACCACACTAAGTGAACAAAGAATATGCTGCAATACTTTTTTGGAAATATCACCACAGGTACTTTTTTGTGATGCACGGAATCAGGCTCTACAACTCAAGGAGAGTTACAAAGCAGGTATGTTTATTACGGCGCCGGGTGCAAGGGAGGTTCACTCCTCCTAACTTGCACACCGAGGGGTTAAGCAAGCAGATATTTATTACACACAAACATGCATATTCATTAGGTTCCCGAGAGAGAGAGCGAGGAGGGGATATTACAATTAGTTTAGGTACTCATTATCATGAGCCTCCTCCCTTTTGGCGCTTGCGCACTGCCCTCCGATGCTCGATGGTTGTGGGCAGGGGTCTTCAAGATGAAGTAAGCAGTCTTCCTCATGGTGCACTTTTCACCTTTGGCACAGTTGGATGCCTCAGTGATCACAAATAGCTGAAACCAGCCGTATCTGCAAGTTTCTGATAGCTGGCAAAGATTTAGAGCAGTGTGACCTTGGTACAAAACTTATCGCAAGCAGGACAGGATGGGCAGGCAAGGACTATCCTAAGCCAGCAGATGTTTGGGAGTCACTGTCTCCAAACTAACTGATAAATTAGAAGGATGGTAAGAAAGAAGTCACTCATTAGAAGGATGAAAAGAAATAATTCACTCTTGTTAGTAAGACTACTAAATTCTGTTATCACACCACAGACAACACAAACCTTGTTCTCTATCTTAGACCTAAGTTAAAAGTATTTTAACCCTATGTTTTCCAGGCACTTGCTTTCCTTATATCAAGTCCCCCCTTTTCTTTTACCTTTGCAAATTCTTTTGCTATCTAACTCCATTTTACTCAGGACTTCTGGCAAAATATTTACCACTTTCAACTTGTTGTCTGACCTTATGTCTTTTCCAATCCTCATAATCAATTACAGACCTTTTACAACACCAAAAAGAACATTGTATCATGCCACAAGTAATTAGGGTTAAATCAATTAGGATTAAGATTCCTGCAGCCAGCTGCCTCAACCAGGAGAGATTCGGTAATGTCATGGTTTAAGCCTCTCAGCCATGCAGTTTTGCTCACTCACTCACTCACTCCCCACTCTTTCTTCCCCCAGTCCCAGGGGATGGGGAGGAGAATCGAAAGAATGCAACTCCCACAGGTTGAGATAAGAACAGTTTAGTAACTAAGGTATATGTCCTGGGTTCAGCAGCAGCAGTCATTTTTTCTCCTTCTTGGTAGCTGGTGCAGCGCTGTGTTTTTGATTTTGGGCCTGGGAACAGCGCTGATAACTCCAGTGTTTTCAGTTACTGCTTGGTAATGTTTAGGCTGGCTAAGGACTTTGTGAGTCTCATGCTCTGCCAGGGACGAGGGGAAGCAGGGAGGAAGGAGAGACAGGACACCTGACCCAGACTAACCAAAGAGATTATTCCATACCACAGCACGTCATGTCCAGGATGTAGAAACAGAGAGCAGAGACCCGGAAGGGTGGGGGTGCACGGTGAGGGGTGCACTGCTTGCTCGGGCTTGATATCGGGTGGTGAGAAATTGTATTCTTTTTCCTTGTATTTGCTTTGTCATTATTATCATTGGTGGTAGTAGTAGTGATTTGTGTTATACCTTAGTTACTAAACTGTTCTTATCTCAACCTGTGGGAGTTGCATTCTTTCGATTCTCCTTCCCATCCCTCCAGGAGCGGAGGGAAGAAAGAGTGGGGAGTGAGTGAGAGAGCGACTGTGTGAGTTTATAGACTTAAACCACGACAGTATAACACAAACCACTACTGCTACCACCAATAATAATAATGACAAGAGAAAATACAAGGGAAAAGAATACAATTGCTCACCACCCGTCCCCAGCCCGACCAAACAGTGCACCCCCACCAATAATAATAATGACAAGGCAAATACAAGGAAAGGATACAATTGCTCACCACCCAGCCCGACCAAGCAGTGCACCCCCCACAGTGCACCCCCACCACCCTTCTGGGTCTCTGCTCTCCATTTCTACATCCTGGACATGACGTGCTGTGGTATGGAATACCTCTCTTTGGTCAGTCTGGGTCAGGTGTCCTGTCTCTCCTTCCTCCCGGCTTCCTCTCCTCCCTGGCAGAGCATGAGACTCAGAAAGTCCTTGGTCAAAACCAAAACATCACCAAGCAGTAACTGAAAACACTGGTGTTATCAGCGCTGTTCCCAGGCCCAAAATCAAAAACACAGTGCTGCACCAGCTACCAAGAAGGAGAAAAAATGACTGCTACTGCTGAACCCAGGACAGGTAACCCTGAGGTTAGTTTTTTCCATATCTCCTCAAATCCCCAAGAGGTGTCATCCTTGGCTCCCTCATGAAATATTCTAGTTTGTTTCCAGATTTCTTTTAAATCAATTTCAATCCTGCCACTTTGATCTGTATAAGAACAGCAACTATCATTGATTACAGAACAAACTCCTCCCTGGGATGCTAACAATGTATCTAATGCCACTCGATTTTGGATTACCCCTTTAGATACGCTGCTTATTTCTTCTTGTTATTTCTTTCTTCTGCTAAAATAGCATCAGTAGTTCGATTTTCCACTTCCTCTACTGCAGTGGAGATATTCACCCAATTACAATATGGATAATTTCCTACTGACATATTACCCTGATTACAGGTTTTGTTAGTGGTTACACATTTCTGATATATTCGAGGCTTGAATCCTCAAAACCTGTAAATTCATGTGGTTCTTGTCGGTATGGACCGGGTTTTTCCATAATTCATTCCAATTGGTTTTAAAAGGGATAGGCAGGCCAATTAAAGGCATACCTGGCTTCTCTCCTGATCTAGGCAACTGAGTACAGATCCAGCAACCACTCTTATTCAGCCAAGGCTGTATTTCCACTATGCAAAATCCTGTTAGTAAATACACCATTAACAGTCGTTTTGTTGAATTCCTAGCTGCAGAGGTCCAGTAGGCGTTGCTTTCCATTGTGGTGTGGGGGCTTTCTTTATTCTGGTGTGGTGTATCCACGATGCTTGTTCCTTAATCTTGATGGCTGTATGAGAAGTCAGCAACACCTGAAATGACCTTTCCACTTCGGTTCCAGAGGTAAATCTGCAAGAGACCTGACGTATACATAATCTCCAGGGTTAATATTATGCACAGATCCATGAAGACCTCGAGCCCTAGTCACCAGGACTAGTCTTTCTATTTCTCTTAGTTGTTTTTGCATGCTCATTACATAGTTGTAGAGGATCTCCTCCCCTACTTGTGCTGAAGTTCCAGCTTGAATAATGTGGTCTTCCATATAATATTTCAAAAGGACTCAGGCCGGTTTTCACTTTAGGCCTGGTCCTAATTCTCAGTAAAGCCAGAGGCAGAGATTGGGGCCAGGGCAAATGAGCCTCTTGTTCCAATTTTACAATTTGCAGCTTAATTAGATGGTTCATCTTTTCCACTTGACCACTTGCTTGTGGATTATATGGGGTATGTAACTGCCAATCTATTCCTAAGAGTTTACTAACTTGCTTAACAACTGTTGCAACAAAATGTGGTCTTGTAATATTATTTTGGTTACTTCTCTGGCTCTACTGGTTTGGCAAGGGAATGCTTCTGGCCACCCTGAAAAGGTATCTGTCATGACCAGCAAGTATCGAAACCCCCTTCTTCTTGGGAGTTCTGAGAAATCAATTTGCCACTGTTGTCCCGGATAATTTCCTTTCCCTATTTGACCGAACTGAACCATAGGACTGGTCTTGGGATTATTCCGTAAACAAATCTCGCACTGCTTCGTTACTTGCTTGATGGTGGTATATAAATTTCGGGCTACCATAAGTTTGTTCAAGTATTTGTATAGGGCCTCTACTCCCCAGTGGGATTTCCTATGTTCTGCCGTGACTATTGTCCACAATAGTGCAGATGGTATTATCATCTTACCTTGAGGAGTCTTTGCCCACCCACTTTCTTCTATTTTTCCTTCTAAATCATCAATTAACTTTTGATCTTCCTTGGAATATTTAGGCTCACAATCAATTTGTATTTTACCGTCTGGGACCAAAGATTGCACTTCTAAATTGTCTTCCTCAGCCACTCTTTTAGCCTCGCAATCTGCCATAGCATTACCCAATTCCTGGGCAGTAATTCCTTTTTGATGGGATTTACAATGCATGATTGCCACCTTTTCAGGTAATTGTACTGCCTCTAAGAGCTTGAGTATCTCTTCAGCATGTTTGATTTGGGTGGATAAAAGTCCCCTTTCTTTCCATGCTGCCCCATGAGCGTGGACTACTCCAAATGCATATTTGGAATCTGTCCAAATATTAATCTTCTTATTTCTGGCCAATTCTAATGCTCGAGTTAGAGCTATTATTTCTGCTGTTTGTGCAGAGGTGTTTGGGGCAAGGGCTTTTGATTCTGTTACCTGGTCAGTAGTGGTAACTGCGTACCCTGCCTTACGGATGCCTTGTCGGGCAAAGCTGCTTCTGTCAGTGTACCAGGAATCTTCAGCATCTTCCAGTGGTTCCTCCTTTAGGTCTGGTTGGCTGGAATAGACTGCTTCAATCGTTTCCAAGCAATCATGTGATACAGAATCCCCTGTATTTCCGGTGAGGAAAAGATGCTGGATTGATAATGTTAGTGACCACTATTTCCACATCATCCTGTTCTACCAGGACAGCTTGATATTTTAGGAATCTTTGTGGTGAAAGCCAATGTCCTCCTTTTATTTCTAGTATTGCTGACACAGTGTGAGATATCAACACTGTTATCTTCAACACGACTGCTGCTACTGCTCTCAGGCAACTGGGCCATCCTTTACTCACTCCATCCAGTTGTTTGGAGAAGTACGCAACTGCCCTTCGATAGGGTCCCAAGTTTTGTGCTAGGACCCCCAGAGCTATGCCCTCTTTTTCATGTGAGAACAGCCAGAAAGGTTTGGTAATATCTGGTTGCCCCAAAGCGGGGGCATCCATTAATCATTTCTTCAGCTGATGGAATGCTCTATCTGCCTCTCTGTTCCATATAATGTTCTTTGAACTTGAATTTACTAATTCATAAAGTGGTTTTACCATTAGTCCGTAGTTATGTATCCACAGGCGACACCATCCAGTCATCCCTAGGAACATACCGAGCACTTTGACAGTCTGTGGCTGGGGATTCTGACAGATAGCTTCCTTTTGTGCTGTCTCAAGGGTTTGCTGGCCCGCAGTGATTTCATATCCGAGGTACGTGACTTGCTGTTGGGCCACTTGAGCTTTCTGCGGAGAGACTCAATACCCGTTAAGTCTGAGAAAATTTAACAGGCAACAGGCTGATTGTCCATTCCATACACCCTCCCTGTGTTTCAGTGGCTATCAACAGATCATCTACATACTGCAATATATTACTCCAATTCCTTGCGGCCGCTCCCATTGTTCCAAATCCTTGGCTCACTGGTTCCCAAAAAGAGTGGGGCTATTTTTAAACCCCTGTGGTAGCACAATCCAGGTTAATTGTGTCTTTCTCCCAGAGTCCAGGTTTTCTCATTCAAATGCAAACAACAGCTGTCGTTCTGGGCTCAAGGATATGCAAAAGAAAGCATCTTTTGGGTCCAACACAGTAAACCAAGCCAATTCAGGTACTAATTTAGTTAATAATGTATATGGGTTGGCAAGAACTGCATATAGATCTTCCACAATCTTATTAATAGCCCTGAGATCCTGCACTATTCGATAATTCCCATCCGGCTTTTTGACTGGTAAAATAGGGGTGTTATATTCTGATTCACATTCCTTTAGTAACCCCTATTTGATGAACTAGTCAATAATTGGTCAGATTCCCTCCCTGTCTTCCATTCTGAGGGGATATTGTTTAATTCTCACAGGCCGTGCTCCTGGTCGAAGTTTGATCATTATTGGGGGGGCATTCTTTGCCTTTCCTGGTATTTCCAAAGCCCATACTCCCGGATACACTTGGTTCTGAATTTCCTCAGGTATTCCTGAATCAATTGGAGTATTTATGAGGGCTAGGCTCAGAACTCCAACCAACTGGTCATCCCCTACCCAAAGTTCTATTTGTTCTTTTTCGAATTTTATTTCTGCTTCCAATTGTTCCAACAAATCTCGCCCTAACAGAGATTTTGGTGAATTGGGCAAGTATAAGAATTTGTGTATGCCCAATTGTTTTCCCAATTTAAATTTGAGAGGTTTCAAAAAATATGCCTTTTCGCTCTGGCCAGGAGCTCCCTTTACCGTTACAAAATCATCATCTATAGGTGTTAAGGCTTGATTCAAAACTGAAAAAGTTGCTCCCGTATTGACTAAAAATTCCACACCCTGTTGTTGTTTCCCCAGCTTTATTATAACCAGTGGATCCACTAGGGTGGATTGCCCCGGTCTCCATCAGTCTAGTTCCAATTCAGTCACCAGAGCCACCCCATGGCACTCCCCCCAGGGCAGCCTCACTTCCAATATCCAAACTCCTCACAGCACGCACACCGATCTGGTCCCACAGGAAAAGAACTCACTCTCTCACCTCCTCCTCACATTCCTCCTCCACCAGTTTCAAAGCAACCACGGTAGCCGTGGCTGTAGCACAACTCAGCTTTTTTCTTTTCTGCCTGTTCCCGATTCCTATACACTCTCCATGCTTCCTCCTTCACTCCCTCACTCCCGTATCCAACAAGCCTTCAGTCCCATCTGTCAGCATATCTGTTCCCACTTGCCCGCCTGCCCCAGCACTCATCCTATACTCAAACACAGGAGCCGCTCGAGCTCCCCTCCTTTCCCCCTTGGTTTTCCTTTTTTTCTCACAGTTGCTCACCCTGCTCTGCAGGGGCTGAAGACGCCTCCCTCTGCAACAGCACTTCTATTTTTACCCTTTCTTAACTCTGAATGTGAGTCTGCTGCTTGTTGCCAGTGAGAGCCACCTCTTCCTCCTTATCAATATCAGATAAGACAGATGCAGAGGGTGCTCCTCTTGGAGGTACCTGTGATACATAATTTTCCAACCTATCTTCCTGATTACTCTGGGTTTTTTGTTGTGGTTTTTTCTTTTTTCTTTTTTTTTTTTTGCGTTTTGTTTTTTGTTTTTGTTGTTTGTTTGTTTTTAACTTTAAACATCTTTCCCCAGTATCACAGGCTGAACGATAGGTCCCGCAGCCAGACTGAGATGGTCCCATCTGGGGTGCAAAATTGATGCACAGAATCAGACTCTACAACTCACGGAGAGTTATAAAGCAGGTACGTTTATTACGGCACCAGGTGCAAGGGGGGTTCACTCCTCCTAACTTGCACACCGAGGGGTTAAGCAAGCAGATATTTACTACACACAAACATGCATATTCATTAGGTTCCCGAGAAAGTGGCGGGGATATTACAATTAGTTTAGGTACTCATTATCATAAATCTCCTCCCTTTTGGCGCTTGCGCACTGCCCTCCATTGGTTGTGGGCAGGGGTCTTCAAGATGGAGTAAGTAGTCTTCCTCATGTGGGCAGCGGTCTTCAAGATGCACTTTTCACCTTTGGCACAGTTGGATACCCCAGTAATTCACAATTAGCTGAAACCAGCCGTATCTGCAAGTTTCTGATAGCTGCCAAAGATTTAGAGCAGTGTGACCTTGGTACAAAATTTATTGCAAGCAGGACAGGATGGGGAGACAAGGAGTATCCCAGGCTAGCAGATGTTCGGGAGTCACTGCCTCCAAACTTACTGATAAATTAGAAGGATGGTAAGAAAGAAGTCACTCATTAGAAGGATGAAAAGAAATAATTCACTCTTGTTAGTAAGACTACTAAATTCTGTTATCACACCACAGACTTACAACACAAACCTTGTTCTCTTAGACCTAAGTTAAATTAAAAGTGTTTTAATCCTTTCTTTTCCTGGCACTTGTTTTCCTTATATCAAGTCCCCCCTTTTCTTTTACCTTTGCAACTTCTTTTGCTATATAACTCAGTTTTACTCAGGAGTTCTGGCAAAATATTTACCACTTTCAACTTGTTGTCTGACCTTACATCTTTTCCAGTCCTCATAATCAATTACAGACTTTTTACAACACCAAAAAGAACACTGTATCATGCCACAAGTAATTAGGGTTACAACAATTAGGATTAAGATTCCTGCAGCCAGCTGCCTCAACCAGGAGGGATTCGGTAACCATGAGGTTATATGGTCTTCCATATAATATTTCAAAAGGACTCAGGCCGGTTTTCACTTTAGGCCTGGTCCTAATTCTCAGTAAAGCCAGAGGCAGAGATTGGGGCCAGGGCAAATTAGCCTCTTGTCCCAATTTTACAATTTGCAACTTAATTACCTGGTTCATCTTTTCCACTTGGCCACTTGCTTGTGGATTATATGGGGTATGTAACTGCCAGTGTATTCCCAACAGTTTACTAACTTGCTTAACAACTCTTGCAACAAAATGTGGTCCTCTGTCTGAAGAGATCACTGCTGGAACCCCAAACCTTGGTATAATTTCTTGTAATATTACTTTGGTTACTTCTCTGCCCTTACTGGTTTGGCAAGGGAATGCTTCTGGCCACCCTGAAAAGGTATCTGTCATGACCAACAGGTATCGAAATCCCCTTCTTCTTGGGAGTTCTGAGAAATCAATTTGCCACTGTTGTCCTGGATAATTTCCTTTCCCTATTTGACCGAACTGAACCGTAGGACTGGTCTTGGGATTATTCCGTAAACAAATCTCGCACTGCTTCGTTACTTGCTTGAGGGTGGTATATAAATTTCGGGCTACCATAAGTTTGTTCAAGTATTTGTATAGGGCCTCTACTCCCCAGTGGGATTTCCTATGTTCTGCCGTGACTATTGTCCACAGAAGTGCAGATGGTATTATCATCTTACCTTGAGGAGTCTTTGCCCACCCACTTTCTTCTATTTTTCCTTCTAAATCATCAATTAGCTTCCGATCCTCCTTGGAGTATTTAGGCTCACAATCAATTTGTATTTTACCGACTGGGACCAAAGATTGCACTTCTAAATTGTCTTCCTCAGCCACTCTTTTAGCCTCACGATCTGCCATAGCATTACCCAATTCCTGGGCAGTAATTCCTTTTTGATGGGATTTACAATGCATGATTGCCACCTTTTCAGGTAATTGTACCTTCGCGGGGGTTTAGGAACAACGAAACAGATCAATATGATCCACGCTGAACAATTTAATGTGCGCAATCATGCCTTTTATAGGAAAGTTTCAGAACAGTAGAACATTCGATAACACTTGGTTGGTTAACTTCACTTAGCCGAGTGCTAGCATCAGCTTAATGATTGGTTAACTATTACAGCATATGTTTCAAGGTTACAGTTAACATTCCTTCTCTGCGTATCTCTCTCAGTAGTTTTCCGTGCTAACTTTTCCCAAGGCTTCTGCACGTACACGAACTTAAGTAACCCTCAGGCGAGGCCTCAGTGCCTGCGGGTCACTACCTTACAATTGTCAAGCAGTTGTCTGGATTGCTCACATGCCCGTTCACAGCCAAATAGCTCTCCACAAATCCCCCTTTTTGTTTTTGAGCAATCCAGACCCGATTCACAGCACGAAATAGCATACTGGCAATACACTTCCACAAACAGCAAAAGATTAAAACAATAATAATCAATACCGTTGAAACTGTTAAACCTTGTTTGATTACTACTCCTAGCCAACTACTAATACCCCAACCCTGTAACAACTTTTGAAACCAATCCCATTCTGAGAGTACTTGTAACTTTTGCACTCGTGAGAACCTAAAGTGTGGTTTTTGTAAGCAAGCGAAATTTACAGTCCAATTCAGCAAGCTTCTTATCTTAGCTCCTTCTTATCTTCCAGGCCTGCATTCTTGTTTCATTAACTGTCTGGCAGTTGCTTCTTTTCCACGGTCGGCTGCACAGAGGTAACCAGGAGTTACCCCTGCTACATGGCCAGCTGCACATACTTGCTTTCATTCAGAGCAGGCATATGTCCATTCTCTAACAAGAAATCATCCACATCTCCCCCTTTTCTTTTCTTGAATGAGCCAAAGCTGTTTTACCAGGTTTTCAATCATACCACGAATACATTGCAAAATACAAGGTACAATCATAACTATGGTCAAGATTACTACCAAAATCATTCCAATACCTTTAATCAGAGATGTGAGCCAACCATTAAAGTCCCAAGATGTAAGAAGGGCATCTAACCAAGGAATTTTATCGTTCTGATAGACATCATGAAGTACTTTCTCATGCTTCCAAATTTCTTTAACATCTTTCAAGGTCTTTCCAGACTGATCAAGATAACTACAACAAGATTCATTAATTAAAGTACATACTCTGTCTACTTGAGCTGTTAATATATCTAAAGCCTTACAATTCTACAAAACTATATTTTTAAAGAATTTACTTCTACTTGTATTAACATAGTCACATACGTATTGCCATTAAAAACAGCATAACAAACTTACACTGGAATCATTTTGCACACTTTGCTTTAGTCTTGCAGTCACATTACATCCTTTGTTACATTCTATAACTTGATATGGTTCTGGTCCTTTCCACTCATTATCATGTAGGTCTTTATATAGAACTGGTGGTTTGGGCAAGGAATCATCTGTTAGATGTCACAAATGCTGTATTGCAGAAAGAGAATCAAAACTAGACAAATTCAAAAGCTTTTGTACAAATTACGCTTTGCAAACTGTTTGAAGAAAATCCTTACATTTCCCTTGGGTGTTTTTATATATAATACCTGCTTTAGGCGACCCTATTTGAGCAGAGGATAGATCATATCTCCAACATATGCCAACCACAGGCTGCTTGGCCTGCCTTTCTCTCCTGTATAGTTCTCTGATAACAGGAGAGGCCATCTCTCACATCAAGGTCTGGCATGGCATGTGTCCCCACCACTCAACGCCTGCTGGGTTGCAGCCAGCAGCGGAGCTAAAGGTTCTTCTTGGTGGCAAACACAGAGGCCAACCCAGTCTTGCCCTTGACTGCGGTAGGAGGTATTTGGCCAACGTCAGTTGTGGCACCTTGTTGTCAGTGCAGAGGTTCACCTGCTTCATTCAGTAACAAGTCACTACTATGGCAAAGCACATACAGATTTACATTAGCAGTATATATACTACAGGGCGCAGCAGCATGTTGAAGATGCTAGTGGCAGTGAGGGATCAGCCAAAGAAATTTCTTACCAGTGGAGTTCTCTCATTCAAAGGCTGGATTGCTCACATGTCCGTTAACTGAAAGGAATGCTTCCACAATACCCTCTTCTTGTTTTTGAGCAATCCAGATTTGATTTAGCATTCTGTTTACAAATTTCTTCAGTATAGTAAATACAATGGTGCATGCAAGCAAAATTAGTAATATAATGCCTAAAACCTTCAAAGCAATAATTATCCAATTTTTAATCCAAGTCCCTATTCCCCATCCTGAAAAAATATTGCGGAGCCAGTCATCTAAAGGATTCACATCTTGTTGGATTTTTTGTGAGTGTCCTTTTAGATAGGTTAATTGTTTGTGAAGGCTCTTACTGTGATCAGACAGATTCACACAACACATACCTTCAAAGTCCTCACAGCCATGACCCTGTGCCAACAGCAAAAAGTCGATGGCTGTGCGGTTCTGCAGGAGGGAGTGTCTTAAGCTATTTTGATCCATTAATAATTCTTCGAGAACGGCAGTAGTTACATTAGCCTGCTTTTCTGCCCAACAAGCTAGCTGGGCTGCTGTTCTTAGGGCATTTCCTGCAGCCGCTCCAGGGACAAATAGTGACAGAGCTACTAGAGCAGCTCTGCTCGGTAATTGAACATTGTCATTACAATCAGGGGTGAGTCCTATTGATCACTTAGATCTAGAGCGGAGAATACGACTAAAATTACGCAATTCTGTAAACTTTGGTGCAAAAATAGTCAGTGAACCTAAATAGCATGGCCCTCCAACAATGTCTTTTGGTATTCCTTGCCACGCCCTATCTCCACAGATTAAAAAGACATCTGGTGGTAGGGCTTTGGCAGAACTGTTATTCCAAAGGAGGGGCACTGACCAAGGTGTATGAGTAAATCCATATGCATTAAAGGGTTCCATGGTGTCACCTGTATCATTTATTCCACAATAACCACCTCTAAACGAATAAGCATTATCTTTGGGTGAGACATCTGGTGAGTGTATCAAATATGAGCAGGATGCATATTTACATCCAAAATTTAGGCAGGTTTCTGTCCAGCCTTTTGAGGCATTCCCAATTGCTTGTGATGCCATTAAATTTAATTCTTGTGGATCCCAAGGGAGTATTCTGTTTAATCCAGATATCAATTCTGCTGAGCAGTCCGCAACATTTTTTGACTTACTGCAGTTGTTGGTCGAAAATGCCTTAAAGCTGTTCTCATTATACCCAGGTATTCCTATTAGACATGTTTGAAATGGATCTGTGGCTGATGCCATAGCAAGACAAAATTCCGACACCCCACTCTCACTGGCCCATGTTACCCACAAATTTTTTCCAGGATTAATTTCGTGTAACAGAGATACAGAATTATATACAAAGAGCAAAATTAACAGCTTAACCACGAACAGGTTCTTAATCATCACTGACATCTTCTGCTGTAGAGGAAAGGCTTTCTGCTAAGTTTCGCCAAGGCCGTATCCACCGAGCCGGTATCCACCGAATGCCTTGATCTGTAAGCAAACATATAACCTCTTCCTGTTAGCTTTACTTCTGCGGGTTTTGCCTTATCATTTTCTAGCAGCTGCTGCAAATTTGCATGCGCTAACATCTCTTTTACAAGTGACAAATCCATACAATACAAGGCGTAGTTTCTTATTAGCAACTGGCTAGTAAGTACAGGTGGTGTTATACACAAAATCACAGCCTCTAATAAGAGCTACTTTACACGCACACACATTCAAGCTCCTGTAGCTAAGGCATTGGGTTTTTCCGCTCGTCCATCCGGCTCATGACAAGGCTTGAGAAACTTTGCAGGCAGCCTCCATGGACCTGTAGGTAGAACACAAATATATCCCTTCCCCCATGCCATCAGTTCTCGAGAAGTAAGTCAAGCTAAAAATGATTCCTTAAAGCAAAGGCATTCTGATGAAACAGGAATGTGAAGCAGGTGCAGAAGCAAACTGCACCGTATCTCTGCCACCCTGGTGCTGTTTGGGTGGAGGTTGGTAAAGCTTGGATTCTCCCCTAGGTTACCTTAAACACACTAAGCAGTACTGCTCGGCAGGAGCTACAAATGCCTGCCTGCCCAGCAGCAGCTACAGCTGCCAGTCTGCTGAGCAGCAGCCATAAATTCCTGCCGGCAGCAGCACCTCTGCATTAACCCTTTCTTGCCCAAAATGTTAATCTGCTACCCATTAAAAACTTTTACATTAACCCAATAACAAAAAATACACAGAACACTGTCTGCCCTCAACAGACACACACATACACACACATTCATGGGATCCCACAAACACACTGCACACAACTACAATATGTGAAACACAAAATGCAGACAATCATTACTCCCACTACATGGTCACACGTACAAAATGTAGTTGCAATGACCCTGTGAAGACAATCAGGAAACCAGCTCCGAGCAGCATCATCGCAGTGCAAGGTGGCAGGCTCAATCTCAGCGGGCGTCCCCACAGAGGCTCTGCCTCCCTCACATCGCATGAGGCTTGGGCTTTTATACTGACCAAAATGCACACTCGTTCCAATGCAGGTGGCCAGCCTACATTGGGAGAAGTGGCCAACAGTATCCATAAAGGTCTGCAAGGGTCGATAGAAACACAGACGTAGTTATATTTGCTAACTTTTAGTACATGAATATCACAGAGAGACTATAAGCACACAATACATCTGCATCCCCCACCCATCTTACTTTTCCCTTTATAACTGCCCATTTATCATGGGGATCTGGGGGATCTAAATCAGGCTTCTTTTCCGGATCAACAGGTCTCGGGTCAAAAGGACTATCCAGGTCAGCATCAGAATTATCAGGCATCAGAATCTCAGGAGCAGCAACAGCAGTCTGATGAAAATGCTCAGGCTCCTCATTAATGTGTTCTGGAGTTTCAGTGTTATCAAGTGCAATTAAAACATTTTCTCCTGTAGGTTTCAGGTGATCTGAGAGTAGGCTTTTTCTCGGGATTAACAGGGCCTGGGGCAAAAGGATTGCCTTCATCGCCGTCCTCAGCCTCCGCAGCCACGGCAGCAACTGGCGGAGGTTCGGAGGGGTGGGCGGGTGGGGGTGGGGGGGTTTGGGCTCCACTATCTCATTCTTTGACTTAGCCGTGTCGGAGAGCTGTAAATTTGTAAGTCTGTCATGAAGTGTCTGTACTTTCTCATCTAACAATCCTGTCCATTTGTCCCAACCTTGACGATCTTGAGGATCAGGCTCTGGGGGGAGGGAGGCCAGGGGCGGCGAAAGTGATAAAGGAAGATACAAATTTGTATCCCCTGGCCCATCCATCGGTTCTGGTTTTTTTTTCGCATTTGTTCCATGGGGGTGGAAAAGCTCTTCTGCTTGCATATTTTTTAAGGAGTCAGTGATTAATCTCCACACAGTGGGATATCTGCTTGCCTCCTGCAATAATTCTTTTGTTGAGTCATTTAGTTCTTTTGGTTTTTCTGCTTCTTCTGGGGTAGAGACATTAGAGTCAATGGGGGAACGGTTTGGGGTGGAGGTATGGGGATATTCTGGCACACCAGGCCTAAAATCTGTGGATGCCTTCACCTCACAGCGAGGTTCGATATCGTCAGGATCAGTAGCAATATCAGATTTTGATCTCTCTTTACTGGACATGGCTTGAAAACCCCTCTTAATCGTCTTTGCAATTTTCGGGTAAGTTCTCCCTCCGGTATACTGATCGAAGGGACTCCGATCGGGGTTCTTGGAACCCTTCGTCAGGGGCTCTGCGAGTAATTGGGAGGCAGGGAGGGTGGGAGGGGGGAGGGGGGCGGGAGGCTCAAGCAGGGATCCGGGGGGGGGGGCACTGGGGGTTGCGGATGGCATTGCCGGAGATAAGGCTTTCACTGCCGAAGCAGCTGCAGCTCCCTCTGATTTCATATCCCGCAAAGTCTCTCGGACAAGTTTCCACAGCGTGGAGTATTTTTGGGCCTCACGCGCTGCCTTCCCCCCATCAGTTATAGTGTCCCAGAGCTGTACGCCTATCGCCTCCCATGTGGATATTTCAAATGCTGTTCCAATCCCACTAAATAGCCCCTTTTCTTTACTCCACTGGAGTAACCCTTTAAGTACATCTTCTTCATATTTAATCCCTCTCCTTGAGAGGATGCACTGGAGGAGATTAACGACAGCTGTCCCTTAGTTTGAGCCGCCCCCATTCCTCCCCGACCGCCACTTGCCTTTATTGAAGTGGACTCTTTTACGCGGAGACTCCCTTTTTTTTTTTTCTTTTTTCTCCTGCGGCACGCGCGTGCTCTCTCTACTCGGCAGGGCTGCTGCCGGCTGCTTTTCGGTCGGCCTCCCACCCGTCAGGTCTGCGCTGATCTTCACCGCCGAAGCAGCTCTCAGGAGGCAGAGCTGAGGGGCCCCACGTTGGGCGCCACTCTTCGCGGGGGTTTAGGAACAACGAAACAGATCAATATGATCCACGCTGAACAATTTAATGTGCGCAATCATGCCTTTTATAGGAAAGTTTCAGAACAGTAGAACATTCGATAACACTTGGTTGGTTAACTTCACTTAGCCGAGTGCTAGCATCAGCTTAATGATTGGTTAACTATTACAGCATATGTTTCAAGGTTACAGTTAACATTCCTTCTCTGCGTATCTCTCTCAGTAGTTTTCCGTGCTAACTTTTTCCAAGGCTTCTGCACATACACGAACTTTAGTAACCCTCAGGCGAGGCCTCAGTGCCTGCGGGTCACTACCTTACAATTGTCAAGCAGTTGTCTGGATTGCTCACATGCCCGTTCACAGCCAAATAGCTCTCCACATTGTACTGCCTCTAAGAGCTTGAGTATCTCTTCAGCATGTTTGATTTGGGTGGATAAAAGTCCCCTTTCTTTCCATGCAGCCCCATGAGCGTGGACTACTCCAAAGGCATATTTAGAATCTGTCCAAATATTAATCTTCTTATTTTTGGCCAATTCTAGTGCTCGAGTTAGAGCTATTATTTCTGCTTTTTGTGCAGAGGTGTTTGGGGCAAGGGCTTTTGATTCTATTACCTGGTCAGTAGTGGTCACCGCATGCCCTGCCTTACGGATGCCTTGTCGGACAAAGCTGCTTCCGTCAGTATACCAGGAACCTTCAGCATCTTCCAGTGGTTCCTCCTTTAGGTCTGGTTGGCTGGAATAGACTGCTTCAATCGTTTCCAAGCAATCATGTGATACAGGTTCCCCTGTATTTCCGGTGAGGAAAAGATGCTGGATTGATAATGTTAGTGACCACTATTTCCACATCATCCTGTTCTACCAGGACAGCTTGATATTTTAGGAATCTTTGTGGTGAAAGCCAACGTCCTCCTTTTATTTCTAGTACTGCTGACACAGTGTGAGATACCAACACTGTTATCTTTTGCCCCAGCGTAAACTTACGGGCTTCCTGGATATTCAACACAACTGCTGCTACTGCTCTCAGGCAACTGGGCCATCCTTTACTCACTCCATCCAGTTGTTTGGAGAAGTACGCAACTGCCCTTCGATAGGGTCCCAAATTTTGTGCTAGGACCCCTAGAGCTACGCCCTGTTTTTCATGTGAGAACAGCCAGAAAGGTTTGGTAATATCTGGTTGCCCCAAAGCGGGGGCATCCATTAATCATTTCTTCAGCTGATGGAATGCTCTATCTGCCTCTCTGTTCCATATAATGTTCTTTGAACTTGAATTTACTAATTCATAAAGTGGTTTTACCATTAGTCCGTAGTTATGTATCCACAGGCGACACCATCCAGTCATCCCTAGGAACGTACCGAGCTCTTTGACAGTCTGTGGCTGGGGAGTCTGATAGATGGCTTCTTTTCTCGCTGTTCCAAGGGTTTGCTGACCTGCAGTAATCTCGTATCCGAGGTACGTGACTCGCTGTTGGGCCACTTGAGCTTTCTGCGGGGACACTCGATAACCCAAGATAAGTCCAAGAAAATTTAACAGACTGATTGTCCATTCTATACACCCTTCCTGTGTTTCAGTGGCTATTAACAGATCATCTACATACTGCAATATCACTCCGATTCCTTGCGGCCGCTCCCATTGTTCCAAATCCTTGGCTAATTGGTTCCCAAAAAGAGTGGGGCTATTTTTAAACCCCTGTGGTAGCACAGTCCCGGTTAGCTGTGTCTTTCTCCCAGAGTCCGGATTTTCCCATTCAAATGCAAACAACAACTGGCTTTCTGGGCTCAAGGATATGCAAAAGAAAGCATCTTTTAGGTCCAACATGGTAAACCAAGCCAATTCAGGTACTAATTTAGTTAATAATGTATATGGGTTGGCAACGACTGGGTATAGATCTTCCACAATCTTATTAATAGCCCTGAGATCCTGCACTATTCGATAATTCCCATCCGGCTTTTTGACTGGTAAAATAGGGGTGTTATATTCTGATTCACATTCCTTTAGTAACCCCTATTTGATGAACTGGTCAATAATTGGTCGGATTCCCTCCCTGTCTTCCAATCTGAGGGGATATTGTTTAATTCTCACAGGCCGTGCTCCTGGTCGGAGTTTAATCATTATTGGGGGGGCATTCTTTGCCTTTCCTGGTATTTCCGAAGCCCATACTCCCGGATACACTTGGTTCTGAATTTCCTCAGGTATTCCTGCATCAATTGGAGTATTTATGAGAGCCAGGCTCAGAACTTCAACCAACTGATCACCCCCTACCCGAAGTTCTATATTTCCTTTTTCGAATTTTATTTCTGCTTCCAATTGTTCTAACAAATCTCGCCCTAACAGAGGTTTCGGTGAATCGGGCAAGTATAAGAATTTGTGTATGCCCAATTGTTTTCCCAATTTAAATTTGAGAGGTTTCAAAAAATATGGCTTTTCACTCTGGCCAGTAGCTCCCTTTACCGTTACAAAATCATCATCTATAGGTGTTAAGGCTTGATTCAAAACTGAAAAAGTTGCCCCCGTATTGACTAAAAATTCCACACCCTGTTGTTGTTTCCCCAGCTTTATTATAACCTGTGGATCCGCTAGGGTGGATTCCCCCGGTCCCTGTCAATCTTCTTCAACCGAAGCTTGTATCCCCCCTTTTCCTGTTCGTCTTCTTGGGCATTCATTTTTCCAGTGTCCCCTCCGTCTACACAATGCACACTGATCCCTTCCCAAAGTTCTCCTAGGCTCTCCAGTTCTGAATCCTTTGCCTTCCTGTAGTGCTGCTACCAGTACCTGCTTGTCTTTTCTCCCACCTTCCTCCTCCCTATTACTGTACACTCTCCACGCCTCTTCCAATAAAATCTCCAAATTCCTACTTTCGGTCACCTTTAATTTCTGCAACTTTCTTCTGATATCACTTGTGGACTGTCCCATAAACAAAGATATTATCTGCTGAATTCCAACTTCTGATCCTGGATCCAAGGGGGTGTGCCTCCTCATAGTGTCCCTTAATTTGTCTAAAAATTCTGAGGGGCTTTCTTTTGGCCCTTGCCGGATAGCATACAGGATTGCCCAATTAATTGTCTTCGGAATAGCTCGTTCCATTCCTGTGATAATCCAATTTCTATATGCATTTAACAGTTTCATATGGGCTCCCCTATTAGGGTCCCACAAGGGATCTTGTAAAGGAAAGTGCTCCTTTACATCCTCCCCTTTAGCTTTAAGCTGATCACTGGCCAGATCCAGTGCCGTTTTTAGAACCAATTGCTTTTCTGTTTCTGTGAGGTAATCTAATAATAACTGAACATCATCCCAATTGGGATTATGTTGCTTTATTAAAAATTGGAAATGTTTGGTCACCCCCATAGGGTCACTACGATAGTTTTTCGCCACATCTTGCCATGTTTCGAGATCAAGTGAAGAAAAAGGGACCTTTATCAAAACTGGGTCACCCCCTGGTCCTACTGCTTGTCTCAAAGGTGCTTGCAATATTTCCTGCCTTTGCCTCCCTCGGGTATGAGAGGATACTGGACTGCCTGGAGGGGTGTTTGGTTCAGAATCCCCACTTTCCTCTTGTGGTGGTTCCTGTCTCACAGGTGGTTTATAATATTCTGGTAAATCCCCAGCTCCAGAGTCCCCTGCCTTTCCCAGTCTGGTACATCTCTGCCCTATACTACATGCTGAACAACATCTCTTTAACTTCCCTTTTCCTTCCTTCCTATTATCTCTCTCCAGAGCCAACACCATTGGGTCTTGTGGAGCCCCCAGCCCACATTCTATCTGCCATTCAGGATGATTCTGAAGGGTAAAAAACATATCAGCATATGAGACTTCATCCCGTTTTCCTTCTCTTCTCAAAAATAACATTAATTGTAATAAGGTATTATAATTCAAAGTCCCATTTAAGGGCCACTTTTCCCCATCTTCCAATTTATATAAAGGCCACCACTGATTACAATATTTGATTAAAGTTTTCTTATTCACACTTCCTCCCGGTGGCCCCCCTATTTCTTTCCAATGAGCTAAAAGGCAACCTAAAGGACTCTTTTTGAGAATTCCCCCACTCTGCTGTCCTCCCATTATAAACCTCTAAAGATATACGATGCGGTTAGCCCTACAACAATAATATATTACCCAGAGTAAAAATATAACAGAGTGCTGAACCGACAATGGATATACCTAAATTCCAAACAGTTGCGTAAATAAACCACTTGTCTCCCACCACAAGAGCCGAGTAAGAGGTATACACCTAAAATCCAAACAGTTCTGTGAGTCAATTGCTCATCTCCCACCAGAAGGGATAATATATTCTGAACAAGAGTGACACTTAGCTCGGATATACGACCAACAGTGATGTTTTTGAACAAGCAGGACACTTAGCTCGGATATACAAACAACCGTGATGACAGACAGGGCAAAGGCCAGTTTGAGCCCCTGCGCCGGGGAGCTTGAACACCACTTTGACAATTAACCCCTAGATTGCTTTACTAGTTCTTTAACTCTCCCAAATTTCCACAAACTACTTGTGCTAATTCACCCAAACGTTCAATCTGGTCCTAGACGGACCAATTTCCCGGGCAATTAACACACCAACGATCCTGATCAAATTTCACTGACACTTTATCATTACAGAAAAAAGCATTCAGAGACGAAAACTGGTTCACACACAACATTATGGTGGATAGGACAGCAAAATGCAACAATGGGTTAAATTTCATAAGACATATACGCTTCGTCCGTCTCCGGCCGCTCTCCTCGCGGAGAACACGGAACTGTGGATCAGGACTCCGCACTCGCTTCGTAGCTATGCCACGTCTCACTCACACAAAACACTCATTCACACAAGGGCCCCTCATTCAATCACTCACTTCACACAGAATGTCGTCTAAGCCAAGAGTTGGTAACACATAAATCTCAAGCCAGGGTTTACCCGCCAAAGGTTCGTAAAGCCGTTAGTACAGTTACTCCCGTATTGATACCCTTGTATCAATACACCAGACTGTCAGCAAACCAAACCAACAGTTACCCTTCCCGGACTGTTAGCAAACCAAACTAACAGTTACACCAGACTGTCAGGAAACTAAACCAACGGTTACCACCACCAGACTGTTAACAGTTACCTTGGGGCGAGCACCCAGGCTCTTTACCTTGCGTAGGACGTCTCCTCACGACTTACAGGTATCCCCTTCCCTTATACCAGACTGTTAGTTAACCAAACCAACAGTTACAACAGAAACATACCTGATGATTCAGTAGAGATGGTCCTTGTCTGCCCCTGCGGTGATCTGACTGAGTGGGGGAGTCCTCCCGAGAAATCTCAGGGGCGCCCAGAGGAGTCCCGTCCTCAACAGGTCCCGCAGCCGGACAGAGATTGTCCCATCTGGGGTGCCAAATTGA
Source organism: Amazona ochrocephala (assembly GCA_039720435.1). Taxonomy (NCBI): domain Eukaryota; kingdom Metazoa; phylum Chordata; class Aves; order Psittaciformes; family Psittacidae; genus Amazona; species Amazona ochrocephala. The sequence continues at coordinate 22,676,743 of CM077908.1, forward strand.
TGCACAGAATCAGACTCTACAACTCACGGAGAGTTATAAAGCAGGTATGTTTATTACGGCGCCGGGTGCAAGGGGGGTTCACTCCTCCTAACTTGCACACCGAGGGGTTAAGCAAGCAGATATTTACTACACACAAACATGCATATTCATTAGGTTCCCGAGAAAGTGGCGGGGATATTACAATTAGTTTAGGTACTCATTATCATAAATCTCCTCCCTTTTGGCGCTTGCGCACTGCCCTCCATTGGTTGTGGGCAGGGGTCTTCAAGATGGAGTAAGTAGTCTTCCTCATGTGGGCAGCGGTCTTCAAGATGCACTTTTCACCTTTGGCACAGTTGGATACCCCAGTAATTCACAATTAGCTGAAACCAGCCGTATCTGCAAGTTTCTGATAGCTGCCAAAGATTTAGAGCAGTGTGACCTTGGTACAAAATTTATTGCAAGCAGGACAGGATGGGGAGACAAGGAGTATCCCAGGCTAGCAGATGTTCGGGAGTCACTGCCTCCAAACTTACTGATAAATTAGAAGGATGGTAAGAAAGAAGTCACTCATTAGAAGGATGAAAAGAAATAATTCACTCTTGTTAGTAAGACTACTAAATTCTGTTATCACACCACAGACTTACAACACAAACCTTGTTCTCTTAGACCTAAGTTAAATTAAAAGTGTTTTAATCCTTTCTTTTCCTGGCACTTGTTTTCCTTATATCAGTCCGCTGTCTTAATTTGTTCGGTCAGCTTCTCCACCGGGGCTCTTCATCCGCCTTTAAGGTCCCTGTTAGGGCGCCATTTGTGGAGAATAAGGCACGGACCCCGTTTCTGGTGATGAAACGAAATCGTTTATTACCCGAAGGACCAGGGTTGATATAGGCTATGCGAAGTACCTGCGTGTATGACCAGCTAATACAATTGGTTAGCTATCACCACCCACGTGGGTATCTTCGCTTCTTCATTGGTTGATATCTTGCTCACTGGTTGCCTTGATTGGCTGCCTGCTTCTCGCTTCTTTCTTCCTTCTTATCTTGCCTACCTCTCTGCAATACTCCCAAAACTTTCCCAGCAACATTCCTCTGCTATCTCAAAGCTTTCCCAGCAGCTAGTCTAGCTCAGAAATCCATCACATCATGGTCCTATACACCCACAAAGTATTTTAACCCTATGTTTTCCAGACACTTGCTTTCCTTATATCATTTTGTTTGTTCTCAAATGATGGCACGTGTAGTATCGTTTTAAAAAAATGTAAGTGTTACCGCAAAGGTAGGTTGGAGAAACTCTCTAAGACTCAATTTGGAGTTTTAGAAAGCAGCATCCTTTATTGCAGTGCTGGGTGCACACACAAATCGTTTCACAAAAGTGAGCGCCCCCATTACTTGCCGGCAGCAGCTATATATTTAGCATACTCATGCATATTCACAGCCTTTCCCAGGAAATTATTTACATATTTATAAGATTTCCAGGAACTAATCCTAGCATCTGCATTCTAATTACACATGCGCTTTCTTGCTGAGTGGGGGTCTCTGGTGGCTGCCTAAAGTCTTCCTCACCGTGTCCACCGACTGACCTCAGTGCTTGCGCATGTTCGCAAGGTCCTACTGCTGAGTTAGCAGTTGGTATGTCTTTGCTTCTGTTCTGTTCCAGGCTCTGTTATTGTTAAGGCTAGCATGCTTGCTCTTGTTTACTGCCTCCTTAGTTATCAGTCCCGTGATGTTCCTTCCCTCATCCAACAGCTGGAAAAAGGGAAATATAACCCCCATTTTCAAGAAGGGGACAATGGAAGACCCAGGGAACTACAGACCAGTCAGTCTCACCTCTGTGCCTGGCAAAATCTTGGAGCAGATTCTCCTGGAAAGCATGCTAAGGCACATGAAAAACAAGGTGGCTGGTGACAGCCAACATGGCTTCACTAAGGGCAAATCCTGCCTGACAAATTTCGTGGCCTTCTATGATGTGGCTACAGAACTCATGGAATCCCAGGCACAGCTACAGGTTGGGCGGAGAAGTGATTCAGAGCAGCCCTGTGGAGAAGGACTTGGGGGTGTTGGTCGATAAGAAACTGAACATGAGCCGGCTTCAGTGTGCACTCACAGCCCAGAAAGCCAACCGTATCCTGGGCTGCATCAAAAGAAGCATGACCAGCAGGGCAAAGGAGGCGATCCTGCCCCTCTACTCTGCTCTCGTGAGCCCTCACTTGGAGTACTGTGTGCAGTTCTGCTGTCCTCAACATAAGAAGGACATGGAGCTGTTGGAGTAAGTCCAGAGGAGGGCTACGAGGATGATCAGGGAACTGGAGCACCTCCCATATGAAGACAGGCTGAGAAAGTTGGGGCTGTTCAGCCTGGAGAAGGGAAGGCTGCTCATAGCAGCCTTCCAGTATCTGAAGGGGGCCTACAAGGATCCTAGAGAGGGACTCTTCATCAGGGATTGTAGTGATATTACAAGAGGTAACAGGTTCAAACTTAAACAGGGGAAGTTCAGGTTGGATATAAGGAAGAAGTTCTTTACTGTGAGGGTGGTGAGGCACTGGAAGAGGTTGCCCAAAGACGTGGTAAATGCTCCATCCCTGGCAGCGTTCAAGGCCAGGTTGGACAGAGCCTTGGGCAACACGATCTAGCATGAGGTGTCCCTGTCCACGCCATGCCCATGGCAGGGAGGTTGGAACTAGATGATCCTTTCTAAATGGAAGGTTCTTTCCAACCCTAACCATTCTATGATTCTGTGATTCTTTGTCTACTTACATGCTAAAATTTACTTAAGATTTAGGCCTAACATTGTTTTTACAGATGAGTATATGAAATGTTAAACAGAAAACAATACAAGTCTAAAGAAAGGACTTGAAAATTCATACTGAAATATAAGCACTGAGTATTTTAATTAGTGGAGGCTGTGTCCTTACAAAATCCATGGATATTGCAGAGCTGGGAATTGAGTATTTTACTAATTTTTATATTTCAACTATCTCATGTTTAGACACTATCTGGAATATCAAGGATACAGTTCCACCAGGCAGCCTGGGAAGCATGGTTAATGCAATCTTGAAGATTTTTTCATCAATAGCAATAGATGCTGGCAAAACAATTATTTGTATGAACAAAGCTGAAAAAAACAGGTTAAAACTTTCTGCGGAGGCAGAAACAGAGGAAAACATGAGTGATGTTACAGACAACCGTGTTTTGAATGAAGATGACAATATGGAAGAAATACCAAAAGGAAAAGTCAGGAAAGAAAACGACATTTCAGATCTCCTTCCAGTAAGTGTGGCTGCCTGGCTCTCGGACAGCTTAGTGCATTTTGCTGGGCATCTGACTGGTCTTGATGCAGCATTAGCTAGAGTAAACTACCTATGAGTGTTACTAACCCCAACTCCCAAATAGCTTGACTAATTTAGCTAAAACTTCAGAGACAGGCATGGAGAATTTGAGCACAACATGTTCCAGTGTGGTCAAGTTTCACAGCACATCAGGAAAGCACTTTTCCATTTGTTTCCCGTAGTGGAAGATAGACTTATCTGACACTTCCACCTGTAGCTGACACTGCAGGAAATTCTGATTTCTGCATGTCCTGGGTTCAGCAGTAGCAGTCATTTTTCTTCTTCATAGTAGCTGGTGCAGTGCTGTGTTTTCGACTTTTGGCCTGGGAACAGCGCTGATAACACCGATGTTCATAGTTACGGCTTAGAATGTTTTGGTCTGGCCAAGGACTTTCTGAGTCTCATGCTCTGCCAGGGAGGAGGGGAAGCCGGGAGGAAGCAGAGACAGGAAACCTGACCCAAACTAACCAAAGGGATATTCCATACCACAGCCCGTCATGCCCAGTATATAAACTGGAGGCAGTTACTTGGGAAGGGCTAGATCGCTGCTCGGGAAGGGCTGGGTATCGGTCAGCGGGTGATGAGCGGTTGTTTTCCCTTGTTATTTCCCTTATTATTATTATTGGTGGTAGCAGTAGTGGTTTTGTGTTATGCCTTAGTTACTGGACTGTTCTTATCTCAACCCGTGGGAGTTACATTCTTTCGATTCTCCTCCCCATCCCTCCAGGAGCGGGGGGAGGAAGGGGGGGGGAGTGAGCGGCTGCATGGTTCTGGGTTGCCGGCTGGGCTTAAACCGCAGAAGTTCTTTGTGGTGCCCAACGTGGGGCACGAAGGGTTGAGATGACGACAGATCTGACCAGAGTGTGTCTAATCGTATTTGTGAGAAGCATTTATTATATCAGATTAACAGTCACTCGTCACAATGCTGATTTATTGGCTCTCAAAGTTGTTGCTCTTGATCTCGGAGTTTCAGCATGTCGTACCTTACTTACAGCCGGTGTTTGCTGGTTTAGTGTTTATCAGCTGGGGGGCCTGGGCTTGGGTTATTGTTTCGCTGTACTTCATAGCAATGACTTGTAATACAATAGACAATTGATTGTGAATCTGGGCTGGTATGTGTTCCCAGTGTGGTCATCACCTCTATACTTTGGGAGGTATCTAATAGAAGTGTTTAGCAATTACACATGTTTTTTCCCCTCCTCGGGTGGTCAGCCTATGAGGGAGACATTCCCACACACCCTAGTGACAAGTACAGCAGCTACTCAAACTCTGACTGCAACAGACAGCGCAGCTACTCCAACTACAAGCACAGCAGCTACACCAGCCCCAGTGACAAGTACAGCAGTGTCATTTGAGAGTTCTGAAGGTTTTGAATGGCCTTTGGGTACCCTTGAGACCTGCCTGCTGATTGTGATGGGGATCACCATGTTGGCATGCATACAGAGTGCGTTTTACCCACGACCATTTCGTCTGATCTCAAAAGTTAAGCGGAGTCGTGTTTGGGTCAGATGACGATATAGGAGGACCAAGAGATTTTCCCCAAGGCTGGACAGTCATGAGTGACAGGGTGTGTGGGACAGTATGGGCAAGTACGTAGTCCAGTGGGTCTCCCCAGTGCTTTAGAAGCATCAGAGATGGAAGGCAGCTGTATGGAGTCCCCAACGACAAGTTGCAGAAACTGATGAAGTGAGGGTGAATTATTTTGAGCCTGGTGGGCCCATGACACTTCAGGCCATCGGGGCAGAGATGCAACATACAGATGGACTCATGATCGAGGGGTGGACTTAGCAATGGACACTATTGCCCAGGTTATTCACGAGTGTGAACCCAGCACACAGCCTCTCCTGCTCTGAAAGACTGCTCTGAAAGACTGTTACAAGAGATGGAGCCCGACATCATGGACCGGATGGACTCAGCAGCTTTATAGGGATTGGTCCATGCACTAAGGAATGATCTCTCTCTCTCTCTCTGTGTGTGGATGTATATATATGTATGTATATGAGATAAGAGTGATGGTATATTGAAAAATGTGGGATCTGAGCATGACGTGAATGGTATGGAAAAAGGGTGGATACTGTCCTAGGTTCAGCGGTAGGAGTAATTTTTTCTCCTTCTTAGTAGCTGGTGCAGTGCTGTGGTTTTGACTTTCAGCCTGGGAACAGCGCTGATAACACTGATGTTTTTAGTTGTTGCTCAGTAATGTTTACTCTGACCAAGGACTTTCTGAGTCTCATGCTCTGCCAGGGAGGAGGGGAAGCCGGGAGGAAGCAGAGTCAGGACACCTGACCCAAACTAGCCAAACGGGTATTCCATACCACAGCACGTCATGCCCAGTATAGAAACTGGGGGAAGTTACCCGGAAGGGTTCGATCACTGATCGGGTCGGGCTGAGTATTGGTGGTGGGTGGTGAGCAATTGTATTCTCTTCCCTTGTTATTTCCCTTATCATTATTATTGGTGGTAGCAGTAGTAGTTTTGTGTTATACCTTAGTTACTGGACTGTTCTTATCTCAACCCGTGGGAGTTACATTCTTTCGATTCTGCTCCCCATCCCTCTAGGAGCGGGGGGGGGGGGGATGGGAGGAAGGGGGGGAGTGAGATAGTGGCTGCATGGTTCTGAGTTACAGCTGGGCTTAAACCACGACATACAGCGAAACAAAAACCTTAGCCCAAGCCCCCCAGCCGATAAACACTAAACGAGCAAATACCGGCTGTAAGTATGGTATGACATGCTGAAACTCTGAGATCAAGAGCTACAACTTTGAGAGCCAATAAATCAGCATTGTGATGAGCGAATATTAATCCGAAACAATAAATGCTTATCACAAATATGATTAGACACACTCTGGTCAGATCTGTCGTTATCTCAACCCTTTACGCCCCACGTTGGGCGCCAAAAAGAACTGTCATGGTTTAAGCCCAGCCGGTAACTCAGAACCACGTAGCCACTTGCTCATTCCCCCCTCTTTTTCCTCCCCCCGCTCCCAGAGGGATGGGGAGGAGAATCGAAAGAATGTACCTCTATACTTTGGGAAGTATATACTCATAGAATCATAGAATAGTTAGGGTTGGAAAGGACCTTAAGATCATCTAGATCAAACCCCCCTGCCATGGGCAGGGACACCTCCCACTAAACTATGCCACCCAAGGCTCTGTCCAACCCAGCCTTGAACACCGCCAGCGATGGAGCATTCACAACTTCCCTGGGCAACCCATTCCAGTGCCTCACCACCCTTACAGTAAAGAATTTCTTCCTCATATCCAGTCTAAACTTCCCCTGTTTAAGTTTGAACCCGTTACCCCTTGTCCTCTCACTACAGTCCCTAATGAAGAGTCCCTCCCCAGCATCCCTATAGGCCCCCTTCAGATACTGGAAGGCTGCTATGAGGTCAGGACGCAGTCTTCTCTTCTCCTGGCTGAACAGCCCCAACTTTCTCATCCTATCTTCATACGGGAGGTGCTCCAGTCCCAGTGGAAGTGTTTAACAATTACACATCTTTTTTCCCCTCCTCGGGTGGTCAACCTATGAAGGAGACATTCCCTTGTATTCCCATTCCCCCCTCCAGACTATTTACAGCATCATTTCAGAGTTCTGAAGTTTTTGAATGGCCTTTGGATACCCCTGAGACCTGCCTGCTGATTGTAACGGGGATCACCATGTTGGCACACATACAGAGTGTGTTTTACCCACGACCTTTTCGTCTGCCCTCGAAAGTTAAGCAGAGTTGGTTTTGGGTCTTGTCTAGGGTTAGATGACGGTATAGGAGGACCAAGAGATTTTCCCCGAGGCTGGACAGTCATGAGTGGCAGGGTATGTGGGACAGTATGGGCAAGTATGTAGTCCAGTGGGTCTCCCCAGTGCTTTAGAAGCGTCGGAGATGGAAGACAGCTATATAGAGTCCCCGATGACAAGTTGCAGAAACTGCTTAAGGAGAGGGTGAATCGAGTCAGTTTGCTGAGGTGAAAGCCATCCAGCTGGCCTTGGACATTGCTGAACGAGAAAAGTGGCCAGTACTTTATCCCTATACTGACTCATCCATGAGTCAGTATAGAGATAAAGGCAAACGCCCTGTGGGGGTGGTTGCAGCAATGGAAGCAGAGCAACTGGCAACACAGAGGTAAACCCACCTGGGCTGCTGCACTGTGGCAAGATAACGCTGCCCAGGTGCAGAACCTGGTGGTGAAGGTACACCACATAGATGCTCATGTACCCAAGAGTCGGGCCACTGTGGAACAGCAGAACAACCAACAAAGTGGATCAAGCTGCCAAGACTGAAGTGGCTCAGATGGACATAGATTGCCAACATAAGGGTGAATTATTTTTAGTCCAGTGGGCCCATGACACTTCAGGCCATCAGGGCAGAGATGCAACATACAGATGAGCTCGTAATTGAGGGGTGGACTTGATGATGGACACTATAGTCCAGGTTATTCACAAATGTGAAACATGTGCTGCAATTAAGTGAGCCAAGCGGTTAAAGCCTCTTTGGTATAGAAGACGATGGCTGAAGCACAAATATGGGGAGGCCTGGCAGATTGATTATATCACACTCCCACCAACCCGCCAAGGCAAGCGCCATGTGCTTACCATGGTGGAAGCAACCACCAGATGGCTGGAAACATACGCTGTGCCCCACCCCACTGCCTGGAATGCTCTCCTGGGCCTTGTGACACAAATCTACTGCTACCACCAATAATAATAATGATAAGGGAAATAACAAGGGAAGAGAGTACAACCGCCCAACACCTGCCGACCAATACCCAGCCCTTCCCGAGCAGCGATCTAGCCCTTCCGGGTAACTGCCCCCAGTTTATATACTGAGCATGATGTGCTGTGGTATGGAATACCCCTTTGGTTAGTTTGGGTCAGGTGTCCTGTCTCTGCTTCCTTCCGATTTCCCCTCCTCCCTGCCAGAGCACGAGACTTAGAAAGTCTTTGGTCAAAGGAAACAATACTTAGCAACAACAAAAAACATCGGTGTTATCAGGGTTGTTCCCAGCCTGAAAGTCAAAAACACAGTGCTGCACCAGCTACTAAGAAGGAGAAAAATGAGTGCTACTGCTGAAGTCAGGGCAATACTGGACCAACATTTCCTGTATTTGATGTGCTTACACTTTAAGGTACTGACACCAGAGACTAAGTCCTTTTACTTTTCCATCCTGCAGGTCAATCCTGCCTCTGTGCTCTTAGGGAATTGGTTTTATTCCACATGTACCTATTTTGGGCCTGGGGAAGCGTGAGTAGTAGACATCACGGCCCTGAAAGCGCATAAGGATGCTGTTAGTGCCGGGGTTACAGGGCTGCTGTGGCTCTGGTCTGGCTGCGGCGCTTGCTCTGGTCGTGGCCGAGCCTTGTGCCAAGGACACCTTCGCCCCTTGGCTCTATCAGATAACCGGGCGAGTCCTGGAGGGGGCGGGCTGTGTCTGCGGCGTGGAGGCCGTGGAGCCGTGGGGAAGAACCTGGCAAGGCTGTTTCTCCCGGCCCCCGTCTCCCCTACTGGCTTCGAGCAGCGCCGCGGCGGGGAGGTCGGCCCCGAGGAGGAGCAGCGCCGCGGTGGGGAGGGCGGCCCCGAGGAGGAGCCGGCCGCGGAGCTGCTGGAGAAGGTGCTGGTGAGAGTCGGGGGTGGCCGCCGGCAGGGCGGGGAGAGGGTGAAGGCAGGCTTGGCGCATCCCCGCTCGGGACCGGGACACCGGGAATCCGTGGCCCGACCCGATGAGGCTGCAGGGCCAGCGGGGCTGTGCTCCTTCGCTGCTGGTGGGGCGGTGTAAGGTCTCGGCCCTCCCCGGTGGTGTCGGGAGAGAGACCGGAGTGCGGTTTAGCCCGCCCGCCCTTGGCCGCGGGAAGGAGCCATGCGGGGCGTCCCACGCCTTCCGTCACTCCCTCCGCCGCGTCACTTCTCCGGCGTCACGGCTGTGCTCGCAGCGGCTCGGCAGGGAGGGGCGGCAGCTGCCGCCCCTGGGCCCGGCACCCCGTCCGGGCCCTCGTTCTCGCCTTCCTGACTGGTCCAAGGGGGCTGCTCTGAGCTCCTCGTCCCAGGAGAGGCTTTGAAGGAGTTGCAGAGCTTGGGTTCAGTCTGCCCAACTGGCAAATGTTCCTACAAGGTAGCCAAGGTGATGAGTCCAAGATCCACATGTAAGAAATAATTCATAGAAAATGCTGAAAAGACTGGGTTTGTCCACATTTCTAGTTTTGGTTTAAGTATTACAGATAAACCTCCTTATGCACATGTGACTTTAGAATTGATAGTAGAAAATCTGTTTCCCTTTAAGTAAATGAATCCTCTTTGTTCACTTCACATACCTGAACTCATTGAACAAATCACTGCTTGATTGTTCTTCCAGACTAACCTATTTAATCTTATATAAAAAAAAAAAAAAAAAAAAAAAAAGGAAAAAAACTAGGAGAGTAAAAAAATTACATAAATGCACAGGTGAGGATGAACGCAGAGACCTCAGAGTTAGTGAGGCAGGACGTGATATACCACTCTTTTCCAGTCTGCTCTGATATAAGGAAAGCAAGTGCCTGGAAAACATAGGGTTAAAACACTTTTAACTTAACTTAGGTCTAAGAGAATAAGGTTTGTGTTGTAAGTCTGTGGTGTGATAACAGAATTTAGTAGTCTTAATAACGAGTGAATTATTTCTTTCCATCCTTCTAATGAGTGAATTCTTTCTTACCATCCTTCTAATTTATCAGTTAGTTTGGAGACAGTGACTCCCAAACATCTGCTGGCTTAGGATAGTCCTTGACTGCCCAACCTGTCCTGCTTGCAATAAGTTTTGTACGAAGGTCACACTGCTCTAAATCTTTGCCAGCTATCAGAAACGTGCAGATACGGCTGGTTTCAGCTAATTGTGATTACTGGGGCATCCAACTGTGCCAAAGGTGAAAAGTGCACCATGAGGAAGACTGCTTACTTCATCTTGAAGACCCCTGCCCACATGAGGAAGACTGCTTACTTCATCTTGAAGACCCCTGCCCACATGAGGAAGACTGCTTACTTCATCTTGAAGACCCCTGCCCACATGAGGAAGACTGCTTACTTCATCTTGAAGACCCCTGCCCACGACCATCGGAGGGCAGTGCGCAAGCACCAAAAGGGAGGAGACTTATGATAATGAGTACCTAAACTAATTGTAATATCCCCTCCGCTCTCTCGGGAACCTAACGAATATGCATGTTTATGTGTAATAAATATCTGCTTGCTTAACCCCTCGGTGTGCAAGTTAGGAGGAGTGATCCCCCTTGCACTCGGCGCCGTAATAAACATACCTGCTTTATAACTCTCCTTGAGTGGTAGAGTCTGATTCCATACTTCAATTTGGCACCCCAGATGGGATAATCTCTGTCCGGCTGTGGGACCTGCTGAGGATGGGACTCCTCTGGGTGCCCCCGAGATTTCTCGGGAGGACTCCCCCACTCACTCAGATAACCGCAGAGGCAGACAAGGACAATCACTACTGAATCATCAGGTGTGTTTAAGGGAAGGGGATACCTATAAGTTGTGAGGAGACGTCCTCGCGAGGTAAAGAGCGTGGGTGCTTGTCGTGGTTTAAGCCTCTATAAACTCACGCAGTCACTCTCTCACTCACTCCCCACTCTTCCCGCAGTCCCGGGGGAATGGGGAGGAGAATCAAAAGAATGCAACTCCCACAGGTTGAGATAAGAACAGTTTAGTAACTAAGGTATAACACAAATCGCTACTGCTACCACCAATAATAATAATGACAAGAGAAAATATAAGGGAAAAGAATACAATTGCTCACCACCCAATATCAAGCCTGAGCAAGCAGTGCACCCCCCACAGTGCACCCCCATCCTTCCGGGTCTCTGCCCTCCGTTTTCTACATCCTGGAGATGACGTGCTGTGGTATGGAATACCTCTCTTTGGACAGTTTGGGTCAGGTGTCCTGTCTCTCCTTCCTCCCGGCTTCCCCTCGTCCCTGGCAGAGCATGAGACTCAGAAAGTCCTTGGCCAGACCAAAACATTCTAAGCCGTAACTATGAACATCAGTGTTATCAGCGCTGTTCCCAGGCCAAAAGTCGAAAACACAGCACTGCACCAGCTACTATGAAGGAGAAAAAATGACTGCTGCTGCTGAATCCGTGACAGTGCTCGCCCCAGGGTAACTGTTAACAGTCTGGTAAGGGTAACTGTTGGTTTGGTTTACTAACAGTCTGGAAAGGGTAACTGTTGGTTTGGTTTACTAACAGTCTGGAAAGGGTAACTGTTGGTTTGGTTTACTAACAGTCTGGTGTATTGATACAAGGGTATCAATACAAGAGTAACTGTACTAACAGCTTTATGAACCTTTGGCGGGTAAACTCTGGCTTGAGATTTATGTGTTACCAACTCTTGGCTTAGACGATATTCTGTGTGAAGTGGGTGATTGAGAGAGGGGCCCTTGTGTGAATGAGTGTTTTGTGTGAGTGAGACGTGGCATAGCTACGAAGCGAATGCGGAGTCCTGATCCGCGGTTCCATGTTCTCCATGAGGAGAGTGACCGGAGACGGACGAAGCGTATATGTCTTATGAAATTGAAACTACTGTTGCATTTTGCTGTCCTATCCACCGTAGTGTTGTGTGTGAACCAATTTTCGTCTTTGAATGTTTTTTCTGTAAGGATAAAGCGTCGGTGAAATTTGATCAGGATTTTTGGTATTACTATTGCTTGGGAAGTTGGTCTGATTGGGACCGGATTGAACGTTCGAGTGAATTAGTATGAGTAGTTTGTGGAAATCTGGGAGAGCTAAAGAACCAGTAAAGCAATCTAGGGGTTAATTGTCAAAGTAGTGTTCAAGCTCCCTGGCGCAGGGCTCAAACTGGCCTTTGCCCTATCTGTCATCCCTGTCGTTTGTATATCCGAGCTAAGTGTCCTGCTTGTTCAAAATATATTGCCTCTTCTGGTGAGAGACAAGCGGTTTACTTACAGAACTGTTTGGAATTTAGGTGTATCCATTGTGAGTGCAGCACTCTGTTATACCTTTTACTCTGCTCTTTTGGTGGGAGACAAGCAGTTTATTTAAAGAACTGTGTTATTAATTGTCGTTTGTTTGACTGAATTCTAGTCTCTGTCTCAGGTGTGTCTTGTAACTGTGTGGAGTGTGTCTGTGGGATCCCGTGTGTGTGTGTGAATGTGAGATTGATAATGGAAAATCAGCAGAGTGGAGATATCTTGAAAGAGTCCTTTAGGGTGCATTTTAGCACATTGGAAAGAACTGGGAGGTTTCCTGGGGGCTCAGTAAATAAGAAAATGTTGATAAAATATTGTAACCAGTGGTGGCCTTTGTATGCTTTGGAAGATCAGGAAAAATGGTGTAAAAATGTAACTCTGAACTCTAATACATTGTTACAATTAATGTTGTTCTTAAGGTGACAAGGAAAATGGGATGAAGTGATGTATGCAGATATGCTTTTCACTTTAAGAAACCACCCAGAGTGACAGATGGAATGCGAAATTAATATAGCTCTGCCAGATCCCTTAATTTTGGCTTTGGAAAAGGACAGGGAAAAACTGAAAGTTAAGATGGAGAGAAGTTGTTCAGCTTGTGATATCGGAGAAAGATACTTAAAGTTAAAAAAAAGTAATCAGGAAGACAGGTTGGAAAATTTTGTATCACGGGTACCTCCGAGAGGAGTACCCTCTGCATCTGTCCTATCTGATGTTGATAAGGAGGAAGAGATTGCTGTCACTGGCAACAAGCAGCAGATTCACATTCAGAGTTAAGAAAGGGTTAAAACAGAAGTGCTGTTGCAGAGGGAGGCATCTGCAGCCGCTGCAGAGCAGGGTGAGCAACTGTGAGAAAAAAAGGAAAACCAAGGGGGAAAGGAGGGGAGCTCGTGCAGATCCTGTGTTTGAGCATGGGATGAGTGCTGGGGCAGGCGGGCAAGTGGGAACAGACATGTAGACAGACGGGACTGAAGGCTTGTTGGATACGGGAGTGAGGGAGGAAGCATGGAGAGCACATAGGAATCGGGAACAGGCAGAAAAGAAAAAAGCTGAGTTGTGCTATAGGTACGGCTACTGTGGTTGCTGTGAAACCGGTGGAGGAGGAACGTCAGGAGGAGGTGACAGAGTGAGTTCTTTTCCTGTGGGACCAGATAGGTGTATGTGCTGTGAGGAGTTTGGACACTGGAAGTGAGGCTGCCCTGGGGGGAGTGCCATGGGGTGGCTCTGGTGACTGAATTGGAACTAGACTGATGGGGACCGGGGGAATTCACCCTAGCGGATCCACTGGTTATAATAAAGCTAGGGAAACAACGACAGGGTGTGGAATTTTTAGTTGATACGGGAGCAACTTTTTCAGTTTTGAATCAAGCCTTAACACCTATAGATGATGATTTTGTAACGGTAAAGGGAGCTCCTGGCCAGAGCGAAAAGGCATATTTTTTGAAACCTCTCAAATTTAAATTGGGAAAACAACTGGGCATACAAATACTCCAATTGATTCAGGAATACATGAGGAAATTCAGAGCCAAGTGTATCCGGGAGTATGGGCTCTGGAAATACCAGGAAAGGCAAAGAATGCCCCCCCAATAATGATCAAACTCCGACCAGGAGCACGGCCTGTGAGAATTAAAACAATGCCCCCTCAGATTTGAAGAAAGGGAGGGAATCTGACTAATTATTCACCAGTTCATCAAATAGGGGTTACTAAAGGAATGTGAATCAGAATATAACACCCCTATTTCACCGGTCAAAAAGCCAGATGGGAATTATTAAATAGTGCAGGATCTCAGGGCTATTAATAAGATTGTGGAAGATCTATACGCAGTTCTTGCCAACCCATATACATTATTAACTAAATTAGTACCTGAATTGGCTCGGTTTGCCGTGTTGGACCTAAAAGATGCCTTCTTTTGCATATCCTTGAGCCCAGAACGACAGCTGTTGTTTGCATTTGAATGGGAAAACCTGGACTCTGGGAGAAAGACACGATTAACCTGGATTGTGCTACCACAGGGGTTTAAAAAAATAGCTCCGCTCTTTTTGGAAACCTATGAGCCAAGGATTTGGAACAATGGGAGCGGCCATTTTAAAATATGAGTAATAGCATTATTGTAAAGCACAGCAAGGTATTAGCTGAATTAATCTTTATGATTAGAAAGAACTGTTGAAAATTGCATACAGTCTGTATTAGCAAGAAACAGTGTTTCATGTTCTAAAATTGCCAAGTATTTCTTTATAAAAAATTATTCTGAAAATTATTGAATGCAAAGCAAGTACTGACAGAGTCTTTCCACAATAGGAGAAAATTTACCAATGATTCAGTTCCATCGTGGCCCAGTTTTCATAGAGAACAGGAAACTAGTCTGGTTTTCTAGCAATAAACACTTCATGAGAGATCTCTTAATTCACTCTGCTGATAATGTTTTAAGTTTTTGCTTTTCTTGGTTTGTTTATTTCCCAACCCTGGTTCTCTTGTTTGGTTGTAGTGCAGCACTGGACTAGATGCTAACCAGCTCTCTCCAAAGAAATGCAGAGATGAACAAAAATCACATTGAAGACATAGCCAATGAGGCTATTCATTTGCTGTGGAATGTATGGTAAGTGCTGTGTAATCACTGGCCTTTGAGTAGCTAAATTCAATTCTTCCAAAAAAAGAGCATGGTAATGGAGGTGTAGGCTTGAATTATAGGTTTAAACTAACAATAGTGTGTGTAACTTGAGCATAGAAAAATATAGCAAACTGTTCTAACTTGCTAACATGTAGGGAGTAAGGAATGTCTGTCTGATTGTCCTGATGGGGGAAGGAACATCATGGGACTGATAACAACTAAGGAGACAGTAAATAAAACCAAGGATAATAACCTTCACAGAATCATGGAATAGTTAGGGTTGGAAAGGACCTTAAGATCATCTAGTTCCAACCCCCCTGCAATGGCCAGGTACACCTCCCACTAAACCATGCCACCCAAGGCTCTGTCCAACCCGGCCTTGAACACTGCCAGCAATGGAGCATACACAACTTCCTTGGACAACCCATTCCAGTGCCTCACCACCCTCACAGTAAGACCAAGGATGCTAGCCTTCAAGATAGCAGAGTGGTGCCTAGCGTGGAGTGAGACTGGAACAGAACAGAAGCAAGGACATGTCAACTGCTAACTCGGCACTAGGACCTTGCAAGCCCATGCAAGCATGGAGTTCATGCAGTAAACACAGTGAGGAAGACTATTGATGACCACCAAAGACCCCCCACTCAGAAAGAAAGAGCATGCATTATTAGGATGCAAATATTATAATTAGTTCCTAGGAAAAGCTATGAATATGTATGAGTATGCTAAATATATAGCTGCTGTCGGCAAGAATGGGGTGCATTAACCATTTTGAAATGGTTTGCATATACACCCAGCGCTGCAATAAAGAATGCTGCTTTCTAGAACTCCAAATTGAGTCTTAGAGAGTTTCTCTGACCTACTTTTATAGTAACAAGAACAGTCCAGGAACTAAGGTATAATACAAAACCACTATTAGCACCATCAATAATGATTAGGGAAATAGCAAAGAGAAAGAATATAAAACTGAAAGGGGAAAAGGAAAAGAAAACAATAAACACAAGTGATGTGCAATGCAATTGCTCACCGCCTGCCGACCGATACCCAGCCCGACCCGAGCAGCGATCTCGCCCTTCCGGGTAACTGCCCCCACTTTATATACCAGGCATGACGTGCTGTGGCATGGAATACCCGTTTGGCTAGTTTGGGTCAGGTGTCCTGTGTCTGCTTCCTCACGGCTTCCCCTCCTCCCTGGCAGACCATGAGACTCAGAAAGTCCTTGGTCAGAGTAAACATTACTGAGTAACAACTAAAAACATCGGTGTTATCAGCACTGTTCCCAGGCTGAAAGTCAAAAACACAGCACTGCACCAGGTACTAAGAAGGAGAAAAATGCCTGCTACTGCTGAACCCAGGACAGTATCCACCACTTATTCCATACCATTCACATCACGCTCAGATCCCACATTTTTCAATATACCATCACTCTTGTCTCATATATATGTATATATGCATCCACACTCGCACAAAGAGAGACATATCATTCCTTAGTGCATGGACCAATACCTATAAAGATGCTGAGTTCATCCGGTTCATGATATTGGGCCCCATCTCTTGTAACAGTCTTTCAGAGCGGGAGAGACTGTGTGCAGTGTTGGATATTTACCTGCTGATGGCACTGCGGAACTAGTCTGGTTGCTGCTGAGCTCGTCTGGTTTTGTCAAAATTCATTCATTCTTGAAATGATGGTCGGGGGGAAGTCAGGGCCAGTCGCTGGTGACCTGAAGACATCTAGTTGGTGGGCTATAAAAGTGCTACATAGCAGGCAACAGCATATAATTGAGTTCATTGGCTGTTTTCCCCTAAAATCAAAACCCCTTGAAGTACACATTGGACTTCTCCATCTTCCCACATTACCCACCAAGTATATCCGGGTCCCTGAGCAAAAGCAATCTCTGGTGTTGACCAACCAGGTAGCTTGTGGTAAATGTGTATCCCAATGTTTGGAAGTCCCACCACCCATTGCTCTCAGGGTAGTTTTTAACAGCCCACTGTATCGTTTGATTTTCCCCAAGCCTGGAGCATGGTAGGGGATGTGATATACCCACTCAATGCCATGCTCTTTGGCCCAAGTATCTATGAGGTAGTTCCGAAAAGGAGTCCCATTGTCTGACTCAATTCTTTCTGGGGTGCTCTGTCGCCACAAGATTTGTGTCACAAGGCCCAGGAGAGCATTCCAGGCAGTGGGGTGGGGCACAGTGTATGTTTCCAGCCATCTGGTGGTTGCTTCCACCATGGTAAGCACATGGCGCTTGCCTTGGCGGGTTGGTGGGAGTGTGATATAATCAATCTGCCAGGCCTCCCCATATTTGTACTTCAGCCATCGTCCTCCATACCAAAGAGGCTTTAACCGCTTGGCTCGCTTAATTGCAGCACATGTTTCACATTTGTGAATAACCTGGACTATAGTGTCCATCATCAAGTCCACCCCTCAATTACGAGCTCATCTGTATGTTGCATCTCTGCCCTGATGGCCTGAAGTGTCATGGGCCCACTGGACTAAAAATAATTCACCCTTATGTTGGCAATCTATGACCATCTGAGCCCAGGATGTAAAAACGAGGGGCAGGGACCCGGAAGGGGGGGGTGCACTGCTTGGTCGGGCTGGGGATTGGTGGTGAGCGATTGTATTCTTTCCTTGTATTTGCATTGTCATGATTATTATTGGTGGTAGCAGTAGTGGTTTTTGTTATACCTTAGTTACTAAACTGTTCTTATCTCAACCTGTGGGAGTTGCATTCTTTTGATTCTCCTTCCCATCCCCCTGGGACTGAGGGAAGAAAGAGGGGGGAGTGAGTGAGAGAGCGACTGCGTGAGTTATAGATGCTTAAACCACGACAGCGGGGCATCCATTAATCTCTTCTTCAGCTGATAGAATGATCTATCTGCCTCTCTGTTCCATATAATGTTCTTTGAACTTGAATTTACTAATTCATAAAGTGGTTTTACCATTAGTCCGTAGTTATCTATCCACAGGCGACACCATCCAGTCATCCCTAGGAACGTACCAAGCACTTTGACAGTCTGTGGCTGGGGAGTCTGACAGATAGCTTCCTTTCTTGCTGTCCCAAGGGTTTGCTGGCCCGCAGTGATTTCATATCTGAGGTACGTGACTTGCTGTTGGGCCACTTGAGCTTTCTGCGGAGAGACTCAATACCTGTTAAGTCTGAGAAAATTTAACAGGCTGATTGTCCATTCCATACACCCTCCCTGTGTTTCAGTGGCTATTAACAGGTCATCTACATACCGCAATATCACTCCGATTCCTTGCGGCCGCTCCCATTGTTCCAAATCCTTGGCTCATAGGTTTCCAAAAAGAGCGGAGCTATTTTTTTAAACCCCTGTGGTAGCACAATCCAGGTTAATCGTGTCTTTCTCCCAGAGTCCAGGTTTTCCCATTCAAATGCAAACAACAGCTGTCGTTCTGGGCTCAAGGATATGCAAAAGAAGGCATCTTTTAGGTCCAACACGGCAAACCGAGCCAATTCAGGTACTAATTTAGTTAATAATGTATATGGGTTGGCAAGAACTGCGTATAGATCTTCCACAATCTTATTAATAGCCCTGAGATCCTGCACTATTTAATAATTCCCATCTGGCTTTTTGACTGGTGAAATAGGGGTGTTATATTCTGATTCACATTCCTTTAGTAACCCCTATTTGATGAACTGGTGAATAATTAGTCAGATTCCCTCCCTTTCTTCAAATCTGAGGGGGCATTGTTTTAATTCTCACAGGCCGTGCTCCTGGTCGGAGTTTGATCATTATTGGGGGGGCATTCTTTGCCTTTCCTGGTATTTCCAGAGCCCATACTCCCGGATACACTTGGCTCTGAATTTCCTCATGTATTCCTGAATCAATTGGAGTATTTGTATGCCCAGTTGTTTTCCCAATTTAAATTTGAGAGGTTTCAAAAAATATGCCTTTTCGCTCTGGCCAGGAGCTCCCTTTACCGTTACAAAATCATCATCTATAGGTGTTAAGGCTTGATTCAAAACTGAAAAAGTTGCTCCCGTATCAACTAAAAATTCCACACCCTGTCGTTGTTTCCCTAGCTTTATTATAACCAGTGGATCCGCTAGGGTGAATTCCCCCGGTCCCCATCAGTCTAGTTCCAATTCAGTCACCAGAGCCACCCCATGGCACTCCCCCCAGGGCAGCCTCACTTCCAGTGTCCAAACTCCTCACAGCACATACACCTATCTGGTCCCACAGGAAAAGAACTCACTCTGTCACCTCCTCCTGACATTCCTCCTCCACCGGTTTCACAGCAACCACAGTAGCCGTACCTATAGCACAACTCAGCTTTTTTCTTTTCTGCCTGTTCCCGATTCCTATGTGCTCTCCATGCTTCCTCCCTCACTCCCGTATCCAACAAGCCTTCAGTCCCGTCTGTCTACATGTCTGTTCCCACTTGCCCGCCTGCCCCAGCACTCATCCCATGCTCAAACACAGGATCTGCACGAGCTCCCCTCCTTTCCCCCTTGGTTTTCCTTTTTTTCTCACAGTTGCTCACCCTGCTCTGCAGCGGCTGCAGATGCCTCCCTCTGCAACAGCACTTCTGTTTTAACCCTTTCTTAACTCTGAATGTGAATCTGCTGCTTGTTGCCAGTGACAGCAATCTCTTCCTCCTTATCAACATCAGATAGGACAGATGCAGAGGGTACTCCTCTCGGAGGTACCCGTGATACAAAATTTTCCAACCTGTCTTCCTGATTACTTTTTTTTAACTTTAAGTATCTTTCTCCGATATCACAAGCTGAACAACTTCTCTCCATCTTAACTTTCAGTTTTTCCCTGTCCTTTTCCAAAGCCAAAATTAAGGGATCTGGCAGAGCTATATTAATTTCGCATTCCATCTGTCACTCTGGGTGGTTTCTTAAAGTGAAAAGCATATCTGCATACATCACTTCATCCCATTTTCCTTGTCACCTTAAGAACAACATTAATTGTAACAATGTATTAGAGTTCAGAGTTACATTTTTACACCATTTTTCCTGATCTTCCAAAGCATACAAAGGCCACCACTGGTTACAATATTTTATCAACATTTTCTTATTTACTGAGCCCCCAGGAAACCTCCCAGTTCTTTCCAATGTGCTAAAATGCACCCTAAAGGACTCTTTCAAGATATCTCCACTCTGCTGATTTTCCATTATCAATCTCACATTCACACACACACACGGGATCCCACAGACACACTCCACACAGTTACAAGACACACCTGAGACAGAGACTAGAATTCAGTCAAACAAACGACAATTAATAACACAGTTCTTTAAATAAACTGCTTGTCTCCCACCAAAAGAGCAGAGTAAAAGGTATAACAGAGTGCTGCACTCACAATGGATACACCTAAATTCCAAACAGTTCTGTAAGTAAACCGCTTGTCTCTCACCAGAAGAGGCAATATATTTTGAACAAGCAGGACACTTAGCTCGGATATACAAACGACAGGGATGACAGATAGGGCAAAGGCCAGTTTGAGCCCTGCGCCAGGGAGCTTGAACACTACTTTGACAATTAACCCCTAGATTGCTTTACTGGTTCTTTAGCTCTCCCAGATTTCCACAAACTACTCATACTAATTCACTCGAACGTTCAATCCGGTCCCAATCAGACCAACTTCCCAAGCAATAATAATACCAAAAATCCTGATCAAATTTCACCGACGCTTTATCCTTACAGAAAAAACATTCAAAGACGAAAATTGGTTCACACACAACACTACGGTGGATAGGACAGCAAAATGCAACAGTAGTTTCAATTTCATAAGACATATACGCTTCGTCCGTCTCCGGTCACTCTCCTCATGGAGAACATGGAACCGCGGATCAGGACTCCGCATTCGCTTCGTAGCTATGCCACGTCTCACTCACACAAAACACTCATTCACACAAGGGCCCCTCTCTCAATCACCCACTTCACACAGAATATCGTCTAAGCCAAGAGTTGGTAACACATAAATCTCAAGCCAGAGTTTACCCGCCAAAGGTTCATAAAGCTGTTAGTACAGTTACTCTTGTATTGATACCCTTGTATCAATACACCAGACTGTTAGTAAACCAAACCAACAGTTACCCTTTCCAGACTGTTAGTAAACCAAACCAACAGTTACCCTTTCCAGACTGTTAGTAAACCAAACCAACAGTTACCCTTTCCAGACTGTTAGTAAACCAAACCAACAGTTACCCTTACCAGACTGTTAACAGTTACCCTGGGGCGAGCACTGTCACGGATTCAGCAGCAGCAGTCATTTTTTCTCCTTCATAGTAGCTGGTGCAGTGCTGTGTTTTCGACTTTTGGCCTGGGAACAGCGCTGATAACACTGATGTTCATAGTTACGGCTTAGAATGTTTTGGTCTGGCCAAGGACTTTCTGAGTCTCATGCTCTGCCAGGGACGAGGGGAAGCCGGGAGGAAGGAGAGACAGGACACCTGACCCAAACTGTCCAAAGAGAGGTATTCCATACCACAGCACGTCATCTCCAGGATGTAGAAAACGGAGGGCAGAGACCCGGAAGGATGGGGGTGCACTGTGGAGGGTGCACTGCTTGCCCAGGCTTGATATTGGGTGGTGAGCAATTGTATTCTTTTCCTTTATATTTTCTCTTGTCATTATTATTATTGGTGGTAGCAGTAGCGATTTGTGTTATACCTTAGTTACTAAACTGTTCTTATCTCAACCTGTGGGAGTTGCATTCTTTTGATTCTCCACCCTCAACCTGTGGGAGTTGCATTCTTTTGATTCTCCTCCCCATTCCCCCGGGACTGCGGGAAGAGTGGGGAGTGAGTGAGAGAGTGACTGCGTGAGTTTATAGAGGCTTAAACCACGACAAGCACCCACGCTCTTTACCTCGCGAGGACGTCTCCTCACAACTTATAGGTATCCCCTTCCCTTAAACACACCTGATGATTCAGTAGTGATTGTCCTTGTCTGCCTCTGCGGTTATCTGAGTGAGTGGGGGAGTCCTCCCGAGAAATCTCGGGGGCACCCAGAGGAGTCCCATCCTCAGCAGGTCCCACAGCCGGACAGAGATTATCCCATCTGGGGTGCCAAATTGAAGTATGGAATCAGACTCTACCACTCAAGGAGAGTTATAAAGCAGGTATGTTTATTACGGCGCCGAGTGCAAGGGGGATCACTCCTCCTAACTTGCACACCGAGGGGTTAAGCAAGCAGATATTTATTACACATAAACATGCATATTCGTTAGGTTCCCGAGAGAGCGGAGGGGATATTACAATTAGTTTAGGTACTCATTATCATAAGTCTCCTCCCTTTTGGTGCTTGCGCACTGCCCTCCGATGGTCGTGGGCAGGGGTCTTCAAGATGAAGTAAGCAGTCTTCCTCATGTGGGCAGGGGTCTTCAAGATGAAGTAAGCAGTCTTCCTCATGTGGGCAGGGGTCTTCAAGATGAAGTAAGCAGTCTTCCTCATGTGGGCAGGGGTCTTCAAGATGAAGTAAGCAGTCTTCCTCATGGTGCACTTTTCACCTTTGGCACAGTTGGATGCCCCAGTAATCACAATTAGCTGAAACCAGCCGTATCTGCACGTTTCTGATAGCTGGCAAAGATTTAGAGCAGTGTGACCTTCGTACAAAACTTATTGCAAGCAGGACAGGTTGGGCAGTCAAGGACTATCCTAAGCCAGCAGATGTTTGGGAGTCACTGTCTCCAAACTAACTGATAAATTAGAAGGATGGTAAGAAAGAATTCACTCATTAGAAGGATGGAAAGAAATAATTCACTCGTTATTAAGACTACTAAATTCTGTTATCACACCACAGACTTACAACACAAACCTTATTCTCTTAGACCTAAGTTAAGTTAAAAGTGTTTTAACCCTATGTTTTCCAGGCACTTGCTTTCCTTATATCAGAGCAGACTGGAAAAGAGTGGTATATCACGTCCTGCCTCACTAACTCTGAGGTCTCTGCGTTCATCCTCACCTGTGCATTTATGTAATTTTTTTACTCTCCTAGTTTTTTTCCTTTTTTTTTTTTTTTTTTTTTTTTTATATAAGATTAAATAGGTTAGTCTGGAAGAACAATCAAGCAGTGATTTGTTCAATGAGTTCAGGTATGTGAAGTGAACAAAGAGGATTCATTTACTTAAAGGGAAACAGATTTTCTACTATCAATTCTAAAGTCACATGTGCATAAGGAGGTTTATCTGTAATACTTAAACCAAAACTAGAAATGTGGACAAACCCAGTCTTTTCAGCATTTTCTATGAATTATTTCTTACATGTGGATCTTGGACTCATCACCTTGGCTACCTTGTAGGAACATTTGCCAGTTGGGCAGACTGAACCCAAGCTCTGCAACTCCTTCAAAGCCTCTCCTGGGACGAGGAGCTCAGAGCAGCCCCCTTGGACCAGTCAGGAAGGCGAGAACGAGGGCCCGGACGGGGTGCCGGGCCCAGGGGCGGCAGCTGCCGCCCCTCCCTGCCGAGCCGCTGCGAGCACAGCCGTGACGCCGGAGAAGTGACGCGGCGGAGGGAGTGACGGAAGGCGTGGGACGCCCCGCATGGCTCCTTCCCGCGGCCAAGGGCGGGCGGGCTAAACCGCACTCCGGTCTCTCTCCCGACACCACCGGGGAGGGCCGAGACCTTACACCGCCCCACCAGCAGCGAAGGAGCACAGCCCCGCTGGCCCTGCAGCCTCATCGGGTCGGGCCACGGATTCCCGGTGTCCCGGTCCCGAGCGGGGATGCGCCAAGCCTGCCTTCACCCTCTCCCCGCCCTGCCGGCGGCCACCCCCGACTCTCACCAGCACCTTCTCCAGCAGCTCCGCGGCCGGCTCCTCCTCGGGGCCGCCCTCCCCACCGCGGCGCTGCTCCTCCTCGGGGCCGACCTCCCCGCCGCGGCGCTGCTCGAAGCCAGTAGGGGAGACGGGGGCCGGGAGAAACAGCCTTGCCAGGTTCTTCCCCACGGCTCCACGGCCTCCACGCCGCAGACACAGCCCGCCCCCTCCAGGACTCGCCCGGTTATCTGATAGAGCCAAGGGGCGAAGGTGTCCTTGGCACAAGGCTCGGCCACGACCAGAGCAAGCGCCGCAGCCAGACCAGAGCCACAGCAGCCCTGTAACCCCGGCACTAACAGCATCCTTATGCGCTTTCAGGGCCGTGATGTCTACTACTCACGCTTCCCCAGGCCCAAAATAGGTACATGTGGAATAAAACCAATTCCCTAAGAGCACAGAGGCAGGATTGACCTGCAGGATGGAAAAGTAAAAGGACTTAGTCTCTGGTGTCAGTACCTTAAAGTGTAAGCACATCAAATACAGGAAATGTTGGTCCAGTATTGCCCTGACTTCAGCAGTAGCACTCATTTTTCTCCTTCTTAGTAGCTGGTGCAGCACTGTGTTTTTGACTTTCAGGCTGGGAACAACCCTGATAACACCGATGTTTTTTGTTGTTGCTAAGTATTGTTTCCTTTGACCAAAGACTTTCTAAGTCTCGTGCTCTGGCAGGGAGGAGGGGAAATCGGAAGGAAGCAGAGACAGGACACCTGACCCAAACTAACCAAAGGGGTATTCCATACCACAGCACATCATGCTCAGTATATAAACTGGGGGCAGTTACCCGGAAGGGCTAGATCGCTGCTCGGGAAGGGCTGGGTATTGGTCGGCAGGTGTTGGGCGGTTGTACTCTCTTCCCTTGTTATTTCCCTTATCATTATTATTATTGGTGGTAGCAGTAGATTTGTGTCACAAGGCCCAGGAGAGCATTCCAGGCAGTGGGGTGGGGCACAGCGTATGTTTCCAGCCATCTGGTGGTTGCTTCCACCATGGTAAGCACATGGCGCTTGCCTTGGCGGGTTGGTGGGAGTGTGATATAATCAATCTGCCAGGCCTCCCCATATTTGTGCTTCAGCCATCGTCTTCTATACCAAAGAGGCTTTAACCGCTTGGCTCACTTAATTGCAGCACATGTTTCACATTTGTGAATAACCTGGACTATAGTGTCCATCATCAAGTCCACCCCTCAATTACGAGCTCATCTGTATGTTGCATCTCTGCCCTGATGGCCTGAAGTGTCATGGGCCCACTGGACTAAAAATAATTCACCCTTATGTTGGCAATCTATGTCCATCTGAGCCACTTCAGTCTTGGCAGCTTGATCCACTTTGTTGGTTGTTCTGCTGTTCCACAGTGGCCCGACTCTTGGGTACATGAGCATCTATGTGGTGTACCTTCACCACCAGGTTCTGCACCTGGGCAGCGTTATCTTGCCACAGTGCAGCAGCCCAGGTGGGTTTACCTCTGTGTTGCCAGTTGCTCTGCTTCCATTGCTGCAACCACCCCCACAGGGCGTTTGCCTTTATCTCTATACTGACTCATGGATGAGTCAGTATAGGGATAAAGTACTGGCCACTTTTCTCGTTCAGCAATGTCCAAGGCCAGCTGGATGGCTTTCACCTCAGCAAACTGACTCGATTCACCCTCTCCTTAAGCAGTTTCTGCAACTTGTCATCGGGGACTCTATATAGCTGTCTTCCATCTCCGACGCTTCTAAAGCACTGGGGAGACCCACTGGACTACATACTTGCCCATACTGTCCCACATACCCTGCCACTCATGACTGTCCAGCCTCGGGGAAAATCTCTTGGTCCTCCTATACCGTCATCTAACCCTAGACAAGACCCAAAACCAACTCTGCTTAACTTTCGAGGGCAGACGAAAAGGTCGTGGGTAAAACACACTCTGTATGTGTGCCAACATGGTGATCCCCGTTACAATCAGCAGGCAGGTCTCAGGGGTATCCAAAGGCCATTCAAAAACTTCAGAACTCTGAAATGATGCTGTAAATAGTCTGGAGGGGGGAATGGGAATACAAGGGAATGTCTCCTTCATAGGTTGACCACCCGAGGAGGGGAAAAAAGATGTGTAATTGTTAAACACTTCCACTGGGACTGGAGCACCTCCCGTATGAAGATAGGATGAGAAAGTTGGGGCTGTTCAGCCAGGAGAAGAGAAGACTGCGTCCTGACCTCATAGCAGCCTTCCAGTATCTGAAGGGGGCCTATAGGGATGCTGGGGAGGGACTCTTCATTAGGGACTGTAGTGAGAGGACAAGGGGTAACGGGTTCAAACTTAAACAGGGGAAGTTTAGACTGGATATGAGGAAGAAATTCTTTACTGTAAGGGTGGTGAGGCACTGGAATGGGTTGCCCAGGGAAGTTGTGAATGCTCCATCGCTGGCGGTGTTCAAGGCTGGGTTGGACAGAGCCTTGGGTGGCATAGTTTAGTGGGAGGTGTCCCTGCCCATGGCAGGGGGGTTTGATCTAGATGATCTTAAGGTCCTTTCCAACCCTAACTATTCTATGATTCTATGAGTATATACTTCCCAAAGTATAGAGGTACATTCTTTCGATTCTCCTCCCCATCCCTCTGGGAGCGGGGGGAGGAAAAAGAGGGGGGAATGAGCAAGTGGCTACGTGGTTCTGAGTTACCGGCTGGGCTTAAACCATGACAGTTCTTTTTGGCGCCCAACGTGGGGCGTAAAGGGTTGAGATAACGACAGATCTGACCAGAGTGTGTCTAATCATATTTGTGATAAGCATTTATTGTTTCGGATTAATATTCGCTCATCACAATGCTGATTTATTGGCTCTCAAAGTTGTAGCTCTTGATCTCAGAGTTTCAGCATGTCATACCATACTTACAGCCGGTATTTGCTCGTTTAGTGTTTATCGGCTGGGGGGCTTGGGCTAAGGTTTTTGTTTCGCTGTATGTCGTGGTTTAAGCCCAGCTGTAACTCAGAACCATGCAGCCACTATCTCACTCCCCCCCTTCCTCCCATCCCCCCCCCCCCCCCGCTCCTAGAGGGATGGGGAGCAGAATCGAAAGAATGTAACTCCCACGGGTTGAGATAAGAACAGTCCAGTAACTAAGGTATAACACAAAACTACTACTGCTACCACCAATAATAATGATAAGGGAAATAACAAGGGAAGAGAATACAATTGCTCACCACCCACCACCAATACTCAGCCCGACCCGATCAGTGATCGAACCCTTCCGGGTAACTTCCCCCAGTTTCTATACTGGGCATGACGTGCTGTGGTATGGAATACCCGTTTGGCTAGTTTGGGTCAGGTGTCCTGACTCTGCTTCCTCCCGGCTTCCCCTCCTCCCTGGCAGAGCATGAGACTCAGAAAGTCCTTGGTCAGAGTAAACATTACTGAGCAACAACTAAAAACATCAGTGTTATCAGCGCTGTTCCCAGGCTGAAAGTCAAAACCACAGCACTGCACCAGCTACTAAGAAGGAGAAAAAATTACTCCTACCGCTGAACCTAGGACAGTATCCACCCTTTTTCCATACCATTCACGTCATGCTCAGATCCCACATTTTTCAATATACCATCACTCTTATCTCATATACATACATATATATACATCCACACACAGAGAGAGAGAGAGAGATCATTCCTTAGTGCATGGACCAATCCCTATAAAGCTGCTGAGTCCATCCGGTCCATGATGTCGGGCTCCATCTCTTGTAACAGTCTTTCAGAGCAGTCTTTCAGAGCAGGAGAGGCTGTGTGCTGGGTTCACACTCGTGAATAACCTGGGCAATAGTGTCCATTGCTAAGTCCACCCCTCGATCATGAGTCCATCTGTATGTTGCATCTCTGCCCCGATGGCCTGAAGTGTCATGGGCCCACCAGGCTCAAAATAATTCACCCTCACTTCATCAGTTTCTGCAACTTGTCGTTGGGGACTCCATACAGCTGCCTTCCATCTCTGATGCTTCTAAAGCACTGGGGAGACCCACTGGACTACGTACTTGCC
Organism: Amazona ochrocephala; assembly: GCA_039720435.1. Taxonomy (NCBI): domain Eukaryota; kingdom Metazoa; phylum Chordata; class Aves; order Psittaciformes; family Psittacidae; genus Amazona; species Amazona ochrocephala. Next base: position 22,704,407 of record CM077908.1, read on the forward strand.
CATACTGTCCCACACACCCTGTCACTCATGACTGTCCAGCCTTGGGGAAAATCTCTTGGTCCTCCTATATCGTCATCTGACCCAAACACGACTCCGCTTAACTTTTGAGATCAGACGAAATGGTCGTGGGTAAAACGCACTCTGTATGCATGCCAACATGGTGATCCCCATCACAATCAGCAGGCAGGTCTCAAGGGTACCCAAAGGCCATTCAAAACCTTCAGAACTCTCAAATGACACTGCTGTACTTGTCACTGGGGCTGGTGTAGCTGCTGTGCTTGTAGTTGGAGTAGCTGCGCTGTCTGTTGCAGTCAGAGTTTGAGTAGCTGCTGTACTTGTCACTAGGGTGTGTGGGAATGTCTCCCTCATAGGCTGACCACCCGAGGAGGGGAAAAAACATGTGTAATTGCTAAACACTTCTATTAGATACCTCCCAAAGTATAGAGGTGATGACCACACTGGGAACACATACCAGCCCAGATTCACAATCAATTGTCTATTGTATTACAAGTCATTGCTATGAAGTACAGCGAAACAATAACCCAAGCCCAGGCCCCCCAGCTGATAAACACTAAACCAGCAAACACCGGCTGTAAGTAAGGTACGACATGCTGAAACTCCGAGATCAAGAGCAACAACTTTGAGAGCCAATAAATCAGCATTGTGACGAGTGACTGTTAATCTGATATAATAAATGCTTCTCACAAATACGATTAGACACACTCTGGTCAGATCTGTCGTCATCTCAACCCTTCGTGCCCCACGTTGGGCACCACAAAGAACTTCTGCGGTTTAAGCCCAGCCGGCAACCCAGAACCATGCAGCCGCTCACTCCCCCCCCCTTCCTCCCCCCGCTCCTGGAGGGATGGGGAGGAGAATCGAAAGAATGTAACTCCCACGGGTTGAGATAAGAACAGTCCAGTAACTAAGGCATAACACAAAACCACTACTGCTACCACCAATAATAATAATAAGGGAAATAACAAGGGAAAACAACCGCTCACCACCCGCTGACCGATACCCAGCCCTTCCCGAGCAGCGATCTAGCCCTTCCCAAGTAACTGCCTCCAGTTTATATACTGGGCATGACGGGCTGTGGTATGGAATATCCCTTTGGTTAGTTTGGGTCAGGTTTCCTGTCTCTGCTTCCTCCCGGCTTCCCCTCCTCCCTGGCAGAGCATGAGACTCAGAAAGTCCTTGGCCAGACCAAAACATTCTAAGCCGTAACTATGAACATCGGTGTTATCAGCGCTGTTCCCAGGCCAAAAGTCGAAAACACAGCACTGCACCAGCTACTATGAAGAAGAAAAATGACTGCTACTGCTGAACCCAGGACATGCAGAAATCAGAATTTCCTGCAGTGTCAGCTACAGGTGGAAGTGTCAGATAAGTCTATCTTCCACTACGGGAAACAAATGGAAAAGTGCTTTCCTGATGTGCTGTGAAACTTGACCACACTGGAACATGTTGTGCTCAAATTCTCCATGCCTGTCTCTGAAGTTTTAGCTAAATTAGTCAAGCTATTTGGGAGTTGGGGTTAGTAACACTCATAGGTAGTTTACTCTAGCTAATGCTGCATCAAGACCAGTCAGATGCCCAGCAAAATGCACTAAGCTGTCCGAGAGCCAGGCAGCCACACTTACTGGAAGGAGATCTGAAATGTCGTTTTCTTTCCTGACTTTTCCTTTTGGTATTTCTTCCATATTGTCATCTTCATTCAAAACACGGTTGTCTGTAACATCACTCATGTTTTCCTCTGTTTCTGCCTCCGCAGAAAGTTTTAACCTGTTTTTTTCAGCTTTGTTCATACAAATAATTGTTTTGCCAGCATCTATTGCTATTGATGAAAAAATCTTCAAGATTGCATTAACCATGCTTCCCAGGCTGCCTGGTGGAACTGTATCCTTGATATTCCAGATAGTGTCTAAACATGAGATAGTTGAAATATAAAAATTAGTAAAATACTCAATTCCCAGCTCTGCAATATCCATGGATTTTGTAAGGACACAGCCTCCACTAATTAAAATACTCAGTGCTTATATTTCAGTATGAATTTTCAAGTCCTTTCTTTAGACTTGTATTGTTTTCTGTTTAACATTTCATATACTCATCTGTAAAAACAATGTTAGGCCTAAATCTTAAGTAAATTTTAGCATGTAAGTAGACAAAGAATCACAGAATCATAGAATGGTTAGGGTTGGAAAGAACCTTCCATTTAGAAAGGATCATCTAGTTCCAACCTCCCTGCCATGGGCATGGCGTGGACAGGGACACCTCATGCTAGATCGTGTTGCCCAAGGCTCTGTCCAACCTGGCCTTGAACGCTGCCAGGGATGGAGCATTTACCACGTCTTTGGGCAACCTCTTCCAGTGCCTCACCACCCTCACAGTAAAGAACTTCTTCCTTATATCCAACCTGAACTTCCCCTGTTTAAGTTTGAACCTGTTACCTCTTGTAATATCACTACAATCCCTGATGAAGAGTCCCTCTCTAGGATCCTTGTAGGCCCCCTTCAGATACTGGAAGGCTGCTATGAGCAGCCTTCCCTTCTCCAGGCTGAACAGCCCCAACTTTCTCAGCCTGTCTTCATATGGGAGGTGCTCCAGTTCCCTGATCATCCTCGTAGCCCTCCTCTGGACTTACTCCAACAGCTCCATGTCCTTCTTATGTTGAGGACAGCAGAACTGCACACAGTACTCCAAGTGAGGGCTCACGAGAGCAGAGTAGAGGGGCAGGATCGCCTCCTTTGCCCTGCTGGTCATGCTTCTTTTGATGCAGCCCAGGATACGGTTGGCTTTCTGGGCTGTGAGTGCACACTGAAGCCGGCTCATGTTCAGTTTCTTATCGACCAACACCCCCAAGTCCTTCTCCACAGGGCTGCTCTGAATCACTTCTCCGCCCAACCTGTAGCTGTGCCTGGGATTCCATGAGTTCTGTAGCCACATCATAGAAGGCCACGAAATTTGTCAGGCAGGATTTGCCCTTAGTGAAGCCATGTTGGCTGTCACCAGCCACCTTGTTTTTCATGTGCCTTAGCATGCTTTCCAGGAGAATCTGCTCCAAGATTTTGCCAGGCACAGAGGTGAGACTGACTGGTCTGTAGTTCCCTGGGTCTTCCATTGTCCCCTTCTTGAAAATGGGGGTTATATTTCCCTTTTTCCAGCTGTTGGATGAGGGAAGGAACATCACGGGACTGATAACTAAGGAGGCAGTAAACAAGAGCAAGCATGCTAGCCTTAACAATAACAGAGCCTGGAACAGAACAGAAGCAAAGACATACCAACTGCTAACTCAGCAGTAGGACCTTGCGAACATGCGCAAGCACTGAGGTCAGTCGGTGGACACGGTGAGGAAGACTTTAGGCAGCCACCAGAGACCCCCACTCAGCAAGAAAGCGCATGTGTAATTAGAATGCAGATGCTAGGATTAGTTCCTGGAAATCTTATAAATATGTAAATAATTTCCTGGGAAAGGCTGTGAATATGCATGAGTATGCTAAATATATAGCTGCTGCCGGCAAGTAATGGGGGCGCTCACTTTTGTGAAACGATTTGTGTGTGCACCCAGCACTGCAATAAAGGATGCTGCTTTCTAAAACTCCAAATTGAGTCTTAGAGAGTTTCTCCAACCTACCTTTGCGGTAACACTTACATTTTTTTAAAACGATACTACACGTGCCATCATTTGAGAACAAACAAAATGATATAAGGAAAGCAAGTGTCTGGAAAACATAGGGTTAAAATACTTTGTGGGTGTATAGGACCATGATGTGATGGATTTCTGAGCTAGACTAGCTGCTGGGAAAGCTTTGAGATAGCAGAGGAATGTTGCTGGGAAAGTTTTGGGAGTATTGCAGAGAGGTAGGCAAGATAAGAAGGAAGAAAGAAGCGAGAAGCAGGCAGCCAATCAAGGCAACCAGTGAGCAAGATATCAACCAATGAAGAAGCGAAGATACCCACGTGGGTGGTGATAGCTAACCAATTGTATTAGCTGGTCATACACGCAGGTACTTCGCATAGCCTATATCAACCCTGGTCCTTCGGGTAATAAACGATTTCGTTTCATCACCAGAAACGGGGTCCGTGCCTTATTCTCCACAAATGGCGCCCTAACAGGGACCTTAAAGGCGGATGAAGAGCCCCGGTGGAGAAGCTGACCGAACAAATTAAGACAGCGGACTGATATAAGGAAAACAAGTGCCAGGAAAAGAAAGGATTAAAACACTTTTAATTTAACTTAGGTCTAAGAGAACAAGGTTTGTGTTGTAAGTCTGTGGTGTGATAACAGAATTTAGTAGTCTTACTAACAAGAGTGAATTATTTCTTTTCATCCTTCTAATGAGTGACTTCTTTCTTACCATCCTTCTAATTTATCAGTAAGTTTGGAGGCAGTGACTCCCGAACATCTGCTAGCCTGGGATACTCCTTGTCTCCCCATCCTGTCCTGCTTGCAATAAATTTTGTACCAAGGTCACACTGCTCTAAATCTTTGGCAGCTATCAGAAACTTGCAGATACGGCTGGTTTCAGCTAATTGTGAATTACTGGGGTATCCAACTGTGCCAAAGGTGAAAAGTGCATCTTGAAGACCGCTGCCCACATGAGGAAGACTACTTACTCCATCTTGAAGACCCCTGCCCACAACCAATGGAGGGCAGTGCGCAAGCGCCAAAAGGGAGGAGATTTATGATAATGAGTACCTAAACTAATTGTAATATCCCCGCCACTTTCTCGGGAACCTAATGAATATGCATGTTTGTGTGTAGTAAATATCTGCTTGCTTAACCCCTCGGTGTGCAAGTTAGGAGGAGTGAACCCCCCTTGCACCCGGCGCCGTAATAAACATACCTGCTTTATAACTCTCCGTGAGTTGTAGAGTCTGATTCTGTGCATCAATTTGGCACCCCAGATGGGACAATCTCTGTCCGGCTGCGGGACCTGTTGAGGACGGGACTCCTCTGGGCGCCCCTGAGATTTCTCGGGAGGACTCCCCCACTCAGTCAGATCACCGCAGGGGCAGACAAGGACCATCTCTACTGAATCATCAGGTATGTTTCTGTTGTAACTGTTGGTTTGGTTAACTAACAGTCTGGTATAAGGGAAGGGGATACCTGTAAGTCGTGAGGAGACGTCCTACGCAAGGTAAAGAGCCTGGGTGCTCGCCCCAAGGTAACTGTTAACAGTCTGGTGGTGGTAACCGTTGGTTTAGTTTCCTGACAGTCTGGTGTAACTGTTAGTTTGGTTTGCTAACAGTCCGGGAAGGGTAACTGTTGGTTTGGTTTGCTGACAGTCTGGTGTATTGATACAAGGGTATCAATACGGGAGTAACTGTACTAACGGCTTTACGAACCTTTGGCGGGTAAACCCTGGCTTGAGATTTATGTGTTACCAACTCTTGGCTTAGACGACATTCTGTGTGAAGTGAGTGATTGAATGAGGGGCCCTTGTGTGAATGAGTGTTTTGTGTGAGTGAGACGTGGCATAGCTACGAAGCGAGTGCGGAGTCCTGATCCACAGTTCCGTGTTCTCCGCGAGGAGAGCGGCCGGAGACGGACGAAGCGTATATGTCTTATGAAATTTAACCCATTGTTGCATTTTGCTGTCCTATCCACCATAATGTTGTGTGTGAACCAGTTTTCGTCTCTGAATGCTTTTTTCTGTAATGATAAAGTGTCAGTGAAATTTGATCAGGATCGTTGGTGTGTTAATTGCCCGGGAAATTGGTCCGTCTAGGACCAGATTGAACGTTTGGGTGAATTAGCACAAGTAGTTTGTGGAAATTTGGGAGAGTTAAAGAACTAGTAAAGCAATCTAGGGGTTAATTGTCAAAGTGGTGTTCAAGCTCCCCGGCGCAGGGGCTCAAACTGGCCTTTGCCCTGTCTGTCATCACGGTTGTTTGTATATCCGAGCTAAGTGTCCTGCTTGTTCAAAAACATCACTGTTGGTCGTATATCCGAGCTAAGTGTCACTCTTGTTCAGAATATATTATCCCTTCTGGTGGGAGATGAGCAATTGACTCACAGAACTGTTTGGATTTTAGGTGTATACCTCTTACTCGGCTCTTGTGGTGGGAGACAAGTGGTTTATTTACGCAACTGTTTGGAATTTAGGTATATCCATTGTCGGTTCAGCACTCTGTTATATTTTTACTCTGGGTAATATATTATTGTTGTAGGGCTAACCGCATCGTATATCTTTAGAGGTTTATAATGGGAGGACAGCAGAGTGGGGGAATTCTCAAAAAGAGTCCTTTAGGTTGCCTTTTAGCTCATTGGAAAGAAATAGGGGGGCCACCGGGAGGAAGTGTGAATAAGAAAACTTTAATCAAATATTGTAATCAGTGGTGGCCTTTATATAAATTGGAAGATGGGGAAAAGTGGCCCTTAAATGGGACTTTGAATTATAATACCTTATTACAATTAATGTTATTTTTGAGAAGAGAAGGAAAACGGGATGAAGTCTCATATGCTGATATGTTTTTTACCCTTCAGAATCATCCTGAATGGCAGATAGAATGTGGGCTGGGGGCTCCACAAGACCCAATGGTGTTGGCTCTGGAGAGAGATAATAGGAAGGAAGGAAAAGGGAAGTTAAAGAGATGTTGTTCAGCATGTAGTATAGGGCAGAGATGTACCAGACTGGGAAAGGCAGGGGACTCTGGAGCTGGGGATTTACCAGAATATTATAAACCACCTGTGAGACAGGAACCACCACAAGAGGAAAGTGGGGATTCTGAACCAAACACCCCTCCAGGCAGTCCAGTATCCTCTCATACCCGAGGGAGGCAAAGGCAGGAAATATTGCAAGCACCTTTGAGACAAGCAGTAGGACCAGGGGGTGACCCAGTTTTGATAAAGGTCCCTTTTTCTTCACTTGATCTCGAAACATGGCAAGATGTGGCGAAAAACTATCGTAGTGACCCTATGGGGGTGACCAAACATTTCCAATTTTTAATAAAGCAACATAATCCCAATTGGGATGATGTTCAGTTATTATTAGATTACCTCACAGAAACAGAAAAGCAATTGGTTCTAAAAACGGCACTGGATCTGGCCAGTGATCAGCTTAAAGCTAAAGGGGAGGATGTAAAGGAGCACTTTCCTTTACAAGATCCCTTGTGGGACCCTAATAGGGGAGCCCATATGAAACTGTTAAATGCATATAGAAATTGGATTATCACAGGAATGGAACGAGCTATTCCGAAGACAATTAATTGGGCAATCCTGTATGCTATCCGGCAAGGGCCAAAAGAAAGCCCCTCAGAATTTTTAGACAAATTAAGGGACACTATGAGGAGGCACACCCCCTTGGATCCAGGATCAGAAGTTGGAATTCAGCAGATAATATCTTTGTTTATGGGACAGTCCACAAGTGATATCAGAAGAAAGTTGCAGAAATTAAAGGTGACCGAAAGTAGGAATTTGGAGATTTTATTGGAAGAGGCGTGGAGAGTGTACAGTAATAGGGAGGAGGAAGGTGGGAGAAAAGACAAGCAGGTACTGGTAGCAGCACTACAGGAAGGCAAAGGATTCAGAACTGGAGAGCCTAGGAGAACTTTGGGAAGGGATCAGTGTGCATTGTGTAGACGGAGGGGACACTGGAAAAATGAATGCCCAAGAAGACGAACAGGAAAAGGGGGGATACAAGCTTCGGTTGAAGAAGATTGACAGGGACCGGGGAAATCCACCCTAGCGGATCCACAGGTTATAATAAAGCTGGGGAAACAACAACAGGGTGTGGAATTTTTAGTCAATACGGGAGCAACTTTTTCAGTTTTGAATCAAGCCTTAACACCTATAGATGATGATTTTGTAACGGTAAAGGGAGCTACTGGCCAGAGTGAAAAGCCATATTTTTTGAAACCTCTCAAATTTAAATTGGGAAAACAATTGGGCATACACAAATTCTTATACTTGCCCGATTCACCGAAACCTCTGTTAGGGCGAGATTTGTTAGAACAATTGGAAGCAGAAATAAAATTCGAAAAAGGAAATATAGAACTTCGGGTAGGGGGTGATCAGTTGGTTGAAGTTCTGAGCCTGGCTCTCATAAATACTCCAATTGATGCAGGAATACCTGAGGAAATTCAGAACCAAGTGTATCCGGGAGTATGGGCTTCGGAAATACCAGGAAAGGCAAAGAATGCCCCCCCAATAATGATTAAACTCCGACCAGGAGCACGGCCTGTGAGAATTAAAAAATATCCCCTCAGATTGGAAGACAGGGAGGGAATCCGACCAATTATTGACCAGTTCATCAAATAGGGGTTACTAAAGGAATGTGAATCAGAATATAACACCCCTATTTTACCAGTCAAAAAGCCGGATGGGAATTATCGAATAGTGCAGGATCTCAGGGCTATTAATAAGATTGTGGAAGATCTATACCCAGTCGTTGCCAACCCATATACATTATTAACTAAATTAGTACCTGAATTGGCTTGGTTTACCGTGTTGGACCTAAAAGATGCTTTCTTTTGCATATCCTTGAGCCCAGAAAGCCAGTTGTTGTTTGCATTTGAATGGGAAAATCCGGACTCTGGGAGAAAGACACAGCTAACCGGGACTGTGCTACCACAGGGGTTTAAAAATAGCCCCACTCTTTTTGGGAACCAATTAGCCAAGGATTTGGAACAATGGGAGCGGCCGCAAGGAATCGGAGTGATATTGCAGTATGTAGATGATCTGTTAATAGCCACTGAAACACAGGAAGGGTGTATAGAATGGACAATCAGTCTGTTAAATTTTCTTGGACTTATCTTGGGTTATCGAGTGTCCCCGCAGAAAGCTCAAGTGGCCCAACAGCGAGTCACGTACCTCGGATACGAGATTACTGCAGGTCAGCAAACCCTTGGAACAGCGAGAAAAGAAGCCATCTATCAGACTCCCCAGCCACAGACTGTCAAAGAGCTCGGTACGTTCCTAGGGATGACTGGATGGTGTCGCCTGTGGATACATAACTACGGACTAATGGTAAAACCACTTTATGAATTAGTAAATTCAAGTTCAAAGAACATTATATGGAACAGAGAGGCAGATAGAGCATTCCATCAGCTGAAGAAATGATTAATGGATGCCCCCGCTTTGGGGCAACCAGATATTACCAAACCTTTCTGGCTGTTCTCACATGAAAAACAGGGCGTAGCTCTAGGGGTCCTAGCACAAAATTTGGGACCCTATCGAAGGGCAGTTGCGTACTTCTCCAAACAACTGGATGGAGTGAGTAAAGGATGGCCCAGTTGCCTGAGAGCAGTAGCAGCAGTTGTGTTGAATATCCAGGAAGCCCGTAAGTTTACGCTGGGGCAAAAGATAACAGTGTTGGTATCTCACACTGTGTCAGCAGTACTAGAAATAAAAGGAGGACATTGGCTTTCACCACAAAGATTCCTAAAATATCAAGCTGTCCTGGTAGAACAGGATGATGTGGAAATAGTGGTCACTAACATTATCAATCCAGCATCTTTTCCTCACCGGAAATACAGGGGATCCTGTATCACATGATTGCTTGGAAACGATTGAAGCAGTCTATTCCAGCCAACCAGACCTAAAGGAGGAACCACTGGAAGATGCTGAAGGTTCCTGGTATACTGACGGAAGCAGCTTTGTCCGACAAGGCATCCGTAAGGCAGGGCATGCGGTGACCACTACTGACCAGGTAATAGAATCAAAAGCCCTTGCCCCAAACACCTCTGCACAAAAAGCAGAAATAATAGCTCTAACTAGAGCACTAGAATTGGCCAAAAATAAGAAGATTAATATTTGGACAGATTCTAAATATGCCTTTGGAGTAGTCCACGCTCATGGGGCTGCATGGAAAGAAAGGGGACTTTTATCCACCCAAATCAAACATGCTGAAGAGATACTCAAGCTCTTAGAGGCAGTACAATGTGGAGAGCTATTTGGCTGTGAACGGGCATGTGAGCAATCCAGACAACTGCTTGACAATTGTAAGGTAGTGACCCGCAGGCATTGAGGCCTCGCCTGAGGGTTACTAAAGTTCGTGTATGTGCAGAAGCCTTGGGAAAAGTTAGCACGGAAAACTACTGAGAGAGATACGCAGAGAAGGAATGTTAACTGTAACCTTGAAACATATGCTGTAATAGTTAACCAATCATTAAGCTGATGCTAGCACTCGGCTAAGTGAAGTTAACCAACCAAGTGTTATCGAATGTTCTACTGTTCTGAAACTTTCCTATAAAAGGCATGATTGCGCACATTAAATTGTTCAGCGTGGATCATATTGATCTGTTTCGTTGTTCCTAAACCCCCGCGAAGAGTGGCGCCCAACGTGGGGCCCCTCAGCTCTGCCTCCTGAGAGCTGCTTCGGCGGTGAAGATCAGCGCAGACCTGACGGGTGGGAGGCCGACCGAAAAGCAGCCGGCAGCAGCCCTGCCGAGTAGAGAGAGCACGCGCGTGCCGCAGGAGAAAAAAGAAAAAAAAAAAAAGGGAGTCTCCGCGTAAAAGAGTCCACTTCAATAAAGGCAAGTGGCGGTCGGGGAGGAATGGGGGCGGCTCAAACTAAGGGACAGCTGTCGTTAATCTCCTCCAGTGCATCCTCTCAAGGAGAGGGATTAAATATGAAGAAGATGTACTTAAAGGGTTACTCCAGTGGAGTAAAGAAAAGGGGCTATTTAGTGGGATTGGAACAGCATTTGAAATATCCACATGGGAGGCGATAGGCGTACAGCTCTGGGACACTATAACTGATGGGGGGAAGGCAGCGCGTGAGGCCCAAAAATACTCCACGCTGTGGAAACTTGTCCGAGAGACTTTGCGGGATATGAAATCAGAGGGAGCTGCAGCTGCTTCGGCAGTGAAAGCCTTATCTCCGGCAATGCCATCCGCAACCCCCAGTGCCCCCCCCCCCGGATCCCTGCTTGAGCCTCCCGCCCCCCTCCCCCCTCCCACCCTCCCTGCCTCCCAATTACTCGCAGAGCCCCTGACGAAGGGTTCCAAGAACCCCGATCGGAGTCCCTTCGATCATTATACCGGAGGGAGAACTTACCCGAAAATTGCAAAGACGATTAAGAGGGGTTTTCAAGCCATGTCCAGTAAAGAGAGATCAAAATCTGATATTGCTACTGATCCTGACGATATCGAACCTCGCTGTGAGGTGAAGGCATCCACAGATTTTAGGCCTGGTGTGCCAGAATATCCCCATACCTCCACCCCAAACCGTTCCCCCATTGACTCTAATGTCTCTACCCCAGAAGAAGCAGAAAAACCAAAAGAACTAAATGACTCAACAAAAGAATTATTGCAGGAGGCAAGCAGATATCCCACTGTGTGGAGATTAATCACTGACTCCTTAAAAAATATGCAAGCAGAAGAGCTTTTCCACCCCCATGGAACAAATGCGAAAAAAAAACCAGAACCGATGGATGGGCCAGGGGATACAAATTTGTATCTTCCTTTATCACTTTCGCCGCCCCTGGCCTCCCTCCCCCCAGAGCCTGATCCTCAAGATCGTCAAGGTTGGGACAAATGGACAGGATTGTTAGATGAGAAAGTACAGACACTTCATGACAGACTTACAAATTTACAGCTCTCCGACACGGCTAAGTCAAAGAATGAGATAGTGGAGCCCAAACCCCCCCACCCCCACCCGCCCACCCCTCCGAACCTCCGCCAGTTGCTGCCGTGGCTGCGGAGGCTGAGGACGGCGATGAAGGCAATCCTTTTGCCCCAGGCCCTGTTAATCCCGAGAAAAAGCCTACTCTCAGATCACCTGAAACCTACAGGAGAAAATGTTTTAATTGCACTTGATAACACTGAAACTCCAGAACACATTAATGAGGAGCCTGAGCATTTTCATCAGACTGCTGTTGCTGCTCCTGAGATTCTGATGCCTGATAATTCTGATGCTGACCTGGATAGTCCTTTTGACCCGAGACCTGTTGATCCGGAAAAGAAGCCTGATTTAGATCCCCCAGATCCCCATGATAAATGGGCAGTTATAAAGGGAAAAGTAAGATGGGTGGGGGATGCAGATGTATTGTGTGCTTATAGTCTCTCTGTGATATTCATGTACTAAAAGTTAGCAAATATAACTACGTCTGTGTTTCTATCGACCCTTGCAGACCTTTATGGATACTGTTGGCCACTTCTCCCAATGTAGGCTGGCCACCTGCATTGGAACGAGTGTGCATTTTGGTCAGTATAAAAGCCCAAGCCTCATGCGATGTGAGGGAGGCAGAGCCTCTGTGGGGACGCCCGCTGAGATTGAGCCTGCCACCTTGCACTGCGATGATGCTGCTCGGAGCTGGTTTCCTGATTGTCTTCACAGGGTCATTGCAACTACATTTTGTACGTGTGACCATGTAGTGGGAGTAATGATTGTCTGCATTTTGTGTTTCACATATTGTAGTTGTGTGCAGTGTGTTTGTGGGATCCCATGAATGTGTGTGTATGTGTGTGTCTGTTGAGGGCAGACAGTGTTCTGTGTATTTTTTGTTATTGGGTTAATGTAAAAGTTTTTAATGGGTAGCAGATTAACATTTTGGGCAAGAAAGGGTTAATGCAGAGGTGCTGCTGCCGGCAGGAATTTATGGCTGCTGCTCAGCAGACTGGCAGCTGTAGCTGCTGCTGGGCAGGCAGGCATTTGTAGCTCCTGCCGAGCAGTACTGCTTAGTGTGTTTAAGGTAACCTAGGGGAGAATCCAAGCTTTACCAACCTCCACCCAAACAGCACCAGGGTGGCAGAGATACGGTGCAGTTTGCTTCTGCACCTGCTTCACATTCCTGTTTCATCAGAATGCCTTTGCTTTAAGGAATCATTTTTAGCTTGACTTACTTCTCGAGAACTGATGGCATGGGGGAAGGGATATATTTGTGTTCTACCTACAGGTCCATGGAGGCTGCCTGCAAAGTTTCTCAAGCCTTGTCATGAGCCGGATGGACGAGCGGAAAAACCCAATGCCTTAGCTACAGGAGCTTGAATGTGTGTGCGTGTAAAGTAGCTCTTATTAGAGGCTGTGATTTTGTGTATAACACCACCTGTACTTACTAGCCAGTTGCTAATAAGAAACTACGCCTTGTATTGTATGGATTTGTCACTTGTAAAAGAGATGTTAGCGCATGCAAATTTGCAGCAGCTGCTAGAAAATGATAAGGCAAAACCCGCAGAAGTAAAGCTAACAGGAAGAGGTTATATGTTTGCTTACAGATCAAGGCATTCGGTGGATACCGGCTCGGTGGATACGGCCTTGGCGAAACTTAGCAGAAAGCCTTTCCTCTACAGCAGAAGATGTCAGTGATGATTAAGAACCTGTTCGTGGTTAAGCTGTTAATTTTGCTCTTTGTATATAATTCTGTATCTCTGTTACACGAAATTAATCCTGGAAAAAATTTGTGGGTAACATGGGCCAGTGAGAGTGGGGTGTCGGAATTTTGTCTTGCTATGGCATCAGCCACAGATCCATTTCAAACATGTCTAATAGGAATACCTGGGTATAATGAGAACAGCTTTAAGGCATTTTCGACCAACAACTGCAGTAAGTCAAAAAATGTTGCGGACTGCTCAGCAGAATTGATATCTGGATTAAACAGAATACTCCCTTGGGATCCACAAGAATTAAATTTAATGGCATCACAAGCAATTGGGAATGCCTCAAAAGGCTGGACAGAAACCTGCCTAAATTTTGGATGTAAATATGCATCCTGCTCATATTTGATACACTCACCAGATGTCTCACCCAAAGATAATGCTTATTCGTTTAGAGGTGGTTATTGTGGAATAAATGATACAGGTGACACCATGGAACCCTTTAATGCATATGGATTTACTCATACACCTTGGTCAGTGCCCCTCCTTTGGAATAACAGTTCTGCCAAAGCCCTACCACCAGATGTCTTTTTAATCTGTGGAGATAGGGTGTGGCAAGGAATACCAAAAGACATTGTTGGAGGGCCATGCTATTTAGGTTCACTGACTATTTTTGCACCAAAGTTTACAGAATTGCGTAATTTTAGTCGTATTCTCCGCTCTAGATCTAAGTGATCAATAGGACTCACCCCTGATTGTAATGACAATGTTCAATTACTGAGCAGAGCTGCTCTAGTAGCTCTGTCACTATTTGTCCCTGGAGCGGCTGCAGGAAATGCCCTAAGAACAGCAGCCCAGCTAGCTTGTTGGGCAGAAAAGCAGGCTAATGTAACTACTGCCGTTCTCGAAGAATTATTAATGGATCAAAATAGCTTAAGACACTCCCTCCTGCAGAACCGCACAGCCATCGACTTTTTGCTGTTGGCACAGGGTCATGGCTGTGAGGACTTTGAAGGTATGTGTTGTGTGAATCTGTCTGATCACAGTAAGAGCCTTCACAAACAATTAACCTATCTAAAAGGACACTCACAAAAAATCCAACAAGATGTGAATCCTTTAGATGACTGGCTCCGCAATATTTTTTCAGGATGGGGAATAGGGACTTGGATTAAAAATTGGATAATTATTGCTTTGAAGGTTTTAGGCATTATATTACTAATTTTGCTTGCATGCACCATTGTATTTACTATACTGAAGAAATTTGTAAACAGAATGCTAAATCAAATCTGGATTGCTCAAAAACAAGAAGAGGGTATTGTGGAAGCATTCCTTTCAGTTAACGGACATGTGAGCAATCCAGCCTTTGAATGAGAGAACTCCACTGGTAAGAAATTTCTTTGGCTGATCCCTCACTGCCACTAGCATCTTCAACATGCTGCTGCGCCCTGTAGTATATATACTGCTAATGTAAATCTGTATGTGCTTTGCCATAGTAGTGACTTGTTACTGGATGAAGCAGGTGAACCTCTGCACTGACAACAAGGTGCCACAACTGACGTTGGCCAAATACCTCCTACCGCAGTCAAGGGCAAGACTGGGTTGGCCTCTGTGTTTGCCACCAAGAAGAACCTTTAGCTCCGCTGCTGGCTGCAACCCAGCAGGCGTTGAGTGGTGGGGACACATGCCATGCCAGACCTTGATGTGAGAGATGGCCTCTCCTGTTATCAGAGAACTATACAGGAGAGAAAGGCAGGCCAAGCAGCCTGTGGTTGGCATATGTTGGAGATATGATCTATCCTCTGCTCAAATGGGGTCGCCTAAAGCAGGTATTATATATAAAAACACCCAAGGGAAATGTAAGGATTTTCTTCAAACAGTTTGCAAAGCGTAATTTGTACAAAAGCTTTTGAATTTGTCTAGTTTTGATTCTCTTTCTGCAATACAGCATTTGTGACATCTAACAGATGATTCCTTGCCCAAACCACCAGTTCTATATAAAGACCTACATGATAATGAGTGGAAAGGACCAGAACCATATCAAGTTATAGAATGTAACAAAGGATGTAATGTGACTGCAAGACTAAAGCAAAGTGTGCAAAATGATTCCAGTGTAAGTTTGTTATGCTGTTTTTAATGGCAATACGTATGTGACTATGTTAATACAAGTAGAAGTAAATTCTTTAAAAATATAGTTTTGTAGAATTGTAAGGCTTTAGATATATTAACAGCTCAAGTAGACAGAGTATGTACTTTAATTAATGAATCTTGTTGTAGTTATCTTGATCAGTCTGGAAAGACCTTGAAAGATGTTAAAGAAATTTGGAAGCATGAGAAAGTACTTCATGATGTCTATCAGAACGATAAAATTCCTTGGTTAGATGCCCTTCTTACATCTTGGGACTTTAATGGTTGGCTCACATCTCTGATTAAAGGTATTGGAATGATTTTGGTAGTAATCTTGACCATAGTTATGATTGTACCTTGTATTTTGCAATGTATTCGTGGTATGATTGAAAACCTGGTAAAACAGCTTTGGCTCATTCAAGAAAAGAAAAGGGGGAGATGTGGATGATTTCTTGTTAGAGAATGGACATATGCCTGCTCTGAATGAAAGCAAGTATGTGCAGCTGGCCATGTAGCAGGGGTAACTCCTGGTTACCTCTGTGCAGCCGACCGTGGAAAAGAAGCAACTGCCAGACAGTTAATGAAACAAGAATGCAGGCCTGGAAGATAAGAAGGAGCTAAGATAAGAAGCTTGCTGAATTGGACTGTAAATTTCGCTTGCTTACAAAAACCACACTTTAGGTTCTCACGAGTGCAAAAGTTACAAGTACTCTCAGAATGGGATTGGTTTCAAAAGTTGTTACAGGGTTGGGGTATTAGTAGTTGGCTAGGAGTAGTAATCAAACAAGGTTTAACAGTTTCAATGGTATTGATTATTATTGTTTTAATCTTTTGCTGTTTGTGGAAGTGTATTGCCAGTATGCTATTTCGTGCTGTGAATCGGGTCTGGATTGCTCAAAAACAAAAAGGGGGATTTGTGGAGAGCTATTTGGCTGTGAACGGGCATGTGAGCAATCCAGACAACTGCTTGACAATTGTAAGGTAGTGACCCGCAGGCATTGAGGCCTCGCCTGAGGGTTACTAAAGTTCGTGTACGTGCAGAAGCCTTGGGAAAAGTTAGCACGGAAAACTACTGAGAGAGATACGCAGAGAAGGAATGTTAACTGTAACCTTGAAACATATGCTGTAATAGTTAACCAATCATTAAGCTGATGCTAGCACTCGGCTAAGTGAAGTTAACCAACCAAGTGTTATCGAATGTTCTACTGTTCTGAAACTTTCCTATAAAAGGCATGATTGCGCACATTAAATTGTTCAGCGTGGATCATATTGATCTGTTTCGTTGCTCCTAAACCCCCGCGAAGGTACAATTACCTGAAAAGGTGGCAATCATGCATTGTAAATCCCATCAAAAAGGAATTACTGCCCAGGAATTGGGTAATGCTATGGCAGATCGTGAGGCTAAAAGAGTGGCTGAGGAAGACAATTTAGAAGTGCAATCTTTGGTCCCAGACGGTAAAATACAAATTGATTGTGAGCCTAAATACTCCAAGGAGGATCGGAAGCTAATTGATGATTTAGAAGGAAAAATAGAAGAAAGTGGGTGGGCAAAGACTCCTCAAGGTAAGATGATAATACCATCTGCACTTCTGTGGGCAGTAGTCACGGCAGAACATAGGAAATCCCACTGGGGAGTAGAGGCCCTATACAAATACTTGAACAAACTTATGGTAGCCCGAAATTTATATACCACCATCAAGCAAGTAACGAAGCAGTGCGAGATTTGTTTACGGAATAATCCCAAGACCAGTCCTACGGTTCAGTTCGGTCAAATAGGGAAAGGAAATTATCCAGGACAACAGTGGCAAATTGATTTCTCAGAACTCCCAAGAAAACGGGGATTTCGATACCTGTTGGTCATGACAGATACCTTTTCAGGGTGGCCAGAAGCATTCCCTTGCCAAACCAGTAAAGGCAGAGAAGTAACCAAAGTAATATTACAAGAAATTATACCAAGGTTTGGGGTTCCAGCAGTGATCTCTTCAGACAGAGGACCACATTTTGTTGCAAGAGTTGTTAAGCAAGTTAGTAAACTGTTGGGAATACATTGGCAGTTACATACCCCATATAATCCACAAGCAAGTGGCCAAGTGGAAAAGATGAACCATGTAATTAAGTTGCAAATTGTAAAATTGGGACAAGAGGCTAATTTGCCCTGGCCCCAATCTCTGCCTCTGGCTTTACTGAGAATTAGGACCAGGCCTAAAGTGAAAACCGGCCTGAGTCCTTTTGAAATACTATATGGAAGACCATATATTGTTCAGGCTGGAACTTCAGCACAAGTAGGGGAGGAAGTCCTCTACAACTATGTAATGAGCATGCAAAAACAACTAAGAGAAATAGAAAGACTAGTCCTGGTGACTAGGGCTCGAGGTCTTCATGGATCTGTGCATAATATTAACCCTGGAGATTATGTGTACATCAGGTCTGTTGCAGATTTACCTTTGGAACCGAAGTGGAAAGGTCCATTTCAGGTGTTGCTGACTTCTCATACAGCCATCAGGATTAAGGAACAAGCATCGTGGATACACCACACCAGAATAAAGAAAGCCCCCACGCCACGATGGAAAGCAACGCCTACTGGACCTCTGCAGCTTCGAATTCGACGAAACGACTGATAGTGGTGTACTTACTAACAGGATTTTGCATAGTGGAAATACAGCCGTGGAATCAAAATCTATATTTGAGACTGATACAAAATGTGACCAGAGTTCTGAATAAAAGTAGTTGCTGGATCTGTACTCAGTTGCCTAGATCAGGAGAGAAGCCAGGCATGCCTTTAATTGGCCTGCCTATCCCTTTTAAAACCAATTGGAAAGAATTATGGAAAAACCCAGTCTATACCGACAAGAACCACACAAATTTACAGGTTTTGAGGATTCAAGCCTCGAATGTATCAGAAGTAGAAAATCGAACTACTGATGCTATTTTAGCATTAAAAGATGAAATAACCAGCCTATCTAGAGTGGTACACCAAAATCGAGTGGTATTAGATACACTGTTAGCATCCCAAGGAGGAGTTTGTTCTGTAATCAATGAAAGTTGCTGTTCTTAAACAGATCAGAGTGGCAGGATAGAAACTGATTTAAAAGAAATCTGGAAACAAACTAGGATATTTCATGAGGTGGCCAAAGATGACACCTCTTGGGGATTTGAGGAGATATGGAAAAAACTAACCTCATGGTTACCGAATCCCTCCTGGTTGAGGCAGCTGGCTGCAGGAATCTTAATCCTAATTGTTGTAACCCTAATTACTTGTGGCATGATACAGTGTTCTTTTTGGTGTTGTAAAAAGTCTGTAATTGATTATGAGGACTGGAAAAGATGTAAGGTCAGACAACAAGTTGAAAGTGGTAAATATTTTGCCAGAACTCCTGAGTAAAACTGAGTTATATAGCAAAAGAATTTGCAAAGGTAAAAGAAAAGGGGGGACTTGATATAAGGAAAACAAGTGCCAGGAAAAGAAAGGGTTAAAACACTTTTAATTTAACTTAGGTCTAAGAGAACAAGGTTTGTGTTGTAAGTCTGTGGTGTGATAACAGAATTTAGTAGTCTTACTAACAAGAGTGAATTATTTCTTTTCATCCTTCTAATGAGTGACTTCTTTCTTACCATCCTTCTAATTTATCAGTAAGTTTGGAGGCAGTGACTCCCGAACATCTGCTAGCTTGGGATACTCCTTGTCTCCCCATCCTGTCCTGCTTGCAATAAATTTTGTACCAAGGTCACACTGCTCTAAATCTTTGGCAGCTATCAGAAACTTGCAGATACAGCTGGTTTCAGCTAATTGTGAATTACTGGGGTATCCAACTGTGCCAAAGGTGAAAAGTGCATCTTGAAGACCGCTGCCCACATGAGGAAGACTACTTACTCCATCTTGAAGACCCCTGCCCACAACCAATGGAGGGCAGTGCGCAAGCGCCAAAAGGGAGGAGATTTATGATAATGAGTACCTAAACTAATTGTAATATCCCCGCCACTTTCTCGGGAACCTAATGAATATGCATGTTTGTGTGTAGTAAATATCTGCTTGCTTAACCCCTCGGTGTGCAAGTTAGGAGGAGTGAACCCCCCTTGCACCTGGTGCCGTAATAAACGTACCTGCTTTATAACTCTCCGTGAGTTGTAGAGTCTGATTCTGTGCATCAATTTTGCACCCCAGATGGGACCATCTCTGTCTGGCTGCGGGACCTATCGTTCAGCCTGTGATACTGGGGAAAGATGTTTAAAGTTAAAAACAAACAAACAACAAAAACAAAAAACAAAACGCAAAAAAAAAAAAAAAGAAAAAAGAAAAAACCACAACAAAAAACCCAGAGTAATCAGGAAGATAGGTTGGAAAATTATGTATCACAGGTACCTCCAAGAGGAGCACCCTCTGCATCTGTCTTATCTGATGTTGATAAGGAGGAAGAGGTGGCTCTCACTGGCAACAAGCAGCAGACTCACATTCAGAGTTAAGAAAGGGTAAAAATAGAAGTGCTGTTGCAGAGGGAGGCGTCTTCAGCCCCTGCAGAGCAGGGTGAGCAACTGTGAGAAAAAAAGGAAAACCAAGGGGGAAAGGAGGGGAGCTCGAGCGGCTCCTGTGTTTGAGTATAGGATGAGTGCTGGGGCAGGCGGGCAAGTGGGAACAGATATGCTGACAGACGGGACTGAAGGCTTGTTGGATACGGGAGTGAGGGAGTGAAGGAGGAAGCATGGAGAGTGTATAGGAATCGGGAACAGGCAGAAAAGAAAAAAGCTGAGTTGTGCTACAGCCACGGCTACCGTGGTTGCTTTGAAACTGGTGGAGGAGGAATGTGAGGAGGAGGTGAGAGAGTGAGTTCTTGCCCTGTGGGACCAGATCGGTGTGCGTGCTGTGAGGAGTTTGGATATTGGAAGTGAGGCTGCCCTGGGGGGAGTGCCATGGGGTGGCTCTGGTGACTGAATTGGAACTAGACTGATGGAGACCGGGGCAATCCACCCTAGCGGATCCACTGGTTATAATAAAGCTGGGGAAACAACAACAGGGTGTGGAATTTTTAGTCAATACGGGAGCAACTTTTTCAGTTTTGAATCAAGCCTTAACACCTATAGATGATGATTTTGTAACGGTAAAGGGAGCTACTGGCCAGAGTGAAAAGCCATATTTTTTGAAACCTCTCAAATTTAAATTGGGAAAACAATTGGGCATACACAAATTCTTATACTTGCCCGATTCACCAAAATCTCTGTTAGGGCGAGATTTGTTGGAACAATTGGAAGCAGAAATAAAATTTGAAAAAGAACAAATAGAACTTTGGGTAGGGGATGACCAGTTGGTTGGAGTTCTGAGCCTAGCCCTCATAAATACTCCAATTGATTCAGGAATACCTGAGGAAATTCAGAACCAAGTGTATCTGGGAGTATGGGCTTCGGAAATACCAGGAAAGGCAAAGAATGCCCCCCCAATAATGATCAAACTTCGACCAGGAGCACGGCCTGTGAGAATTAAACAATACCCCCTCAGAATGGAAGACAGGGAGGGAATCTGACCAATTATTGACTAGTTCATCAAATAGGGGTTACTAAAGGAATGTGAATCAGAATATAACACCCCTATTTTACCAGTCAAAAAGCCGGATGGGAATTATCGAATAGTGCAGGATCTCAGGGCTATTAATAAGATTGTGGAAGATCTATATGCAGTTCTTGCCAACCCATATACATTATTAACTAAATTAGTACCTGAATTGGCTTGGTTTACTGTGTTGGACCCAAAAGATGCTTTCTTTTGCATATCCTTGAGCCCAGAACGACAGCTGTTGTTTGCATTTGAATGAGAAAACCTGGACTCTGGGAGAAAGACACAATTAACCTGGATTGTGCTACCACAGGGGTTTAAAAATAGCCCCACTCTTTTTGGGAACCAGTGAGCCAAGGATTTGGAACAATGGGAGCGGCCGCAAGGAATTGGAGTAATATATTGCAGTATGTAGATGATCTGTTGATAGCCACTGAAACACAGGGAGGGTGTATGGAATGGACAATCAGCCTGTTGCCTGTTAAATTTTCTCAGACTTAACGGGTATTGAGTCTCTCCGCAGAAAGCTCAAGTGGCCCAACAGCAAGTCACGTACCTCGGATATGAAATCACTGCGGGCCAGCAAACCCTTGAGACAGCACAAAAGGAAGCTATCTGTCAGAATCCCCAGCCACAGACTGTCAAAGTGCTCGGTATGTTCCTAGGGATGACTGGATGGTGTCGCCTGTGGATACATAACTACGGACTAATGGTAAAACCACTTTATGAATTAGTAAATTCAAGTTCAAAGAACATTATATGGAACAGAGAGGCAGATAGAGCATTCCATCAGCTGAAGAAATGATTAATGGATGCCCCCGCTTTGGGGCAACCAGATATTACCAAACCTTTCTGGCTGTTCTCACATGAAAAAGAGGGCATAGCTCTGGGGGTCCTAGCACAAAACTTGGGACCCTATCGAAGGGCAGTTGCGTACTTCTCCAAACAACTGGATGGAGTGAGTAAAGGATGGCCCAGTTGCCTGAGAGCAGTAGCAGCAGTCGTGTTGAAGATAACAGTGTTGATATCTCACACTGTGTCAGCAATACTAGAAATAAAAGGAGGACATTGGCTTTCACCACAAAGATTCCTAAAATATCAAGCTGTCCTGGTAGAACAGGATGATGTGGAAATAGTGGTCACTAACATTATCAATCCAGCATCTTTTCCTCACCGGAAATACAGGGGATTCTGTATCACATGATTGCTTGGAAACGATTGAAGCAGTCTATTCCAGCCAACCAGACCTAAAGGAGGAACCACAGGAAGATGCTGAAGATTCCTGGTACACTGACAGAAGCAGCTTTGCCCGACAAGGCATCCGTAAGGCAGGGTACGCAGTTACCACTACTGACCAGGTAATAGAATTAAAAGCCCTTGCCCTAAACACCTCTGCACAAACAGCAGAAATAATAGCTCTAACTCGAGCATTAGAATTGGCCAGAAATAAGAAGATTAATATTTGGACAGATTCCAAATATGCCTTTGGAGTAGTCCACGCTCATGGGGCTGCATGGAAAGAAAGGGGACTTTTATCCACCCAAATCAAACATGCTGAAGAGATACTCAAGCTCTTAGAGGCAGTACAATTACCTGAAAAGGTGGCAATCATGCATTGTAAATCCCATCAAAAAGGAATTACTGCCCAGGAATTGGGTAGCGCTAAGGCAGATTGCGAGGCTAAAAGAGTGGCTGAGGAAGACAATTTAGAAGTGCAATCTTTGGTCCCAGACGGTAAAATACAAATTGATTGTGAGCCTAAATATTCCAAGGAAGATCAAAAGTTAATTGATGATTTAGAAGGAAAAATAGAAGAAAGTGGGTGGGCAAAGACTCCTCAAGGTAAGATGATAATACCATCTGCACTATTGTGGACAATAGTCACGGCAGAACATAGGAAATCCCACTGGGGAGTAGAGGCCCTATACAAATACTTGAACAAACTTATGGTAGCCCGAAATTTATATACCACCATCAAGCAAGTAACGAAGCAGTGCGAGATTTGTTTACGGAATAATCCCAAGACCAGTCCTACGGTTCAGTTCGGTCAAATAGGGAAAGGAAATTATCCAGGACAACAGTGGCAAATTGATTTCTCAGAACTCCCAAGAAGAAGGGGGTTTCGATACTTGCTGGTCATGACAGATACCTTTTCAGGGTGGCCAGAAGCATTCCCTTGCCAAACCAGTAGAGCCAGAGAAGTAACCAAAATAATATTACAAGACCACATTTTGTTGCAACAGTTGTTAAGCAAGTTAGTAAACTCTTAGGAATAGATTGGCAGTTACATACCCCATATAATCCACAAGCAAGTGGTCAAGTGGAAAAGATGAACCATCTAATTAAGCTGCAAATTGTAAAATTGGAACAAGAGGCTCATTTGCCCTGGCCCCAATCTCTGCCTCTGGCTTTACTGAGAATTAGGACCAGGCCTAAAGTGAAAACCGGCCTGAGTCCTTTTGAAATATTATATGGAAGACCACATTATTCAAGCTGGAACTTCAGCACAAGTAGGGGAGGAGATCCTCTACAACTATGTAATGAGCATGCAAAAACAACTAAGAGAAATAGAAAGACTAGTCCTGGTGACTAGGGCTCGAGGTCTTCATGGATCTGTGCATAATATTAACCCTGGAGATTATGTATACGTCAGGTCTCTTGCAGATTTACCTCTGGAACCGAAGTGGAAAGGTCATTTCAGGTGTTGCTGACTTCTCATACAGCCATCAAGATTAAGGAACAAGCATTGTGGATACACCACACCAGAATAAAGAAAGCCCCCACACCACAATGGAAAGCAACGCCTACTGGACCTCTGCAGCTTCGAATTCGACGAAACGACTGTTAATGGTGTATTTACTAACAGGATTTTGCATAGTGGAAATACAGCCTTGGCTGAATAAGAGTGGTTGCTGGATCTGTACTCAGTTGCCTAGATCAGGAGAGAAGCCAGGTATGCCTTTAATTGGCCTGCCTATCCCTTTTAAAACCAATTGGAATGAATTATGGAAAAACCCGGTCCATACCGACAAGAACCACATGAATTTACAGGTTTTGAGGATTCAAGCCTCGAATATATCAGAAATGTGTAACCACTAACAAAACCTGTAATCAGGGTAATATGTCAGTAGGAAATTATCCATATTGTAATTGGGTGAATATCTCCACTGCAGTAGAGGAAGTGGAAAATCGAACTACTGATGCTATTTTAGCAGAAGAAAGAAATAACAAGAAGAAATAAGCAGCGTATCTAAAGGGGTAATCCAAAATCGAGTGGCATTAGATACATTGTTAGCATCCCAGGGAGGAGTTTGTTCTGTAATCAATGATAGTTGCTGTTCTTATACAGATCAAAGTGGCAGGATTGAAATTGATTTAAAAGAAATCTGGAAACAAACTAGAATATTTCATGAGGGAGCCAAGGATGACACCTCTTGGGGATTTGAGGAGATATGGAAAAAACTAACCTCAGGGTTACCTGTCCTGGGTTCAGCAGTAGCAGTCATTTTTTCTCCTTCTTGGTAGCTGGTGCAGCACTGTGTTTTTGATTTTGGGCCTGGGAACAGCGCTGATAACACCAGTGTTTTCAGTTACTGCTTGGTGATGTTTTGGTTTTGACCAAGGACTTTCTGAGTCTCATGCTCTGCCAGGGAGGAGAGGAAGCCGGGAGGAAGGAGAGACAGGACACCTGACCCAGACTGACCAAAGAGAGGTATTCCATACCACAGCACGTCATGTCCAGGATGTAGAAATGGAGAGCAGAGACCCAGAAGGGTGGTGGGGGTGCACTGTGGGGGGTGCACTGCTTGGTCGGGCTGGGTGGTGAGCAATTGTATCCTTTCCTTGTATTTGCCTTGTCATTATTATTATTGGTGGGGGTGCACTGTTTGGTCGGGCTGGGGACGGGTGGTGAGCAATTGTATTCTTTTCCCTTGTATTTTCTCTTGTCATTATTATTATTGGTGGTAGCAGTAGTGGTTTGTGTTATACTGTCGTGGTTTAAGTCTATAAACTCACACAGTCGCTCTCTCACTCACTCCCCACTCTTTCTTCCCTCCTCTCCTGGAGGGATGGGAAGGAGAATCGAAAGAATGCAACTCCCACAGGTTGAGATAAGAACAGTTTAGTAACTAAGGTATAACACAAATCACTACTACTACCACCAATGATAATAATGACAAAGCAAATACAAGGAAAAAGAATACAATTTCTCACCACCCGATATCAAGCCCGAGCAAGCAGTGCACCCCTCACCGTGCACCCCCACCCTTCCGGGTCTCTGCTCTCTGTTTCTACATCCTGGACATGACGTGCTGTGGTATGGAATAATCTCTTTGGTTAGTCTGGGTCAGGTGTCCTGTCTCTCCTTCCTCCCTGCTTCCCCTCGTCCCTGGCAGAGCATGAGACTCACAAAGTCCTTAGCCAGCCTAAACATTACCAAGCAGTAACTGAAAACACTGGAGTTATCAGCGCTGTTCCCAGGCCCAAAATCAAAAACACAGCGCTGCACCAGCTACCAAGAAGGAGAAAAAATGACTGCTGCTGCTGAACCCAGGACATATACCTTAGTTACTAAACTGTTCTTATCTCAACCTGTGGGAGTTGCATTCTTTCGATTCTCCTCCCCATCCCCTGGGACTGGGGGAAGAAAGAGTGGGGAGTGAGTGAGTGAGCAAAACTGCATGGCTGAGAGGCTTAAACCATGACATTACCGAATCTCTCCTGGTTGAGGCAGCTGGCTGCAGGAATCTTAATCCTAATTGATTTAACCCTAATTACTTGTGGCATGATACAATGTTCTTTTTGGTGTTGTAAAAGGTCTGTAATTGATTATGAGGATTGGAAAAGACATAAGGTCAGACAACAAGTTGAAAGTGGTAAATATTTTGCCAGAAGTCCTGAGTAAAATGGAGTTAGATAGCAAAAGAATTTGCAAAGGTAAAAGAAAAGGGGGGACTTGATATAAGGAAAGCAAGTGCCTGGAAAACATAGGGTTAAAATACTTTTAACTTAGGTCTAAGATAGAGAACAAGGTTTGTGTTGTCTGTGGTGTGATAACAGAATTTAGTAGTCTTACTAACAAGAGTGAATTATTTCTTTTCATCCTTCTAATGAGTGACTTCTTTCTTACCATCCTTCTAATTTATCAGTTAGTTTGGAGACAGTGACTCCCAAACATCTGCTGGCTTAGGATAGTCCTTGCCTGCCCATCCTGTCCTGCTTGCGATAAGTTTTGTACCAAGGTCACACTGCTCTAAATCTTTGCCAGCTATCAGAAACTTGCAGATACGGCTGGTTTCAGCTATTTGTGATCACTGAGGCATCCAACTGTGCCAAAGGTGAAAAGTGCACCATGAGGAAGACTGCTTACTTCATCTTGAAGACCCCTGCCCACAACCATCGAGCATCGGAGGGCAGTGCGCAAGCGCCAAAAGGGAGGAGGCTCATGATAATGAGTACCTAAACTAATTGTAATATCCCCTCCTCGCTCTCTCTCTCGGGAACCTAATGAATATGCATGTTTGTGTGTAATAAATATCTGCTTGCTTAACCCCTCGGTGTGCAAGTTAGGAGGAGTGAACCTCCCTTGCACCCGGCGCCGTAATAAACATACCTGCTTTGTAACTCTCCTTGAGTTGTAGAGCCTGATTCCGTGCATCACAAAAAAGTACCTGTGGTGATATTTCCAAAAAAGTATTGCAGCATATTCTTTGTTCACTTAGTGTGGTCTGAGTGTTCATCTGATACAATATAGGTTTGAATCTTATTGCAGGATGAGGCCATCAGTATTTTTTGAAGCAGGTAAATCTTGTAGTTTTGATACTCTAAGTGTTGCAAAAGAAGGAGGAGAGACAGCTTTTGCATGCAGCTCTGGGAACAATTCAGATTTAGGCTGCTCAGAGTTCCACCTTTATGAGGTTTTTTTTTTAGGAGAAAGGCAGGCTGTTATTCTGGGGGGAGTAGCAATTAGATATTCTGTATCTTCTGTGAACTCTGATACTCTGTTTTATAGCTTTTCTCCTAATCTTCATGAAAACAAGTGATTTCCAAATTTTGTAAAAAATTAATAAAAGAACCACCAAACAAAACTGACACCCCAAAACCCCCTCCAAAACCTGAAAACTTTAATTGCTGCTAGAGTTTGTAAGCCTGATGCAAAAGTAATTGTGTAGGAGATAACTTTCTGAGTAAATCATTCAGGTTCTAATAAAATCCACAATAATACTCAGTTATTCCCAATGGTGATTTTTTTTTTCTTGTCTTACACCACAAGGAATTTCTCCACCTAGTATATGAAGCTGCTTTCATAATTGCATTTCTCATCTCATGAGCTGTAATTCATAAGCTCTCCCCTTTAACTGGAAAATCTCTTGTGGATAAGCTGCATATTCTGCCATTCACTCAGTGTAATGTAAGGTTGATTGTGTTGTATTTCACCACAGTGCTTTACCCATTCATGGGCAGACATAAACATCGTCTGTAGAAATTAAGAGGAATCCGGAGGCAGCTGCTCATTTAATTTTCGAGTTATTTGAGGACTAAAATAGCTTTAGTCATTATGTTGAGTTTATAGAAACACTCAGCTTGCCACAGAACTGAGGGGAATAACCAGACTGGCAAGAGACGTGTTCTACTGAATGCTGGCTGGCGTTTGGAAGAAGCAGAGCGCTCTTCCCTTAACGGGGACCCGAGAGGGAAGCCAGGAGACTCCAGCATTGCTCTCCAGTCTGTAGTTTGTAGATTACCAGTGCTAGTTAAGATGGGATTGTCATTGGAAATGCTTCTGTATTTCCGAGAAAGTTACAAGAAACCTGATCTTGGTTGTGGGCTAATGTTCTAGAGCCCAGTTCCTGCTCCGCCCTGGTCACTCACTGTGAACATACAATGACTGTTGTCTTCGTTGCTGCTGAATTCCATGGTCAGTGCATATAGTTCTGATTTAGTTTTCAAAAGAGAGTTTTGCTTTCTTTTGTAAAGATGCAGATGTATTTTTTTTTAGAAGAGACAAAAGACTGACTGACAGAGGGATGTCTGCTTTGTTTTCATGCTTGTTGCTGCTGTGTGTTGGTAAAGCATAAAAGACAACTGTTTTCTCATGCAAAGGCTATTAACTCCTTTACAGCGTATTATGGCTGTAGAATTAATTGGATATTTCCATAAGCAAAAGAAGATGCCTGTGTGATCAAGTTGCCACAGCCTGATGAGTCACTTTGCATTGGATAAACAGCAGTCATCACTTTCAAATAAATTCTTTTAAGCTGCTGGATGGTGCAGGTGAAATGCAGTTAGACCTTTTTTGCTTTAAAGCAAAAGTGAATTAATTTACCTTTTACCACAGAAAACGTGCATGGCTGTTACTGCAGTTACTACAGGACCTAGATCTCATGCGCATCTGTGTTGTCAGAAAAAGTCACTTGGGGGTGAATATGATGTGTTTTCAGTAGTTAAATATCCTGACCTATGTATGCAGGTAGAGCTTTCACCTGTCAGTGAGGAGTATCCGTCCAACCTGTAGACTTAGGATTTGTGTAAACACCAATGTCACCAGTTAAAATATAACTAGGTTTAAAACAACTTTAGATAAATCAGTGTAAACCCTGTGGATGTAGATCTATCAGTTTAAATATAAATGATGGACTTAGCTTGTGCTTGTCAAGCCAGGTCTGCCTTTAGCCATGGACAGATTATTTACTTTACAGTAGCTGTGCCTGTTGGTGATGCAGCCTCAACCCCTCTCACCATGTCTGCCCTTGCAGATCTGCTAGTGTTACGTTAAAAGGGGGAAAATAAACCCCTTGTTTTGTTCTCCAATATGTAACTACCAGTCCGGCCGCGTTCGCTGTTTCGAACCTTACTGATCCGGATTCACTGATAGTGGTAAACAAACCCCTTGCTTTGTTAGAGGAAGGACAGGAAATGGCTCTAATATGCAACCACCAGTCCGGCCGTGTTCGCTATTTCGAACCTTACTGATCCGGATTCACCGATAGTGTACCACACTGTCCAGTCCAATCGGCTGCAACTATCAGTCCGGCCGCGTTCGCTATTTCGAACCTTACTGATCCGGATTCACCGATAGTGCACCACAACGGGAAATGGGGTTGTATTCAGTGAGAAAATTAGTTTATTGACACAATAGACACAGGTTCTTATGGACTGCCAGTGATAGAGACTGTCTGCAAAAGCACGTGCGAATAATGATTACATGAATACAAGCGCTTTCTGAAGTTAACACAGTATAGCTATAAAATATACAGATGACAGTAAAAGTAACTCTATAGAGATTCTAAGTTTTCCCAGGGAAGCACCGAATACAGTGCAAGTCTTACCCACAGGCGTCCCTATGGGGGGGGAAGAGAGGTCCAGCCCGTCGACCGGTCCCAGGAGTCGGTTGATGTTATTTTCCTTGACTCGTCCACGATGGTATCCTCCCCAATATCCCCCTCTTTCTTGGGTCTTTTTATATTATTTTTTATCTTCAAGGTGGAGCTTGAGTGACTCTAGTCATACGTACTATTATTATTACTCAGAGAGGGGTGATCTCATTTTGGGGGGGGGTCGCATTGGAGATGGGTGTTATAATGACGTTATAATGAAGCAAAGTCCACACTGAGGACGGCATTCTGTCAGAAGATGACAGGCTGCTGGCCCAGGGTAAGAAGTGTGCAGCTTATCAGCTTTGCAAGGTCTCTACCTCACTCTACCACGCAGCTTATCAGCTTGCACCATCTCGTTCCGGTCAGTATTGCCAGTTACACAGCTTATCAGTTTCTTGTACCATCTCGTTCCCGTCTTTGTGCTGAAGTTAGGACAAAGCGTAACTGCGAGATCTTCACCTCGCCCTACCCTTCGTCTTCGTGTTGCCACGGGAATTGCGGTGGAGTGCACATTACTGGCATACCCAGTGCGGCCGCATCTCGCCCTGAGAGGCCTTGAAAGTCCGTTTTCCCTTATGTGTGGACAATGCTACATTTAAAATATAAGTTTAATTCCTAATTATCCCATGTTCCCTAATTATTTCACAGCTAGTAGAGTAAATTATATAAGTATAAACCTAGTTCAGGTTTAATTTACTTAAAATAGGTTGCCTGAAAGGGGTAACAGAGATGATCTGGCTTGATTTGTCTTGTTTTGCTGTCATCATTTCCTTTCAACTGGCCTTGCTGTGGAGACAGTAACATCATCCAGCTCAGTTACAGCCCAGTCAGAGGACATCTGTCTGTGGCTTCAGTATTGCCAGAGCAAACAGTTGCCTAAAAGTTATTTCAGTCAGTAAACAAGTTAAGTTAAATTGGTGTATTTGCATGCTTGAATCTACCTCAAAAAGTTAAATGGTCCAATCTGAGTTAAAGTCTTAGTAAATGTTTTATGAAATATTTCTTCTATACCTTTTTTTTATTTAAGTGCAGCATAGTTAATACCAGAGAATGAAGTACCTGTGTATGAAGAACCTCTCTCATAAGATTACTTGTTCCCTGAGTGAATATAAAATAAATATTTTTTAAAATAAATCAATGTAAACAAAAGTAGTATAATATTTAGAACTGTGTCTTAATGGTGTTTCAGAAATCTAGCAGTTTTTTTTTTTTTTTTTTGGGGGGGGGGGGGTCATCAATCAGACAAGCCGTGAAGAAGATGGGACATTTTCTTTTTAAGTGTGCTAACTACCCTAAATAGACATGGGATAAAAATGGAATCTAGCAGTCTTTCACTTTTTTTTTTTTTTTTAATCTTAAGCAATTATGGCAAAGGTGGTTGTTGCAAAAATCTCCAGAATGTACAGTAGGAAAGAGAGCAGCTGCCTTGTCTCCAGAATGTGCTTTATGCACATGATTGCATAGCTTTATTGAAAATACATTTGCAATAAGAAAATGTGCTAATGACTAAATAGTGAAGCTGCTCAACTTCCTGTTATGGTGGTGGCTCGAGTTAAATGGAGAAGGCAATCAATTTAATTTTTCTAAAAATACTATTTTTGAATATCAGATATATCCTGGCAAATACTAGAATGTATCCACTGTAGCTCCTCCAAGGCACATTATTTCATAGGGACACTGTGATAGTTTCCCCATATATCCGCTGCTATTTGTATTATTGGATAGTTTAGTGTAGATACTTGGCAGTTGGCATTCCCAGCTGCTTCCTGTAATCTTCTACATGAGGTCAGCATCATTCCAATAATATTATTGGACCATTTATGCTATGATCTCTCTGTTACTGACGCTAGAGAAGTTGAACTGAGATTAAAAAAGAGACAAAAAGCCCCAAACCCTGGTTTGAAGCTGATGATCTGGTTCCCTGACAGGCTGCTCCATGCAGGCTATTCTGATAATCTGTTTTTGTTCTAAGGTCAGTGATGATGGCTCTTCAAAAAGCCTAACAATTCTAAAAATTGTCAGAAAAAAAATTTCCTAAGACAGTTCTGTTGAAGTCTAGCATATGCATGGGTCTCTTAGAAGCTTGAGAAGCTCAGTTTTCTTCCCTTCCTTCAGGCATCTTCCTTTGTAGCCACAAATGTGATGTATGTAGTTCTGATTTGTTGTAGCATATACTATGACACTGCATTGATGCCTGAAAATGCATCTGCCCGCAAAACACGCTTTTTTCTCAATGTCATTAAAAGCATGTGATCAGTCCATGGGAACATTACTACTGAGTGCATAGTGCTTGAAAAACTAAAATAAAGGAAATAAATATGAAGACATATACAGGGAAGTTCACCTAAAATATTTGTCTCGTGCTTGAAGAGCAGGACTTCCAAGATTTCAGGGTCTACCTTTTATGCTTCGCAATAGTCAGTTCTTAGATGAAACTGGAGAAGAGGCTACCTGAAGACAGAGGGTGCTAATAAATTAGTTTAATGGCCCAGGTGCATTTTTGTTACCATAATATTTTTTTTAATAGTTAAATGCTGTGTAATGGAAACTGCCAGATAGAGTTGATAACATACCAACATGTGGTTAGAAGGAATTCTGTGGTTTAGGGGGCAAAAAAGAGGCATAAAGATGTAGCTGCTTACATGGGAAGGGAGGAGATATGCACGAAATAATCAAGAGGTTCTGCATCTGGAGTGGTCCAGAAAATAAGAACACATTGGGGGAAAAGAAAAAGCTTCAAGAAATGCAGAACATGCATTGAAGATGATGGCTGGTATTGATGATGAATTTGTAGTTAAGCAACAATAATGCAGTGTTTGAGTCATACATTTCTGAATGGTTATTAAACCACCAGAAAACATGCTCTTCATATGAATTGGCAGGAGTTGTGCTCTGGGTGCCTAAAAAGCCTGCTTAGAAAACAGAATAAAGGAGTTAAAGTACACAGTTAGCTTCTGTAGCTTTCTTAGTTGCTGTATGATGGCTTCCATGTGATAACCAGTTTTCAAGCCTCTGTTCTGATGGCAGTGGTGTAACCACGGAACTGAAACAGAGTCTGTAACTAGGTAATCAGTTATAACTGTGAAGTTTTGCTACCTATGCTGCTATGTTACCACTGTCCCTTCCCAAGAGGTCAATATGGTCTCAGGAAGAATGTCTAAAGTAAACAATCAAAGAAAAGGTATTCTTTCAGGATAAATGATTGTAATTAACTTGACAAGAAAATGAGAAAAAATCCCAATGTAGGTGAAGGGTAATTCCGGCAGGGGGAGATCGCGACCTCCGACTCAATAGCCCCCTATTCAAATTACACCTCAGACTCAATTTAGAACAACAGAAAAAGTTTGTGTGCATGTACAGAAATTAGCATATGGTGTGTGTTTGTTATGACCAATCAAAACTGGATCATAGAATGGAATGTATGAATATGTAACAATCTTATGGATAAATATCTGAATGTTTTGAACCCTGGTTATGCACGCTTGGAGGAGAGATCCCCCGTGCATCCAGCGCTGTAATAAAGAATGCCTCCCTTTTAACACTAAATTGGCGTTACGAGGTTTTCTTGACCGAGGTTTGTTGGTAACAGTTTTGGTGACCCAATGGGACCCTGCCTGTGAGCCTCCGCGGATCCGTGGGATCACGGGACCTCCAGCCGGCACCGAGGGATTCTCGGGGAGAACCTCTGATCCCCGGACCGACGAGCTCCAAGCAAGATCCCTGGATAAGGTAAAAGAGGCATTATTTTTTTGATAAAAGAAATAGGGGTTCGAGTCCCCTATTGGGCCCTTGGGTGTGGGTTCGAGTCCCACAGTGCCTGCCTATAAGACGAAGCAAAAGCATCGCGTGGTTGGGCCATATAGGTACCTAGGAGGGGTTCGAGTCCCCGCAGGTTTCTGCCTGTAAGGCGCGGTGAAAGCTACACAGGGTAGAGTTTTGGGCAATCGCAAAAGGTTTATTGGGATAATAATGATAGTGCATGATCACACGCACTTATGGGGCAGTTTCCGGGAAAGCATCCGATACCAGCAAGGACACCTTTAGGATGCATTTTAAAGCATTGGAAGGATCTGGGCGGAGATCCTTTAACTTGGAAGCAATTAATAGAATATTGTAATCATTGGTGGCCAATGTATACTTTGGAAAGTGGGGAAAAATGGCCAGAAAATGGAACTTTGCAATATAATACCATACTGCAATTGATGTTATTTTGCAAAAGGGAAGGAAAATGGAGTGAAATGGGATATGTGGATTTGTTTTTCATCCTCCGAAACCACCCGGAATGGCAAAACCAATGTGGGTTATCCTCCCCACCCCGATCGATTCAAATGATGGCTTTAGAACTAGGAGAAAAAGACAAACATAATCGTAATTGTGAAAAAGATAAAAAAGAGGGGTGAGGAATAAATGATGGCAGAAGGAGGACAAACTGTCGATTAGCAGAAGATCAGTGTGCTATCTGCAAGGAAAGGGGGCATTGGAAAAGGGAATGCCCAAATAAGGGAAAATTGGACTCAACCCTCCAGGCAATCAAATTAATGACTTTAGATGAAGAATCCTGAAGGGGACCGGGGGAATCAACCCTAGCTGAACCCCTGGTTACATTAAGGCTAGGGAATGAAGAGATAGAATTTTTAGTAGATACGGGGGAACTTATTCGGTTTTAAATATTTGTAAAGGGGGGTATGGAAATAAAACAATAAACGTTGCTGGTGCGAGAGGACAAGCAGAAAATAGGCCATTTTTGAAACCCCTGAAATTAAAATTGGGAAAACAATGGGTAACTCATCAATTTTTATATATGCCAGAGTGTCCAATACCTTTATTAGGACGGGATTCGTTGAGCAAATTAGATGCTCAAATAACTTATAAGGACGGGGAAATTAAATTGTTAATACCAGAATCAAAGGCCATAGAGGCTAGGACCTTTATATTCCAGGAAACCCCAAAGGAGGAACAAGTTCCAGAGGAGGTGGAAAATGCTGCAATCCCTTTGGTCTGGGCCAGTGGAGTTCCAGGACGGTCTAAATTGGCAGAATCGGTAAAAGTGACTCTGAAATCTGGAGCCAAAGTGGTAAGACAAAAACAATATCCTATTAAATGGGAAGCTCGGAAAGGATTAGAGGAATTAATAACAAAATGTTTGGAATATGGGCTCTTGGTAGAATGCGAATCAGAGTACAATACTCCTATTTTGCCAGTAAAGAAATCTGAAAATAAGGAATATCGATTAGTTCAGGATTTAAGGGCCATAAATCAGATAGTTCAAGACATACATCCAGTGGTAGCCAATCTGCATACTCTGTTAACTTCCCTAAAAGAGGAACACAAATGTTTTACTGTACTGGACTTGAAGGATGCCTTCTTTTGCATACCTCTGGATAAAGAAAGTCAATGCATATTTGCATTTGAGTGGGAAAGTCCCACCACAGGGCGAAAAGTACAATTAACCTGGACTGTATTCCCCCAAGGATTCAAAAATAGTCCCACGATATTTGGAAATCAATTAGCTAAGGAATTGGAAATTTGGAAGAAACAGGAAAAAGGGGACAGCACAGTGTTGCAATATGCGGACAATATCCTAATTGCCGCAGAAAATAGGCAAGAGCGCCTTAAAACTACTATCAGTTTATTAAACTTCTTGGACCAAGGAGTATATTGAGTTTCCCGAAATAAGGCCCAAATTGGGAAAGATGCAATATCCCAAGGACAGAGACAACTAGGAAATGAAAGGAAGGAAGCAATTTGCCAAATTCCTGAACCAAGCAACCCCAAGGACTTGAGGGCCTTCTTAGGAATGATCGGGTGGTGTCGGCTTTGGATCATGAACTATGGACTGTATGTAAAGCCACTGTATGAGGCTTTAAAGGAATCTAAAGATTGATATTTAGTTTGGACACCTCAATGTCAAGCTGCTTTTAAAGAACTCAAAAGGCTATTGATGATGGCCCCTGCACTAGGCCTGCCTGACCTAACTAAGCTCTTTGAACTTTTTGTGCACGAAAGGCAACACATAGCTCTTGGAGTGTTGGCACAGCGATTGGGATCCTGGAAAAGACCAGTGGGATACTTTTCCAAACAACTCGACAATGTGAGTAAAGGATGGCCAGGATGCCTGCGTGCAGTGGCGGCGGCAGTCTTGCTTATCCAAGAAGCCCGAAAATTGACTATGGGTCAAAAGATGGTGGTATGTGTACCTCACATGGTAATAGCTGTCCTAGAACAA
Organism: Amazona ochrocephala; assembly: GCA_039720435.1. NCBI lineage: Eukaryota > Metazoa > Chordata > Aves > Psittaciformes > Psittacidae > Amazona > Amazona ochrocephala. The sequence goes on from CM077908.1 coordinate 22,739,938, forward strand.
AAGGGGGGTCACTGGTTATCCCCCAGCAGAATGCTGAAATATCAGGCCGTCCTGTCGGAACAGGACGACGTAGAACTAAAAACTACGTCAATTGTTAATCCAGCGATGTTTTTAGCAACAGAAAACTTAACAGAAAATTTGGAACATGACTGTCTATTAACTATTGAACAAGTCTATTCCAGCAGGTCAGACTTAAAAGATGTACCATTAGAAAATCCTGATATGGAACTGTTCACAGATGGAAGCAGTTTTGTGAAAGATGGAAAACGAATGGCTGGATATGCGGTTGTCACCACCACAAAGGTGATGGAATCAGGACCTTTGCCTGCAAACACTTCAGCACAAAAAGCAGAACTGATTGCTCTGAAACAAGCTCTCCAAATAGCTGAAGGACAGAAAGTAAACATTTGGACAGACTCTAAATATGCCTTTGGTGTGATCCACGCTCATGGAGCCATTTGGAAGGAGAGAGGATTATTATCAGCCCAAGGATCACCTATAAAATATAAAGATGAGATCCTCCAGCTTTTGGAAGACATCCACAAACCAAAAGCAGTGGCTGGAATGCATTGTAAAGCTCACCAATTTGGACAGAAGACTACAAACATAGGTAACCGATTGGCAGACAAAATCGCAAAGGAGGCTGCATTACAAGTGCCCTGGGTTCAGCAGTAGCAGTCATTTTTCTCCTTCTTGGTAGCTGGTGCAGCGCTGTGTTTTTGATTTTGGGCCTGGGAACAGCGCTGATAACACCAGTGTTTTCAGTTACTGCTTGGTAATGTTTTGGTCTGACCAAGGACTTTCTGAGTCTCATGCTCTGCCATGGAGGGGGGGAAGCCGGGAGGAAGGAGAGACAGGATACTGTGGAATAATTAGGGAATATGGGATAATTAGGAATTAAACTTATATTTTAAATGCAGCATCGTCCACACATAAGGGAAAACGGACTTTCAAGGCCTCTCAGGGCAAGATGCAGCCGCACCGGGTATGCCAGTAATGTGCACTCCACTGCAGTTCCCGTGGCAACACAAAGACGAAGACGAAGAGTAGGGCGAGGTGGAAATCTCGCAGTTACGCTTTGTCCTAACTTCAGCACAAAGACGGGAATGAGATGGTACAAGAAACTGATAAGCTGCGTGGTAGAGTGAGGTAGAGACCTTGCAAAAGCCGATAAGCTGCACACTTCTTACCCTGGGCCAGCAGCCTGTCTTCTTTTGACAGAATGCCGCCCTCAGTGTGGACTTTGCTTCATTATAACGTCATTATAATGCAATTACTCACTCATCTCCAATGCGACCCCCCCTCCAAAATGAGATCACCCCTCTCTGAGTAATAATAATAGTACGTATGACTAGAGTCACTCAAGCTCCACCTTGAAGATAAAAAATAATATAAAAAGACCCAAGAAAGAGGGGGATATTGGGGAAGATACCATCGTGGACGAGTCAAGGAAAATAACATCAACCGACTCCTGGGACCGGTCGACGGGCTGGACCTCTCTCCCCCCCCATAGGGACGCCTGTGGGTAAGACTTGCACTGTATTCGGTGCTTCCCTGGGAAAACTTAGAATCTCTATAGAGTTACTTTTACTGTCATCTGTATATTTTATAGCTATACTGTGTTAACTTCAGAAAGCGCTTGTATTCATGTAATCATTATTCGCACGTGCTTTTGCAGACAGTCTCTATCACCGGCAGTCCATAAGAACCTGTGTCTATTGTGTCAATAAACTAATTTTCTCACTGAATACAACCCCATTTCTCGTTGTGGTGCACTATCGGTGAATCCGGATCAGTAAGGTTCGAAATAGCGAACGCGGCCGGACTGATAGTTGCAGCCGATTGGACTGGACAGTGTGGTACACTATCGGTGAATCCGGATCAGTAAGGTTCGAAATAGCGAACGCGGCCGGACTGGTAGTTACATATTGGAGAACAAAACAAGGGGTTTGTGTAAATAAACAAGAGACTTACCACCTCCCCCCACCCCTTTTAACGTAACAGATACCTGACCCAAACTGTCCAAAGAGGTTATTCCATACCACAGCACGTCATGTCCAGGATGTAGAAAACGGAGGGCAGAGACCAGGAAGGGTGGTGGAGGTGCACTGCTTGCTCGGGCTGGGGGGATTGGTGGTGAGCAATTGTATTCTTCCCTTGTATTCCTCTTGTCATTTTTATTATTGGGGGGGTGCACTGCTTGGTCGGGCTGGGGACTGGTGGTGAGCAGTTGTGTTTTCTTTCCTTGTATTTGCCTTGTCGTTTTTATTATTGGTGGTAGCAGCAGTGGTTTGTGTTATACCTTAGTTACTGAACTGTTCTTATCTCAACCTGTGGGAGTTGCATTCTTTCGATTCTCCTTCCCATCCCTCCAGGAGCGGAGGGAAGAAAGAGTGGGGAGTGAGTGAGAGAGCGACTGCGTGAGTTTATAGAGGCTTAAACCACGACAAGGTATCCTTGCACTGGTACCAGTAAAACAGGTGAAAATTTTTAATTCTAAACCAAACTATAGTAAATTAGATAACCAAATAGCAGAACAATTGAAAGCTTCACAAGACGCAGAAGGATGGTGGGTAACACCAGAAAAACAGGTAATAGTAACCCCACAAGTTATGATAGAAGTTGCAAAAGAAAAACATGAACAAACACATTGGGGAATAGAATCCATGGTAGAAAGTTTAAAGAAATCAGTATTGTGTCAAGGAATGACAGGAATAATTAAATCGGTAGCAGCTAAATGTCCACTTTGTCTCAAAACCAATCCTCAACATTTGAGAAAACCACCATTAGGAATAACAAGACAAGGAAATGTTCCTGGAGATTACTGACAGATTGATTTTTCTGAGTTACCTAGACAGAATGGGTATAGGTATTTATTGGTATTAATTGATACCTTTTCAGGATGGTCGGAAGCTTTCCCTTGCCGCACCAACAAAGCTAGAGAAGTGGTCAAAATATTATTAAAAGAGATAATACCCTGATTTGGGGTACCTATAGGAATGTCCTCTGACAGGGGACCTCACTTTGTGGCAGATGTAACCCAACAAATTAGTAAAATCGTGGGAATTAAGTGGGTTCTGCATACACCCTGGAGACCCCAATCCAGGGGAAAGGTTGAAAGAATGAACCAAACATTACAAAGACAGATCAGTAAAATCTGTCAAGAAACTTCCTTAAAATGGCCGCAGGCCCTAGATGTTCTCTGGTCCTTTCTGGCTGTAAACTGAAAAATGAGATTCTATACTATAAGTTGTAATGAGTTGTGAAGAACAGGGTTGATTGAAGAATGGGGTTGTAAATAAGTAACTTCCAGGATGTTAGGCTTTGTTAGCAACTACAGAGATAAGGAAATGGCTCAGATAAGCATTGCACAAGAACTGGCCAGAACCAGCCAGGTGGTTACAGACATGACAATGATCCTAAAACAAAGTGATGAAGAAATAACGACCAGGGGTCTCAAAGCCCACTACCACATTTTAGTGCGCATGCGGGAGGAATTCTAGAAGTATGATGTAATGTATAAGTAACTCAATGAATATATATGTTTAAGGACAATGTAATCACAGCCTGATTGATGCTCAGACGAGACGCTAGGAGGAGCTATCCCCCGTGTCTCCCGGCACCGCAATAAAGAACTTGTCAACTTAAACTTTGTTGGCAAGTTCCTGGAGATTTCTTCGAATCAGTTGGAAAATAAGTATTGAGCTAGGTAAATTTGTGAAAACGCCTTTAGGCTCAGTACTTTTTCCTTCGGCTTCATGACAGCCTTGATTATGTTCTGCAAGAAACACCTTAAGAACTTGAAAGGCAGTTTAATTGTTTTGTTGCTAATTACATTTTCAGAATTCATGTAGTTTTCATAACACAGGACTCTCTGCAAATGATCTAAATGTCATATTTGAAAATTTCCATGGAAATGTAAGTGTGTCTGTCTCCTTCCCCCACTCCTGAGCAGCTACTGGCTTTATGTGAAGCTGGTATTCACAGCAGCAATGCCAGTGTTAGAGTGAATCCTTTGAATTTCTGGCAGCATCCTGGCAAAAGGACAAGATACAGCTGAAACACTAAAAGTAAAAAAACAAAACTGGCATTACAAGCCTAAACCAGTGTCCTGGGTTCAGCTATAGCAGTCATTTTTCTCCTTAGTAGCTGGTGCAGTGCTGTGTTTTTGACTTTCAGCCTGGGAACAATGCTGATAACGCTGATGTTTTTAGTTGTTGCTAAGTAATGTTTACTCTGGCCAAGGACTTTCTGACTCTCATGCTCTGCCAAGGGAGGAGGGGAAGACAGGAGGTTGGGAGGAAGCAGAGACAGGACACCTGACCCAAACTAGTCAAAGGGGTATTCCATACCACAGCACATCATGCCCAGTATAGAAACTGGGGGGGGGGGGGGGGGGGGGGGGGAGGTTACCTGAAAGGCCCGGATTGCTGCTCAGGTCGGGATGGGTATCGACTGGTGGGTGGTGAGCAGCTGTATTCTCTTCCCTTGTTATTTCCCTTATAATTATTATTTTTGGTGGTAGCAGTAGTGGTTTTGTGTTATGCCTTAGTTACTGGACTGTTCTTATCTCAGCCCGTGGAAGTTACATTCTTTCGATTCTGCTCCCCATCCCTCCAGGAGTGGGGGGGGAGGATGAGAGGGGTGGGGGAGTGAGCGAGTGGCTGCTTGGTTCTGAGTTACCGGCTGGGCTTAAACCACAACAACCAATTTTGATACTCCTTTCAATTTTCTTAAGCACTGCTGGAAAAACGGGTTTTTCTTTCTTATTTCAGATTATTGGAAAATTTCTTCCTGATAGTCCTATGAAGCAGTCTTCTCTTGTGGTAGCAGGGGAAGCTTTGGATGCACTTTTTGATGTATTTGCAGATGGCAAAGAACCAGAAAAGGTGGCAGTACAGATGAAGTTGCTTCCAGCACTGAAGGAATTTCAGTCAGTGTTCAAAATGAGGGTAGGCATCAAATGCAGCCAGCTCAGGGTCTCAACACACAGTGTGGGTTAAAGCTTTAAGCAGGAATGTATGGCTTTATAGGATGACCAAAATAAAAAGACCAAACAGCAACCCCAAATAACTGAATTCCCGATATTCCTCTTTAGAGGAAAGCAAATACACTTGAAGTTCATGGAACCATTAAGATAACAGTACAGCATCTGCATTGCAACATCTGCATTATTGATGTCCAAATCACTGTATTGTCCTGAAACCCTTGTGAAAGAAGTCCTGCAGATGTCTCTGGAGGAGAACAGCTAAATTGGTGGGAGAGAAGTCCCTTCTGAAGTTATGTCTTTTGGTTTCAGCTTGCTGTAGTTGCTGGTGGACATTTTTCTTCTGATATCGGTTAATTAAAATAGATCAAGTATTCTGTATGCTGTGGTTTAAGCTCAGCTGGTAACTCAGAACCACACAGCCGCTTGCTCACTCCCCCACTTCGTCCTCCCCCCACTCCCAGAGGGATGGGGAGGAGAATCGAAAGAATGTAACTCCCACGGGTTGAGATAAGAACAGTCCAGTAACTAAGGTATAATACAAAACCACTACTACTACCACCAATAATAAAAACGATAAGGGAAATAACAAGGTGAGAGAATACTATTGCTCACCACCTGCCAACCGATACTCAGCCCGACCGGAGCAGCGATCTGGGCCTTCCGGGTAACTCCCCCCAGTTTATATAGTGGTACTCTATTACAGAATACCCCCACCACAGCTAGGGTTAGCTCATAGGGCACTCTATGACAGAGCACCCCCACCACAGCTAACCCAGGTTAGCTCATAGTGTACTCTAATATAGAGTACCCCCACCACAGCTAACCTCCCAGAAGAGCTCTTTAATACCATTACACCCAAATAACTTAATTCATAAAGAATACCTTAGAGAAGATGGTCCTTGTCTGCTCCCACAGTGATCCGAATGAGTCGAGGGGTCCCTCCGGGAAAAATTCCTGAGGGCCCTAGGGAGCCTTGTCCTCAACGGGTCCTGCAGCCGAGCAGAGAGGGTCCCACCTGGGTCACCAGATTGATTCATAGGAAAAAAACACCCGGAACTCGCCAACAAAGTTTAAGTTGACAAGCAGGTATTCTTTATTGTGGCCCTGGGAGATACGGCGGATAGCTCCTCCTAGTGTGTCTCACTCAAGCACCAAACGGGCTGTGATTATATTGTCACTAAACATACATATTCATTACATTATATGCATATTCATAAAGCTACTGATACATTACATCATACTTCTAGAAAATTCTTCCTGCATGCGCACGGTAATGTGGTAGTGCTCTTTGGGACCCCTGGTGGCCGTTTCTTCATCATCTTCTTCATCACTTCATCCTTTGGGTGAACTTTGGAGCTGGACGGTCTCATTGTCTGTTTGCCAGCTCCTTAGTTGGTTCTAACTGGTCTCCTTAAAAATTAACTGAAAAGCCTTCTTCCTTATCATTGTTACAAAGTCCACCTGTGGAGAGCTATTTGACTGTGAATGGGCATGTGAGCAATCCAGACAATTGCTTGACAATTGTAAGGTAGTGACCCGCAGGCATTGAGGCCTCGCCTGAGGGTTACTAAAGTTCGTGTACGTGCAGAAGCCTTGGGAAAAGTTAGCACGGAAAACTACTGAGAGAGATACGCAGAGAAGGAATGTTAACTGTAACCTTGAAGCATATGCTGTCATAGTTAACCAATCATTAAGCTGTTACTGAGTGAATCCTATTTGGTATTTAGCCGTGTGAATAATACATGTATCCAATTAGACTTGTGTGTGTTAACGATAGACAAGTAGAGTGCCTATATATACTGAGCTATCTGCGCAATAAACTTTGGCACAAGCCTGATCATATTGGTCTGTGTGCTGTGTCCGGGACTTCTGCGTCAACAAGTGGCGCCCGAACAGGGACCCTCAGATCGGCGTTGGATAAAACCGACGAGACCGACAGGAAGGAGGGGGCAGAAGCCGGTCGATATCGGGTGCTGCCCCGGCACTCGGAAGTCGCTAGCGCAAAAAGTTTGGGAATCTCGCCCTGATCAGGTGAGCGGCCGGGGAGGAGATGGGGTCCACACTGTCCAGGGAAGAGTCAGCAGTGGTGAAACTCCTCCAAGACATCCTTTCTGTGAGAGGAGCGAATTATAACGAGCCTGCCTTGAGAGCTTTGCTACACTGGGCAAAGGGAAAAGAGTTGATCCCCTCAGCGGATGCTGCCTTTCAAATCGCAATTTGGGAGAAAATTGGGGCAGTGCTGTGGGAAGAGATAAGTAATGGGTCCAAGGAGGCAAGCAAATACCCCACTGTGTGGAGATCGGTTGTTGACTCTCTAAAAGACATGCAAGCAGAGCGAAAAGCTGCGGCGTCTGCGTTTGCAGCGCTGACTCCGACGGGGGAGTCGGGATCGGCTACTAGCATGCTTTTTACGGGGCCTCTCATACCGGCTGTAACGCCAAGACGTACAGCTGCAGGGGACCAGGGAATATCGGGTCACTCGGCTCCGACTCAAACCAGCGCAGAGACATCTACACAAGTAGCTGATTCGTTGCCGCTGCCACCTTCATCTACCAGCAAAGACTTGCAGTCTTCGCAGCAGAGATCCACGGCCTCTGTGGCCGCTTCACGGGATCCGTCACCGGTGAGACCATCGCAACTTTTTCCACCTTTACCACCATCAGAGCCGCCACCTCGTTGCGAGCGGATCGACAACCACGACAACGGACTTAAAGAAGTCCAGCTACACCAGTTGTTGGAAAAATTGGAGGCCTTAGAAGTGCGGCTGGACAAAGTGCAGGAAAAGTCGACGCCTTCTCCGCCTGACGGCCCGCCTAACTTTCCCGGTTTTAACCCCCCCCCCCCCCTTGCGCCGCCAGTGCCTTCGGCAGGGATCGGGGTTGGGGCAGGGGGCAGTCTGGGGGGCCTTGGGAATCCATCCGCGAGGTGGAGAGGGGTAATTCGTGATGCATTGGTTGAGGGGCAATTATTGCCTATGGCTTTTCCGGTTGTAGCTGATAATGCGTGTGGGAAGCGTTAGATTGGAAAATTTTAAAAGAAGCTAAAAGTGCCGTTTCACAGTATGGCTTGAAGTCGCCGTACTCGCAATCGCTGTTACAGCATAATTTTTCTGCTTATTTGTTCACTCCGTATGATTCTCGAATGGTTGCACAAATGTTACTTTCTCCATCACAACAGTTGCACTTTTATCAAAACTGGCAAACTGCTTGTGATAGAGCTGCCGCAATACCGCGACAACAGGGGGATCCATTATGCGAGGTGCAAGTGCAAATGTTAATGGGAGCGGGACCATTTGTGAGGCTTGATTTGCAAGTGCGATTTGCCCATGAAGTCTTGCAATTGAGTCAAGATTTAGCCTTTAAAGCCCTCCTTAGCATACCTGATGATAAGGTTCGGCCTGCATTTACATCTGTGCAGTAGGGACCTACAGAGCCGTACAGCAAATTTATTGATCGCTTGCACATCGCTATAATGGCGCATCCTGATTTAGATGAAATCATGAAAAGTAAGTTTTTGGATATGCTTGCATTTGATAATGCTAATGAGAAAACGAAAAGGGCACTCAGTCATTTGCCAAGAGGGTCAAATGCGGCACATCTGTTGGAGGCAGCTGAACGTATGCTCGAACAAGAAAAAGCTACTGTAATGGCTGCAGCTGTGGGAGCTGCTGTAAAACCAAGGGTAGGAAAATGCGTTAATTGCGGGAAACAAGGTCATCTTAGAAGGAATTGTAAGAGTCCACCTAATCCAAATCTGATCGGACAAACTACTGCACAGACAAGGAAATGGTGCATACATTGTAAGAGAAGTTATTTCAATACCCATGAGTGCAAAAACTCGGGAAACGAGTTGTCGAGCGCGATTCACCCGCGCGCGACGACACAAATGCAGGGTGCTTGGACCGCTGCGCAGCCGCCACAGTCGGCAGCGCAGGAGTGGACCTGGCAACAGCAGTAGACATTACTCTGACTTCCACGGAAGTCGTAGTAATTGATTCTGACCAGAAGGGACCGTTAGGGCATGGATTAAGTTCATTGCTTATTGGTCGGTCATCTGTTTCTAGAAAAGGTATATTTGTGGTGCCAGGACTTATTGATTCGGACTATCACGGCGTCATAAAAATCATGTTATATACCTTGACCCCGCCTCTTACCATACCGGCAAAGTCAAAAATTGCTCAATTAATACCATTTCAAGCCTGTGTGCCAAAAGCCCAGACTCGTGAAAGGGGACAAGGAGGATTTGGATCAACAGGTACCCCGGAGATTATGTTGGCAATCGACATAGCAAAGGGGAAACCTGAGGAAAAGATAATTATCACCCATCAAAACGGACAATCAATAACCCTTTCTATGTTAATTGATACAGGGGTGGATGTTACTATCATCCCGACTGTCAGATGGCCAGCAAATTGGCCACTATTACCGGCACACACTAGCGTGATCGGGGTGGGGGGAACTCAGCAAACCATGATCAGTAAAACTCCAGTTTCTTTTGCTTTTACTGATGGCACCGTGCTGACAACCCACCCATATGTAATGCACTTACCAGTAGCACTAATCGGTCGAGATGTCCTGTCACAAATGGGAGCACGTCTCATAACTAAAAATTTTTAGCAGCGGCCATGGTAGAGCAGCCTATTTTAAAACTCACATGGACCACCACCACTCCTGTGTGGGTGGACCAATGGCCGCTAAAGCAGGAACGGCTGCAAATCATACAGAATTTAGTACAAGAGCAATTGGATGCAGGACATATAACACCATCTACGAGCCCATGGAATACTCCTATTTTTACAGTTCCCAAAAAATCAGGAAAATGGCGTTTGCTCCATGATTTGCGAGCTGTAAACGCCGTAATGCAAGACATGGGAGCCTTACAGCCAGGATTACCCTCTCCTGTAATGCTTCCTGAACATTGGGATTTATTAATTATTGACTTGAAAGACTGTTTTTTTACAATACCATTACACCCTGACGACGCAGAAAAATTCGCTTTTACTGTGCCAGCCATAAACAAGCAGGAACCTGCAAAACAGTACCAATGGGTAGTTTTGCCTCAGGGTATGAAAAATTCACCAACTCTGTGTCAAACTTTTGTTGCCTGGGCTTTGCAACCCTTTAGACAGACTCATCAATCCCTTTTAGTGTACCATTATATGGATGACATTCTCATAGCAGGAGAAAAACTTGATGTCACTGAAATTTTGCAGGAACTGCAACACACTCTGTGATCAAAAAATGTACACATAGCCCCAGAAAAAGTACAGCGGCAATGCCCTTGGCAATATTTAGGTTGGACAATTACGGGTAGTACCGTACGTCCCCAAAAAATCAAACTGCACACTGAAATTAACACTCTTACTGATGCACAAAAACTCATGGGAAACATACAATGGGTGAGATCAATTGCAGGAATCACAAATGATGATTTAGCTCCTTTAATGTCTTTGTTAGGCACCTCTGTTAATGCTAATAGCCGCAGACAGTTAACACCTGAACAAAAATTAGCATTAGAAAAGGTGACAGACAAAATTTTAACAGCTACAGTGCAAAGACAAATAACAGGATTACCTTTGCGCCTGTTAATTGTCAATTCCTCAGCTCAAAGAAAACATTTACTTGGTCTCATTATACCGCAAAATGATAACGACCTTAAAATACTGGAGTGGATCTTTTTATCCTTCCAGCCGAAAAACACCATCTGCACCCGCATTGAACTCTTTGCCAACATGATAATAAAAGGCAGAAAAAGAATCATAGATATTGCTGGTCAGGAACCAGATGTTATTTACATTCCAATTGTACAGGATTATCTTAACTGGTTGCTGACTACTTCAGAGACATTCCAAATTGCACTTGCTGATTATCCAGGCACACTTAGTAACGCTTATCCTCCAACAAAATTTTTACCTATCTTACAGGACCAGACTTTTGAAGAAATTCCAGTCAGGTCTGAAACCCCAGTAGAAGGGCTTACAGTTTTTACTGATGCTGGGCGAAAATCTAAACGAGCTGCTGCCACTTGGTACACAGACAGCCAGTGGAAACATCATATTTTGCAGGGTCATCTTGGTGATTCTCTACAAACACTGGAGTTAAGAGCAGTATTATGGGTTTTCCAGCAATGGCCAGAAACACCGTTAAACATTGTGTCAGATTCTCTCTATGTTGTTGGGACAGTGCAACGCCTTGAGCGAGCCATGGTTAAAACTGTGAAAAACGCTACCTTGTATATGCTTTTAATGCAGTTGCTACATTTGTTAAACCAGCGGCTAACACCATATTTTATCACACACATTCGTAGCCATCAGTTCCAATATGGTCTGTCTATCGGTAACAACAATGCAGACCAACTTGTTGCTGCAACATGGACAAATCATACAATTAATTTGTTTGAACAGGCACGTCTCTCACATGATTTTTTCCATCAATCAGTGAGGGTGTTAGCTCGGCAATTTAACTTGCCTATTACTGACGCTCGAGGCATTGTACAGTCTTGTGCTTCCTGCCAAAAAATTGGTTTTGGTCTAGGCTTAGGGGTCAATCCTAGAGGATTGGCTGCCTTACAACTATGGCAAATGGATGTCACACACATTGCTGAGTTTGGCCGTTTAAAATATGTGCATGTCAGCATTGACACCTTTTCTCATGCTATGTGGGCCACAGCTCAAACTGGTGAGTCTGCTAAACATGTCATTAAACACATGCATGCTGCTATTGCTGCATTAGGCATTCCTTTAGAAATCAAAACAGACAATGCACCGGCATATGTGTCACATTCATTTGCACATTTTTGTAATCTGTGGGGAATCCGTAGAGTCACTGGTATTCCACACTCTCCCACAGGTCAAGCCATTGTTGAGTGAGCTCATGCTACCCTGAAATCGCTTTTGCAAAAACAAAAAGAGGGAGAACAGATGCCATTTGAACGTCTTGCAAAAGCTCTGTACGTATTAAATTTAACAGGGAACCGAGAATCTCCACCAATTGTAATCCATCATACATCATTACAATCAAAGGTGCAAAAGGTTGAGGCAGCAAAAGTTCAGTTTAAAGATTTGCGAACAGGAGAATGGAAAGGCCCAGTAGAGGTAAAAATATCTGGCAGAGGATATGTTTGTGTTTCTACAGGTGAAGGACCACGATGGGTCCCTAGTCGGTGGGTGAGGCCATGGAAAGAACATATGGACCAGTCAGATCAGCCACTTTGATAATCATCATGTGGATTTTAACTGTACCCCAGAGAATCCATTCACCACTTGTTTGGTGGCTGTGCCCATAGATAATTGGCCTGTTCCAACGGCTCAGCAGGCTGTTGCACAAGGCACGGGAAAGGTAGATGCCTGGGATGGCTGGATACCTTACCTGCCAAAGAGTTCGTTGGAACCAGAAGAATTGGAATTATTAGGGTCTGTAAAAATGGACTATTGTCTATATTTCAATTATGTTGGGAGGAATCAGTCACGAGCTTGGTGGGTTAATGCCACCTTGCCGGTGTATGCTAACCATAGCTCTTGGTGTGATTATACCTCCAGCAACATATCTAAAGCTACTAACCATCCTATTAGCTTGCCTAGTGGTCACTTTTTAGTTTGTGGGGATCGTGTCTGGCCAGGGATCCCTTCTCACATAAAAGGAGGACCATGTAGTTTAGCACGACTGACCCTATTAATGCCAAATCAATCACAAATTTTGCAAATCAGACGTAAAAGCAATTATCGTGTAAAAAAAAGTTCACATGCTTTTAGTAGTTTTTGTAATGATCACATAGAATTTTGGAATAGACCCCTCAGTCGGGATTGCTCACACACTAACTACTTTAAATAGACTAGGTTGTTGGCTTGCAAAACAAACTAATGCTACTTCTGAAGCTTTAAGTAATCTTTTATTAGATGTAGATAGTATAAGGCATGCTACTCTGCAAAGTAGAGCAGCAATTGATTTTTTACTACTAGCCCAAGGTCACGGATGTGAAGATTTTGAAGGAATGTGCTGTATGAATCTTTCTGATCATTCTGAATCTATACATAGAAAGTTACAAGTGCTCTCGGATTGGGATTGGTTTCAAAGATTATTACAGGGTTTGGGGTATTGGTGGTTGGCTAGGAGTACTAATCAAACAAGGTTTAACAGTTTTAATGGTATTGATCATTATTGTTTAAATCTTTTGTTGTTTATGGAAGTGTATTGTCAGTATGCTATCTCGTGCTGTGAATCGGGTCTGGATTGCTCAAAAACAAAAAGAGGGATTTGTGGAGAGCTATTTGACTGTGAATGGGCATGTGAGCAATCCAGACAATTGCTTGACAATTGTAAGGTAGTGACCCGCAGGCATTGAGGCCTCGCCTGAGGGTTACTAAAGTTCGTGTACGTGCAGAAGCCTTGGGAAAAGTTAGCACGGAAAACTACTGAGAGAGATACGCAAAGAAGGAATGTTAACTGTAACCTTGAAGCATATGCTGTCATAGTTAACCAATCATTAAGCTGTTACTGAGTGAATCCTATTTGGTATTTAGCCGTGTGAATAATACATGTATCCAATTAGACTTGTGTGTGTTAACGATAGACAAGTAGAGTGCCTATATATACTGAGCTATCTGCGCAATAAACTTTGGCACAAGCCTGATCATATTGGTCTGTGTGCTGTGTCCGGGACTTCTGCGTCAACATCCACCTGGGGTCCAAGTCTCTTAGTTACATGCTATTTACCAATGGGCTATCCTTAATCTTGTAAAGAGCTCTTTCTTCATCTCAAACCCCCCCGCCTCACCCTAGACCGTGTCACCCAAGGCTCCGTCCAACCTGGCCTTGAACGCTGTCAGGGATGGAGCACTTACCACTTCTTTGGGCAACCTGTTCCAGTGCCTCACCACCCTCACAGTAAAGAACTTCTTCCTTATATCCAACCTGAACTTCCCCTGTTTAAGTTTGAACCCGTTACCCCTTGACCTATCACTACAGTCTCTGATGAGGAGTCCCTCTCCAGCATCCTTGTAGCCCCCTTCAGATACTGGAAGGCTGCTCTGAGGTCTCCACGCAGCCTTCTCTTCTCCTGGCTGAACAGCACCAACTTTCTCAGCCTGTCTTCATACGGGAGGTGCTCCAGCTCCCTTATCATCCTCATGGCCCTCCTCTGGACTTGCTCCAACAGTTCCATGTCCTTCTTATGTTGAGGACACCAGAACTGCAAACAGTACTCCAGGTGATGTCTCACAAGAGCAGAGCAGAGGGGCAGGATCACCTCCTTCAACCTGCTGGTCACACTTCTTTTGATGCAGCCCAGGATACAGTTGGCTTTCTGGGCTGTGAGACAGCACACTGAAGCCGGCTCATGTTAAGTTTCTCATCAACCAAACCCCCAAATCCTTCTCTCCACAGGGCTGCTCTGAATCCCTTCTCTGCCTAACCTGTAGCTGTGTCTGGGATTGCCCCGACCCAAGTGTAGGACCTTACACTTCCCATTGCTGAACTTCACATGAGGTTGGCATTGGCCCACCTCTCAAGTGTGTCATGGTCTCTCTGGATGCCATCCTCTTCCCTCCAGCACATCAACCAAACCACACAGCTTAGTGTTATCAGCAAACTTGCTGAGTGTGCATCAATCCCGCTGTCCATGTTACCGACAAAGCTGTTGAGCACCGACCCATGAGAGACACCACTTGTTACCCACCTCCAGTTGGACATTGAACCGTTAACCGCAACTCCCTGCGTGCAGCCAGCCAGCCAGCCAGCCAATTCTTTATCTATCGGGTGGTACATCCATCAAACCAGAACGATTCCGCCGGAAAAGATGCCGCCGCTGTGGCCCGAGAGCCGCCCAGCCCCGCCCGGCAGGTGCCGGGCCGGGGCCCGCCTGGGGCTCCGCCCGGGCCCAGCCACCGCCCCCTCGCCTGCGCGCGGCCCGTGTGCCGACGGCCCAGCCGGGCCCCGCCTCGCCGCGCTCGCCAGGAGGGGCGGGGGCTGTGGAGCGACGGCAGCGGGCAGGCAGGCGCGGAGCCGCCCTTCCATAAGAGCCGCCCTTAGCGGTGGGACCCCGTGACAAGGTCTCAGTGTCGGCGGCTGACGGGGAGTGAAGGTAGCCGGGGTGGATCCCCGTTTGATGGATCCCCGGATAGCCTGGTTCCAGCCAGAGCAGCTTGGTCCCTCGAACCGCCTGTGGATGCAGATCTGGGAAACTACGCAGGGGGTCCGTAATCTCTACTTTCATCAGGAGCAGCAGCAGAGCGCCCCCGCTGGGGCCGGCCCGGTCTCCCTGCCCAGCATGTACCGCGCTGATCCCCAGCCCGACTTTCTGCCGCTCGAGAGCGCCAACAACCAGCACAACCGCAGCCGCCACCAGACCTCGCCGCCCCCGGGGGCTGCTGCCTGGGCCCGGCCCGCACAGGTCGAGCCGTCTGCCGCCACGGCCGCCAGCAACAAGAGGAAGCGTGACAACAAGGCCAGCACCTTCGGCCTTAACTACAGCCTCCTGCTGAGGCTTCCTGAGCAGGGCCGGGCCCTCGCCCTAGGAAATGAGCCGGCCGCCCGGGCCGAGTCGCTCTACACCGGCACCCCTTGGAAGAAGAGGAACTACAGCCAAGGAGTCATGGGGTGAGCGGCCGCGGCGCCAGGCAGGCGAGGGGGTGCCGGGCAGCTGCCAGCGCCGGGCTTGGACCTGGCCCGGTCTCTTGAAGAGGTGCGGGCTGAGGCCCTCCCCGCACGGGATGGCCGCTGGGCCGCGGCGGTGGGGCGTGGCCACAGGAACGGCGGGTGTTACGGGGTATCTGGATCGGGCCCGTAGGACGCCGCTCGCCGCCGGCGGGGGCAGGCAGGGGCCACGTGTACCGGGCCGCTGCCCGGCCCGCCCGTGCGCTGCGTCAACGGGCCCCGCTGATGCCTGTCGGCGAGGCAGCCTCTCGTGCAGCCCCCGAGCCCGGCCGGGCGGTGTACTCCTCGTGGAGGGGGGTAGTGGATGCCCAGGTGCGTGCTGATGGTGTGGGCAAGCCTATCTGTAGGCTTTCCTGTTGTCACTGCGTGTGTACGTGGGGCTGTCAGGCGCTCGTCGCCCGGTATCGCGCTTTGCTGCCCGAGCAAGGGTGTTCCGTTGCTCTCTCTGCGGTTATTGTACCGGTGGTGGTGTCGGCGAGGGGTCTGATGCCATTGCTGCTCACGTGCATGCTGCGGGGATGGGTGAGGTGGCTGAGCTGGGGAGGAAAGCAGACAGCACGCTATCAGAGGCGCAGGTCCTGCTCTTGGCAGCCGCTGCCAGGCACGCTTCTGAAGCTTTGTGCTATATGTGGAACAAATGCATAATAGGAGATATAACTTAGAAGAATAATAATCTGCTGCTGTTAAAAGAATGCATAGTCTAGGAAATAAGATGGGGAGTGTGTTTTTCTAAGACCTAACATAGAAACTAGGCACACATAATTACATAGAGTGTTATGGATTATGTTGTGGTTTAAGCCCAGCCAGTGACTCAAAACAAGGCAGGTGCTCACTCATTTCCCCCACTTCGTCCCCTCTGCTCCCAGAGGGAGGGGGAGGAAAATTAAAAGAATGTAAATCCCACAGGTTGAGATAAGAATAGTCCAGTAACTAAGATATAATACAAAGCTATTACTACTGTCAATAATGATAATAAGGGAAATAACAAGGGGAGAGAACGTAAAACTAAAAGTGGAAAGGGGGGAGGGGGGGTAAATACAAGTGATGCACAACACAATTGCTTACCACCCACTGACCGATACCCATCTCGACCCGAGCAGCGATCTGGGCCTTCTGGGTAACTCTCTCCAGTTTATATACTGGGCATGAAGTACTGTGGTATGGAATACCCCTTTGGCTAGATTGGGTCAGGTGTCCTGACTCTGCTCCCTCCTGGCTTCTTATGCCCCTCCTCCCTGGAGGATCATGAGACTGAAAAGTCCTCGATTGGGGTAAACATTAGTTAGCAACAACTAAAACCATTGGTGTGTTATCAGCATTGTTATCAGCATTGTTCTCAGACTAAGGTTGAAACCACAGCACTGTACCAGCTACTAAGGAGAAAAATGATCGCTACAGCTGAACCCAGGACACCGTGTTATCCACCAAGTATATCGGGGTCCCTGAGCAAAAGCAATCCCACGAGTGGGTTTGCCTTTACCTGAAGCAGGAATAACCCAGACTGTCTTCCCCAGCAAATTCTTTATGTGCACCACCGCAACTTTATCCCCCTCTACAGTACATAAAAGTTCTGATGGGGCTGAGCCAGCCCTGTTGGCAGATCCCTTAGTGTTGACTAGCCACATGGCTTTTGGTGAATGTGTATGCCAGTGTTTAAAAGTCCCACCACCCATTGCTCTCAGTGTAGTTTTTAACAGCCCTTTGTACTGTTTGATTTTCCCAGAGGCTGGTGCATGGTAGGGGATGTGTTATACCCACTCAGTGCCATGCTCTTGGCCCAAGTGTCTATAAGGCTGTCCTGGACATGAGTCCCGTTGTCTGACTCAGTTCTCTCTGGGGTGCTGTGTTGCCACAAGATTTGTTTTTCAAGGCCCAGGAGAGCATTCCAGGCAGTGGGGTGGGGCACAGCGTATGTTTCCAGCCATCTGGTGGTTGCTTCCACCATGGTAAGCACATGGCTCTTCCCTTGGCGGGTTGGTGGGAGTGTGATCTAATCAATCTGCCAGGCCTCCCCATATTTGTACTTCAGCCATCGTCCTCCATACCAAAGAGGCTTTAACCGCTTGGCTCGCTTAATTGCAGCACATGTTTCACATTTGTGAATAACCTGGACTATAGTGTCCATCATCAAGTCCACCCCTCAATTACGAGCCCATCTGTATGTTGCATCTCTGCCCTGATGGCCGGAAGTGTCATGGGCCCACCAGGCCAAAAATAATTCACCCTTATGTTGCAAATCTAAATCTGTCTGAAGCACTTCAATCTTAGAAGCTTTATCTACCTCTTGGTTGTTCTGATGTTCCTCAGCGGCCCGACTCTTGGGTACATGAGCATCTACATGGCATACCTTCACCACCAGGTTCTGCACAGTCTAGCAGTATCAGTTGTGGCATCCCACTTGGCTGCCTTTGACTCCAGTTCACATTGAAGTTCTAGCATGTCTGGTACAGCAGCACTCGGTGGTGATGTGACTTCATTCAGGCCACGATAGTCTACTGTTAGTCTTCACTCTCCGTTAGACTTTCGCACTGTCCATATGGGGCTGTTAAAGGCTGAGCGGTCCTGCTGATCATTCCTTGGCTTATGGGTGGGAATCAGGGAGCCTTGGTTGGTGTGATATTGCTGTCGGTGCACTGTTGAGTGTAGTGGGAACAGAGCAGGTATGTGTACCTGCAGCAAAGGGTGTGATTCATGTGCAAATCCTTTTCTTGTATGGGTCTGATAAGATCCACTGTTGCTGTCAGTCTCATTCTGAGTCATGCCACAGCACTGTTCTGGCAGTGCCCTTGTGACAGCTTGCGTGGCTCTTGAAGGTGCTCATCTGGGGTTTATGGAAGTGAAATTGGGTATTTCCCCACAGCCGCCTGGAGTAAGAAATTACTTTTGGAGGGGGTCGGAGAGAGAAACAAGTTTGCTAGGGGGCGAAGATGTTGGACTAAAGACAGTTTGAGAAAGCCTTTAGGACGTATACTGTAAATATTACATAACAGTGTTGTTTGAGATGGTCCTTGTCTGCTCCCTCAGTGATCCGAATGAGTTGAGGGGTCCCTCCAGGAAAAATTCCTGAGGGCCCTAGGGAACCCTGTCCTCAACGGGTCCTGCAGCCAAAGAAGGGGGTGTGGGGGGGTGGGAAGTGAGCGAGTGGCTGTGTGGTTCTGGGTTACCAGCTGGGCTTAAGCCACAAGTATGTAAGTTATAGCTGAAGTCTGTAAACTCCTCAAGCTCTTCTGCATTCAAGATCTTTATTTGCACAGCACAGAAGAGAACAGCTGTTTATACAAGATCTTATACTTTTTGACCTACAAAATATACAGCAGATAAAAATAATGAATGGGCAGAAGACTTACAGGAAAAACTACAGGAGATAATTCTGAATGTCTCAACTGACAAAGTTACATCCAGTAACCTTGCAGCCAGTCTTCCTTGTAGTAGGAGTTACTGGAGTTGCAACAGTTTTGCAGTTTTAGTCAATTAAAAGAGCTTGATTCTATTACAAAAGCACCTTGAACAACTCTTAAAACTCTTTATAGTTTAGCTAATTTTAAGTTACGCTTTATGCCCGACACCCACATCTTGCTTATAACACTGAATAAAAAAAATTGTTATTTTATTGTGGCAGTATTTTCTTTACCAAATCTTAAGTTATACATTTTCAATACCAGTTTCATATTTGGACTATCATAACATAAAAATCCACTTGGAATGGTCATGTGGACTTCAGATACAGTACAGCCTTAGTTGGTAAGATACAAGCATATTTAAGACAATTTTTTAAATATTAAAGTCTGGAAAGAGCAGTGTTGCGAACCAGATGACACCAGGAGCTATGTATTCCCACAATGGAAGTGGCTGGTGCACTATATACGCAGTCTGACAAATGTGATCCTTTATGTAGTTGCAGTTCTTAAAAAGCAAGACCAGTTTTCTCCCAGACAGACAGTCTTTCTGCAAGCCTTTAACCAATTCCAAAAAGAATGACCAGGAGACAAGGACAGCTGTAATGAGCAAGTGTGCTAATAAAACATCATGGGAATGGTAAAAGTTCCTTTCAGTACTGTTCATGAGAATGAAAATAATCCATACAGCAAGTATTACTTCTTTTCCTGAACACTGGCATCTGTCTTATTTACAATAGCTTATAAAGACACACAATGCACAAGGTTTGATTTTCAAGTTCAACTTCATAACTTCACCTGTATGTTCTCTTCTAGCTGAAGTAACACTGATACTGGAAAAAAAAAAAAAAAAAAAGGGTAATCAGAAGTAGCCAAAGCACTGATATGATAACAAATAATTTGGATAAATATTCAAGAAGTAACATTGCGCACTTTCACTGTCAACTGCTTGAGACTTTCACTCCCAGGCAGTGACAACCAGTCCTGGTTGTTTTTTTGCTGTTGCACTACCTTAAAAAGGTCATTTTTGGTTTCCATGGCAGTGGAAAAAAAACAAACAAACAAACCAAACTGAAGGAAGGCAGCCCTTATTGAACATGAGGCCTGGGTTTCAAAATTAATTTTCCAGTCTGCAAGAAGGGGGGGGGGGAATGAGTTTAGACACTGAAAGTTGAGCCCAACTTCTGTTTTACAGGCTAAATTTAGATTGACACACAGAACAATACTAAGTATTCTACATTCCAGTTTTACAAACACACAGAATTCATTAAGGTGTATTTATAGAATGGTTTAGGTTGGAAGGGACCTTAAAGCTCATTCACAGTTCCAACCCCCTGCCACAGCAGGGACACCTTCCACTAGACCCAGTTGCTTCAAGCCCCATCCAGCCTGGCCTTGAACGCTGCCAGGGATGAGGCAGCCACAGCTTCTCTGGGGACCCTGTGCCAGCACCTCACCACCCTCATAGGAAAGAATTTCTTCCTAATATCTAAGTCTCCCCCCTTTCATCTTAAAGCCATTTCCCCTTGTCCTATCACTACATGCCTTTGAGGCAAGTGCTGTTCAGGGGGAAAAAAAAGAAAAAAAAAAAAAAAACAACAAACAACGAAACAAACAAAAAAACCCCAAAACAAAGCAAGCCACAAAAACCACACCAAAATTTAGGCAATGAGTAATGTTTACATCATCACAGGACGTGTTATATTCTGCCAAAACAGTTTGACATCGGGCTGCTATACTTTGTGGACTGTGTCAAGGAAAGGAGTTAACGCTGGTACACAGAACAAGTAAAAAACAAAAAAAAGCCGTATTAGCATAGGTGTCAATCATTGTAGTAACTGCAACACCTTTAATCTGACAAACACAATTGAAGGATACATTGATGGTGCCACCACTCTTCTATGTATTCCAGCAAAGAACAAGCCTATTAGGGTAATACACCTAATTGTAAAAAATGTGTGATTCAAAAATGATATGAAAAATGACACCTAGGAAAGAAATCAGATTAGTCCCAGTGCATACTTTCACTTAAAAAAAATATAATAACTGTATATATATACATGCACGTATATATACTGCTCCTAGCCATTTGAGTACTTGTGAACTGTTCTTTAGATACGCATTCAAGGTACACATATTGGCGTTATTGTCCCAGGACATATTCCAGAAAAATTCTAGACAGCTCAAGAGCCTAACTGAACATTATCTCCCAGTTCCAGAGGAGAG
Source organism: Amazona ochrocephala (assembly GCA_039720435.1). NCBI lineage: Eukaryota > Metazoa > Chordata > Aves > Psittaciformes > Psittacidae > Amazona > Amazona ochrocephala. Next base: position 22,761,198 of record CM077908.1, read on the forward strand.
CCATATTTAGCCTTTCAGTTTTCAATACTATACCACTTGACTGCCACACACTACATTTGGGATTAGCCTGATCTTTACCTTTTGTGTCTCTGGGTCCATTAACCAGTTCCAGGCACCACTTGCTGTACAGACTGACACCACTATCAGAATCACTGATAAAGAAAAGAACAAGAGTCATAAATAGTATACCTGCTATCAACAAGCATTTCTTTTTCATCAGCAGCTCTTACACATTTCTTCTCCCACTTCTCAAGGAGGAGAAGTTTCTAGTTGGAAGGTAGAAATGAGACTAGACAAAGAAACTTCTTATGTGACACCATAAAGATTCTGTACCAGTTTCCTGGACAGGACAAGTAGGTAACAAAAATATAAATTTTGTCAAGTAAAAACATCCTGATGCTTTCAGGAAACAAAAGTTTCTAAAATAACGCAATTAGCAAAATGAAAATATGAGTTGGAAGACTGGAGTAAGAGTTGTACCAAACTTTCTGTATGCTCTTTGAGCTTATGCAGTCTGGGCGACAGAAATGCAGCACCATTACATTGCAGACCAGAACTAAAGCATCTATCCTATTAGCTCTTGTGCATCAGAAAAGCCTGAGGCATTAGCAACAGCAGTTTCAGCGACATCTGAGTTGCATTATGCTCTCCACCACAGTCAACACAATTACAAGCAAGGAAAGCCAACACAGAGGAAAAAAAATAAACGCACGAAATTTGAGCAGGACTCAGAAAGCATGATAGCATTAGCACATGAAGATTAACAAAAACCTGTACACATCCAGAGTGGCTTAGGAAGAATAATCAATTTGCTGTAAATGGATAATGCTAGATAGATACTAGAGTTACACAAGATATGAGACTGCTTTTGAAAGACTACAAAAGTAGGGGTTGATGGAAAAAGAAAACAGAACAAATATAGAGAAAGCTCCTATTGTACTGTACAGCCATGAAGCCTTGCAGCTTTCATTGGAAATTTGGAAGTTGAATGTTTTATGTGGAGGCTGGAGTTCTGATCCAAATAATGTCTTTTATGGGGGAAAGGGGGAGAAAACAGAAAGCAACACAAAAATCTAAGAGCCAAAGTTAGCAGCCTTTAGGGTCATAGGGAAGAACCTGAAAACAAACCTCACATATTCATGAAATATTACTTTCAGGTTTGCAAGACTACTATAAATTACAACTTGCATCAGAAGGTCATGGACAAAACAGCAACAACCAATGTAATCAAGCACTGACGATTTATTAAATACAAGCACCACCATTTATAGGAAAGTTACAAAGTACTGGAACATCTGATTGGATAACACCTCTCAGCCAACTGTTAGCAATAGCTTAATGATTAGTTGCAGCTTAGCAAGCAGGTTTGCCTTGTTAACCCTCTCAGCAGCCCAGGAAGCCCTCCACTCACCACCTGAGCAAGGCCAAGCCAAAGGTTGGATTGCTCACATGTCCATTCTTGGCAACAACAACTGAGTTACATATTCCTTCTGCATATTACAAAATCAGAAGGAAAGTTAATGAGTAATCCTAACAACATATTCTTTCAAAAGTAAGATGGAAAAAGTCTTTCAAAAGCATAGAGGTGCTTCTCTGTATAAATATTTTTTTTTCTGTGATCATAGAATAGAATCATAGAATAGTTAGGGTTGGAAAGGACCTTAAGATCATCTAGTTCATCTACTTCCACCCCCCTGCCATGGGCAGGGACACCTCACACTAAACCATGCCACCCAAGGCTCTGTCCAACTAGGCCTTGAACACCGCTAGGGATGGATCATTCACAACTTCCCCGGGCAGGCAATTCCAGTGCCTCACCACCCTTACAGTAAAGAATTTCTTCCTCATATCCAATCTAAACTTCCCCTGTTTAAGTTTTAACCTGTTACCTCTTGTCCTATTGTGGGTGTAAATGTGATGGATTTCTGAGTTAGACTAGCTCCTGAGAAAGCTTTGAGATAGCTGAGGAATGTTGATGGGAAAGTTCTGGGAATATTGTGGGCAACATAAGGAGGAAGAGAGAAGTAAGAAGCAAGGAGCCAATCAAGGCAACCAGTGAGCAAGAGATCCACCAATGAAGAAGTGAAGATACCCACGTAGGTGGTGCTAGCAAACCAATTGCATTAGCCGCTCATACACGTGGGTACTTTGGGAAGCCTATATCAACCCTGGACCTTCAGATAATAAACGATTTCGTTTCATCACCAGAAACAGGGTCTGTGCCTTAGTTTCCACAAATGGCGCCCTAACAGGGACCTTAAAGGTGGATGAAGAGGCCCGGTGGAGAAGCTGACTGAAAAAGTTAAGACAGCGGACCAGAAAGCTGCACTCCCGGGAGAATAAGCACCTTTGAAAAAGGTGAGCAGTCAGGAAGATGGGATCGCAGATGTCTGCAGAAGAAGAGACTATTGTTTCTTTGCTAATGTACATTTTAAAGCAACAGGGCTTTACGTACGATGAAAACGCTACTCGTACCCTGCTTGTATGGCTTAAGGGGCGGGGATTTGCTGTCGATTCTCAGACGGCGCTTCAGCTGGAGCAGTGGGATTCGGCTAAAGAGACTCTTTGGGAGGCTGCGTGCAGGGGGGAGGAAATTGTTTTTCCGCTGATAACAACATGGCACTTACTCTATGCGGCTCTTAGCAAGCTGCAGAGCCCATCGCGGGGCGCAGTCGCTGACTATCGTAACAAACTGACTGCCACTGCCCCACCGGAGCTGATGGTGCCATCTGCGCCACCACTAACAGACATGGCGCCACCCCCCCCGGCAGTGACCCCCCCCAACGCACCCCCCCCCATTCGGTACTCCCCGTAGCCGCTTGGGGTGGAGAAGATTACGACCCTCGTAAACGCTGGCAAAAATTGCAAAATGACACTGCAGCGGGTGGGGTGTATTTTGATATGGCATTTCCTGTAATAATGCGAAATAATCAACCTAATGACTGGGAACCGATAAGATGGGAACTGATTAAAGAACTGAGAAAGACTGTTATGCACTACGGGCTAGCCTCGCCATATACTCAGAGCCTTTTACAGACTGCGTTACAGGGAGACCTTATGACTCTGATATCAAAGCCATTGCCGAAATGCTGTTCACCCCCACCCAGAAAGCAATATTTTTGTCAGATTGGCGGGAGCGATGTGATATAGCAGCGGTTGAGAATCTCGGTCGGAATTCAGATGACCCTCTCTTGGGGGCCGGAATTGCGCAATTAATGGGGGATCCTCCTGTTAACACGCCCCAGCTACAGGCTCGGCTAGCCCCAGAGATTTTACGCCAGTCGGCAGAACTAGCGCTTAAGGCAATGCTTAAAGTGCCGGATGTCAGGAAATCCATAAAGGTGTTCACGGGTATCAGACTGGCAAAAGACGAGCCGTATATGCAATTTATAGATCGTTTGGAGACGGCTATCGATAAGCAAGTAGAGAATGATGCTGCCAAAGATGCCTTATTACTGAAATTAGCAATAGAGAATGCAAACCCGGACTGTCAGAAGGTGTTGCGTATGCTAAAAAATCCTACTTTGATCGATATGATTGAAGCATGTAATCGTATTGGCTCAATAGATCACGTTAACGAAAATCTAGCGGGGCATTTAGCCGCAGCTTTACAAACCACACAGCGGCGGTGTTTTAGGTGTGTCAAACCCGGCCACTTTAAGCGTGCCTGCCCCCAGGCGAGCCAATATGGCGACCCGAGCCTTTGTCCACGTTGCAAAAAGGGGTGTCACTATGCTAAGCACTGCCGGTCAAAGTGTAATATCAAAGGGGAAGCAGTTCCGGTTTCGGGAAACGGGAGGCGGAGCGCGTCGCGGAGCCGTGTGCAGATACAAGAAGTCTCCGCCCCACACAATCCCAATTCGCCAACGACATGGGTCTGGCACGCCTCCGCTCCTCCACCCCCGGAAGTGCCGGAGTGGATGTCCCCACAGCAACAGAAGTAAACATAACTGACACCAAAGTGCAAAAGGTGCCGCTGTCACTGTAAGGTCCGGTGGGTAATGGATTTAGTGCTGGGACGCTCTAGTGTCATCTCACAGGGTCTTTTTGTTTTGCCTGGGGTAATTGATGCTGATTTTGAAGGACAAATACAAGCAATGGTCTAGACCCCATCCCCACCCGTAACAGTCCCCGCGGGAGAATGTATATGCCAACTTGTCTTATTCTATGCACGTACAGTAAATGCTCCCTCCAAGGAAAACATGCTCAGAGGAACAGGTGGCTTTGGTTCTACTGGTAAGCCACACATTTTATGGACACAGTCGTTAGCAAAACAGCAGCCAATCATCGAATGTGAAGTGGGAAACCCCCAGCATAAACCCAGCACTATCAAACTTAAAGGCCTACTGGACACCGGAGCAGATGTTACAGTCATTGACGCCTCCTTTTGGCCATCAAATTGGGAGACAGTTTCATCAGCAACAGATCTAACAGGAATAGGAGGAATATCAACACCACGTCAAAGTGCATCGGTTATCCAGATAATAGATCCTGAAGGGCGCACTGCAAACCTCCGCCCATATATAGTGAACTGTCCTTTTAACCTTATGGGAAGGGATGTCTTAAGCATGTGAGGAGTCTCGATAGCAACATCACCTTTTTAACTGGGGTCATTGATGTGAATGTTCCAATCAGACTGAAGTGGCTGACAGAAAAAACAGTGTGGGTTGATCAATGGCCCCCGAATTTGGAAACAACCCACGCCTTAACAGAATTGGTAACAGAACAATTGAAGTTGGGACACTTGGTTCCGACCACAAGTCCCTGGAACACACCAGTATTTGTAATTAAGAAAAAATCAGGAAATGGTGTCTTTTACATGACCTTCGCGCAATTAACAATGTCATGGAGGACATGGGAGCCACACAGCCAGGTTTGCCTTCCCCAACCATGATACCAAAGAATTGGAACATTGTTATTATGGACCTCAAAGATTGTTTTTTCACTATTCTCCTGCATCCTGAAGATGCTCCAAGGTTTGCTTTTTCTATTCCCTCTGTTAACCATCAGGGAACAGCAGAGCGTTATCATTGGACTACATTACCACAGGGTATGAAAAACAGTCAGACAATGTCAGTTATATGTGGCTAAGGCATTATCAGAGGTAAGAAAGACATACCCAACAGCTATTTGCTATCATTATATGGATGACATTTTGTTAGCCTGTCAGGAACCACAGAAACTTTTAGAAATTGCTTCCAGCACTAAATCTTGCCTTGAAAAGCACGGGTTAGTTGTTGCTCCTGAAAAGGTACAACAGCAACCCCCATGGAAATACCTGGGATGGAAAATCCTCCAGCAGACTGTAGTGCCTCAACTGCTAAAGATTGATGTCAAAGTTAACACCCTAAACGATGTACAGAAATTAACTGGCACTATAAATTGGGTACGAATCCTTTTAGGTATAGACAATGATACCCTTAGACCTCTATTTGAACTACTGAAGGGAGAACCTGCCCTCAACTCGCCCCGACGTTTAACTCCAGAGGCTGAGTATGCAATTGAACAAGTTAACAGAGCTTTAACCAATCGACAAGCTGCAAGGATAGATTACCAACTCCCAGTTACTCTGTATGTTATCCAAGGACCTAAGTCCCTCAAAGGATTAATAGGTCAATGGGATTTTAGGGAAAAGGATCCACTACGTGTTTTAGAATGGATCTTTTTACCATACCAATTCTCCAAAACCATAGTTACTATTTGTGAACAGATAGCACACATAGTGTGTCGTGGCAGACAGAGAACAACAGAATTAACAGGACACGAACCAGACACTATCTCTCTCCCCTTAACCAAGAAAAACAAAAAGGGGGAATGAAGGGAGAATCACCACAGGCATGACTCTATAAAGCAATTTATGTATTAAACTTCTTGACGATTGGAGAGGGAAATGAGACCCTAGCTGTTACCAGACATATCCTGTTGCTCAGCCGAATTTTGCCTAATCCCATAGGGGTTCATCAACCAAAGGTTTGGGTAAAATCACCACAAACGCTTCTCTGGGAAGGACCACATCCACTAATAACCTGGGGACGAGGGTATGCTTGTGTCTCCACAGATCATGGTCCTTGGTGGATACCCGCACAGCTGGTGTGGCCTGTTTTGAACCGTCCTGCGGTTACGGAAGCAGAATCCAGGGGTAGTCAGCAGCACATCGATGTCAACAATGCAACGGATGCCCTGGAATAGCTTCGACATATGGGTGAACTTAGCTAGAACACTGAGCCAAACAGCTCTGTAATTCAGTATAGTTAGTAACACAGCCATTTCATAAATGTTTAGTAGAGATACCTTGGTCTAATAGTAGCATCACTGCTGTATTACTTACAAGAAGGGTAGAACGGTAGAAATGTAAAACTTTACTTCTTGTACTGATATTTTCCTTTGCATTAGGTTTCTTGTTCCCTATTTGCTAAATTGTGTGCAAGATATACTGGAGGTCTTTAGAAAAACAAAAAGGGGGAGATGTGGGTGTAAATGTGATGGATTTCTGAGTTAGACTAGCTCCTGAGAAAGCTTTGAGATAGCTGCGGAATGTTGATGGGAAAGTTTTGGGAGTATTGTGGGCAAGATAAGAAGGAAGAGAGAAGGAAGAAGGAAGCAGCCAGTCAAGGCAACCAGTGAGAAAGAGATCCACCAATGAAGTGAAGAGACCCAGGTGGGTGGTGCTAGTGAACCAGTTGTATTAGCCGCTCATACACGTGGGTACTTCGGGAAGCCTATATCAACCCTGGACCTTCAGATGATAAACGATTTTGTTTCATCACCAGAAATGGGGTCCGTGCCTTAGTCTCCACATCCTATCACTAGAGTCTCTAATGAAGAGTCCCTCCCCAGCATCCTTATAGGCTGCCTTCAGATATTGGAAGGCTGCTATGAGGTCACCACGCAGCCTTCTCTTCTCCAGGCTGAACAGCTCCAACTTTCTTAGCCTATCGTCATACAGGAGGTGCTCCAATCCACTGATCATCCTTGTGGCCCTCCTCTGGACTTGTTCCAACAGCTCCATGTCTTTTTTATGTTGAGGACCCCAGAACTGTACACAGTACTCCAAGTGAGGTTTCACAAGAGCAGAGTAAAGGGGCAGGATCATTTCCTTTGACCTGCTGGTCACGCTCCTTTTGATGCAGCCCAGGATACGGATGGCTTTCTGGGCTGCGAGCGCACACTGCCGGCTCATGTTCCTTTTTCATTGACCAACACCCCCAAGTCCTTCTCCACAGGGCTGCTCTCAATCTCTTCCCTGCCCAACCTGTAGCTGTGCCTGGGATTGCTCCGACCCAGGTGTAGGACCTGGCACTTGTCATGGTTAAACTTCAGGTTGGCATCAGCCCACCTCTCAAGCATGTCAAGGTCCCTCTGGATGGCATTCCTTCCCTCCAACGTATCAACCGAACCACACAGATTGGTGTCATCGGCAAACTTGCTGAGGGTGCACTCAATCCCACTGTCCATGTCACCCACAAAGATGTTGAACAAGGCCGGTCCCAGCACTGATCCCTGAGGGACACCACTCGTTACTGGTCTCCAGCTGGACACTGAGCACAAAACTGTGTGTGCGGCCATCCAGCCAGTTCTTTATCGACCGAGTGGTCCACCTATCAAATTGATGTCTCTCCAACTTAGAGACAAGGATGTCGTGTGGAACAGTGTCAAACGCTTTGCACAAGTCCAGGTAGATGACATCAGCTGCTCTGCCCCTGTCCATCAGTTCCATAGCCCCATCATAGAAGGCCACCAAATTGGTCAGGCAGGATTTCCCCTTAGTGAAGCCATGCTGGCTGCCACCAACCACCTTGTTGGTTTTCATGTGCCTCAGCATGCCTTCCAGGAGAATCTGCTCCAAGATTTTGCCAGGCACAGAGGTGAGGCTGACTGGTCTGTAGTTCCCCGGCTCATCCATTTTCCCCTTCATGAAAATAGGGGTTATATTTCCCTTTTTCCAGTCATCGGGAACTTCACCTGACTGCCATGATTTTTCAAATATGATGGACAGTGGCTTAGCAACTACATTTGTCACCTCCTTCAGGACCCACGGATGGATTTCATCAGGTCCTATTGACTTGTGTACGTTCAGGTTCCTAAGATGGTCTCGAACCAGATCCTCTCCTACAGTGGGTCCAGGTTCTTCATTCTCACTGTCCCTGTGTCTGCCTTCCAAGACTTGGGTGGTATGGTCAGAGCATTTGCCAGTGAAGACTGAGGCAAAGAAGTCGTCTGTGGGTGTAAATGTGAAAGATTTCTGAGTTGGACTAGCTCCTGGGAAAACTTTGAGACAGCTGAGGAATGTTGATGGGAAAGTTTTGGGAGTATCGTGGGCAAGATAAGAAGGAAGAGAGAAGCGAGAAGCAAGCAGCCAATCAAGGCAACCAGTGAGCAAGATATCCACCAATGAAGAAGTGAAGAGACCCACGTGGGGGGTGTTAGTGAACCAATTGTATTAGCCGCTTGTCCACGCGGGTACTTCAGAAAGCCTATATCAACCCTGGACCATCAGATAATAAACGATTTCATTTCATGACCAGAAACGGGGTTCATGCTTTACGTCTCCACAAAGATCCTCAGCCTTCTCGAAATCCAGGGTAGCCAGTTCTCCCGATAGATCTGTAGAGGGCCCACATTGTCCCTAGCCTGCCTTTTATTTGCTACATACCTATAAAATCCCTTCCCATTATCTTTCACATCCCTAGCGAAGTTTAATTCTAAGTGGGCCTTAGCTTTCCTAACCTGGTCCCTAGCTTTCCGGACAACATCCCTGTATTCTTCCCAGGCTTCCTGTCCTTGCTTCCACCTTTTATAAGCCTCTTTTTTCCTTTGAATTTTCCTCAGCAGCTCCTTATCCATCCAAGGAGGTCTCCTGGCCCTCCTGCAGCACTTCCTTCTAGTTTGGATGCATCGCTCCTGAGCTTGTAGCAGGTGACCCTTGAATATCAACCAACAGTCTTGGGCCCCCCTGCCCTCTAGGGCTATATCCCATGGAACCTTACTGAACAGGTTCCTGAAGAGGCCAAAGTCTGCTCTCTTGAAGTCCAGGGCAGTGAGCTTGCTGCATGCACTGTCCTGAGGATCTCAAATTCAAGCATCTCATGATCGCTGCAACCAAGGCTGCCCTGGAGTGTCACGTTTCCAACCAGCCCTTCCCTGTTGGTGAGGACGAGGTCAAGCATGGCACCTCTCCTTGTTGGCTCCTCTATTATTTGCAGAAGGAAGTTGTCTTCCACACAATCGAGGAACCTACCAGATGGGTTGTGCTGGGTCATGCTGTCCCTCCAACAGATATCAGGGTGGTTGAAGTCCCCCATGAGAACAAGGGCCTGCAAGCGTGAGGCTGTTCCTATCTGTGTATAGAGTGCTTCATCCACAGAGTCCCCTTGGTCAGGCGGTCTGTAACAGATCCCCACAATAATGTCTCCCATCACTGTTCTCCCTTTATCCCTGACCCACAAACTCTGTTGACTGCTTACCTGTCCCCAGACAGAGTTCCATGCTCTCCAGCCTATCCTTAATATAATTAGCAACTCCCCCTCCCCACCTACAGGGCCTGTCTTTTCTAAACACCCTGTAACCTTCCATTCCAACATTCCAGTCATAAGAGCCATCCCACCATGTTTCTGTGATGCCTATTATGTCATACCCCGTAGATGTGCACACATTTCTAATTCCTCTTGTTTGTTCCCCATGCTATAGGCGTTTGGATAACAGAAGGAAAAAATCAAGATTGAGTTCAATCCCCCATTGTACAGAAAGTAAGAAGTCCCTCTTTTATGTGAATTGCAAAACTAGGAAAACAAGCAGTAGTAAAACAACATTAGTGAAAACAGTACTATTTATCTAAGCTTCAGTTAAATATGCTTTGGAGCTTACAGTAATTTTTCTCCTTTTTTTTTTTTTTTTTAATAATTATAACTGACAGCAAATAGAAATTCGGGAAGCCAAATGCATTCCCACAGTAGGTGCACACAAGTTCGGTGAACCTACTCAGAAATATCTACTTGCCTCCCAGCTGCTGTGAAACAATGGGGTTGATGGGGGTGTTAGGGTTTGGTTTGTTGTGGGGTGTATTTTCTTTGATTTTTGCTTCTTAAGTAGTCATTCCTCCATATTAACCCCTTGGACTCTCAGGAAAAAAGATGCTATTTTATACATTTTTAAAAAAAAAAACAAAAAAAAACCAAAACAAAAAAAAAAAACCAAACCAAACACCCACAAAAATATACACCCATGCACCCTCAGAAAAACCCCAAAACTACTGATCCCAGAGTTGGCAGCTTATCTGTGGTACTTCTTGCCTTCCCCTCACCTTCAAACTTTCCTGTTAGAAATGAGATGGGGACATATGCTGCCCTTATGGCATACTGCTGTAACTTTTTTGCCTTCAGTTTAGAAGAGAGAAGAATAGAAGGACTATCTCAATCATATTTACTTCAAGTACCTATAGTGACTGTCTGGGAAGTCTGAACCTTCAAAACAACAACCCACCTGTCATGGTTTAAGCCCAGTCAGCCACGTAGTTTGCTCACTCACTCCCCTCTCTTTCTTGCCCCCACTCCCGGAGGGATGGGGAGGAGAATCGAAGGAATGCAACTCCCACAGGTTAAGATAAGAACAGTTTAGTAACTAAGGTATAACACAAACCACTACTGCTGCTACCACCAATAATAATAATGACAAGGGAAATACAAGGGAAGAGAATACAACCGCTCACCACCGGATACCAAGCCCGACCCAGGAGTGCACCCCTCTCTTCCGGGTAACTGCCCCTAGTTTTACACCCTGGGCATGACGTGCTGTGGTATGGAATACCTCTTTGGTCAGTTTGGGTCAGATGTCCTGTCTCTGCTTCCTCCCGGCTTCCCCTCCTCCCTGGCAGAGCATGAGACTTAGGAAGTCCTCGGCCAGACCAAACATTCTAAGCAGTAACTGAAAACATTGGTGTTATCAGCGCTGTTCCCAGGCCAAAAGTCAAAAACACAGCACTGCACCAGCTACTAAGAAGGAGAAAAATGACTGCTACTGCTGAACCCAGGGCAGTATCCACTCCTTATTTCATACAATTCAGGTCATGCTCAGATCCCACATTTTCAATATACCATCACATGTATATATATACATCCATACACACACACAGAGGGAGAGAGATCATCCCTTAGTGCATGGACCAATCCCTATAAAGCTGTTGAGTCCATCCAGTCCATGATATCGGGCTCCATCTTTTGCAACAGTCTTTCAGAGCAGGGGAGGCTGTGTGCAGTGTTCGCACTCATGAATAACCTGGGCAATAGTGTCCATTGCTAAGTCCACCCCTCGATCGTGAGTCCATCTGTATGTTGTATCTCTGCCCCGATGGCCTGAAGTGTCATGGGCCCACCAGGCTCAAAATAATTCACCCTCCCCTTCAGCAGTTTCTGCAGCTTGTCGTTGGGGACTCCATACAGCTGCCTTCCATCTCTGATGCTTCCAAAGCACTGGAGGGGCCCAGGGGCCTGGATACTTGCCCATACTGTCCCACACACCCTGTCACTCATGACTGTCCAGCCTTGGGGAAAATCTCTTGGTCCTCCTACATTGTCTTCTAACCCCAGACAAGGCCCAAACCCGACTTTGCTTAACTCTCAGGACCAGACAGAATGGTCATGGGTAACACACACTCCATATGTGTGCCAACATGGTGGTCCCCATCACAATCAGCAGGCAGGTCTCAAGGGTACTGAAAGGCCATTCAAAACCCTCAGAACTCTCAAATGATGCTACTATTCTTGTCACTGGGGCTGGTGTAGCTGCTGTGCTTGCTGGCGCTCTCACCACCAGCTGCTCTTTGTCTGAGTCCAGGTCTTCCTCCTCTGCCTTGCTGGGAAGTGCTGCGTGGTCTCCTGCATCCTCCTGGGGCTCCGGCTCATGGAGCTCTGCGGGCAGCTGCCGGAGAATGCTCTCGGCAGCCGCGGGGCTCGGCTTGCCCTCGGGTCCCGGCTTCTCTGCTGCTTCCCCCTGCCGCTCGGTAGCTGCCTCATTCCCCTCCTCGACCGCACTGACCTCCTCCACCGCCCTGACCTCCTCCACCAGCAGCCGCTTCCTCCCGGGCTCCTGGTCCCTGGAGCCGTGCTCCCAGGCTGTTTTGGCCGCTGGCGGCTCCCGGGGCCGCCCCCCCTCTGCTTCCCACAGCCTCACGAAGACGGAGGTGAGGACGATGGCCAGGATGGTGAAGAGCAGCCGGACGGCCAGGTACAATTCCACACCCACGTCCATCTCGCCTGGCTGCCAGAGCCCACCCATGTTACAAGTCATTCCAGTAAAGTACAATGAAAAAAAGAACCTTAGCCCAAACCCCATGTCTGAAAAATGCTAAGATAGCAAATACCAGCTATAAGTAAGGTACAGCAGGCTGAAACCGTGAACTCAAGAGAATCATGAGCAACAACGTTGAGAGACAATAAATCAGCATTGTGACAAGTGACTATTAATCCTGTCGTTGTCTCAACCCTTCGTGCCCCGCGTTGGGTGCCAAAAAAGAACTGTTGTGGTTTAAACCCAGTCAGCCACGTAGTTTGCTCACTCACTCCCCCCTCTTTCTTGCCCCCGCTCCCAAAGGGATGGGGAGGAGAATCGAAAGAATGCAACTCCCACAGGTTTAGATAAGAACAGTTTAGTAACTAAGGTATAACACAAACCACTACTGCTGCTACCACCAATAATAATAATGATAAGGGAAATACAAGGAAAGAGAATACAACTGCTCACCACCCAATACCAAGCCCGACTCAGCAGTGAACCCCAACCCTTCATGGTCCCTGCCCCTCGTTTTTATATCCTGGGCATGATGTGCTGTGGTATGAAATACCTCTTTGGTCAGTTTGGGTCAGGTGTCCTGTCCCTGCTTCCTCCCGGCTTCCCCTCCTCCCTGGCAGAGCATGAGACTCAGAAAGTCCTCAGCCAGACCAAACATTCTAAGCAGTAACTGAAAGCATCAATGTTATCAGCGCTGTTCCCAGGCTGAAAGTCAAAAACACAGCGCTGCATCAGCTACCAAGAAGGAGAAAAATGACTGCTACTGCTGAACCCAGGACACCACCAAAACAGGAACTACAACAACTTATTGTCCCAACTATTTCCAGAATAATTCAGCCTTGAGCCAGTTCAATTTTGACCTCGCTTTGCTAATTTTGGCTAATGTGTTAGTTTGTTATCTTGAGATGGTCATTGTCTTCTAGAATTATCTTGTTGCAGTGTGTTTGAATTTATGCCACAGAAATCTTAAAGAGTTTAAGCAGTGAATTTTGTTTGGGCAAACATGAATCAAAGATGCACACTGGTAAATCTTTAAAGAGAGAATCCTATTTATTCCCTGGAACATCAAACTTACTTCTCCACCATCCTGTAGCTGGTTGCAAACATGCATTATATTCAGTAAGTTTTCTTTCAAAAGCTTTGGGATCTGGGGAGGGTGTATATCAAGCATAATTAGAACTTCATCTATTAAGTCAAATTTTAATGTAAAACATAAGAAATTCACTTTTCCCCTGTGCATACCCACTTCTTAGGCAGAGAAAATCAATGCAATGTTCATTTAGATGCAATAAAAGAACAGTCAAAGTAACTTCATACATCTTTAGTTAAAAAGTACAGTAATGGAGTTATACCAAATGCAAGAGACATTCCCACTTACAAAAAATAAAATCAATAACAGTTGAGAAATCAGAGTATTTTAGGCATCTTTAAAAATACTGAGAATTAGATTCAGAATAGCTTAAATAGCCCCTCCACACTGAAGTATCACAGTTTGGAGTATTAAGTCCATCAGTAAACTATTAAGTTCTATTATCTATATAATCATAATAAAAAAAATTCACCTTTTGCTAGCTGTTCAAGGGATTGTTTGTGGCAGCACAGCTTTGATGACTTTTGTTTTGTAGAAACTTTTAGAGCCTTGATATATACACACACATATGTAAAAAACCCACAGCAAACACTATATTTTTTTTTTCTCCTTTAAATAGATCTTTCTTCTTAGTGCCATCATTCTCCCATGGTCTTTCCATTGAAATTGCTGTTAAATGCCAGGCAGCATTTCAAGTGCAAACTCTTAATTTCTTTAAAAAAAAACAAAAAAACACCTTAGCCACCTAGTGGTTCTCTACATGGAGCTTCATCACCTGAAGCTTATGTTGGATTTTCCCTTCTGTTCAAAAAGGTCAGGATTTGACAATATTTGCCAAGAAGAAGCACCAGCCCTAGAAATGCAGTACACAAAGAGCAAAAACAGCTGAGGCCTCCTGCTGGAGCTTTGCCCCTCCTTGCACAGAGGTAAAACTCACAGCAAAAATGAGGCAACAGGCTCAGGCTACCCAGGCTACCATCTCTCCCTCTTTGTGTGTGTATATATATATATATATATGAGACAAGAGCGATGGTATATTGAAAAATGTGGGATCTGAGCATGATATGAATGGTATGGAATAAGGGGTGGATACTGTCCTGGGTTCAGCAGTAGCAGTCATTTTTCTCCTTCTTAGTAGCTGGGGCAGTGCTGTGGTTTTGACTTTTGGCCTGGGAACAGCACTGATAACACCGATGTTTTTAGTTGTTGCTCAGTAATGTTTACTCTGACTAAGGACTTTCTGAATCTCATGCTCTGCCAGGGAGGAGGGGAAGCTGTGAGGAAGCGGAGACAGGACACCTGACCCAAACTAACCAAAGAGGTATTCCATACCACAGCATGTCATGCACGGTATATAAACTGAGGGGAGTTACCCAGAAGTGCTAGATCAGTGCTCGGGTCAGGCTGGGTGTCGGTTGGTGGGTGGTGAGCGGTTGTATTCTCTTCCCTTGTTATTTCCCTTATCATTATTATTATTGGTTGTAGCAGCAGTGGTTTTGTGTTATACCTTAGTTACTGGACTGTTCTTTTCTCAACCCGTGGGAGTTACGTTTTTTCAGTTTTCCTCCCCATCCCTCTGGGAGCAGGGGAGGGGGGAGCGAGTGGCTGCATGGTTCTGGGTTGCTGGCTGGGCTTAAACCACGACAGCAGGTTTTCCTGATGTGGTGGCCCTGTGGCACTGAAGGGATATCCTTTAGATGTGACAATGGCAGCGGCGTGTCGGTGTGGCCTCTGCTGCACTGCCGTACCTCGGCAGCAGCTGTCGCCTAGAAGGTGGTGACATCTGAAATAGTGCTTAAAGGCTAGGGGTTTACAGGTTGCAAGTGTCCTGTTGGTCATACAGAGATCAACTGTCATCATGATCCCGTGGCATGTACTCCTGTCTCCTGCAGTCCCAGCCAGGATACAGAGGTGCTGAGCTGCTGTTCTACTTACAGAAAGCATTGAGTTAGTGTGACTTGCTTAGTGAGCTCTCTAGGGACCAAAACTGCCTGCACTGCCATCTGTTATCAGCTAACCCATAGCAGAGGCTGAAGTGGTATTTTGTAGTCCACTAAGAGTTCTGTGCTGCCATTCTCCAAAAGTAGCCACAGGGAACTGCAGTGCTCTTGGGGCGGGATGAGATGTTGGCAAGGGCAGGGCATGACTTGTGTACAAAGACTATTAAAGGAAATTTGGGAAGTGGTGAAAATTATTTATAATTGTTTGCTCTCATTGATTTTAAGTGTAATCATAAAATTGCATATTCTAGAAAGTCTTAAGTTACTCTGAAGTGGTGGCCTGGGTTGTGGAATAATTAGGAAATTTGGGATAATTGGGAATTAAATCTATATTAAAAATGCAGCATTGTCCACACATAAGAGAAAATGGACTTTCAGGGCCTCTCAGGGCGAGATGCAGCCATACCTGGTATGCCAGGAATGTGCACTCCACAGCGGTTCCCGTAACAGGCTGAGGATACAGCGAGGTGGAGATTTCGCGGGTATGCTCTGTCCTAACTTCAGCAGATAAAATGGGAACTAGGTGGTACAAGAAACTGATAAGCTGCATACCTGCCACCCTGAGCCAGCGGCCTGTCATCTTTTTGACAAAATACCGTCCTAGTGTGAACTTTGCTTCATTATAATACTAAAATACACACCCCTCTCCAGTGCGACCCCCCCCCCCCGAAATAAGACCACCTCTCTCTGAGCATGCTCTCTGAATTTTTAGTCTCATATACCTTTAAATCGAGGCGAGAGAAATTTTCACCAATGGTAATAAAGGTATGTATGACTAGAGTCACTCAAGCTCCACCTTGAAGGTAAAAATAATATAAAATAGCCCAAGAGAAAGGGGGATTTTGGGGGAAGATACCATCGTGGACGAGTTAAGGAAGATAAGATCAACCGACTCCTGGGACCGGTCGACAGGCTGGACCTCTCTTCCCCCCCATAGGGACGCCTGTGGGTAAGACTTGCACTGTATTCGGTGCTTCCCTGGGAAAACTTAGAATCTCTATAGAGTTACTTTTACTGTCATCTGTATATTTTATAGCTATACTGTGTTAACTTCAGAAAGCGCTTGTATTCATGTAATCATTATTCGCACGTGCTTCTGCAGACAGTCTCTATCACCGGCAATCCATAAGAACCTGTATCTGTTGCATTAATAAACTGCACTGTTTCTGTAATCGATCGTAATTCTCTCGCTGAACGCGACCCCATCTCTCAGTGTGGCCGTGAGAGTTCAGGAGCACGATTCGACTGACAGAGTGCACTATCAGTGAGACCGGATCCAGTGAGGTTCGAAATAGCGAACGCTGCCCGGGCTGATAGTTGCTATTGATTGAATTGGACAGTGTGGTGCACTATCAGTGAGACCGGATCCAGTGAGGTTCGAAATAGCGAACGCTGCCCGGGCTGATAGTTGCTATTGATTGAATTGGACAGTGTGGTGCACTATCAGTGAGACCGGACCCAGTGAGGTTCGAAATAGCGAACGCTGCCCAGGCTGATAGCTGCCAGTAATCTTCCCCCCTCCCTTTTAACGCAACATGGGTGCAGAACCTGGTGTTGAATATAGAACCATAGAATAGTTGGTGTTCAAAAGGACCTTAAGATCATCTAGTTACAACCCCCCTGCCATGGGCAGGGACACCTCACACTAAAACATGTCACCCAAGGCTCTGTCCAATCTGTCCTTGAACACCGCCAGGAATCGAGTAGTCACAATTTCTTTGGGCAACCCATTCCAGTGCCTCACCACCCTCACAGTAAAGAACTTCTTCCTTATAGCTAATCTAAACTTCCTGTTGAATAATTAGGAAATGTGGGATAATTAGGAATTAAATTGATATTCGAAATGCAGCATTGTCCACACATAAGGGAGAAACAGACTTTTAGGGGTCTCAGGGCGAGATGCAGCCACACCTGGTATGCCAGGAATGTGCACTCCACAGCGGTTCCCGTGGCAACACAGATGGAGGGTAGAGCAAGGTGGAGATCCCTTGAGGTTATGCTTTGTCCTAACTTCAGCAAAAGATGGGAACTAGGTGGTGCAAGAAACTGATAAGGTGCATACTTGCTACCCTGAGCCAGCAGCCTGTCATCTTTTGACAGAATGCCATCCTCTGTGTGAACTTTGCTTCATTATAATGTCATTATAATGCATTTACATGCTAAAATATGCACCCATCTCCAATGCGACCCCCCTCCAAAATGAGACCACCCCTCTCTGAGCATGCGCTCTAAATTTTTGGTATCATATACCATTAAAAGCGAAGCGAGAGAGATTTGTACCAATAGTAATAAAGGTATGTATGACTAGAGTCACTCAAGCTCCACCTTGAAGGTGAAAACAATATAAAATGACCCAAGAGAGAGGGGGATATTAGGGAAGATACCATCGTGGACGAGTCAAGGAAGATAACATCAACCGACTCCTGGGACCAGTCGACGGGCTGGACCTTTCTTCCCCCCTATAGGGATGCCTGTGGGTAAGACTTGCGCTGTATCCAGTGCTTCCCTGGGAAAACTTAGAATCTCTATAGAGTTACTTTTACTGTCATCTGTATATTTTATAGCTATACTGTGTTAACTTCAGAAAGCGCTTGTATTCATGTAATCATTATTCGCACGTGCTTTTGCAGACAGTCTCTATCACCGGCAGTCCATAAGAACCTGTGTCTATTGCGTCAATAAACTACACTATTTCGGTAGCCTATCGTAATTTCCTCACTGAACGCGACCTCATCTCTCAGTGTGGCCGTGAAGGTTCATAAGCACAATTGAAAAGGCAGTGTGGTGCATTATCAGTGAATCCGGATCAGTACGCGCCCGGACTGATGGTTGCAGCTGATTGTGCACTATCAGTGAATCCGGATCAGACGCTCCCAGACTGGTAGTTGCATATTGGGGCTGTTCCTGGCCTCCCCTAATAAAGCAAGGGGTTGATTTTTCCCCCTTTAACGCAACACCTATAAGCAAGGGTTAAAGCAAATGAGAGTCACAAAGAGCAACTCGTGCAGTGATTAAAGATGAAGACCCAATGCACGTACTGCAGGGGGCAGCATCTGCAGAAGAGTTATTAATTCAGGAACTGGATGATGAGGAGGAAGAAGAGATCCTTCTTGATTCTTGTTGTGTTAAAACGGGGGGAAAGCAAGCCCCTTGTTTTATTCTCCAATAAGCAACTACCAGTCCAACCGCGATCGATTATATCGAACCTCTACTGGTCCGTATTTCAATCCGACCACATCCGCTTATATCGAACCTCTACTGGTCTGGATTTACTGAGAGTGTACCACACTGCCCAGTCCAATCAGCTACAGCTTCCAATCCAACCGCGTTCGCTTATATTGAACCTCTACTGGTCCGGATTTACCAATAGTGGCAATTGGCTATCGAAACAGTGGGGTTTATTGATTGAGTTTATTGAGGCAACAGATAAACGTTCTTATGGACTGCCAGTGATAAATACTGTCTGCAAAAGCACGTGCAAATAATAGTCACATGGATACAAGCGCTTGATAAAGTTAACACAGCATAGCTCTAAAATATACAGATGACAGTAAAAGTAACTCTATAGAGATTCTAAGTTTTCTCAGTGAAGCACTGGATACAGCGCAAGTCTTACCCACAGGCATCCCTATGGGGGGGAAGAGAGGTCCAGCCCGTTGACTGGTCCCAGGAGTCGGTTGATGTTATGTTCCATGATGGTATCTTCCCCAATATCCCCCTCTCTCTTGGGTCATTTTATATTGTTTTCACCTTCAAGGTGGAGCTTGAGTGACTCTAGTCATACATACTTTTATTACTATTGGTGCAAATTTCTCTCGCTTCGATTTAAAGGTATATGACACCAAAAATTCGGAGCGCATGCTCAGAGAGGGGTGGTCTCATTTTGGAGGGGGGTCGCATGGGAGATGGGAGTGTATTTTAGCATGTAAATGCATTATAATGACATTATAATGAAGCAAAGTTCACACAGAGGATGGCATTCTGTCAAAAGATGACAGGCTGCTGGCTCAGGGTAGCAAGTATGCACCTTATCAGTTTCTTGCACCACCTAGTTCCCATCTTTTGCTGAAGTTAGGACAAAGCATAACCTCAAGGGATCTCCACCTTGCTCTACCCTCCATCTGTGTTGCCACGGGAACCGCTGTGGAGTGCACATTCCTGGCATACTAGGTGTGGCTGCATCTCACCCTGAGAGGCCTTGAAAGTCCGTTTTTCCCTTATGTGTGGACAATGCTGCATTTCAAATATAAGTTTAATTCCACATTTCCTAATTATCCCACATTTCCTAATTATTCCACAATTCTGGACCTCGACTGAGCTGTGGAATATATGAAAATATTTAATCTGTCTTTCAGGGGAGTACATCGTGACCCGGTTGATCCGATGCTGGGACCATGGGGCTGACAGTCGCAAACTAGAAGGTAGGGAAGCCAAGCAGCTGGGATCACTTGATAGGGAAAGGGGAATTGACAAAGCAATTGCAGAAGAGGAACGGTCCCTCAACCTTTGTAGGTGGCTCTTGGCAGCTGTGAAGGAAATGTATCCCTACAAGGACGATCTTATGTGTCGTTCATCCAACTGGACCATGATAGAGAGAGGCATACAGTACCTGAGGGAATCAGCCATTCCAGAGATGATCTGTCATAGGCCAGATGCCAGGAATGCATCCGTAGATCCAGATGAAGTTGAATGTGCATGACCCGCTGTCGTGGTTTAAGCCCAGCTGTAACTCAGAAAACCACGCAGTCTCTCTCTCACTCCCCCCCCTTCCTTCCCCTCGCTTCTGGAGGGATGGGAATGAGAATCGAAAGAATGTAACTTCCACAGGTTGAGATAAGAGCAGTCCAATAACTAAGGTATAACACAAACCACTACTGCTACCACCAATAATAATTATGATAAGGAAAGTAACAAGGGAAGAAAATACAACCGCTCACCACCCGCTGACAGATACCCAGCCCGACCGAGCAGTGATCTAACCCTTCCAGGTAACTGCCCCCAGTTTATATAGTGGGCATGACGTGCTGTGGTATGGAATACCTCTTTGGTTAGTTTGGATCAGGTGTCCTGTCTCTGCTTCCTCCCGGCTTCCCCTCCTCCCTGGCAGAGCACGAGACTGAAAAAGTCCTTGGTCAGAGTAAACATTACTGAGCAGCAACTGAAAACATCGGTTTTATCAGCATTGTTCCCAGGCTGAAAGTCAAAAACACAGTGCTGCACCAGCTACTAAGAAGGAGAAGAATGACTGCTACTGCTGAACCCAGAACTCCCGCGTGGCAGAAATTTACACGGAGTGAGCCATCATCATATGCCCACACATTAGTTCCATCATTTCAGCTGTGGAAAAACTCCTGACCCAGGAGTTCAAACAATTGAGAGACAATCTATCCAGCTCCCCACATGTATAGACCCACAAGTCAGATACTAAAATAAGGTGTCCTATTGCCTGAGAAAGAAGGTATAGGAAGTACATGCCATGGGCCACCCTATGGTTTTACCTGTGGGATCATGGAGAAGACATGAGAAAGTGGGATGAAAAACCTACCTCAGTCCTGGTGGAACAGGTGTGTGAATTGAAGAGGAAGACAACAGTCAAAGATGGTGGGGCCCTGGAATGGGTTGCCCAGGGAGGTTGTGAATACTTCATCCCTGGCGGCGTTCAAAGTGGGGTTGGACATAGCCTTGGATGGCATGGTTTAGTGGGAGGTGTCCCTGCCCATGGCAGGGGGGTTGGAACTCGATGATCTTGAGGTCCTTTCCAACCCTTACTATTCTATGATTCTATGATTCTATGATCTTCCCAAGAAAATTGCTGCTCTGGCCTTTGTTGAGCTGTTTCCCAGATGGAATGAAAGAGCTGATTTTACTTCAACTTCAGTGATAAGGAATTCTAATCCCTTTGTACAAGAATTTAGTGGATAATCTTATGATTGCCATTAGAGGGGCCCTGCCTCCAGCCAGGTGGAGGAGAGGGATAATCCAGTTTACTGGACTGTGTGGATCAAATGGCCTAGCACATCAGTCCCACAAGAATATAAGGCTCTAGTAGATATTAGTGCACAGTGTACCCTGATGCCATCAATCTATCAAGGGGTGGAACCCATTTGTATTTCTGGAGTGACAGGAGGATCCCAAGAGTTGACTGTAGTGGAGGCTTTAATCAGCCTGACTGGGAGGAAATGGCAAAAACACCCCACTGTGACAGGTCCTGAGGCTCCATGCATCCTTCACATAGACTACCTCAGGAGAGGGTACTTCAAAGACCCAAAAGGGTACCAATGGGACTTTGGTATTGCTGCTTTGGAGACAGAGGAAATTGAGCAGCTGTCCACCTTGCCTGGTCTCTCAGAAGATCCTTCTGTTGTGGGATTGCTGATGGTCGAAGTGTAACCTTTAATCTTAAACTAACAATAGTGTGTGTGCCTTTAACATTGTAGATTAGGCCAAACTGTTCTGACTTAGTAATCCATAGAGACAAATTAATGTTCGGCTGATGGGGGAAGGAACGTCATGGGACTGATAATGACTAGGAAGACAGTAAATAAGACCAAGGATGGTAGCCTTAAAGATAACAGAGCAGCACCCAGAGTGGTGTGAGACTGGAACAGAACAGAAGCAAGGACTTAGCAGCTGATAACTCAGCACTAGGACCTTGCAAGTGTGCGCAAGCGCTGAGGTCATGCGGTAAACACAGTGAGGAAGACTATAGATGACCACCAAAGACTCCCGCTCAGCAAGAAAATGCATGCGTAATTAGTATGCACACATTATAATTAGTTCCTAGAAAAAAGCTAGGAATATGTATGAGCATGCTAAATATATAGCCACTGTCGGCAAGTATCAGGTGTGCTCACTTTTGTAACACAATTTGAATGAGTGCCCAGCGCTGCAATAAAGAATGCTGCTTTCTAAAACTCCAAATTGAGTCTTAGAGAGTTTCTCTGACTGACTTCTACAGTAACAGAAAAACAACAAGTGCCAATAGTTCTGGGGAGTGAGGGTGATAGGATTTGCATGAAAAACAGTCTGGGAACAAGGCCTTAATACTTAACAAGCCTTGTGGCAATAAGTTGGAACTTTGAAAGACAGGAAAGGTAAACAAGCAAGCCTTGGGGGGATAAGGCAGGATGCTGTTGTAACAAGGAATCAGTTGGAGGCCAGTGGATGTGGGGGTTGTGAGAAGATCTGAAGCAACATGTTGAAACTGTTGCCCTGTGAACAACATGTGCTCACCACTGTGACTGGGCTATTTACCTGGGGATTTTTACAGGGGTCAATGAGATTGAACGTGGCATGCTTGTGCAGGTTGGGAAAGTACCGAACAAAGGGATAAAAAGGGCTTGATTGTAATTAAGTTGGATTTGAGTCTCCTCATCAACTTGAGTCTGTGTTGTGATACGCCACAAATGGCACCCACTGTGTGGGGCACAAAAAGTGACTAGTCGACAATACGCTGGCGTGGCTCAGCCGAACTACATGCTGAAAGGAAGCAAGGGTGTACGCTGAAAGGAAGTGAATTCAAACCGTGCGGGATGCATCTCAAAGGACGGGGGTAAGCATCTGAGAACTTTGGGGACTGCTTTAACAAAAGAGCAAAGGCATGTTGTAGAAGTCTTTGCTATTATTCTTAAGAAGTATGGGAAAAAAGTTGATGAGGAAGAATTGAAACATATCCTTCTCTTGGCATCAAAAGCCGATCCATCTATTAACACTACTAATATTTATACCCTGGAGGTTTGGGATAAAATTGGTATTAATTTGTGGGACTGTGCTACAAAAAATTATAAAGTTGCCGCCACTTTATTGAGCCCCTTGCAAATTATTTCTGAAACTTTAAAAGTTCATGTCGGCTCACAGGCACAGGAAGCAGAAGTGGCACCTTCGTCTCCCTTACCACTACCCTCTTTGCTGGACTCTGCCGTGAGATCGAAAAGTCAGTCTGATGTTGCCGCTTCTGCGGTTCTGCCGCCAGATAATTCTGATAGTGACCTGTATGGTCCTTTTGACCCGGGGCCTATTTATCCGGAAAAGGAGCTTGATTTATATCCCCCAGATCCTCATAATAAATGGGCAGCTGTAAAGGGAGAAGCGAGATGGGTGGCGGATGCAGATGTATTGTGTGCTTTCTCGGTGGTGTATGTGCCGGATCAAGACCTGTGGTGGGAAGGTCTCTTGTATGCTCTTATCAAAGATATCAGGGGAACGGTGATGGACCATGGACTTGGCGCCCCATATACAACTCATTTGATACAGTCTCTCTGTGATACTCATGTACCAGAATTTGGCAAATACAAATATGTCCATGTTTCTATTGACCCTTGGAGACCTTTCTAGATATAGCTAGCCACTTCTTCCAACATAGGCTGGCCCCCTGCATCGGAATGTGTGTGCATTTTGGTCCATATAAAAGCCCGAGCCTCATGTCATGTGGGGGAGACAGACTCTCATAGCACTCAAGTCAACGTTGCCTACGTGGGGACGCCCACTAAGGTTGAGCCTACCACCTCGCACTGTGATGATGCTTCTCGGAGCTGGTTTCCTG
The DNA here is from genome assembly GCA_039720435.1 of Amazona ochrocephala. Classification (NCBI taxonomy): domain Eukaryota; kingdom Metazoa; phylum Chordata; class Aves; order Psittaciformes; family Psittacidae; genus Amazona; species Amazona ochrocephala. Next base: position 22,785,112 of record CM077908.1, read on the forward strand.
ATCGTCTTCACAGGGTCCTTGCACCTCATTCCGTGCATGGGGCCGTGTAGTGGGGGTGATGATTGTCTGGATTATGTGTTTCAAATACTGTAGTTGTGTGAAGTGTGCTTGTGGGATCCCTTGTATGTGTGTGTTGAGGGCAGACAGTGTTCTGTGTATTTTTTGTTGTTGGGTTCACGTAAAAATTTTTAACGGGGGATGTAAAAAGGCAGTGAGGCCCCTTTAGTTATTTGATAACCATGTTCAAAAGAAGCTGCCCTCCGATTCGGCTCCCAGTGCTTCACTGGTGGAACGGCCAGGATGGACATAGGAGCTGCGAAGTGAAAAAAATAAATAAATAAATGCCCTCTCGATCTATTGAAGTATTGGGGCAGTTTGTAGAGACACCACAAACAAAGCCTAAAGAGCTCCTGCAACATGCTGAGTTCATGGGAGGAGCCCTGCTTAGTGTGTTTAAAGTAGCCTGGGGGTGAATCCAAGACTTGGAGGAACAGATAGATCGGTTGAAACAAGAACTGCTAACTGAAAAAGCAAGAGGGGTAGTGCACCCACAAGCTTTACCAGCTGTCACCCAAGCAGCATCAGGGTGGCAGAGAAAGAAGAAAAAAATGGGCAATGACACAGCAAACTCCTTGACTGTTAACACTGTGCAGTTTACTTGTGCAGCTGCTTCACATTCCTTTTTCATCAGAATGCCTCTGCTTTAAGGAAACACTTTAACCTGTCTCCTCAAGAACTGATAACCTGGGGGAGGGGGTATATTTGTGTCCTCCTACCTACAGGTCTATGGCAGCTGCCTGCAAAGTTTGTCAAGCCTTGCCATGAGCTGGACAGATGAGTGAAGGAACCCGATGCCTCAGCTACAGGAGCTGACTGTGAATACCCCAAGTGGAATGAGATAGGGGAAGAGAAAAAGGAATGATTGTAAAACACCACTTGGGGGCAACTGAAAAGTAGCAACTTGAATATGTGTGCTTGTAAAGTAGCTATTATTAGAGGCTGTGATTTTGTGTATAAAACCACCTGTATTTACTAGCCAGTTGCTAATAAGGAACCGCACCTTGTATAACATACTGCTGCACCCTGTAATAGTTACTCTACTAATGTAAATCTGTATGTGCTTTGCCATATTAGCGACTTGTTACTGGATGAGGCAGGTGAAACTCTCCATTGACAATGAGGTGCAAGGACTGAGGTTGGCCGAATGCCTCCTACCACAGTCAAGGGCAAGACTGGGTTGGCCTCTGTGTTTGCCACCAAGAACCTTTAGCTCTGCTGTTGGCTGCAGCCCAGCAAGCGTGGAGCAGTGGGGACACATGCCATGCCAGACCTTGATATGAGTGATGGCCTCCCCTGTTATCAGAGGGCCATCCAGGAGAGAAGGGCAGGCGAAGCAGCCTGTGGTTGGCGTATGTTGGAGATATGATCTAGTCCAAATCCCCTGCTCAAGTTGGGTCATCTAAAGTGGGTACTGATAGTAGATATATAAAACAAAAAAAAAGGGGAATGCAAGGATTTTCGCCACACAAACAGTTAGAAAAAGCACAATTTGTACTAAATTTTTTAAATTTGTCTAGTTTTGATTCTCTTTCCCCAATATAGCACTTGCGATATCTGATGCACGATTCCTTGCCCAAACCACTGGTTCTATATAAAGGCCTACATGATAACGAGTGGAAAGGACCAGTGTCATTGCTGACATGGGGTCAAGGATACGGCTGTGTACTGCTCGCAACAGGACGATACTGACTGCCAGCAAAATGTATAAAGCCCCAGAACTCAACAACATAAAGAAACAACAATGACAGAAATCTTTTTAATGTCTGTTCTGTTATGTGTGACCATGGATAATGGACAAGTATACTGGGTACATTTGTTAAATCCCCCATTATTCCAACCTGTTACATGGTGTGTAGGATTCACTGGTATGCCGCATGTCATAAAGGTTCAAGTGACTTCAAATCAGACTAATCTTACTGAAATAATGTTGCCTGGAGTAGTGGGTGGTTATGTTAATTACACAGGTCAAGCAGACACAGCAAACTGTAGAAAACATGTTAGCAAAACAAAAAGGGGAAATGATAGGGGAGACACCAAATGCACGCATCACCAAATCATTGTTTGTCTTAAATTTGTTAACATTATCCAGTTCTGATTTACACACAGGCATGAATGTCCCCCCAATGATTAGGCATTTTTCTGTACTAACCCATGTAGGCTCAGATCCAATACCAGGGAAAGAACCTGTTATGGTAATGGTAAAGTATTTGGAAAATCATAACTGGGAAGGTCCTTTTAGGTTAATAACTTGGGGAAGAGGCTATGCTTGTGTCTCCACAGAACGAGGACCCCAATGGATCCCCACGCGGTGTACCTGTCTGTTTATACAAGCGACAGCTGCCAATGAAGACTGATGCCAATTCATCGCTGAAGTTAACCCGTGGGAACTGTACAAAGTTAACTGGTCTCTTTTTGGAGAACCAGTCAACGGAGAGAGTATCTGTGTGGGAGTGTATCTCAACTGGATTTTCAAGACACTAGTAATAGACTGGGGGCATTTAAGCCTGGAAAGGGTACCACTGGACAACAGGGTTGCTTTTAGACATTGATTCTGTGAGGCACGCATCACTACAGAACAGAACAACTGTTGATTTTTATTGTTAGCTCAAGGCCATGGGAGTGAAGATTTTGATGGTATGTGCTGCACGAACTTATCAGATCATCCATAAAACCATTCCGGACTTAATAACAAGGACAGCACACCTTCAGGAAGATGAGGGACTAAATTGGTTGAACAAAGTGTTTTCTGGCTTGAACATTACAGTATGGCTTCACATTATCTTAATCATTTTGTCAGTCTTTTTAGGTATTCTAATCTGTGTGCCTTTTTTGCTACAGTAGTTAATGGCGAATATAGAAACTTTGGCAAAAGTAGATTATAAGTCTATAAAAGCTGTCATTTAGTAAAACAAAAAGGGGGAGATGTGGGTGACAGGATAGAAATAGTTAACGAAATGGATCCAGGCATTATTGCCCTGGTCCAGCTTAAGCCTTGGGAACAGTGAAGAAAGCAGCAAGTGTTAATTCCCTGCTCAGGCCCAAGCCTTGGGAACTGTAAAGAGAACAATGAAGGGTAAAGATCGGTTAGCAAGATAAAGCAGGATGTGCATCTCAAAGACAGACCAAACAATGTGAATATTTGTAACCCTTAATAGTTTTGCGGAATCGGGATGATAAGAGAGGGAGAGAGTGGAAAGTTACTGCTTAGCACTTAGTAGACTATAAAAGGGATGGGAGATGAAAAATAAAGGTCTTCAGATTTCACCAGAACAGGAGTTCATCTTTGATACCCCACATGAAAGTCCCACCACTCATTGCACTCAGTGTAGATTTTAAGAGCCCATTGTACTGTTTGATTTTCTAAGAGGCTGGTCCATGGTAGGGGATGTGATATTGTTGTGTTAAAAGGGGTGGGGGGAGGTGGTAAGCCTCTTGTTTATTTACACAAACCCCTTGTTTTATTCTCTAATAGGCAACTACCAGTCTGACCACGTCCGCTTACATCGAACCTCTACTGGTCTGGATACTAATCCGACCGCGTTCGCTTATATCAGACCTCTAATGGTCTGGATTTACTGATAGTGCACCACACTGTCCAGCTCAATCAGCTACAGCTACCAATCCGACCGCGTCCGCTTATATAGAACCTCTATTGGTCCGGATCCTAATCCGACCGCGTTCGCTTATATCGGACCTCTAATGGTCTGGATCTACCAATAGTGACGATTGGCTATCGAAACAGTGTGGTTAATTGATTGAGTTTATTGAAACAACAAATACAGGTTCTTATGGATTGCCGGTGATAGAGACTGTCTGCAAAAGCACGTGCGAATAATGATTACATGAATACAAGCGCCTGATAAAGTTAACACAGTATAGCTATAAAAAATACAGATGACAGTAAAAGTAACTCTATAGAGATTCTAAGTTTTCCCAGGGAAGCACCGAATACAGTGCAAGTCTTACCCACAGGCATCCCTATGGGGGGGAGAGAGGTCCAGCCCGTCGACCGGTCCTGGAGTCGGTTGATGTTATTTTCCTTGACTCATCCACGATGGTATCTTCCCCAATATCCCCCTCTTTCTTGGGTCTTTTTATATTATTTTTTATCTTTAAGGTGGAGCTTGAGTGACTCTAGTCATACATACCATTATTATTACTCAGAGAGGGGTGATCTCATTTTGGGGGGGGGTTGCATTGGAGATGGGTGTGTAAATGCGTTATAATGACGTTATAATGAAGCAAAGTCCACACTGAGGACGGCATCCTGTCAAAAGATGACAGGCTGCTGGCCCAGGGTAAGAAGTCTTATCGGCTTTTGCAAGGTCTCTACCTCACTCTACCATGCAGCTTATCAGCTTCTTGCACCATCTCGTTCTGGTCAGTGTTGCCAGTTACACAGCTTATCAGTTTCTTGTACCATCTCGTTCCTGTCTTTGTGCTGAAGTTAGGACAAAGGGTAACTGTGAGATCTTCACCTCGCTCCACCCTTCGTCCGCGTTGCCACGGGAACCGCTGTGGAGTGCACATTCCTGGCATACCAGGTGCAGCTGCATCTCGCCCTGAGAGGCCTTGAAAGTCCGTTTTTCCCTTATGTGTGGACAATGCTACATTTCAAACATAAGTTTAATTCCTAATTATCCCATATTTCCTAATTATTCCACAGATATACCCATTCAATGCCATGCTCTTGGCCCAAGTGTCTATAAGGCTGTCCTGGAAATGAGTCCCGTTGTCTGACTCAGTTCTCTCTGGGGTGCTGTGTTGCCACAAGATTTGTTTTTCAAGGCCCAGGAGAGCGTTCCAGGCAGTGGGGTGGGGCACAACATATGTTTCCAGCCATGTGGTGGTTGCTTCCACCATGGTAAGCACATGGCGCTTGCCTTGGTGGGTTGGTGGGAGTGTGATAATAATCAATCTGCCAGGCCTCCCCATATTTGTACTTCAGCCATCATCCTCCATTCCAGAGAGGCTTTAACCGCTTGGCTCGCTTAATTGCAGCACATGCTTCTCAGTCGTGAATTACCTGGGCGATAATGTCCATTGCTAAGTCCACCCCTCGATCACGAGTCCATCTGTATGTTGCATCTCTGCCCTGATGGCCGGAAGTGTCATGGGCCCACCAGGCCAAAAATAATTCACCCTTATGTTGCCAATCTAAATCTGTCTGAAGCACTTCAATCTTAGAAGCTTTATCCACCTCTTGGTTGTTCTGGTGTTCCTCAGTGGCCCGACTCTTGGGTACATGAGCATCTACGTGGCATACCTTCACCACCAGGTTCTGCACCCGGGCAGCGATATCGTGCAGCAGCCCAGATGGGTTTACCTCTGCGTTGCCAGTTGCTCTGCTTCCATTGCTGCAACCACCCCCACCGGGCATTCGCCACCATCCATGAGTCAGTATAAAGTACTGGCCACTTTTCTCATTCAGCAATGTCCAGGGCCAGCTGGATGCCTTTCACGTCCACAAACTGACTCGATTCACCCTCTCCTGCAGCAGTTTCTGCAACTTGTCATCGGGAACTCCATACAGCGGCCCTCCATCTCCGATGCTTTCCCACAATAGGACAGGACCCATCATTAAACAAGACATATTGCTTCTCACTTTCTGACAGTTCATTATATAGTGGGGCCTCTTCAGCACGCATCACCTCCTCCTCCTCCTCTGATGACATTCCAAAATCTTTGCCCTCTGGACAGTCCATGATGACTTCTGGAATTCCTGGACAACTGGGATTTCCTATTCGAGCTCCCTGTGTAATTAGTGCAGCCCACTTACTCCATGTAGCATCAGTTGCATGATGTGTAGAGGAGACCCTGCCTTTGAACATCCAGCCCAGCACTGGACACTGGGGTGCCAGGAGGAGCTGTGCTTCAGTGCCAATCACTTCCGAAGCAGCTCGAACCCCTTCATAGGCTGCCAGTATCTCTTTTTCAGTTGGGGCTCAGATCCTCTGTATCCCTGACTCCAAAAGCCGAGGGGACGACCTCGAGTCTTCCCTGGAGCTTTCTGCCAGAGGCTCCAGGTAGGACCATTCTCCCCGGCTGCAGTGTAGAGTACATTTTGTACATCTGGCCTGGTCCAGACTGGTCCAAGGGCTACTGCATGAACTGTCTCTCGTTTAATTTACTCAAAGGCTTGTTGTTGCTCAGGGCCCCATTAGTATCATTCTTCTTCCGGGTCACATGATAGAGTGGGCTTACAATCAAACTGTAATTTGGGATGTGCATTCTCCAGGACCCCACAACACCCAAGAAAGCTTGTGTTTCTTTCTCATTAGTTGGTGGAGACACTGCTGTTATCTTGTTGATCACATCTGTGGGGATCTGGCAACAACCATCTTACCATTTTATTCCCAAAAACTGAATCTCCTGTGCAGGTCCCTTGACCTTACTCTGTTTTATGGCAAAACCGGCTTTCAGCAGGATTTGGATTATTTTCCTCTCTTTCTCAAAAACTTCTTCCACTGTATCACTCCACATGTTAATGTCATCAATGTATTGCAGGTGTTCTGGAGCTTGTCCCTGTTCCAGTGCAGTCTGGATCAGTCCATGGCAGATGGGAGGGCTGTGTTTCTATCCCTGGGGCAGTCGATTCCAAGTGTACTGGACACCCCTCCAAGTAAAAGCGAACTGTGGCCTGCACTCTGCTGCCAAAGGAATTGAGAAAAGTGCATTGGCAATATCAGTCATGTCATACCACTTGGCTGCCTTTGACTCCAGTTCATAATGAAGTTCCAGCATGTCCGGTACGGCGGCACTCAATGGTGGTGTGACTTCATTCAGGCCACAATAGTCTACTGTTAGTCTTCACTCTCTGTTAGACTTTTGCACTGGCCATATGGGGCTATTAAAGGGTGAGCGGGTCCTGCTGATCACTCCTTGGCTCTCCAGTCTGCGGATCAGCTTATAGATGGTGATCACGGAGTCTCGGTTGGTGCGATGTTGCCGCCGGTGCACTGTTGTGGTCGCGATTGGCACTTGTTGTTCTTCGACCTTCAGCAACCCCACAACAGAAGGATCCTCTGAGAGACCAGGCAAGGTGGACAGCTGCTCAGTTTCCTCCATCTCCAAGGCAGCTATACCAAAGTCCCATTGGTACCCTTTTGGGTCTTTGAAGTACCCTCTCCTGAGTTAATCTATGCCAAGGATGCATGTAGCCTTTGGACCAGTCACAATGGGGTGGTTTTGCCACTGACATTATTATTGATGGTAGCAGTAGTAGTTTTGTGTTATACCTTAGTTACTGGACTGTTCTTATCTCAACTTGTGGGAGTTACATTCTTTCGATTCTCCTCCCCATCCCTCCAGGAGTGGAGGGAGGAAGGGGGAGGGGCAGTGTGCGAGCGGCTGTGTGGTTCTGGGTTGCCGGGTGGCTTAAACCACAACACTGGTGCTCTCAAGCATATTTTGGTTCACGGGTGCACTATGTCCCTCCCTAGAGCCTTGAATTGAGAACATGCTGCGCTGGGAGATACTTGCTTTGCACTTCAAGCTGGCTCTGGAAATGCAGCTAGTGAGGTGCAAGGGATCAGGCAAGCATGACTATTCATCAGGTAGAAAAAGTTTCAGAGGAGATGTCATCTCCTCCTGCATGCAGCTCCTGGCCTGGCGTGACAGCATTGGTGCTGCTATCATCTGTTGGTGAACAGCAGAAAAGAAGTAAGAATAAACTCCTTAATAAATCACATCCCAGATATGCACGCATGTGTGGCACCGTATTGACCAACATCTCTTGGCAAGAGCAGGAAGGTGTGCCATCCCACAAAGACCCCCAGGTAAAGCTGGGTCAGAAGCGTCCTTAGGGACAGTACCAGCTGTTCTGGCACTGGTGAGCAGCAGCTACACTCAGCTTGGTGTGGCAGGGAAGGCAGACAGCATGCTGCAGCAGGCTGGTGAGGAGCAGTGGTCTCCAACCACATTTTCCTCCAAAATCCCATCCCTGCAAGGGCAATGCCTGGGGAACAGCATGGTTCCGGGGCTGCAGCTTTGCCAGGGCCACCCCATGCACTGCCGAAGTGCAGGCGCTGCAGTACAACGGGTGTTGGGTCCAGCAAACCCCAGGGTGTCTTCTCCAGGGCACAGCAGCTGAGTGAGGCAGCCCTGGCATGGTGTGGATCTCCTTGTGAGTTCATTCTATGTTTCCAGGCCCCTTTAGCAGAATGTCCTGGTGTGGGGCAGCCTGGCAGAGCTGCAAAGGGGTGGCTGTGCCACTGTAAACAATGACTTTAACAAGGTGATGGTATGCCTTAATGTCCAAAAGATTCTCGCAGAGATCTGAACCTGCCCTTGCAGGTACTGCTAACCCCTTGCAGAAAGGTTACAGCTCCAGATGCTTATTTATTGTTTTAGAGGATGGTCTATTTATCATTTAAAGGTGCTTTCTAAGATGGCAACCAGCCTTGACCATGGTCCAGCTCATCCCCCCCAGCTGCCTTTATCCTGCAGTCATTGGGCAGTTAACTGCTTAAAATGCCCTGAAAAGGTGATCTTACTTGGTCATCCAGATGTCAAAAGCTCCCAGGAGCCAGAGGGGCTGCAGAGTGCCTGGGAGCAACCCCCTGCCCCAACACCACCCTCACTGGGACAGGACCACTGTGTCAGGACAGGACCACTGTGTCAGGACAGTGGTGCTGGATGGGGTGCATGGCTCTGCTGGAAGGGAGAGCAGGGGGATGAAACCTGCAGACAGACCTCCATGTCAATCCCAGGGCTGGTGCCATGGACCCTTGGAGGTACAATCTTTTTCCTCCTGCCATGGCAGTGCCTGACGAAGAAGCCAGCAGACAGGACCGACCCCACTGAAAGCCTGGGGGCAGGTGTGGCCCTGGGAGGCCCAGACCAGCTGGAAGAAGGTAGTGTGCAGGAAAACTCAAAGTCTTGGCTTCAGCTCAATTGCTGAAGGGGCTGGTGCTCCTGCATGTGTGAGCCACTCACCTCCCAGGAGAAGCTCTGGCCCCACACCCTATGGGGGCAAATCTCCCTCTCCAAATCACTGGAGAAGAAAAAACTGCTGTGTTTTGGGAACTATTTTAATTTAACTCCTGAGGAAAGCAGGCTGGTTGTTGCTACGGTCTGAAATGACTCACAGCCCTGGGGTAGTTTCAAGCCAAGAGCTCTTTCAGGTGCACATGTCTGCTAATGCTGAAACAGAAACAGTAGGGATGGTTTTGTAAACTTTATACAAGTTCTGTAAACTTTATACAGTTAAGCAATCTTCTGCAGTTCCTAAACCAGGTTCTTTTGTCTTTTTACTTTCTTATACAGGAGAGAACCATGTCGATAGCTAAAATCAGGAAAGTGTTAAAAACCTGGCACTATGTATGTGTAGGTTTCAAAATATGAAGGCTAAGGTTGTGAAAGGCTTGAATTTGCTGGGAATTTGTTTCTATTGGAAGTTAACAGGAGCGCAGCAACTAGTGTCCTTAACTGCATTGAGAAACCCCAGCCTATGTGCCTGCTAGATATGCCAGGGCACTTCAGGAGCATTTCACAAATCAAAAGCAGAATCATTGATGTAATCAAAACTTCCCAAAGTTTTTGCTGGCCTGTGGTATTGGGAGTACTTGGCTGTTGGTTATCAGTGATTACACTGCACTCAGAGAAAGCGAAGCCTCATACAAATGTTATGTCGTATTGCTATTGATTGGTTGTAAGGGTATGACTTAGGCAGAATATGGTGAAATAGATTAACTTTATTAATTATCACGTAGTAACTAGAAATTTAATGTATCTGTGCAGCTATTGTATCTCCTCTGCAGTTTGATTAACATTTTCTTCATGCGGAGGAACAACACTCATGCAGGATGAGACAAGGGGGGGCACAAAATCACAAAAAGAAATATATAAACCTTTAGAATCAATTTTAAGTAATGTTAAGTTTGATGGCTTTGCAACAGTAGCAATGGAAAATTACTGAGGTGCATGATTCACAGAAAAAAAAATAGAGTACAGCTAGAGAACATACTGAGAATTCTTGTATAAGATAAACTGTTGTAGTTTTAGGCCTTAATGACCTTAGTACAAAATGAGTGTAAGAAAAACAGGCTAGAAGAACAGGACGTAAGGATAAGGAGTATCTGGAATGGCAGGGGTCCAGGATGGGCTGCAGTTACACTAACTGATAAGTAGAAGGACAGGATGATTGCTATGTCTATGGTGTAAACGAACCAATTAAGCTGGTATAAGCATCTACTGCGCGTGCTTTGAAGGCTGCCAGAAGTGATGAAGACTGTTGGAAGAAGTAAACAACCCTCAGAGACCCCCACCACATTTTTGTACGCATGTGGGGAACTTTCTGGAAAATGATGTAATCCATATGTAGCCTCATGAATATGTATGTAGGCCCAAGTGACTATATAAGGATGGCTTGTGTAACAATAGGGGGACACACGTTAGGAGGAGCTATCCCCCGTGTCTCCTGGCGCCGCAATAAAGAATACCTGCTTGTCAACTTAAAACTTTGTTGGCAAGTTTGTTCCTGGAGTTTTCTCCGAAACAAGGAAGACATCTTTTTTGACATGAAATCAAGTGGCAGGAGACTGACTGCCCCCAGTGAGGGCTAGTTCTCCTCAGGAGCTTGCCCCTGCACAAAACTGCAATGGTTGTGCCAAGGGAGGAGCTGCCCCTGTGCCAAGTACTTCAAAAGGAATCTGTGTACACAGGAGCAGCGCTGCGGCCCCGCGGTCTGCACCTGGGATGATGCTGTTACAAATCTTGGCCAAGAAAGCGGGGTTGTGGAAGACTGGCAGCCCAAAACTGGGGTGAGGAGGGGAAAGATGACACAATCTGTGCCTCAGGCTAGGAGCAGTGGGATTCGGTGGGGAGACATGCAGGTGGCCCCTGACTCCCACTGCAGGGCTGGCGGCAGCGAGCGCGCATGTGCGACTCAGGCTTTCTGCAAGCCACATTCGGTCACTTGGAGACAGGATCCCTGCCTGGCCAGCTCAGCCTGACCGTGGGGCCCTGTGGCCACCCCGCACACAAAGTGAAGGCAAAGCCCCCCATGGGGCCAGCGCTCATGGCCGCCAGCACCATCATGTGCTCTCAGCTTCAGTTGCTTTCCTTGGGAATGCGTTGATAACGTTTGGGTTTCCTAAACATATCAGGCATGTCTGCTGCTTGAACCCGTGAGAAATATAAACGTGATTCGTTTAAGTAAAGACGATATTGAACAGGATGAAATACTGTAAGAAGTAAAAACTGATTTGGATCAATATAAACTTAGTTAAATAGAGAATTGCTGTGTTAGTTGTAGATATAGACTTAACTTAGTTAAATAGAGAATTGCTGTGTTAGCTATAGATATAGACTTAGACAAGGGAACTAATGCAATCACAAGCTTCTCGAATGCAAGCCTTACGGGTGTAAACCGTTTGGGGACAGTTGATTATGGGAAGGAACCACAGAAGACATGCGTGAGATAAGAAGGTGAAGAGTTCAACCTTAAAAGTCTGTATAAAGGTCACTGAGGAAGACTCTTACTTCATCCCGAGACCCTCGCCCAAGACCACCAGGAGGCAGCGCACATGCGGAAGGGACTTGCGAAACTCATTTTAATACAAAGGGGAGGACAGTTTGCATATTGCATCACCCTTGTTGAATATGTAAGAGTATAGACTATAAATGCTATATGCTGCCGCTTGTAGGTGTGCGTGTCGGTGGGGCGCAGACTCCCCGCGCACCCAGTGCTGTTTGCTTACCTTTATTCACTCAATAAATTCAAGCTGCTCAAACATAGAATCATAGAATCATAGAATAGTAAGGGTTGGAAAGGACCTCAAGATCATCGAGTTCCAACCCCCCTGCCATGGGCAGGGACACCTCCCACTAAACCATGCCATCCAAGGCTATGTCCAACCCCACCTTGAACGCCGCCAGGGATGAAGCATTCACAACTTCCCTGGGCAACCCATTCCAGGGCCCCACCACCCTCACAGTAAAGAATTTCTTCCTCAGATCCAATCTAAACCTCCCCTGTTTAAGTTTAAACCCATTACCCCTTGTCCTCTCACCACAGTCCCTAATGAAGAGTCCCTCCCCAGCATCCCTATAGGCCCCCTTCAGGTATTGGAAGGCTGCTATGAGGTCTCCACGCAGCCTTCTCTTCTCCAGGCTGAACAGCCCCAATTTTCTCAGCCTATCTTCATACGAGAGGTGCTCCAGTCCCCTGATCATCTTCGTGGCCCTCCTCTGGACTTGTTCTAACAGTTCCATGTCCTTTTTATGTTGAGGACACCAGAACTGCACACAATACTCCAAGTGAGGTCTCACGAGAGCAGAGTAAAGGGGCAGGAGCACCTCCCTCGACCTGCTGGTCACACTCCTTTTGATGCAGCCCAGAATACAGTTGGCCTTCTGGGCTGCAAGCGCACACTGCCGGCTCATGTTCATTTTTTCATCAACCCACACCCCCAAGTCCTTCTCCGCAGGGCTGCTCTGAATCTCCTCCCCGCCCAATCTGTAGCTGTGCCTGGCATTGCTCCGACCCAGGTGGAGGACTTTGCATTTAGCATGGTTAAACTTCATCAGGTTGGCATCAGTCCACCTCACAAGCATGTCAAGGTCCCTCTGGATGGCATTCCTTCCCTCCAATGTATCAACTGAACCACACAGCTTGGTGTCATCGGCAAACTTGCTGAGGGCGCCCTCAATCCCACTGTCCATGTCACCCACAAAGATGTTGAACAAGACCGGTCCCAACACCGATCCCTGAGGGACACCACTCGTTACTGGTCTCCAGCTGGACACTGAGCCACTGAGCACTACTCTTTGCGTGCGGCCATCCAGCCAGTTCTTTATCCACCGAGTGGTCCACCTATCAAATTGATGTCTCTCCAACTTAGAGAGAAGGATGTCATGGGAGACAGTGTCAAAGGCTTTACACAAGTCCAGGTAGATGACATCAACTGCTCTGCCCCTGTCCATCAGTTCCGTAGCCCCTTCATAGAAGGTCACCAGATTGGTCAGGCAGGATTTCCCCTTAGTGCAGCCATGCTGGCTGTCCCCAAGCACCTTGTTGGTTTTCATGTGCCTTAGCATGCCTTCCAGGAGAATCTGCTCCAAGATTTTGCCAGGCACAGAGGTGAGGCTGACTGGTCTGTAGTTCCCGGGCTCATCCATTTTTCCCTTCTTAAAAATGGGGGCTATATTTCCCTTTTTCCAGTCATCGGGAACTTCACCTGACTGCCATGATTTTTCAAATATGATGGACAGTGGCTTAGCAACTTCATTTGCCAGCTCCTTCAGGACCCGTGGATGGATTTCATCCGGTCCCATTGACTTGTATACATTCAGGTTCCTAAGGTGGTCCCGAACAAGATCGAGAGCTTGGTCTTGAATTATTTATCACAACTGGGGGCTCGTCCAGGATGGTCTTAGTTCCTGACTTCTGCCTCGAATCAGGAGAGGCGCCCCACTGTATTGGTGGCTCCTGTTCAGGTCGGGTCCGGACTGACACCATCCTGAACCTGAACTGAGGTAAGCAAAGAACTAAATATTTGAAGCTCCCTGCTCGGCCGTAATAGCATTTTTGCCTGTAATTCTGCGCGCGAAGATCCGAACAAAGACGACGGAGTCGTAAGTATTTTAGAAGAGTGTGCTGTTAGGTTGGGTGGGATATGGTTGCCTGTGTGTGTAAGAGTGTGTCTGAGATGGAACATAGTTCCGAAGCGATTGTGGAGGTCTTCTAACAGCGGTTCCAATATCCCGCGAGGGACTTGGCCGGTGAAGGACCGAAGTGATTTTAATAGGATTCGTGGGTGGGAAACAGATCGTAGATTTTAGAACCCCTCCTGCATGACACTCTTATTGGCAACCAAGGGCTGTAGGAATTGCCACTGTAAAATTCCTAAATGGGTCAGGGGAAGTCCAAAGTTCAGGACCCAAAGAAAGGGAGCAAGTTACCGGACATACCACCAGGAAGTCCATTAGGGTTAATGATTAAAAATTGGGATAATAGGGGCCCCAGAAAAGGAAAAAGCAAATTAAAGTTAGTCCAATATTGTATGGTAGAATGGCCAAAAGAACCATTAAGACCTCATATTTTTTGGCCTGTTTTTGGATCTTTCGAAGACTGGGTTTGTCAAGCCCTAAATCTTTATGTAATTTCTAAGGAACCTTTTAATGAAGAAGAAAGTGATTATGCAGGTTTATGGATCAGGACTTCACGTCCTTTTCTAGCCTTGATATTTGCACTAAAGGTGGATGAGAAGTCTGAGGAGGAAGAAGAAAAAGAAAAGGAAAAAGAAAAAAGAAAAAGAAAAAGAAAAAGAAAAAGAAAAAGAAAAAGAAAAAGAAAAAGAAAAAGAAAAAGAAAAAGAAAAAGAAAAAGAAAAAGAAAAAGAAAAAGAAAAAGATGATAAATGGGAGCCGTTGAAGAACTTACCACCTCCCTATCTTAATAATCTACCTCCGGCACCTCCACCAGCAGCTTTGCCCCCTCTGCCGGCACCATTATTGCCTCTGCCCCCACCACCTACAGCACCAGAATTAGATCAAACTCCAGCAGCCTGTACTAGGAGCAAAACTAGGATACCGGAAGAAGCCTCTCTATATCCATTGTGAGAGGTTCCTCTCGGAGGCAATCAGGGAGGCACTGGTTTTGTGGCAGTACCACTTAGCACAACGGATGTAAGGAATTTTAAGAAAGAAATGGGGACTCTATTAGACGATCCCCTAGGAGTAGCTGAAAAGTTAGATCAATTCCTAGGTCCTAATACCTATACCTGGGAAGAAATGCAATCTATTTTGGGAATTCTGTTTACCACTGAGGAAAAGGGTATGGTTCGACAAGCTGGAATGAGGATTTGGGAAAGACAGAACCAGGCAGGACCCCCGGGAGAACAGAAATGGCCAAATGTGGACCCCATTGGGATCATCAGCAACCACAAGGGAGGCAGAATATGAGGGATTTAAGAACAATAATAATACAAGGAATAAGAGAAGCGGTTCCCCGAGGGCAGAATATTAATAAGGCATTCAGTGAACATCAGGGAAAAGATGAATCTCCAACAGAATGGCTGGAGAGGCTAAGACGAAGTCTGCAACTGTATTCTGGAATTGACCCAAATACAGTAGCGGGAACTGCCCTCCTTAAAACCCAATTTGTGGCTAAATCCTGGGGAGATATAAGAAGGAAACTAGAGAAGTTGGAAGACTGGCAAGAGAGGGGATCAGAGGAATTACTAAGAGAAGCACAAAAAGTCTATGTCAGGCGACATGAGGAAAAACAGAAAGCAAAAGCAAAAATTTTCGTAGCGGCAGTCAGAGAAGGTCAGAGAAATAAGAGTTTACCTGGAGAAAAGGAAAGAAAGATGGAAAGGATACCCCGAGAACTACACCATCGGGAAAGACCCGCCATTCCCGTCTGTTACTACTGTAATAAGAAGGGACATATTCAGAAAAACTGCCGCAAGTGAGAACAGGATGAAAGAATGCTTAAAGAAGAATAGGGGTGTCAGGAGCTATATCTCTTGGGACTTCAACATCAACAGAGCCCTTGATAAAATTGTCAATAGGTCCCCACAAAGAAGAATTTTTATTTTTAGTAGATACTGGGGCTGAAAAATCAACGATTCAAAAACTCCCTAAAGGAGTAGAAAAAGGGAAAAATTATATGTCAGTAATTGGTGCAAAGGGGGAGCCTTTTAAAGTGCCCATCTTAGAAGATGTAGAAATAGAATAAAAAAAATAAAAAAAAAATCTATTTGAATGATTTACTTTTGCTCCCCGAAGCAGAACATAATTTGTTGGGAAGGGACTTGATTCTGAAGTTAAACTTAAGCATTCAGAGTCAAAGGGACAAACTACAGATTAAATTATGTACTTTAACGCAAGCAGATGAAGAAATTATTAACCCCTCAGTATGGTATCAGGAGGGGGAAACTGGGAAAATAGACATGGATCCTATAGTTGTTCAAATAATAGACCCCCATCACCCAATTAGAATCAAACAATACCCCATACCGATGGAAGGTCGAAGGTGATTGAAACCTATAGTAGATAGACTTTTGGAAAAAGGGACTTTAGAACCGTGTATGTCACCTCATAACACACCCATCTTGCCTGTAAAGAAACCAGATGGGTCATATAGGATGGTACAGGATTTAAGAGCTGTAAATCAGCAAACAATCACCAAATTCCCTGTGGTAGCCAATCCTTATACTTTATTGAGTCATTTATCTCCCAAGCACATTTGGTATAGTGTAATAGATTTGAAAGATGCCTTTTGGGCCTGTTCCTTAGATGAAGGATCTAGCGATTATTTTGCCTTTGAATGTGAGGACCCTGAGACAGGGTGAAAACAATTGAGATGGACTGTGCTACCACAGGGGTTTACAGAGTCACCTAATTTGTTTGGACAAACATTGGAAAAAATCTCACAAGATTTCACCTTACTCAGGGAAGTAAAATTATTACAATATGTAGACGACCTACTAATAGCAGGAGAAACTGAAGGGGAGACCCGAAAGGCCACTATTAAATTACTAAACTTTTTAGGGAAAAAGGGATTAAAGGTGTCCAGGTCGAAATTGCAGTTGACAGAACAAGAAGTAAAATATTTAGGACATTGGTTGAGTAAAGGAAGGAAGAAGTTGGCTCCTGACAGGGTATCCGGGATTCTAGCTCTGAGACCCCCAAAAACTAAAAAGGAAATTAGGCAAGTATTGGGATTATTAGGATATTGCAGACCATGGCTTGAAGGCTACAGTGAAAAGGTAAAATTTCTATATGAAAAATTGACTAATAACCAGTTTAAGCAGCATGTGGAAGATGACAGTGTCCCTTAAATCCGGCCTCACCTTAGTTTGGACTTCAATTACTTCTAAGCAATCGTGTTGTAACCTTTCTGACGGTTTTCCAAACAAAAATTGTGCTGGACTTTGAGCAGAGGTAATTTTTAGCTCTAAATTAGGAGAGTCAATCAATATGGTTTCATACTTCAGAATTCTGCTATCCGTTAACCATTTTTCAGCTTTTTGTTGGAGAATGCTTCTAACATTGTGTGGAGTATATACCTTCAAAGGAGCACTAAAGGGAATTTTTCTGGCTTCTTCTATTAATAGTGCAGTAGCAACCAAGGCTTGGAGACAGGCAAGCCATACTCTACTCACTGGATCAAGTAATTTAGACAAATATCCTACGGGTTTTTTTATCCCTGCCCAATCTTGAGTGAGGACTCCATATGCTGTTTGATTAGATGTATTTACAAACAGATAAAAAGATTTTTCCAAATCTGGAAGACTTAACACAGGCGCTTCCACAAGTGTTCTCTTAATTTTTTCAAACTTCATGTATCTTATCATAGAATAGTAAGGGTTGGAAAGGACCTCAAGATCATCGAGTTCCAACCCCCCTGCCATGGGCAGGGACACCTCCCACTAAACCATGCCATCCAAGGCTATGTCCAACCCCACCTTGAACGCCGCCAGGGACGAAGCATCCACAACCTCCCTGGGCAACCCATTCCAGGGCCCCACCACCCTCACAGTAAAGAATTTCTTCCTCAGATCCAATCTAAACCTCCCCTGTTTAAGTTTAAACCCATTACCCCTTGTCTTCTCACCACAGTCCCTAATGAAGAGTCCCTCCCCAGCATCCCTATAGGCCCCCTTCAGGTATTGGAAGGCTGCTGCGTGGAGACCTCATAGGCTCTGCAGCGGCTGCAGATGCCTCTGCAACAGCACTTCTGTTTTAATCCTTTTTTAACTCTGAATGTGAATCTGCTGCTTATTGCCAGTGACAGTAACCTCTTCTTCCTTATCAACATCAGATAGGACAGATGTAGAGGGTGCTCCTCTCGGAGGTACCTGTGATACAAAATTTTCCAACCTATTTTCCTGATTACTGTTTTTTTTTTTTTGTGTGTGTGTGTGCGCGTGTGGTTTTTTTTTGTTTTTTTGCTTTTTTTTTTTTAACTTTAAGTATCTTTCTCCGATATCACAAGCTGAACCACTTCTCTCCATCTTAAATTTCAGTTTTTCCCTGTCCTTTTCCAAAGCCAAAATTAAGGGACCTGGTAGAGCTATATTAATTTTGCATTCCCTCTGTCACTCCGGGTGGTTTCTTAAAGTGAAAAACATATCTGAATACATGATTTCATCTCATTTTCCTTGCCACCCCAAAACCAACAGTAATTGTAACAGTGTATCATAAAGTTCCATTTTTAAGCCTTTTTTCCTAATATTCCAAAGTATACAAAGGTCACCATTGGTTACAATATTTTATCAATGTTTTTTTAATTACTGACCCCCCAGGAAACCCTCCCAGTTCTTTCCAATGTGTTAAAACGCACCCTAAAAGACTCTTTTTCAAGATCTCTCCACTCTGCTGATTTTCCATTATCAATCTCACATTCACACACACACACAGGATCCCACAGACATACTCCATTTGAGACAGAGACTAAAATTCAATCAGACAAACAACAACTAATAACACAGTTATAACATCTGGTCACCAGTATCAAAATCACAAACCCAAAATCATTACAAGCCACAAAATAAGTCAGATACCAGTAAGATCCAAAACCATTTTCACAAGACACTCCCTGCGTCTTGTAAGACCCAAACCACAAGATGCCCACTGTTTCTTGTGGGTGTATACCAAACGGATGCTAGCAGCCGGGTATACGCCTTTACCCACGAGATTTCCTATCTCGATTTACAGAAGGTTTCCTAACCGTGTGTAAACTTACCAAACCAATTCAGCCTGCAAGAGCCCCCTGCTTCTTACAGATGATACAATCCATGATTTTTAAAAGGCCCGCTTACCCTTCTCCTGCTTCTTATACAATCATTAGCAGGTCCATCCTGGCTCCTGATGATAGGATGCAGCGGTAGCCTGGGATTTGCCTGATCTTGTCCCGAGATTGTAGCAAATCCCACTCTTACTAAATATTACCCTGTTCCACCGCCAAATAGGGTACCCTCCCAAACAGGGACTATGCTGTACACCAGACGTCTCTGCGCTATTTACCAGCTGCCCTGGCCCTTTTTAAACATACCGTTTCTCCGCTGATTCAGGAGGTTGTTGTCTACTCCTACAGTGAGCAGCTGGGAGTGGAGGCTCCTTCGAGGAAAATACTTGGGGCGCGCCTAGGGGCGTCTGCTCCACAGCTGATCCTGCAGCCAAGCAGAGAACCTCCTGGCTGGCTCGACAAACTGATGTGCGGAAATGACTCCACAACTGTATCCAGTTGTAAAGTAGGTATGTTTAATCAGCGCTGGGTAACATGGGGAGTAGACTCCAAAGAACCGTGCACACCTCTCTTGTATTTCGGGTTACATTTATATGTGTTCTTATCTTGTTGCTACATATTTTGCTTCTTATCTTGTTGCTACATATTTTGTTTGTTCACTTTTACAGAATCATCATGATGTGTTCTAAGCGAGGCAGCAGTATAAGCGAGGCGGCAGTGTTCTAAGGAAACGTTATGTTGAATCATTGTATTAAAAGTGTATACATGAATTATGCTTATATACTCTTAGTTTACATTCTATATTTCATTTAGTTTAAGAATGTGTTTGGTTCTAATGCAGTGCCTTGGTTCAACATAACAATCATCCTGACCTCCTACTGTGGAGAATAAGGCATGGACCCCATTTCTGGTTAGGAAACAAAATTGTTTATTACCCGAAGGTCCAGGGTTGATATAGGCTATACGAAGTACCCGCGTGTATGAGCAGCTAATACAATTGGCTAGCTAACACCACCCACGTGGGTATCTTCGCTTCTTCATTGGTTGATATCTTGCTCACTGGTTGCCTTGATGGGCTGCTTGCTTCTCACTTCTTTCTTCCTTCTTATCTTGCCTACCTTTCTTTGCAATACTCCCAAAACTTTCCCAGCAACATTCCTCTGCTACCTCAAAGCTTTCCCAGGAGCTAGTCTAGCTCAGAAATCCATCACATCATGGTCCTTTACACCCACATCCTACTTATCAGTTAGTTTAACTGCAGCCCATCCTGGGCCCCTGCCATTTCCAGATACTCCGTATCCTTACGTTGTGGAGACAGGCAGTGCCTTGGTTCAACGTAACAATCATCCTGTCCTCCTACTGTGGAGTATAAGGCACGGACCCCGTTTCTGGTGATGAAACGAAATTGTTTATTATCTGATGGTTCAGGGTTGATATAGGCTTTCTGAAGTACCCGCGTGTACGAGCGGCTAATACAATTGGTTCACTAACATCCCTCACGTGAGTCTCTTCACTTCTTCATTGGTGGATGTCTTGCTCACTGGTTGCCTTGATTGGCTGCCTGCTTCTTGCTTCTCTCTTCCTTCTTATCTTGCCCACAATACTCCCAAAACTTTCCCATCTACATTCCTCAGCTATCTCAAAGCTTTCCCAGGAGCTAGTCCAACTCAGAAATCTTTCACATTTACACCCACATCTCCCCCTTTTTGTTTTTCTAAAGACCTAACCTTCTTTAACATTTTATCCAGTGTATCTTGCACACAATTTAGCATATAGGGAACAAGAAACCTAATACAAAGGAAAATATCAGTACAAGAAGTTTTACATTTCTACCGTTCTACCTTTCTTGTAAGTAATACAGTAATAATGCTACTATTAGACCAAGGTATCTCTACTAAACATTTCTGAAATGGCTGTGTTACTGACTATACTGAATTACAGAGTTGTTTGGCTCAGTGTTCTAGCTAAGTTCACCCATATGTCGAAGCTATTCCAGGGCATCCGTTGCATTGTCGACATCGATGTGCTGCTGACTACCCCAGGATTCTGCTTCCGTAACCGCAGGATGGTTCAAAACAGGCCGCACCAGCCGTGCGGGTATCCACCAAGGACCATGATCTGTGGAGACACAAGCATACCCTCGTCCCCAGGTTATTAGTGGATGTGGTCCTTCCCAGAGAAGCGTTTGTGGTGATTTTACCCAAACCTTCGGTTGATGAGTCCCTATGGGATTAGGCAAAATTTTGCTGTGAGACAGGATATGTCTGGTAACGGCTACACTCTCATTTCCATCTCCAATCGTCAAGAAGTTTAATACATAAATTGCTTTATACAGTCGTGCCTGTGGCGATTCTCCCTTCATTCCCCCTTTTTGTTTTTCTAATAACATTTTTAGTGTTAGGTGGCATCATTCAACAATGGTAGGGGGAGAGACATAGTGTCTGGTTCGTGTCCTATTAATTCTGTTGTTCTCTATCTGCCACGACACACTATGTGTGCTATCTGTTCACAAATAGTAACTATGGTTTTGGAGAATTGGTATGGTAAAAAGATCCATTCTAAGACACGTAGTGGATCCTTTTCCCTTGCATCCCATTGACCTATTAATCCTTTGAGGGACCTAGGCTCTTGGATAACATACAGAGTAACTGGGAGTTGGTAATCTATCCTTGCAGCTTGTCAATTGGTTAAAGCTCTGTTAACTTGCTCAATAGCATACTCAGCCTCCGGATTTAACTGTTGGGGCGAGTTGAGGGCAGGTTCTCCCTTCAGTAATTCAAATAGAGGTCTAAGGGTATCGTTGTCTATACCTAAAAGGATTCATACACAATTTATAGTGCCAGTTAATTTCTGTACATCGTTTAGGGTGTTAACTTTGACATCAATCTTTAGCAGTTGAGGCACTACAGTCTGCTGGAGGATTTTCCATCCCAGGTATTTCCATGGGGGTTGCTGTTGTACCTTTTCAGGAGCAACAACTAACCCATGCTTTTCAAGGCAAGATTTAGTGCTGGAGGCAATTTCTAAAAGTTTCTGTGGTTCCTGACAGGCTAACAAAATGTCATCCATATAATGATAGCAAATAGCTGTTGGGTATGTCTTTCTTACCTCTGATAATGCCTTAGCCACATATAACTGACATATTGTCGGACTGTTTTTCATACCCTGTGGTAATATAGTCCAATGATAACGCTGTGCTGTTCCCTGATGATTAACAGAGGGAATAGAAAAAGCAAACCTTGGAGCATCTTCAGGATGCAGGAGAATAGTGAAAAAACAATCTTTGAGGTCCATAATAACAATGTTCCAATTCTTTGGTATCATGGTTGGGAAAGGCAAACCTGGCTGTGTGGCTCCCATGTCCTCCATGACATTATTAATTGCGCGAAGGTCATGTAAAAGACACCATTTCCTGATTTTTTCTTAATTACAAATACTGGTGTGTTCCAGGGACTTGTGGTCGGAACCAAGTGTCCCAACTTCAATTGTTCTGTTACCAATTCTGTTAAGGCGTGGGTTGTTTCCAAATTCGGGGGCCATTGATCAACCCACACTGGTTTTTCTGTCAGCCACTTCAGTCTGATTGGAACATTCTCATCAATGACCCCAGTTAAAAAGGTGATGTTGCTATCGAGACTCCCCACATGCTTAAGACATCCCTTCCCATAAGGTTAAAAGGACAGTTCACTACGTTTGGGCGGAGGTTTGCAGTGCGCCCTTCAGGATCTATTATCTGGATAACCGATGCACTCTGAAGTGGTGTTGATGTTCCTCCAATTCCTGTTAGATCCGTTGCTGATGAAACTGTCTCCCAATTTGATGGCCAAAAGGAGGCGTCAATGACTGTAACATCTGCTCCGGTGTCCAGTAGGCCTTTAAGTTTGATAGTGCTGGGTTTATGCTGGGGGTTTCCCACTTCACATTCAATGATTGGCTGTTGTTTTGCTAACGACTGTGTCCATAAAGTGTGTGGCTTATCTGTGGAACCAAAGCCACCTGTACCCCTGCGCATGTTTGCCTCCGAGGGAGCATTTACTGTACGTGCATAGAATAAGACAAGTTGGCATATACATTCTCCTGCGGGGACTGTTACAGGTGGGGATGGGGTCCAGACCATTGCTTGTACTTGTCCTTCAAAATCAGCATCAATTACCCCAGGCAAAACAGACAGACCCTGAAAGGTAACACTAGAGCTTCCCAGCACTAAATCCATTACCCACCGGACCTTACAGTGACAGCGGCACCTTTTGCACTTTGGTGTCAGTTATGTTTACTTCTGTTGCTGTGGGGACATCCACTCCGGCACTTCCGGGGGTGGAGGAGCGGAGGCCTGCCAAGCCCATCTTGTTGGCGAATTGGGATTGTGTGGGGTGGAGACTTCTTGTATCTGCGCGCGGTTCCGTGACGCGCTCCGCCTCCTGTTTACCGAGACCGGACGTAGGTCCCCATTGGCGTGTTACTTTGACCGGCAGTGCTTAGCGTAGTGACGCCCCTTTTTGCAACGTGGACAAAGGCTCGGGTCGCCATCTGGGCTCGCCTGGGGGCAGGCACGCTTAAAGTGGCCGGGTTTGACACACCTAAAACACCGCCGCCGTGTAGTTTGCAGAGCTGCGGCTAAATGACCCACTAAATTTTCGTTAACGTGATCTATTGAGCCAATACGATTACATGCTTCAATCATATCGATCAAAGTAGGATTTTTTAGCATATGCAACACCTTCTGACAGTCCGGGTTTGCGTTCCCTATTGCTAATTTCAGTAATAAGGCATCTTTAGCTGCATCATTCTCTACTTGCTTATGGATAGCCATCTCCAAACGATCTATAAATTGCATATACGGCTTGTATTTTGCCTGTCTGATACCCGCGAATGCCTTTACGGATTTCCCGACATCCGGCACTTTAAGCATTGCCTTAAGCGCTAGTTCTGCCGACTGGCGTAAAATCTCTGGGGCTAGCCGAGCCTGTAGCTGGGGCGGGTTAACAGGAGGATCCCCCATTAATTGCGCGATTCCGGCCCCCATGAAGCACGGAAACAGACTCTACAACTCAATGAGAGTTATAAAGCAGGTATGTTTATTACGGCGCCGGGTGCAAGGGGGATCATTCCTCCTAACTTGCACACCGAGGGGTTAAGCAAGCAGATGTTTATTACACACAAACATGTTGCCTCTGCGAGGCGCGGTGGCCTGGTTCAGGGACGGCACAGGCAATCACCTACTCACGATCGCGGGGTCCATCAGCACGCAGACACCAATATGGTGGACGGCAAATGGCGTTTATTGCAGAGTGACACCGCATTATATAGCTTTGGTTTACAACGTCACTTCCGTCTGCTTACGTCACAAAGCTAAGACCTGGGGAGGGGCTCTGTCTTTCCGTTACAGCGCGACATCTTCCGACCGCCAAGCCCTGGCTGCCTATATTTCCCCCCCTCTCTATGCTTAAGTGAATTAGTTAAGATATATTAATCTAAGAATAAATTTTGTTATTCTTAATGTATACCGTATAACAATCTTAAAAAAAATGTATGACAAACTGGAATACACTTTGTAACAGTCTTAGAAGACATATGTAAGAAACCTTGAATAGAAAACATAAGGCACTATAAGTGAGATGCTATAACGAGGTTCCCCACAACCTATAAAACACAAAAAGGAGGTATGATGACCCTGTAAAATCAAAAACCAGGAGTTACCCCTGCTACATGGCCAGCTGCACATACTTGCTTTCATTCAGAGCAGGCATATGTCCATTTTCTAACAAGAAATCATCCACATCTCCCCCTTTTCTTTTCTTAAGCCAAAGCTGTTTTACCAGGTTTTCAATCATACCACGAATACATTGCAAAATACAAGGTACAATCATAACTATGATCAAGATTACTACCAAAATCATTCCAATACCTTTAATCAGAGATGTGAGCCAACCATTAAAGTCCCAAGATGTAAGAAGGGCATCTAACCAAGGAATTTTATCGTTCTGATAGACATCATGAAGTACTTTCGCATGCTTCCAAATTTCTTTAACATCATTCAAGGTCTTTCCAGACTGATCAAGATAACTACAACACAAACATGCATATTCATTAGGTTCCCGAGAAAGTGGCGGCGATATTACAATTAGTTTAGGTACTCATTATCATTAATCTCCTCCCTTTTGGCGCTTGCGCACTGTCCTCTGATGGCTGTGGGCAGGGGTCTTAAAGATGAAGTAAGTAGTCTTCCTCATGTGGCCAGGGGTCTTCAAGATGCACTTTTCACCTTTGGCACAGTTGGATACCCTAGTAATTCACAATTAGCTGAAACCAGCCGTATCTGCAAGTTTCTGATAGCTGCCAAAGATTTAGAGCAGTGTGACCTTGGTACAAAATTTATTGCAAGCAGGACAGGATGGGGAGACAAGGAATATCCCAAGCTAGCAGATGTTCGGGAGTCACTGCCTCCAAACTTACTGATAAATTAGAAGGATGGTAAGAAAGAAGTCACTCATTAGAAGGATGAAAAGAAATAATTCACTCTTGTTAGTAAGACTACTAAATTCTGTTATCACACCACAGACTTACAACACAAACCTTGTTCTCTTAGACCTAAGTTAAATTAAGAGTGTTTTAACCCTTTCTTTTCCTGGCACTTGTTTTCCTTATATCACCCAAGAGAGGGTTGCCGGAGTTCCGACCGAGATTCTCAACCGCTGCTGTATCGCATTGCTCCCACCAGTCTGACAAAAATATTGCTTTCTGGGTGGGGGTGAACAGCGTTTCTGCAATGGCTTTGATATCAAATGGAGTCATAAGGTCTCCCTGTAACGCAGTCTGTAAAAGGCTCCCAGTATATGGTGAGGCTAGCCCATAGCGCATAACAGTCTTTCTCAGTTCTTTAATCAGTTCCCATCTTATCGGTTCCCAATCATGAGGTTGATTATTTCGCATTATTACAGGAAATGCCATATCAAAATGCTCCCCATCCGCTGCAGCGTCATTTTTCAATTTTTGCCAGTGTTTACGAGGGTCGTAATCTTCTCCACCCCAAGCGGCTACGGGGAGTACCGAATGGGGGGGGGGTGCGGTGGGGGGGTTTGCCGCCAGGGTTGCAGTGGGGGGGGTCACTGCCAGGGGGGTCGCTGTCGGGGGGGGGGCGGTGGGGGGGGGCGGCGCCATGTCTGCTAGTGGTGATGCAGATGGCACCACCGTCTCCGGAGGGTCAGCCGCAGTCAGTTTGTTGCGATAGTCAGCGACTGCGCCCCGCGATGGGCTCTGCAGCCTGCTAAGAGCCGCATAGAGTAAGTGCCATGTTGCTATCAACGGAAAAACGATTTCCTCCCCCCTGCATGCAGCCTCCCAAAGAGTCTCTTTAGCCGAATCCCACTGCTCCAGCTGAAGCGCCGTCTGAGAATCGACAGCAAATCCCCGCCCCTCAAGCCATACAAGCAGGGCACGAATAAAGCCCTGTTGCTTTAAAATGTACTTTACCAAAGAAACAGTAGTCTTTTCTTCCGCATACATCTGCGATCCCATCTTCCTGACTGCTCAACTTTTTCAAAGGTGCTTATTCTCCCGGGAGTACACCTCTCTGGTCTGCTGTTTGACTCGTTCGATCTGGGTCTCCACCGGGGCTATTCATCCGCTTCTGAAGTCCCTTTTAGGGCGCCATTTGTGGAGACTAAGGCACAGACCCCGTTTCTGGTGATGAAACAAAATCGTTTATTATCTGATGGTCCAGGGTTGATATAGGCTTTCCGAAGTACCCGCGTGTATGAGCTAATACAATTGGTTCACTAGCACCACCCACGTGAGTCTCTTCACTTCTTCATTGGTGGATCTCTTGCTCACTGGTTGCCTTGATTGGCTGCTTGCTTCTCGCTTCTCTCTTCCTTCTTATCTTGCCCACAATACTCCCAGAACTTTCCCATCAACATTCCTCAGCTATCTCAAAGCTTTCCCAGGAGCTAGTCCAACTCAGAAATCCTTCACATTTACACCCACATTAAGTCATGTTCTTCTAGCCTGTTCTTCTTACACTAATTTTGTACTAAGGTCATAAAGGCCCAAACTACGTCAACTACAACAGTTTATCTTGTATAAGAATTCTCAGTATGTTCTCTAGCTGTACTCTTTTTTTTTTCTCTGTATATCATGCATGTCAGTAATTTTCCATTACTACTGTTATAAAGTCATCAAACTTAACATTACTTAAAATTGATTCTAAAGGTTTATATATTTCATTTTGCAATTTTGTACCCCCCTTGTCTCATGTCCTGGAAGCAGCAGCGAGTTTCTCCAGCTTTGCACGGCGCTCGGAGCTGGGGCTCTGTCAGCCGACTGACAGCTGGCCTGTGCCTGGTCTCGAACACTTGCAGCACAGCCCTGGGACCGTCAGATCTCCGTGCTCCCAGCATGCATCCACCAACTTTAACGCCCAGGTGTTGCTTCCAGAGGAGGAACCTCTTAGAAACAAGTTTCATTATCTCGGAATAAAAAGCATGGTTTCAAAGAGGCTACAGGCAAATTCCACTTTTAATACCCCGTGTAGCCAGCGACACGCGTAAACAGCGGGTCCAGCCGTGCTCTGCTTCCTGCACCCTGTTCTCTGGCACTGCTCCGCACATCAAAAGTTACCCTATGAAAAATAGCTGAGTGCGGGTGATATTTTTCCCCCCACCTTGACCCATCCAGGGCTCTCTCCTCCCACTCCTCCCACTGCATTATTTACTTTTCCATAGAAGCTGCCCCTTTTACTTGTATTAATATTAACAAACTGTCCTGGGTTCAGCAGTAGCACTCATTTTTCTCTTTCTTGGTTGCTAGTGCAGTGCTGTGGTTTTGACTTTGGGCCTGGGAGCAGTGCTGATAACACCAATGTTTTTAGTTGCTGCTCAGTAATGTTTACTCTGACCAAGGACTTTCTGAGTCTCATGCTCTGCCAGGGAGGAGGGGAAGCCTGGAGGAAGCAGAGACAGGACACCTGACCCAAACTAACCAAAGAGGTATTCCATACCACAGCACGTCATGCCTTCTATATAAACTGAGGGCATTTACCCAGAAGAGTTAGATCACTGCTCAGGTCGGGCTGGGTATTCGTCGGCAGGTGGTGAGCAGTTGTATTCCCTTCCCTTGTTATTTCCCTTATCATTATTATTATTGGTGGTAGCAGTAGTGATTTTGTGTTATACCTTAGTTACTGGACTGTTCTTATCTCAACCTGTGGGAATTACGTTCTTTTGATTCTCCTCCCCATCCCTCCAGGAGCTGTGGGGGTGGGGGGGGGGAGTGAGAGGGCGACTGTGTGGCTGACTGGGCTTAAACCATGACACAAACTCTCTTTAAAAGCAAGAGGCTGATCAGGTATAACTAATTTCAACTTCAAGTGAGTCGGTAAAAACTCGAGAGCAAGCGAGAGGAGAAGGGAGAGAGGAAGAAATCTTCCTATTCCAGGAACTGGCTCACCAGCCATTTCTTCTCATTATTAAACGAAAGAAACTGTTAAACATTTAGCGAGAAGAATGGAAAAAAAACCAAACCAAACAAAAATTAAGAGCAACACACTCCAGCCAACCAAACACATACAAACCGAAGAAAATATCCCAGGTGCCCCTCCAGAATTTAGTCCGCTGTGCGAAGCGGCCACTGAGGCTCCTTCCCATTCCTGTACAGGGCGAGCGCCCTCCCCTTTGATCCCTCCTTGCCACACTCAGTGCAGTAGTTTTTGCGAAAGAGAAAAATGAAGCTATCAGCAGGGATGATGTTGAAGACTTAAGATAATAATGTTGCTATAGGTGGTACTTCACATGACATTGTTTTTCATTGAATATTTAAAGAGCTGTTTCAGCAGAGGTGGATACACTTAGTACAGGCTGTCACCCCTCTCAACTGAGATGGTGAGGACGAGCCCAACCCTGAACACACCGAAATGCACATGTTACTTACAGCTAGCCATGCGGAGATGCATGCATAGCACCCACGCAGATGTGCCTGCGTTTCTCACTGTATCAATCACTCTGTTATCTTCCCAAGGTTTCTACTCTAGCTGCTCTCCCAAAATTATTCACATTTACAATTTCATTATACATTTTGTCGATTAAGCTCAAAACAAATTTCTCCAGATGTGCAGTTCCTTTGCTTCATGTCTGGAAAAAGGTGGCCATAGGCTGGTAATTAAAAAAAAAAACAAAAACAAAAACAAAAACAAAAAAAAAAAAAAAAAAAAACAGCAGCAAGAAGAAGAAAAACAATGGTTTAACGAAAAAAAAATAATCAGGAGAAATTGGATTTTATAACTTTTTTTGTTTTTTGTTCCCTTCTCCCTCACTAGTGCATAAAGGGGCATCTGGTATTTTATCCACAACCGCTTGATTATTTATTATTTGTTTTCCTCTCCTTCGCTGGGGGCCGGGAAGGGTGGGGAAAGGGTGGGGGCAGAGCAGCATTGCCAGGGCTAGAGAAAAATCGGTCTTTATTGTTGTTGATAGCAATATATCAATTAAGGGTCATTGTCTCTAGAAGAAGTTGTGAGAGTTCACCAGCATAAATACTCTGATCTGGGGTTCTCCCTCTCGAAGCTCCAAATGACAGTGACAGATATTTTTCCCTCCCTTCCACACCTTAGAAACTTTTTTACACACACACACATGAATTATTCTTTTTCATGGGGGTTGGAGGCTTTCTAATGTACTTTAATGCAAATCGGCCCGGCTGGAAGACACTTGTGGTGGGGATTGATCTCCAGTTCATTGAGATGAGCACTGAAGGGAGGTGGAAAACATGAGATAATTTGCAGTTCATTCTGCTGAGAGATGATTTCAGTGAGATGCCACGCACTAGACTAGATTATTGTTATTAAGGGTTGCGATCAAACACAACCACTCTTCACATGCAGGGGTTAAAAGCTACACAATCTCCTCATAGTTATAATACATTGTTAATAATGATCGGGGGGGAGGGTGGGGAAGATCCAATTGATTTCATATTTTCTGCAAATTTCCACGCCCGCAGTCGGTCAGAGGCGGCAGGTGTGTGGCAGCGGTGCAACGCGGGGTCAGCCCCGCCCAGCCCGGCCTGGCCTTGCACAGAGGACGCCTGCTTGCTCCATGAGACCCGATCGTCCTAATTTTCACCCTGCAAAATACCCGCTTTGCAGTTAGTAGGACAGTTGTTCTCTCTTTTTAATCTTTTTTCCTTCTTCCCCCCCTTCACCTTCCCCCCCCCTTTTAATTTTCCTTCCTCTCTCTCTTCATCTTCTATATTCTCCTTTTGCCTTTTTCTCTCTTTTTTTTTTTAATTAAAAAAAGATTCACCGCCCAAGAGTTTCCAGCGTTGCTACAGCTGACCTTTCTAGCAAGCTCATTTTTCAGCTAACGCAGGTTACATATCTTTTAGAAATGTGAGTAATTAGGGGCTTCTAGATTCTGCAGTCAGCTGGGAACTTGGCTTTGTGCTGCGATATATAATAAACTTTTGAGAATTTTATTTGATGCCACAGGAGAAGTTTTCTCTGCAAGCCACATCCCAGTTTAATTTTTTTTCTTTAATATCCTACTGTATCAGCTATATAAAGCCACCATGTGCCTCCACCAGAAAACCGGAAGTTAAGAAATGAAGTGACAGAGATTTCTCCAGCCTTAGATACAATCTTTTAAAACCCATTCTGGGCTGCAAAGACATCTTCCAAAGACATAGAATCATAGAATAGTTAGGGTTGGAAAGGACCTCTCATCACAGAAATAACTCCGGGTAGAATGAGGAAAAGAGGAAAAAAAAAACACCAAAACAAAACTGAAATATGTACATGTCAAAAGAAGAGTCATGAAAAAATACATCTGATATTGGATGATGAGGTATAACTAGCTATCAGTCAAGATTTCCTCCAAACATCTTGCTTTAAGAAAAGTGCCTTTATAAGTAGGAAAGCTTCACAGTCCAAATTGCCATGCACCCGGGTATCTATTCACAAAAGTCTTAGTTTCAGTTTTTAAAAAAATATCATAGCTATAATTTCTTTGTTAAAAGAAGTGTGAGCCATTTAAAACCAAATGAGAGAACAGGACTAAGGGCTGTATTTGCCGGGATATTTAAGGAAAAAAATGTGTTCTTAAAAGACTGTTCCCTTAAGATTTGCTTACCTTTGAAACAAAATTACACAAAAATTCTGTAGTCTATCAAAACACAAATACAAGGCCAAAATCTCACATGGCAATTTTCTCTGAAATAGAACCTACAGATGATTTTCTACAAGGTAATCATCTAACAAAGACCTGTTGTTGTCACAAAAAGATTCTCTCTGACAAATCAGATTTACAGAGTGTGCATTCTTATTTACATTTAAGGTTTCATTTTAATCTGGAGAATATGCAGCGATTACACAATAAACATGTTTCAAACCTCGGGAAATGTTGCCTGTAGAGTCCCTAATTTCATGACTGACGAAATGAGCCTGACAACCCCTCTCATTTTCATGACATATTTTTGATTCAAATACAGTGGAAGTATTTCTCAGTACATACATTTTGTTTGCATAATATTGAGATGCCCTGATTAAAGCATGGTGTTTACAGCATGTAAATTGTCATACTCTTTGCATCAACACAAGAAGCTGGCTTGGCAGCTGCTAGTTGCAGTAAAGTAAATGCCTCATGAATAATGTTCCGCTTTCCATGCCTGAGCTAAGTAGAGTCCTTACCATCTGACTTTTGCCCCCAGTTTGGTCCAGCCTGTTAATAGAATTGGTCTGCAATGGCAGTGTGCAAAATGTATCCTTCTGAGTGTAAATATGTTTGTTCACAGACTTGCACACATAATCTGGGTCTTGTGAGGAGCCCATTTCCTCATGGAGCAATCTGATCCCCCAGACAGTTTTGCAGTTTTCTTCCCATTAGTGTTCATTTAATGTTCAGATGGCAACAGCAGCCAGCACCTACCTCAAAAGGTACCTCCAGGTGTTTCTGATTTCTTAGAATAATTCTGCATCAGGAAAGAGGGGGAAGAGTTGAGCACTGAGCTGCCAGCCAGCTGTTACTGAATCATCAGCAAATACTACATCAGTGACCCAGAGGCAGCCTAGAAAACTACTGCTCCATAAACCCAAGATCATAGAGTTACCACCTAGAAAATGAAACAATTTCCTTTTCTTCCCTAGGAAAAGCTCAAGTCACAAGGTTCAAAGAGGCTTCCTCACAAATCCAGAAATCAGATTTGGGTTTAGAAAAAGTGTTTCCAACCCTTACATGCTTTGTATTGTAAGCCTGGACTTTCAGCCTGGCTGTACAAACTATTTCTTGAATCTCACCCTGAGTTACGTATTCTATGTTTTGGTCCTTCTTCACAGAACTTCAAATTCCATCCCAAATTTTATTCCATCCTGTCCAGGATTGCAGAACACATTTATCTGCATGTTGTAAGCAGCTTTCTGCAGTCTAGTTGGCTCTCCCCAGGACTGTACATAATCATTAAGCTCATCTGAGCTTGCTCCTAGCCGCTTACACTCTAGAAGCAATGCCCGAATAAGAATTTAAAGCTTGAGTAAGTTTTAGATCACACTAAAGGCATTTGGTGCAAAAATCACACATGAAAAAACGAATGTAGCCCCTGTCTGTACTGGTTCAGAAATTTGACCATCGTTATGTCATGTATATACTGCAACATTGCAAAGTGAAAGGGAGTGAATCATACTTTAATATAACATTGCATTTAGGAAGAACTTACATCAAACACCAGTGCTTATTCTACATCCATCATGTACTCACTTCTGAGACCATGAAAAGCCACTTTTCTTGTGCTGGGAAGTTTGCAATACAAGTGCCCAATCCTAAGCATGTTACTGGCAAAATTCATCCTGGTGCAGGAAGCAGAACATTGATTAGGCAGCATGGGCAGTGTTTTGGTCTAGAACTGCACATGAGCAAATTTCCAGAAGGAGCAAACTGTGACGACCAAGCATGTTGTTCCCAACCACCTGCTGTCACTGGCCCGTGCCTGGAAGCTGCTATCCCACCCACTGAGCCAGGGCAGTCGGCGTGTGGGCTTTCCCAGTCTGTGCTGTACTAGCATTAGCAAAAATGTTTGCATGACATCCTCCACCAGCAAGGGATGGAAATCTCCTGCATGGGGCAACAGTGTGTAGTATGGTAACTTCTTAAGCTGTTCAAGCTGTTTGCAAATAAAGTATGCGTTTGAGCCTCCAGACTGTACAAACTGATTTCTGAGAGGAGCTGTATTTGTGTGAGTGTGCCAGATCAGGCCCATTACGAACTTCAGACAAGCATAAACAATTGTTACATAGAAAAAAGATCTAGAGAAGACACCAATGACAATGATTAACATGTAAATACTGTACCTCTTAGTAGGATGCCTCCTGTTAATATGTTTAGTTGGCAGCTGCATGCCTTTGCACTCCCATACGTTTTAGGGCTTGAAGTCACTTGCTCTATTCTCTAAAGTTTACTCAACCTCGCTTCTTCTGCAGTTGAAGCAGCTTCCATTTTAATGTTGCACGAAAGCACAAGCAAAGCTGTAAGTGTCCTGAGTTCAGCAGTAGCAGTAATTTTTCTCCTTCTTAGTAGCTGGTGCAGTGCTGTGTTTTTGACTTTCAGCCTGGGAACAACGATGATAACACCAATGTTTTTAGTTACTGCTCAGTAATGTTTACTCTGACCAAGGACTTTCTGAGTCTCATGCTCTGCCAGGGAGGGGGGGGAAGCTGGGAAGGAGAGACAGGACACCTGACCCAAACTAGACGAAGAGGTATTCCATACCACAGCACGTCATGCCCAGTACGGAAACTGTGGGGAGTTACCCGGAAGGGCTAGATCACTGCTCGGGTCAGGCTGGGTATCAGTGGACGGGTGGTGAGCAGTTGTATTCTCTTCCTTTGTTATTTCCCTTATCATTATTATTATTATTGGTGGTAGCAGTAGTGGGTTTATGTTATACCTTAGTTACTGGACTGTTCTTATCTCAACCTGTGGGAGTTACATTCTTTCAATTCTCCTCCCCATCCCTCCGGGAGCAGGGGTGTGTGTGAATGAGCAAGGGGCTGCATGGTTCTGAGTTACCAGCTGGGTTTGAACCATGACAACACCTCAACTCAGCTGAGCACTTTGGTGCTACAGAAACCTCATGCCCACCTCTGTAATATATCTTCCTTTTTGCTGAGCTCCTCTTAAAATTGGCAAGAAACTTTAATAGGATGAAGAGCTTGTTTTTTAACTTAGTTTAAAATTAATCCACTCTTCAGTTGAAAGTATGTAGAACATACTCTGTCAGAGGCAGTGAGGAAAGAATAAAAGGACTGAAAACCTTAGCTATTGTAAATCACTGTAATGCCACTGAAGCCAATAGGACCCTGCCAATTTAGACTAGTGAGGTGGTGGCCTACTAATTGTGTAGAAATGTTGAGACTATAGCTGTATCCCTGAGCTCTATAAACATTTGTTGAAAGCTGACTGTTAGGGTTCAGATGGTGTATTGCTCATCAGCAAATAGGACCCTTGTCATTTCACCTTGCTGAAGGAAATCTTCCATTTTTGGGGGGTGGGAGTATTGCCTGAATAAAGATTACAGATATGATCCTTCTTTGTGCAGGGGTTATACTGTGTACAGTGAAATAGTAATTTTCCTCTGGACTTTTGAACTTGCACCCATCTGACTGTCGCAATATACTGTACATGAATGACCAGTAATGTTTATAAAACAAACTAGTTTGACTCCAACACTCTAGCTAGAAAGTAATCAAACTGAAGAGCCAAGCTATTTTTGAAATTCCAGCTTCCCTAGCTAGAAACTGCATGCTCTGTCTTGCTAATCAGTGTATTGATGTAAAATGTACATGTTCTATGCTGGAGGGCAATTTATAACAGCAGTGATTCTGAGCAGTCTACACACATTAACTATTCCACCCCCATACTGCTCTTGTGTGGTGGGCAAGTCTGACTGCAGCATATGGTGCAGAGACAAAAAAAAAAAAAAAGTGAAAATGTCTATCAGGAAGTTATTAGCTACAAGTTGTAGTGTGATTTTTTTTTTTTTCTAAATTAAATTCCACCTAACATTTTATTTCACTTCTTTCAAAGTCAATACATGTATGCATAGACATATATTCAGGACTCTCCTTATGCAAACATTTTTAGTAGGGTTATTCATAACTGGTGTCCCTAAAGTCTTGGAAGCTCTAGTTTATTTTCTCACCAACCATCCTAATTTAAGCATTCAGCAACATCAGAACTATCTTCAGAACGATCGCACCCTGTGAAAACCATCAGCCTATAAAACTATGATGAAAGAAAACAATCTTATTTAAGCATTTTGTCTGTGATAGTCTGAAACTCAAAATGGATCACTGAAATTTTCCTCGGAAAACCAGCCTCCTAATCTGAAAAGCACCACTTCTTATAAAGCTGGAAATGTCTCTGAGCCAAATTGTTTGCTCCTGTGAATGGTTAGAGCTCCACAGAGGGAGGATATGAAATAAGGCTCTGTTGATTTTCCAGCAGACCATCTGAACCACTTCCCACACCCTAGTCAGTTAAAGGAAAATTGGAAGAAAAGTAAACCCTGATTAGCATGTGAACTCTTTGTTTGATGCAAATTGGCATATCTCTATGGGTTATCTGACTTAAGCAGAGTTATAATGGGACATATCACCAAGAAGATCCAGGCCAGGGTATTTTCATGTGGGTGAGTGAGAAACCAATTATTCATCCTTATTCAGGCTGAAAGCTAGGAATGCACGAGAGAGCTATAGATCAGTTGATAAATAATTTTTTTCAGGGAGGAAGCCTAAAGAGGCTCAGTTCTTCCAAAATTAGCAACTGCCAGTGTGGTGTATAGCTCAGATCAAATGACAAGTGACCATGATGCTGCCCAACACCTCCCCATCTATATCATAGCTGCATCCAGCCCCTGGTAGCTTTTATTTCCCAATTAAACTTGCAAATCCAGGAGTGTTAAAAAGGAATAACATCTGAATAACATAGGTTGGCAGGATATCTTTAACATTACCTAAAAATCAGAGAATTAATAGTTCAATTTAGCTGTAGCTTCTCTTAAATAATTTAAACATAAGTCAATAGCTTTGTCTTTTGTTGTGTCAGGGTGTCCTTGGTTCAGTGGTAGCAGTCATTTTTTCTCATTATTAGTATCTGGTGCAGCGCTGTGTTTTTGACTTTCGGACTGAGAACAGCGCCGATAACACCGATGTTTTTAGTTGCTGCTCAGTAATGTTTACTCTGACCAAGGACTTTCTGAGTCTCATGCTCTGCCAGGGAGGAGGGGAAGCCGGGAGGAAGCAGAAACAGGACACCTGACCCAAACTAACCAAAGAGGTATTCCATACCACAGCACGTCATGCCCAGGATGTAAAAACTGGGCGCAGGAACCCAGAAGAGTTTAGTTCATGGCTTAGTCATCGGGTGGTGAGCGGTTGTATTCTCTTCCCTTGTATTTCCTTTGTCATTATTATTATTGGTGGTAGCAGTAATGATTTGTGTTATACCTTAGTTACTGGACTGTTCTTATCTCAACCTGTGGGAGTTACATTCTTTTGATTCTCCTCCCCATCTCTCCAGGAGGGGGGGGGGGGAGGGGAGGAAGGGGAGATGAGACTCCAGAGACTGTGTGTTTTTTCTGAGTTACAGCTGGGCTTAAACCACGACAGTTCTTTTTGGCGTCCAACATAGGGCATGAAGGGTTTAGATAACAGCAGGATTAATAGTCACTCGTCATAATGCTGATTTATTGGCTCTCAAGGTTGTTGCTCTGGATCTCACAGGTTCAGCATGTGGTACCTTACTTACAGCCAGTATTTGCTATCTTAGCGTTTATCAGATGGGGGGTTTGGGCTAAGGTTCTTATTATACTTCATGGTAATGACTTGTGATACAATAGAATCATTGATCATGAAACTGATCTGGTGGCTTGCGTTCCCAGTGTGGTCACCACTTCTATACTTTGGGAGGTACATAATAGAAGTGCTTAGCAATTACACATCACTTTTCCCCTCCTCGGGTGGTCAATCTGTGATGGAGACATTCTTTTATGCTCCCAGCCCCCCCACCAGACCATTTACAGCACCATTTGAGAGTTTTGAAGGTTTTGAATGGCCTTTAAGTACCCTTGAGACCTGCTTGCTGATTGTGATGGGGATCACCATGTTGGCACGCATACAGAGTGTGTTTTACCCAGGACCATTTCATCTGGTCCTGAGAGTTAAGCAGAGTCAGGTTTGGGCCTTGTCTAGAGTTAGACGATGATATAGATTTTCCCCGAGGCTGGACAGTCATGAGTGGCAGGGAGTGCGCGATAGTATGGGCAAGTATCTAGGCCAGTAGGCCCCTCCAGTGCTTTGTAATTTCACCACTGAACAAGTGCAAAATCCAGAAAAACTAGTAAAACACTTAAATGAGGTGTGTTGTCATTCTGGTCATACCAGAGAGGGACAAATCATGGCAATGTGCTGGGGCTTGGCCTATACTTACAGAGCCCTGTTCAACACCATCCAGCACCTTCAAAAGGAAAAAAATGTCCCTGGATCTGAGGGCGGGGCAGCGGATAGCGCAGCTACTCCAGCTCCAAGCACAGCAGCCACACCACCCCCAGCGACAAGTACAGTAGCTGCTCAAACTTCGACTGCAACGGACAGTGCAGCTACTCCAGCCTCAAGTACAGCAGCTACACCACCCCCAGTGACAAGTACAGCCGCTACTCAAACCCCAGTGACAAGTACAGCAGCTACCCAAACACAGTGATAATCGCTGCAGCTAAACCATAGGACCAACTTGTACCAATATTGGTTGCCCCTGTACGCAAGAGGAAAAGCAAAAAAGAGGCAAGAAAGATGAAGCAAGGTGAAGAAACAACTTACGATCTATCCAGCTCCCCACGTACACCAACCCATGTCTCAGCTATTAAGAGGCGTCCTACTTCTTGAGAGAGAAGATATAGAAGGTATACATCACGGGCCACCCTACGGCTTTACCTGCGGGATCATGGAGAAGATATGATGATGTGGGATGGTGTCGTGGTTTAAGCTTCCTAAACCCATACAGCCGCTCTCTCACTCACTTCCCCCTCTTTCTTCCCTCCGCTCCTGGAGGGATGGGAAGGAGAATCGAAAGAATACAACTCCCACAGGTTGAGATAAGAACAGTTTAGTAACTAAGGTATAACACAAATCACTGCTGCTACCACCAATAATAATAAGAGAAAATACAAGGGAAAAGAATACAATTTCTCACCATCCAATATCAAGCCCGACCACGCAGTACACCCCCACCACTGCCCCCCACCGTGCACCCTCACCACCCTTCCGGGTCTCTGCTCTCTGTCTTTACATCCTGGACATGACGTGCTGTGGTATGGAATAACCTCTTTGGTCAGTTTGGGTCAGGTGTCCTGTCGCTCCTTCCTCCTGGCTTCCTCTCCTCCCTGGCAGAGCATGAGACTTACAAAGTCCTTGGCCAGCCTAAACATCACCAAGCAGTAACTGAAAACACTGGTGTTATCAGCGCTGTTCTCAGGCCCAAAATCAAAAACACAGTGCTGCACCAGCTATCGAGGAGGAGAAAAATGACTGCTACTGCTGAACCCAGGACAGATGGAAAGCTTGCTTCAGTTTCAGAGGAATGGGTGTGTGAACTGAAGAGAACAAAGATCAAGGCTGATCACCCCATGAAGGCTGTGGCTTCAGTCTCTGGTGAGCAGGTTCCCAGATGGAGTGGAAGAGCTGTTTTTACTCCAGCTCCTGTGAGAAAGAAGACTAATCCCTTTCTACAAGACCTAAGTGTTCAATTTTGTGATGACTATTAGAGGGGCCCTGCCTCTGGCCAGGTGGAGGTAGGAGACAATCGGATTTACTGGACTTTGTGGATCAGATGGACTGGCACATCAGTCCCACAGTAGTATAAGGCTCTAGTAGATACCGGTGCACAGTGTACCCTGATGCCATCAAGCTGTCAAGGGGTGGAACCCATTTATATTTCTGGAGTGCCAGGAAGATCCCAAGAGTTGACTGTACTGGAGGCTGAAATCAGCCTGACTGGGAGGAAATGGCAAAAACACCCCACTGTGACTGGTCCAGAGGCTCCATGCATCCTTGGCATAGATTACCTCAGGAGAGGGTACTTCAAAGACCCAAAAGGGTACCAATGGGCTTTTGGCATTGCTGCTTTGGAGACAGAGGAAATTGAGCAGCTGTCCACCTTGCCTGGGCTCTTAGAGGATACTTCCGTCATGGGGTTGCTGAAGGTCAAAGAACAAGAAGTGCCAATCTGACCACAACAGTGCACCAGTGGCAATATTGCACCAACTGAGACTCCCTGATTCCCTCTTGCGGCGGGAGATCATCATGGACAACGCAGGGACGACCAATGTGATCAAATGTTGCCAATTTATTAAACGCAGACACCACCTTTTATAGCAAAGTTACAAAGTACTGGAACATTCGATAACATCTGATTGGTTAACACCTCTTAGCCAACTGTTAGCAACAGCTTAATGATTGGTTGCAGCTTAGCAAGCAGGTTTGCTTTGTGGTAAACTGATCTGGCACGTAGGCGTCCTTTGTTAACCCTTTCAGTAGCCTATGAAGCCCTCCGCTCACTACTCGAGTGAGGCTAAGTCAAAGATTGGATTGCTCACATGTCCACTCTCAACAAGAAACACTTCAACAATTCCCTCTTTTTGTTTTTGAGCAATCCAAACGTGTTGCATAGCTTTAGACAATGATTTCTTAATGCAACTAAATATAATTCTACACATAATCAACATGACAATCACAATAACTGAAAATTTGCAACCATTGTATCTCATTGTTTCTAAACTGTCTTTTTAGCAGGTATACATCTCTTGGTAAACATAGTTAAGTGCATAACATATATAGCTTTTTGCATCAGTTATTGTAACCAACTTGAAACCAAATGCAAACTCAAAAACTTCTACAAAATACTAATTCTAATGATTCCTCACAGCTTATTCAAATACTAAAACTTGCTTACATTCCTTTGTTTTGCCTCCTTCGCCTGGCACTAACCTTGAATGAATATTCTAGCTTTTCCCAAAATTAGTTTCCTTCGTCATTTTCCAACTCACAGCTATGACTTTCGTTTGCCCAAGTGACCCACAGATTTACTCGCGGATTTATTTCATGCACAAAACTTGTTATAACATTAGCAAAATTTAACAAGATTAACCCAACAAACTTAGTCAGACTCGTCATGATCCGTTACAGCGTCCACGATGGGTGGCGTCTTCCACGGACGAGTCCAACAGGCGGGCACCGTGTTTGCCATCGCGCTCCGCTCCCTCGGGGACGGGCGCTACTCGAGCCGCATGGGGCTGCCGCCCCCCCCCCCCCCGGCTCAGGCCGCCTGGGCCATGGCACGGGGCCGAGCCCCCAAGGATTGTTGCCGCCGAAGGCGGTCACCGGGCATGGAGGAGTTAACACCGCTAGGCCCGCCCTCCCGCGCGCATGGCACACGCTGCCGCCTGTCTCTATAGGCAAAGTAGAACTTGGATTAGACCCCTCTTTTGGCCCAAAAGTATTCAGCTTCTCAATTACTTCCTGTAACAATACTTTCGTCTGATCGTCCTCCTTGGGTTCTCTGGGTGTTTCCCCTCCCAGGGTGGTTGCGACGGAAGTTCTATGGGAGGATTCAGACGACAGAAGGGAAGAACAAACAGGTTCCCTTGGCTGGCAGCAGTCTTCGTCCTGCTGGCTAGCCTGTTCTTTTTCAGCGTTACTACTGATAGCTCCGATAACATCTTTGTTCCTCTTTTCATCCTTTCCTTTGTCTTG
Organism: Amazona ochrocephala; assembly: GCA_039720435.1. Lineage (NCBI taxonomy): Eukaryota > Metazoa > Chordata > Aves > Psittaciformes > Psittacidae > Amazona > Amazona ochrocephala. The sequence goes on from CM077908.1 coordinate 22,825,653, forward strand.
TGGTGGGTTGTGAAAGGCACTCTTTGTAGTTTTAATTAGTTTCCGAGGCCCTGGGGCAGTAAGATGGTGCTCAAAGGGATTTCCAAAGGGATTAGCGGCAGCAACGGCAGGCAGCGCTAAAGGCTCCTGTGCCTCCTTTCCCTTGCCGCCATCGCTAACACTGTCCCATAGCTGCACCCCTATGGCCTCCCAAGTAGAGAGTTCAAGAGCAGTGCCTACACCATCTAATAACCCTTTATTTTTACTCCATTGTAACAACCCCCTCAGGGTGTCCTTTTCATACTTAATCCCTCTCTTGGAGAGGATATGTTGGAGGAGCTTAACATCTAATAACCCTTTATCGTTACTCCATTGTAACAACCCCCTCAGGGTGTCCTCTTCATATTTAATGCCTCTCTTAGAGAGGATAGGAGGAGCTTAACTACTACCTCTTCTTCCTTTGAGAGTGTAGACCCCATCTCCTCTCCGACCGCTCACCTGATCAGGGTGAGATTCCATCACAGCGCGCTTTCAGCTTCTTCAGCTTCTTCAGCTCAGCAAGGCTCTACTTCTTGCCGGGCAGCAAGGATTCACTTCTTGCTGCTGCTTCTTCTTGCCGGGGCAGCAAGGATTTTTTTGGTCGGCTTTCCTGCACCCCTCCTATTCCAGCTGTCTTCAAAGCTCCGGAAAGCGACGACAAGAGGGTCCCTGTTCAAGCGCCACTTCTTGCGGCGGGAGATCATCATGAACAACGCAAGGACGACCAATGTGATCAAACGTTGCCAATTTATTAAACGCAAACACCACCTTTTATAGCAAAGTTACAAAGTACTGGAACATTCGATAACATCTGATTGGTTAACACCTCTTAGCCAACTGTTAGCAACAGCTTAATGATTGGTTGCAGCTTAGCAAGCAGGTTTGCTTTGTGGTAAACTGATCTGGCACGTAGGCGTCCTTTGTTAACCCTTTCAGTAGCCTATGAAGCTCTCTGCTCACTACTTGAGTGAGGCTAAGTCAAAGGTTGGATTGCTCACATGTCCACTCTCAACAAGAAACACTTCAACAATTCCTGTACATAAGCTGATCCGTAGACTGGAGAGTCAAGGAGTGATCAGTAGGACCCGCTCACCCTTTAACAGCCCCATGTGGCCAGTGCAAAAGTCTAACGGAGAGTGGAGACTAAGAGTAGACTATCGTGGCCTGAACGAAGTTATACCACCCTTGAGTGCTGCCGTATTGGACATGCTAGAACTTCAGTATGAACTGGAGTCAAAGGCAGCCAAGTGTTATGCCACAATTGATATTGCCAATGCATTTTTCTCAGTTCCTCTGGAAGCGGAGTGCAGGCCACAGTTTGCTTTTACTTGGAGGGGCGTCCAGTACACTTGGAACCGACTGCCCCAGGGGTGGAAACACAGCCCTACCATTTGCTGTGGACTGATCCAGACTGCACTGGAACAGGGGCAAGCTCCAGAACACCTGCAATACATTGATGACATTATAGTGTGGGGCGATACAGCAGAAGTCTTTGAGAAAGGGAGGAAAATAGTCCAAATCCTGATGAAAGCCGGTTTTGCCGTAAAACGGAGTAAGGTCAAGGGACCTGCACAGGAGATTCAATTTTTGGGGAATAAAATGGCAAGATGGGCGTTGCCTGGTCCACACAGATGTGATCAACAAGATAACAGCAGTGTCTCCACCAACTAATAAGAATGAAACACAAGCTTTCTTGGGTGTTGTGGGGTTCTGGAGGATGCACATCCCGAATTACAATTTTATTGTAAGCCCTCTCTATCATGTGACCTGGAAGAAGAATGATTTTAAATGGGGCCTGAGCAACAACAAGCCTTTTAGAAAATTAAGCGAGAGACAGTTCATGCAGTAGCCCTTGGACCAGTCTGGACCAGGCCAGATGTACAAAATGTACTGTACACTGCAGCCGGGGATAATGATCCTGCCTGGAGCCTCTGGCAGAAAGCTCCTGGGGACACCCGAGGTTGACCCCTAGGCTTTTGGAGTCAGGGATACAGAGGATCTGAGTTCAGCTATACCCCAACTGAAAAAGAGATACTGGCAGCCTATGAAGGGGTTCGAGCTGCTTCGGAAGTGATTGGCACCAAAGCACAGCTCCTCCTGTCACCCCAGTTGCCCGTGCTGGGCTGGATGTTCAAAGGCAGGGTCTCATCTACACATCATGCAACTGATGCTACATGGAATAAATTGTCTGCACTAATTACAGAACGAGCTCAAATAGGAAATCCCAGTCGTCTAGGAATTCGAGAAGTCATCATGGACTGGCCAGAGGGCAAAGATTTTGGAATGTCACCAGAGGAGGAGGAGGTGATGCATGCTGAAGAGGCCCCACTATATAATGAACTGTCAGAAAGTGAAAAGCAATATGCCTTGTTTACTGATGGGTCCTGTCCTATTGTGGGAAAGCATCTGAGATGGAAGGCAGCTGTATGCAGTCCTCGACGGCAAGTTGCAGAAACTGCTGAAGGAGAGGGTAAATTTAGTCAGTGTGCCGAGGTAAAAGCCATCCAGCTGGCCTTAGACATTGCTGAACGAGAAAAGTGACCAGTACTTTATCTCTATACTGACTCATGGATTATGGCAAATGCCCTGTGGGAGTGATTGCAGCAATGGAAGCAGAGCAACTGGCAACGCAGAGGTAAACCCATCTGGGCTGCTGCACTGTGACAAGATACATGCACGTCATACCCAGTGTATTTACTGGGGGCAGTCACCCGGAAGGGCTGGATCACTGCTCAGGTTAGTCTGGGTATTGGTTGGCAAGTTGTGAATGCTTCATCCCTGGTGATGTTGAAGGTCAGGTTGGACAGAGTCTTGGGCAACATATTCTACTGTGTGGTGTCCATGCCCATGGCAGGGGGGTTGGAACTATATGATCTTAAGGTCCTTTCCAACCCTAACTATTCTGTGATTCTATGATTCTATGTGAAGAGACAATTCTCCCCTCTCTGATAGAAACTGCAGATGCAACTGACACATTTGCTTTCACAGGGCATAGGAAGAACTCTAAAAAAGAGTAATGAATGGGTGGCGGAGATGTCAGCATTAGAAATTAGATCTATCATCTTATCTGTCTCAGGTTTTTCTAAGGAGTCTATCACAGTGCAATAATCAAACCTCTGGAGATGTTATGTGGGAGAGCTACAGAAATTAAAAATCCTACAATTTTTTTTTTCTACAGGCTTTGATGAAAAATGTACAACTTCTGTATTTGCTTTACAGACACTGTACTATTGTAAGAGGAGCTGATACAACTGGCAGATTTATTCTGCCCTGAGATTCTATCAGTATAAACTTGTTTTTAAAGAAACACAGATTTCCTTATCTTAAAAACAAATGATAATAATACCCTGGGATGAAAAACACAGGTCCACAGTGCTGCATGCATAGGTAAAAAGTAAAATAAATTAAAATAAAAATGAACAGGCTTTCAAGAGGAAAAAATATGTTAGGTGACATTATTGTGTAATCACCAGATTATTTTGCCCCTTAGCAGAGAAAGGGCTTCAGAGGAAAAGGTATACCTCATGACTGTGATGCATAACTCACTTCAGCCTTTCCCATCTACATTATGCTTGCTTTTCAATATGGGTGCTTCTGAATAAAAGACCAGTTAGGCAGAATTAGAAATTGGATCAGTGAAGAGGACTGTGTCTTCTGTCTGAACTTTATATTCACTCATGCCCAGCCTGAAAGGAATTACAAAATCAATTCAAAACACACCTATAAAGGAAAGATTTTAGCTTTTTAAAATTTCAAATTTCTTCATTCTAAAGCCAAGCTCACAAACTCCTCGGATACACTCCTCCTCTCACAGTTATAGCAGACATTGTGCCTATAATGGATATGTTTGTCAAACAACAGGCAAAGAATTTAAGACCTAATTCAAGAGGCAGTATTTTGGGCAAGTCTGAAAATGGGTGCACTAGCTAAGAGATTTGACTTACTGTTCTAAGATATTCCTGGAAAGAATTACAATTAAATATGTACCTTCCTTTGAATCACCATTGACTCTCATCAGTGATAAGCCTTATAACATTTTCAGTACACTCACAGCAATGGTCTGAATGGAAGAAAGGAAACTGATGGGGCAGAGAAGGACTGGTCGATGAGAAAATGAGCATGAGCCGGGTTCAGTGTGCACTTGCATGCAGCCCAGTAAATCCAACCATATCATGGGCTGCATCAAAAGAAGCGTGACCAGCTGTGGAGACATAAGGCAGGGACCCCGTTTCTGGTTACAAACAAAATTGTTTATTTCTCATCTCAAATCCCTTTTATATTCTATTAAGTGCTAAGCAGTAACTTTCCACTCTCTTACTTCCTTATCATCCCTATTCAGCAAAACTACTAAGGGTTACAAACATTTTGTCTGTCTTTGAGATGCACATCCTGCTTTATCTTGCAAACTGTCTGCTTTGTTTTGCTAACTGATCTTTACCCTTCATTGTTGTCTTTACAGTTCCCAAGGCTTAGGCCTGACCAGGGCAATAGCACCTGGTGTTTTCTTCACTGTTCCCAGGGCTTAAGCTGGATCAGGGCCATAACACCTGAATCCATTTTGTTAACTATTTCTATCCCTTCACCCACAACCAGCAGGTCGAAGGAGGTGGTCCTGCTCCTCTATTCTGCTCTCGTGAGACCCCACTTGGAGTACAGCCCAGGCAGAACAAAATGAACAAAACCACAGCACTGCACCAGCTACTAAGAAGGAGAAAAATGACTGCTACTGCTGAACCCAGGACAAATATGAATCACTCTGAACTTGCTAGAATATTTTAAAATATAATGGCCTAATTTTTTTGTTAGAAATGTTTCTGGAGGAGGACCACAGAATCAAATCCATTGGCCTGCCCTGGTTCTTTTGCATGGCTCCAGTGATGCAAAACAGTTGTAAAACTGCCTTCATCGGACAGTTTATTATTGCTTACATCACCAGAATGGTGCAAAGAAACCTTTTAAAGGTGGTCTTGGGTACCTACAATGGGCAAAACATTGCCATATTAGCCCCTTGTTTCTATCATATTCACTCACGTTTACTGTAGGTTCTGTATATGAGTTGTAAGAATGGCGGAGGTGCTCTTTCAGCCAAGTCCTGGATTAGGTTGGACTTTAAATATCAGTTCTTTATGTCTTATGAAGTTGAGGGGAAGAGCCAAAAGAAGCAAAGGTCTACCTAGAGGCTAGCAGAGGTAGCCAAGGAATGCAAATGACAAGAAAAGAAGATAACCTCCTTTGCAGAGACTGCGTTAAAGCTGCTGTTTGAAATTATCATTATGAGCAGATTCTCCTGAAAAGAAATGCAGGAAAAGGATAACCCACTTCTGCCAACTGAGTCAAGCCAGGCTCCATGCAAAACTGACACCAAGTATTTTACGCTTTTCAAATAATCTTTATAATTGGGATTTTAAATAATCCTTCTTAAAAGGGTTTGCAGCTGTAATCAATTTGTGGGGGCTGTTTTAATAAGCTGCTTGTATAGGATTAACTATGAGACCTTAGACCTCTTTCCTCCAGTCCTTAAACTCCTATTAGAAATATTTAGGTGCCACATAAATTATTTATTGGTCTTACAAAGTGTCATTAAGCTAAGAAAATGATGCTTGACAAGTTGAAAGCCATAACAATTTTCACCAATTTGTTAACAGCCTCTTCCACATGGCATGTAGTGTCTCACTTCTGCCTTGTCTTACAGGAACAGTAGTTACATTCACCCACTGCACCAAAAGCAGGTGTAGAGCTGGCAGATCTTGTGCATTCTGTTTATCTCAGAAAATAATTTTTATATAGACTGAAAAAAGAATGTCAGAGTGGATTTTCTTTTCCTTGCAAGGTTCTTAAATAAAAAGGAAAATGAAAAAAACCCCACAGGTTTTTTTTTTCACTCCTCCTGTCTTCCACCCAAAAAATCCCTAGCTGACTCTTTCTTTGATTTCTGAATTACATAGATAAATACCTAAATAGTCACACTATAAAATGGAATACTGGGAAAATTTATGTGGGCTTTTGCCAAGAAAAGAGGAATCACCCCTTCATCTGAAGTATGTCTCTTAACGGCTATATCTGTCAGCTGAGTTTGGCAGTAAGGCTACTGGAATTTTTTTTCAGGGCTTCTCTGGCAGTACTGGTTAGTGAAGACAGTTAGAAAGGTAGTGGGAGAGGGGACATAAGTTTTCTGTAAGGGACCTAGCTGAGGATCACTTCAAACATGAGGCAATTAGCATTTAGTCTTTATAACTCTGATTATCTGAGGATAGAAACTCACTGCACATGAAAATAGGTTTTTGCTCATCACTGCTTCTTGCGGGAATGTAACACAAGGTTTCATGCTCTCTGTAGATTCTTAAGACACTGACTCCCATACTGACAACGCACCATCATTAATTGCAGTGGTTTTGTGGGGGTCCTAGGCCATAAGCATTTTGTCTAAGGTTTGTTAGCTTGTTTTTGTTTGTTTGGTGTAGGTTGTTTTTTTCTTATGAGCAACATGAGAGCATGGATTTGATCCATGGCAGAACCAATCTTTCTATCATTAAGCAGTCTATTAGTGTATCACATAAAGCAGTAAAAAAACTGGTTAAACAAAGACTTCAAAGTGCGAAGCTCTAATTTATTACATGCCATTTGTTTACTGTATTATTCTACTAATACCAGATCAGTCAGCCTTCAACTGCAACAATAAAACTGTCCATGGGACCAAGGCTCATGGGAGAGTGACCTCTAGTTTTGCAAGTGTACAGTTTCCGCAGACAGAATATCTGAAACTAAATCCTCTTAAAAGCACAAACCTGAGGAAACTACAGATGCACCAAGTAAGGTTTTGTCTGATCTACTTCCTGATATTTCAAGTTCACTGAACTTCTTTGATGTTTGGTCCTTTTAAGAGACAGTGACCACTGAAAAGTTCTCTTCCATTCAGTCATGGTGCAAGTGACACAAAGGAGAGCACCAACTACCACTATTACTTATGAACTATAATGTACATCTGGGTTTCTTGAGCATTTTAAACCTTGGGACCAGGTGTGGTCATTTAATAGAAAATCCCTCTGTGTCTTAAAAAGTGAGAAAACAGAATATGAAGTGAAAAAAAATTAGGGACATAAACCTGTGATTACTTTCAACATTATTTAAGCTGTTTGTTTCTGTCTCCTTATAGACACCATGAGATTACAGGTTTGATCCTTTGTACAACCCATCTGTTCAGTATGAAGCAGTGTTAGTATATCATGTAAAGCAACTAAAGAACCTGGGTAAACAAAAACTTCAAAATGTGAAGTCTCTGGTAGTTCTAGCTAATATATTTAAAATACAATACAGTGCACTGTGCTTTTTCCACAAACTACTCTTCAAAATAGATAACTGACTAGGCTGGAAACATAAGCAGAGATGTCACTGAAAACATAAGCTTAGATTTAATGCAAGAAAGTTGTTGCTCCCCTCATCTAATTTTTACTCTGCTTCAATTCGCAGACTTAGACATGATGATTTCAGAAAGATATTGGGTGAAAGCAAATAGTGCTTTCCCATTTCTTTGAAAAACTTGTTCTTGACTGTTAAACTGTACAAGTAGTTAGCCATAAAATTACTGTGAACTGCAAAAGGAAAACACATCTTTTAGAGAGCTTCAGTTTACAGGTGAGAAACATTCAGTAAGAAATGCCTGAATATGCAGAAACATCTGTATATGAGTTTTTCTTTATTCTAGGCAATTTGCAGAGCTTATATGATAGTACAGCTTTGGTCATTCACAAAGACATTTTGTGGATTTGGCATACACACACAAGTAAATGAGTTTAAAAGATGTAGAAAGCAATATAATTTAGCAGGGGGGAAATGAAGAAATCCTTGAACTGCTAATAGAAAAACAGCACATTGGTCTAGAAACCCCTTTTTGTTCATAATTTAATAAATGGAGTCAGTAGCCCAAGACAAGCCTGACACATCTTTGTCTTTGAACAAGGCTCAGTGATGGATAACTGACCTCCTTTCTCACTTCTATAAATAAATGTCAAAAAAGGCAAGCAACAGCAATGACATCCTGCCCAAACAGCCAGGAGTGTTTAATTTTCTTTGCACTTCTGTTTCCTCTGTGCCTTTAATCAGGGCTGGGGGATGTAATTGCTCTGTCTGGGCACAGCTTAAGGCATGCTGTACAACTAACAATTAGTTTAAAGACTGAGATCTATACATTTTGAGAAAAGAGTAAGAGGATTTGGTGTGATTGAGCTATCCTTTCTAATGAAGAAAAATATCACATCGGAAGGGACCCAGAGTGTTATCAAAGCAACTTAATATCATCTGGTAGTGATTTGTAGGCCCTCATAATTTATTCTGATCATGTTGAAGAGGGAGGAAAAAGTCCACGTATTCCACTATTTACGAGATTTCCAAAATTATGGCCGCCATCTGTGCAAAAGCCACTAATCTCAGCCACCGTCTTGATGGCAAATGGCTCCTTGAGATTGTCTGAGGGACGGGAAACACTGTAGGAATGTTGGGCTATTTATTGTTTATAAAAATAAACCAACTGGACTAAGACATATGCAAGGAATTTATATAAAACAGCTGCAAAAGCACATTTTCTCAGAAGGGAGGATGCACTGATGATGCAATTGGATCATGCTGAAAGATTTCTCTGTTAATCTTAGAATATACATGGCATGCTTGAGATATTGATTTGTCCCCATCTATACCCAAACTCACCTTACAAGGATATTCTTAAAATAATTTTAGTTAATATAGACTGAAACTAATTTATTATGTAAGTTTATTAACTCAATAAGTATAAACAAAGTCTAAGAACAGTCTGTCCTCATACACACCTCTCTCAAACATTTCCTCCTTGCTGTCTTAGTTAAACAAGCACAATGCAGATACTAATACTCAGTGTCAGTCAACCTTCAAGTCATGTACACGAAGTTTTTAGGATTTGAAAACTCTTGGTTTATGGTTGGCAGTCTAATCCTATTGAAGTCCTTTCCTAATTTCTTAATGAAGAAGACCAAATACATCACAAAAGGAAACAACATTCACTGAGAAGTAGTAGTCAAGGAATAACAGCACCAAAATGATAAATGATGTCACAGCAAAAACACAAAGTACAGTATTTTAGTATTGGGCCTGCGTAACAGCATCAGACAAAGGGGGAAGGAGCTCTAAGAAGAGAGACAAGCTTTTTTGCCTTTGCAAAACCAGTTTACCAGACATGCTTGACAACTGTTAATGGGTTGGTATATCTACAGCAACCTCTGGAAAATTCTCTTTCTAGGTCTACATGCTTGAGAGCAGCTATCTTTTCATTAAAACTGCATGCATTTTGAAACACCTGTCTTCAGGAAAACTCTCAAACTGATTGACTCTAACATAAGAATTAATACGGGCTGCTTTAGTGTGTGGACAAGGCTCCACAGAACAGCGTGTTGGTATTAGGCTTTTCCATAATATAAACTGGCAAGAATTGCTCTTTTGGGAATCCTGCTCAGCTGGAATTCAAACATTTTGTTTGACAGATGACTTCCAAGATGTGTGTCCTGTTCTTTTAAACACACAGTGCTTGAAGCCAAAGTACAACAGTGCATATATGCATACATTAAAAAAGAAAAAAAAAAAAAGGACAGTTCCCTAAGAAATCATTTGCTATAGTTTGAGTGTCACTCATGCTGATGCTGGAACTTTCTAGCTAGAAGGGAGATGTTTTGTTTTCTTAATTTATTTAAAATGAGTGATCATAAAAGCCACTAGTAGACACCGATTGTGTTTTTTGACTTCTAGGAGACTCTAGGATTTAGGTCTTCCTTTTTTTTTTGATAAAATATTGTTGCACAGTCACAAGATGTTTTAGCTCAGACACAATAACAGTGAGGTACACACTTGAAGTGGATGGTTTTTAGCAAAAAACCCCACACCAAACCAAACCCCTTAAGCCACATAAGCTTATGTGCTACAAGCACATGCGAGCATTGGTCACACTGTTTCAATGAGTGATTTCTCCAGAGCACAGACCCCTAACACTTGCCCATGTACAATAACAAATGTGCCACAAAGCTCCAAAATTCCCATGCAGAACTTTCAACTTTTCCCTTTCTTAGTTCTCATACACAAATATTTGCAAGTTCTCTGCCCACACACCCATGATCCCCAATTCAAAAAGCACACACTTGGACAGTGGTTTAGGTCATAGCTTTCCTACAGTTATGGCTAATCAATAAAACAGCATAAAAGCTGTTTAAATTTATTACTGAATCTGACAACAAACTTGCCCTTTTAGAGGCAAGAGATGGCTGAGAAACAAGTTCAAAGATATCTGTTGTCTTAATGATCACTGAAATGCAATCTCGGTGTTGCTCAGCGTGTAATTACCTGGCATTTTTCTCTGACAGTAAGGCCTAGAAATTCTTGTATTTCTTTCTAGTCTCTGGCTGTTCATATCTGTTCCTGTGCTGCAGTTAATTCTCTTTGGTGTGCTGAAATCTACAAAAGTGGCCTCACAAAAATCTGTAGTTGCACAGCAAAGGTGGGGTCTGTGACTCAGAAGCCAGGGAACCACCAAAGTTGACTCCACCACTAAATAAAATCCTAGAACTGCATCAGCAATGGACTTCATTTCTGATCTGAATCTAAACTGGTTTTAGTTAAAATACATGCAGAGTCCTAAAAATTACTTTAATAAAACTCAGTTTCAAAGCATGCTAAGTCTACCTTATCAAGTAAAATAGTCTAAGAAATTAAGCTGGGAGCTTAATGGCATCTCTCAGAACTGGATCAAGACTTTTACATGAGCAATGGTCCCATTAGTACTAAAACAATGGGCCTAGAAGAATTTCCTTGCATCAGTGATTCTCTCCCTCTTTTCCAATATCTGATCAGCTATTTGAATATATGTATATATTTTTAGGTCTATTACCAAACACATATATTTATAATGCATTTAGGATTGGTATGCATAGACTCAGAAAAAAATAAAGTAAATCAACTACAGATCAATGTGCATAAAATAAACCATGTTTAGCCTATAGGTAGATGCTCTTATGTATCAACCCATGGTCAGACACTGTCTGCAGAAACAGCTCCAATATCTCCCCATTTGTTTCTGCTGTCGGTGAAAGTTAACCAACAGGGTGGGTGTGAGCACACCTCAGTTCAGTTTCCCCAAAGGAAGTCTCCCGCATAGGCAAACTTGTTCCCATCTCCTGGTGCAATTTTCATTCAGTTATAACACTCTGTTTACGAAGTCACACTATAAAGTAGGTTGTAAACTGATCTGGGTTCAAAAGCTGTTGTGAAATGCTGGTGGCAAGAGATGTGAGGTTGGCATCAGTCTCTTAAATCAGCTGTGCTACATGAGAAATAGTAGAACCATATCTAAGGTTATCTTTACCCTGTCAACTTTTGTGTCATTAAATTCACAAACAGGTCACAGATCCTGATGGGAAAAGAATTGCAGAGCTTGAGCCTCAGCAGTGAACAACCTTTCCAAGAGGAAGCTTTATGCTGGCAATGGTTTGCAAAAAATATATGCACAATGACCCAGGTAAACCTAAGAAGCCCCTCGTTTTCAAATCCAAAAACAAGAATAGAGTGTGTCCTCCTGTACACGCCTGTCAGGAAAGTAAAATCAAGCTAGAGGATTTGTGCTCCCATTATCTGAAGCACAAAAAAATCTGTTGTGGTTTAAGCCGTAAATCATGCAGCTTGCTCACTCACTCCCCCCTCTTTCTTCCCCCCCACTCCGAGGGGGAGGAAATGGGGAGAAGAATCGAAAGAATGTAACTCCCACGGGTTGACATAAGAACAGTCCAGTAACTAAGGTACAACACAAGTCACTACAGGTACCACCAATAATAATAATGACCAGGAAATACAAGGGAAGAGGATACAACTGCTCACCACCAGACGACCGAGCTGTGAACTAACTCTTCCGGGTTCCTGCCCCCAGTTTTTACATCCTGGGCATGACGTACTGTGGTATGGAATACCTGCCTGGTCAGTTTGGGTCAGGTGACCTGTTTCTGCTTCCTCCCGGCTTCCTCTCTTCCCTGGCAGAGCATGAGACTCAGAAAGTCCTTGGTCTGTCCTGGGTTCAGCAGTAGCAGTCATTTTTCTCCTTCTTGGTAGCTGGTGCAGAGCTGTGTTTTTGACTTCTGGCCTGAGAACAGCGCTGATAACACCAGTGTTTTCAGTTACTGATTGGTAATGCTTTGGTTTGACCAAGGACTTTCGGAGTCTCATGCTCTGCCAGGGATGAGGGGGACCTGGGAGGAAGCAGAGACAGTACACATGACCCAAACTGACCAAAGAGAGGTATTCCATACTGCAGCACATCATGCCCAGGATGTAAAAACGGACAGCAGAGACCCGGAAGGGTGGTGGGGGTGCACTGCTTGGTCAGGCTGGGGATTGGTGGTGAGCAATTGTATTCTTTCCTTGTATTTCTACTGTCATTATTATTATTGGTGGTAGCAGTAGTGGTTTGTGTTATACCTTAGTTACTAAACTGTTCTTATCTCAACCTGTGGGAGTTACATTCTTTTGATTCTCCTCCCCATCCCCCTGGGAGTGGGGGAAGAAAGAGTGGGAAGTGAGTAAGAGAGTGACTGCGTGAGTTATAGAGGCTTAAACCATGACAGTCAAACCAAACATTCTAAGCCGTAACTAAAAACATCGGTGTTATCAGCGCTGCTCCCAGACCAAAAGTCAAAAACACAGCGCTGAACGGCTACTAAGAAGAAGAAAAATGACTGCTACTGCTGAACCCAGGACAGTATCCACCCCTTATTCCATACCACTCACGTCATGTTCAGATCCCACATTTTCAATATGCCGTCACATGTATATATATATATAAATGCACACACACACACACAGAGATTGAGAGAGATCAGCCCTTAGTGAAAGGACCAATCCCTATAAAGCTGCTGAGTCCATTCGGTCCATGATGTCGAGCTCCATCTATTGTAACAGTCTTTCAGACCAGGGGAGGCTGTGTGCAGTGTTGGATCGCTGCCTGCTGATGCTGATCGTTCCTTTACTGCAGAATAGCAGGAAACAGCATACAATTGAGTTCACTGGCTGTTTTCCCCTAAAATCAAATCCCCTTGAGGTACACATCGGACTTGCCCATCTTCCCGCATTACCCACCAAGTATATCCAGGTCCCTGAGCAAAAGCAATCCCACAAGTGGGTTTGCCTTTACCTGAAGAAGGAATAAACCAAACTGTCTTGTGTGGGTGTAAAGGACCATGATGTGATGGATTTCTGAGCTAGACTAGCTCCTGGGAAAGCTTTGAGGTAGCAGAGGAATGTTGCTGGAAAAGTTTTGGGAGTATTGCAGAGAAAGGTAGGCAAGATAAGAAGGAAGAAAGAAGCGAGAAGCAAGCAGCCCATCAAGGCAACCAGTGAGCAAGATATCAACCAATGAAGAAGTGAAGATACCCATGTGGGTGGTGTTAGCTAACCAATTGTATTAGCCGCTCATACACGCGGGTACTTCGTATAGCCTATATCAACCCTGGACCTTCGGGTAATAAACGATTTTGTTTCATCACCAGAAATGGGGTCCGTGCCTTATTCGCCACAAATGGCGCCTGAACAGAGACTTGAAAGGCGGATGAAGAGCCCCGGTGGAGAAGCTGACCGAAAAAGTTAAAACAGCGGACCAGAGAGCTGTATTCCCGGGAGAATACGCACCTTTAAAAAAGGTGAGCGGTCAGGAAGATGGGATCACAGATGTCTGCAGAAGAAGAGACTATTGTTTCTTTGCTAATGTACTTTTTAAAGCAACAGGGCATTACGTACGATGAAAAGGCTATTCGTGTCCTGCTTGCATTGTTGCCGGACCGGTGCTAATGCTCGATCTACCGTAATTTGGCAGATAGTGGGGGAGTTGTCATTCCTTGAGGCAACACTTTCCACTGGAAACGTAGATTGGGGCGTTGGCTGTTTGGAAACACGACAGAAAAAGCAAACCGTTCCTTATCCTCTTCATGCAGGGGTATCGAAAAGAAACAATCCTTAATATCGAGGACAGCACAAGGTTGTCCTTCCGGTATCATAGAGTTCATTGGTAGTAGCGTTTGGACAGGACCCATTGGTTGAATTGTCTTGTTTATTTCACGCAGATCATGGAGGAGACGAAACCCCTCGCCAGTTCGTTTGGGTATTACAAAAACTGGAGTATTCCATGAACTAGTGGAAGGCTCTATATGACCTCGTTGTAGTTCACGATCAAGTAGCTCGAGAAGAGCATCCATTCGAGGCTTCAATAGGGGCCACTGCTCGACCCACACTGGGTTGGACGATTTCCATGTTAGTTTAATTGGTGGACGTGGGTGTGCAGCAGTGGCCCTTAGGGTAAATTTGTCACTCGAGCTTTCAATAGGGCTAAAGCGTCCCTTCCCAGCAGGGGTGGGACCCCTGACATGACGTATGGGCAAAGGATGATGGTTTTTTCCGGTCCCTTTTCAGTATGAAGCATGACAGCGATCAATTGAGCGCTCTTCCAGGCTCGGGTTGATCCCCCGACTCCGTCCACCATGGGAGCATTTTCTAATTTCCAATGCGGAGGCCAATTTGTCTTAGGGATAACTGTAACATCTGCCCCAGTGTCTATCAAGAAAGGAATGCTAATAGTAGTATCATCTGAGCTATTATAGAGAGAACAGATCCCCCACACTACTGGTGGGTTGTCGCACTTTATTACCAAGGCCACCCTAGGGTCTCGTCCCCATAGAGTTGCCCTTGCTGTTCCTGGGATAGGGGCAAAGTCGACTGAACCGTCGGCTGAACCGTAAAGTGGGTCGCTTCTCGAGGGGGCAACGGGTTTGGGAGTGTTTCGCTCCATCTGGGGTTGGCATAGTTGGGCCGCCTCATGTCCCAAGTGGGAGAGGGCCGTGTGCGGCCCAAACGCCCTCTCCCCCTCCCGTTTCCCTGGGGTTGAGCTTTACGGGTGCATTCCCTGGCGAAATGTCCTGTCCGTCCACAAACCCAACATGGTCCTTTGGTTAGGTTTTTACGGGGGGGGCGGTGCTGTTGGCGGCTCCCCTGACTGAGGGCAATTAGCTACCATGTGGCCTTTCAGGCCACATTTAGAACATGTCATTACAGTAGCCATTACTGTAGCAGCTGCCTGAAGCGGGGTCAGCTGCTCTTCATTCACGACATGTTTTATCATGGTTGCAACACTTGACCCCACCGGCAGTGATCGTAGAATTTCTTTGGTTTTCGTGTTACACTGTTGACGTAAACAGTCCGCAATAACTGGGTCTTTGGCTTCTGGAGGCAGGGTCGAGGAATCGACCGCCGCTTGGAGATGATCTACAAATTGCGTAAAGCTCTCACTTTCGTTTTGTTTTATTGTGGACCATGGTGATGGCTTTACAATAGTTCTAGTAGTTGTGCGAATAGCATCCCTAGCTGCACGAGTTGTTGCCCTGACTTCCTCAGCCTGTAGGCCTTGAGCTTGTTCCTGGGGGGTAAGCATTGTTGGATCCGTACCCATTAGGCACGGTAAACTGGAGCCACGTAACAGGTGGCGCTTTCCAGGTATTCGGGCCAATTGTTTCACACGGTTATCTTCCCATTCTTGTTTGAAAACAATTATCCCTGCTCCATCAAAAATAATTTTGCAAATATGTCTTATGTCAAACGGGAGCATGTCATCTCCTCCGAAAACCCCATCTATAAGAGTAGAAACCATGGCAGAATTAAGCCCCTTGTCTGCAATTGCTTTAACAATTGCTTGTATGTCTTTAGGATTTACTGGTGAAAAAATACTTTGGTCTCCATCTGTCACTCGGACCGGGAACGCTAACGTGGTCGGTGGGACCCATTCAGCACATGCTGTCTTTATTTGTTTCCAGTCCGTAAAAGAGGTGTTTTTCTTTTTAGGTGTCTTGTTAGTATGGGTAGGAATGACTTGGCTATTAAGTCTGTATATGCATGTTTCGCATGTATCATTCTCCTCTGAGTCTAGACCGGCTGTGACCCACTCCTCCCAGCTAGTGTCTGATTCAGAGTCGGAACTTGACTGACTGGCTGCTTCCGGGCTCCGGAACTTTTTTACTGGGCTCCGGCCCCGCCCGCTTCTTGGGCTCTGGCTCTGCCCACTTCCCTTGCAGGCTCCGCAAGGGGGCCGTGCTCTTTCTTTACTCCGGCCCCGCCCACTTCCCTTGCAGGCGGGCCTTCCCCCCCCCTCTCTGCTCGCCCCGCCTGTCAGTGGGGGGGGCGTGTGCCTTACAAGGGCATATTTCCGGACGGTCGTTCTGATTGGCTGTCCGCCCCGTACTCGCGCTTCCCTCCCCTTCCTGTTTATCCGTGCTTGTTAGTGCTAGCGCTTCCTCCTTGTTCCCGCACGGGGCATCTTTGCCCCGCCCTTCCCCTTGCCGCTCGGCGCCATCTTGGGGCGCATAGGGCGGTGGTCTAGCCCAGGCGTCTTTGGGCTCTGATTTCTCCGCGGCACTCCTGGCCTCTTCAACAAGCCCGCCCCAGAAGGATTTTGCGCGGTTTTGTCCCACCGCAAGCGGGTCGAGGTTCTGGGAATCGGGGGGCATAGCGCCCTCCCGCGAGTCTTTAGACTCAGTAAAAGTGCCATCATCTGGTGGGCGTGGAGTCTGCGTGGCTGCCCCGACTCCCAATTTGGGGGTAACCAACAAACAGTCCCTCGCCGCCTTCCAGGTGTCCTGCTCCTGCATGGCCTTTTGCAGAGCTTGTTTAACTTTCCCCCACGACTTAAGATTTTTCCCACAACCCGAGGACATCGTCTCCTCGGCTAATGCTGTGGTGCATTTAGCCCACACTTCTGGGTGGAGAATATCCACCGCCTGGTCAATGACCCCAATCTGCAAAAGTCTCGCAACGGCGAGAGTAAAATCTTTAGGTTTACAATCAATACCCCATTGCTTATGTAATTCTGATACAACCTTCACAAGGGCCTCCATCGTCCTTGCAGGTCTGGGAGCGTCCTCCCCGCCGGGCTTGTCCTGCCGCTCCGGCCGCCGCACACCCATCCAGGCGAGATTCCCGGGTTTCGGCACCACTTGTTGCCTCTGCGAGGCATGGTGACCTGGTTCAGGAAACGGCACAGGCAATCACCTACTCGCGATCGCGGGGTCCATCAGCACGCAGACACCAATGTGGTGGATGGCAAATGGCGTTTATTGCAGAGTGACACCGCATTATATAGCTTTGGTTTACAACGTCACTTCCGTCTGCTTACGTCTCAAGCTAAACACTATCAGCTACCTGGAGAGGGGCTCTGTCTTTCCGTTACAGCGCGACATCTTCCGACCGCCAAGCCCTAGCTGCCTACATTGCATGGCTTAAGGGGTGGGGATTTGATGTCAATTCTCAGACAGCGCTTCAGCTGGAGCAGTGGGATTCGGCTAAAGAGACTCTTTGGGAGGCTGCGGGCAGGGGGGAGGAAATTGTTTTTCCGCTGATAACAACATGGCACTTACTCTATGCGGCTCTTAGCAAGCTGCAGAGCCCATCGCAGGGCGCAGTCGCTGACCATCGTAACAAACTGACTGCCACTGCCCCTCCGGCACCGGTGGTGCCATCTGCATCACCACTAGCAGACATGGCGCCGACCCCCCTCACCACACCCCCCCCCAACAGCGACCCCCCTGGCAGTGACCTCCCCCACTGCAACCCTCCCGACAAACCTCCCCACTGCAATCCTCCTCACCGCGACCCCCCCGCCGGCAAACCCCCCCACCGTGCCCCCCCATTTGGTGCTCCCCGTAGCCGTTTGGGGTGGAGAAGATTACGACCCTCATAAACACTGGCAAAAATTGCAAAATGACGCTGCAGCGGGTGGGGAGCATTTTGATATAGCATTTCCTGTAATAATGCAAAATAATCAACCTAATGACTGGGAACCGATAAGATGGGAACTGATTAAAGAACTGGGAAAGACTGTTATGCACTATGGGCTAGCCTCACATATACTCGGAGCCTTTTACAGATTGCGTTACAAGGAGACCTTATGACTCCGTTTGATATCAAAGCCGTTGCCGAAATGCTGTTCACCCCAACCCAGAAAGCAATATTTTTGTCAGATTGGCGGGAGCGATGTGATATAGCAGCGGTTGAGAATTTCGGTCGGAATCCAGGCGACCCTCTCTTGGGGGCCGGAATTGCGCAATTAATGGGGGATCCTCCTGTTAACACGCCCCAGCTACAGGCTCGGCTGTCCCCAGAGATTTTACGCCAGTCGGCAGAACTAGCGCTTAAGGCAATGCTTAAAGTGCCAGATGCCGGGAAATCCGTAAAAGCATTCACGGGTATCAAACAGGCAAAAGACGAGCCATATATGCAATTTATAGATCGTTTGGAGACAGCTATCGATAAACAAGTAGAGAATGATGCTGCCAAAGAGGCTTTATTACTGAAACTAGCAATAGAGAATGCAAACTTGGACTGTCAGAAAGTGTTGCGTATGTTAAAAAATCCTACTTTGATCAATATGATTGAAGCATGTAACCGTATTGGCTCAATAGACTATGTTAACGAAAATTTAGCGGGGCATTTAGCCACAGCGTTACAAACCGCACAGCGGCTGTGTTTTAGGTGTGGCAAACCCGGCCACTTTAAGCGTGCCTGCCCCCAGGTGAGCCAAGATGGCGACCCGAGCCTTTGTCCACATTGCAAAAAGGGGCGTCACTATGTTAAGCAATGTCAATCAAAGTACCACGCCATGGAAATACCTGGGATGGAAAATCCTCCAGCAGACTGTAGTGCCTCAACTGCTAAAGATCGATATCAAAGTTAACACCCTAAACGACGTACAGAAATTAACTGGCACTATAAATTGGGTACGAATCCTTTTACGTATAGACAACGATACCCTTAGACCTCTATTTGAATTACTGAAGGGAGAACCTGCCCTCAACTCGCCCCGACAGTTAAATCCGGAGGGTGAGTATGCTATTGAACAAGTTAACAGAGCTTTTACCAATTGACAAGCTGCAAGGATAGATTACCAACTCCCAGTTACTCTGTATGTTATCCAAGGACCTAAGCCCCTCAAAGGATTAATAGGTCAATGGGATTTAAGGGAAAAAGATCCACTACGTGTCTTAGAATGGATCTTTTTACCATACCAATTCTCCAAAACCACAGTTACTATTTGTGAACAGATAGCACACATAGTGTGTCGTGGCAGACAGAGAACAACAGAATTAACAGGACATGAACCAGACACTATCTCTCTCCCCTTAACCAAGATGTATTTTCAATGGGCTTTTCAGAATAACACAGAACTACAAATAGCAATGACAAATTTTGGTGGAAAGCTTACTCCACACCCCCCACCACATAAGCTATTCTCCCTGACAACAGAAATAGAGATAAAATCAGTTTCAAAATGTCAACACAACCCTGTAGAAGGTCCAACTTATTTTACAGATGGTTCAGGTAAAACAGGCAGAGCAATTACAGTTTGATTTGAGAATAACGAATGGCATCATGAAGAACACAAAGTTCAGGGCTCAGCACAAATTGTAGAATTAGCTGCAGTAGTGATTGCATTTCAACACTGTCACCGAGCATTGAACCTTCTCATTGATTCAAATTATGTTGCTGGAGCTGTTACTAGAATTGAAAATTCATGGCTGAAGGAAGTTACCAATCCTACTTTATTCTATTATTGAAAAATGTTAAAAATGCTATTGGATGAACGCACAACACCTTATTATGTTCTGCATATTCGCAGCCATACAGATTTGCCTGGATTTATCATAGAGGGAAATCGAAGAGCTGATAGGTTCACGGCTCCTGTAGTAGCAACTCCTCTACCAAATCTGTTAGAACAGGCTAGATTATCACATGCTTTTTACCACCAATCAGCGAGACCACTCAGAAAACAGTTTTCTCTCTCTTGGTCAGAAGCACGTACAATAGTACAAACATGCCCTGACTGTCAACCATTTGCAACACATCCACATACTGGAGTAGACAAGCCATTGTTGAATGATGCCACCTAACACTAAAAATGTTGTTAGAAAAACAAAAAGGGGGAATGAAGGGAGAATCGCCACAGGCACGACTGTATAAAGCAATTTATGTATTAAATTTCTTGATGACTGGAGAGGGAAATGAGACCGTAGCTGTTACCAGACATATCTTGTCACACAGCAAAATTTTGCCTAGTCCTATAGGAGTTCATCAACCGAAGGTTTGGGTAAAATCACCACAAACACTTCTCTGGGAAGGACCACATCCACTAATAACCAGGGGACGAGGGTATGCTTGTGTCTCCACAGATCATGGTCCTTGGTGGATACCCGCACGGCTGGTGCGGCCTGTTTTGAACCACCCTGCAGTTACGGAAGCAGAATCCAGGGTTAGTCAGCAGCACATCGATGTCGACAATGCAACGGGTGCCCTGGAATAGCTTCGACATATGGGTGAACTTAGCCAGAACACTAAGCCAAATAACTCTGTAATACAGTATAGTCAGTAACACAGCTATTTCATAAATGTTTAGTAGAGAGACCATGGTCTAATAGTAGCATTATTATTGTATCACTTATAAGAAGTGTAGAACGGTAGAAATGTAAGACTTCTTGTATTGATATTTTCTTTTCTCTTGCGCAAGACTTTGTACAGATATTTTCCTTTGTATTAGGTTTCTTGTTCCTTATCTGCTAAATTGCATGCAAGATGTACTGGATAAAATGTTAAAGAAGGTTAGGTCTTTAGAAAAACAAAAAGGGGGAGATGTGGGTGTAAATGTGAAAGATTTCTGAGTTGGACTAGCTCCTGGGAAAACTTTGAGACAGCTGAGGAATGTTGATGGGAAAGTTTTGGGAGTATTGTGGGCAAGATAAGAAGGAAGAGAGAAGCGAGAAGCAAGCAGCCAATCAAGGCAACCAGTGAGCAAGATATCCACCAATGAAGAAGTGAAGAGACCCACGTGGGGGGTGTTAGTGAACCAATTGTATTAGCCGCTTGTCCACGCGGGTACTTTGGAAAGCCTATATCAACCCTGGACCATCAGATAATAAACAATTTCATTTCATGACCAGAAACGGGGTTCATGCTTTATGTCTCCACAGCTGAGTATGCTATTGAACAAGTTAACAGAGCTTTTACCAATTGACAAGCTGCAAGGATAGATTACCAACTCCCAGTTACTCTGTATGTTATCCAAGGACCTAAGTCCCTCAAAGGATTAATAGGTCAATGGGATGCAAGGGAAAAGGATCCACTACGTGTCCTAGAATGGATCTTTTTACCATACCAATTCTCCAAAACCATAGTTACTATTTGTGAACAGATAGCACACATAGTGTGTCATGGCAGACAGAGAACAACAGAATTAACAGGACACGAACCAGACACTATCTCTCTCCCCTTAACCAAGATGTATTTTCAATGGGCTTTTCAGAATAACACAGAATTACTAATAGCAATGACAAATTTTGGTGGAAAGCTTACTCCACACCCCCCACCACATAAGCTATTCTCCCTGACAACAGAAATAGAGATAAAATCAGTTTCAAAATGTCAACACAACCCTGTAGAAGGTCCAACTTATTTTACAGATGGTTCAGGTAAAACAGGCAGAGCAATTACAGTTTGATTTGAGAATAACGAATGGCATCATGAAGAACACAAAGTTCAGGGCTCAGCACAAATTGTAGAATTAGCTGCAGTAGTGTTTGCATTTCAACACTGTCACTGAGCATTGAACCTTGTCACTGATTCAAATTATGTTGCTGGAGCTGTTACTAGAATCGAAAATTCATGGCTGAAGGAAGTTGCCAATCCTACTTTATTCTATTATTGAAAAATGTTAAAAATGCTATTGGATGAACGCACAACACCTTATTATGTTCTGCATATTCGCAGCCATACAGATTTGCCTGGATTTATCATAGAGGGAAATCGAAGAGCTGATAGGTTCACGGCTCCTGTAGTAGCAACTCCTCTACCAAATCTGTTAGAACAGGCTAGATTATCACATGCTTTTTACCACCAATCAGCAAGATCACTCAGAAAACGGTTTTCTCTCTTGGTCAGAAGCACGTACAATAGTACAAACATGCCTTGACTGTCAACCGTTTGCCACACACCCACATACTGGAGTAAACCCTCGTGGCACCAGTGCCTTACAGCTATGGCTAAGTGATGTCACTCACATCCCTGAGTTTGGGAGACAAAAGTATGTCCATGTTTCCATGGATACATTTTCACACATGGTCTGGGCCACACCAGAAACAGGTGAAAAGGCCCGTGATGTTATTCGTCATTGGCGTGGTGCCTTCGCAGCTCTAGGTGTTCCAAAACAAATAAAAACGGACAATGGCCCTGCCTATAATAGTAAGATAATTGAAACATTTCTAAACACCTGGGGGATAAAACACAAGATAGGGATCCCACACTCACCACAAGGACAAGCCATTGTTGAACGATGCCACCTAACACTAAAAATGTTATTAGAAAAACAAAAAGGGGGAATGAAGGGTGAATCGTCCCAGGCACGACTGTATAAAGCAATTTATGTATTAAATTTTCTGTCGATTGGAGAAGAAAATGAGACCGTAGCTTTTACCAGACATATCCTGTCTCACAGCAAAATTTTTCCTAATCCTATAGGAGTTCATCAACCGAAGGCTTGGGTAAAATCACCACAAACGCTTCTCTGGGAAGGACCGCATCCACTAATAACCAGGGGACGAGGGTATGCTTGTGTCTCCACAGATCATGGTCCTTGGTGGATACCCGCACAGCTGGTGCGGCCTGTTTTGAACCATCCTGCGGTTACAGAAGCAGAATCCTGGGGTAGTCAGCAGCACATCGATGTCGACAATGCAACGGGCGCCCTGGAATAGCTTTGACATATGGGTGAATTTACCTAGAACACTGAGCCAAATAACTCTGTAATTCAGTATAGTCAGTAACACAGCTATTTCATAAATGTTTAGTAGAGAGACCATGGTCTAATAGTAGCATTATTACTGCATCACTTATAAGAGGGATAGAACGGTAGAAATGTAAGACTTCTTGTATTGATATTTTCTTTTCTCTTGCGCAAGACTTTGTACGGATATTTTCCTTTGTATTAGGTTTCTTGTTCCTTATCTGCTAAATTGCATGCAAGATGTACTGGATAAAATGTTAAAGAAGGTTAGGTCTTTAGAAAAACAAAAAGGGGGAGATGTGGGTGTAAATGTGAAAGATTTCTGAGTTGGACTAGCTCCTGGGAAAACTTTGAGACAGCTGAGGAATGTTGATGGGAAAGTTTTGGGAGTACTGTGGGCAAGATAAGAAGGAAGAGAGAAGCGAGAAGCAAGCAGCCAATCAAGGCAACCAGTGAGCAAGATATCCACCAATGAAGAAGTGAAGAGACCCACGTGGGGGGTGTTAGTGAACCAATTGTATTAGCCGCTTGTCCACGCGGGTACTTTGGAAAGCCTATATCAACCCTGGACCATCAGATAATAAACAATTTCATTTCATGACCAGAAACGGGGTCCGTGCCTTACGTCTCCACTTTAGCTAACCAATTGTATTAGCCGCTCATACACGCGGGTACTTCGTATAGCCTATATCAACCCTGGACCTTCGGGTAATAAACGATTTTGTTTCATCACCAGAAACGGGGTCCGTGCCTTATTTTCCGCAGTCTTCCCCAGCAAATTCTTTATAAGCACCACAGGAACTTTCTCCCCCTGCACAGTATGTAGAAGTTCTGACTGAGCTGGACCGTCCCTGTTGGCAGATCCTCTGGTGTTGACCAGCCAAGTGGCCTTTGGTAAATGTGTATCAAAAAGTTCCAAAGTCCCACCACCCATTGCTGTCAGTGTAGTTTTCAATA
Organism: Amazona ochrocephala; assembly: GCA_039720435.1. NCBI lineage: Eukaryota > Metazoa > Chordata > Aves > Psittaciformes > Psittacidae > Amazona > Amazona ochrocephala. The sequence goes on from CM077908.1 coordinate 22,849,489, forward strand.
GCCCATTGTACCATTCAATTTTCCCAGAAGCTGGTGCATGGTGGGGGATGTGATATACCCAATCAATCCCTTCCTCTTTGGCCCAAGCGTCTATCTGGCTGTTCCGGAAATGTGTCCCACTGTCTGACTCGGTTCCCTCTGGGGTGCCGTGTCACCACAAAATCTGTTTCTCAAGGCCCAGGATCGTGTTCAGGGCAGTGGCGCGGGGCACAGCGTATGTTTCCAGCCATCCAGTGGTTGCTTCCACCATGGTAAGCACATGGCGCTTGCCTTGGCTGGTTAGTGGGAGTGTGATATAATCAATCTGCCAGGCCTCTGCATATTTGTACTTCAGCCATTGTCCTCCATACCAAAGAGACTTTAACCATTTAGATTGCTTAATTGCAGCACATGCTTCACAGTCATGAATAACCTGGGCAATAGTGTCCACTGTTAAGTCCCCCCCTCGATCAGGAGCCCATCTGTATGTCGCATCTCTGCCCTGATGGCCTGACATGTCATGGGCCCACTGGGCCAAAAATAATTCACCCTTATGTTGCCAATCTAAGTCCATCTGAGCCACTTCATTTTTAGCAGCTTTATGCACTTGTTGGTTGTTCTGGTGTTCCTCAGTGGCCCAGCTCTTGGGTACATGAGCATCTACATGGTGTACTTTCACCACCAGGTTCTGCACCCAGGTAGAGATATCTTGCCACAGTGCAGCAGCCCAGATGGGTTTACCTCTGCGTTGCCAGTTGCTCTGCTTCCATTGCTGCAACCACCCCCACCGGGCATTTGCCACCATCCATGAGTCAGTATAGAGATAAAGTACTGGCCACTTTTCTCATTCAGCAATGTCTAAGGCCAGCTGGATGGCTTTAACCTCGGCAAACTGACTTGATTCACCTTCTCCTTCAGCAGTTTCTTGAACTTGTCATCGAGGACTCCATGCAGCTGCCTTCCATCTATGATGCTTTCCCACAATGCGACAGGACCCATCAGTAAACAAGGCATATTGCTTTTCACTTTCTGACAGTTCATTATATAGTGGGGCCTCTTCAGCATGCATCACCTCCTCCTCCTCAGGTGACATTGAAAAATCTTTGCCCTCTGGCCAGTCCATGATGACTACTCGAATTCCTGGACGACTGGGATTTCCTATTCGAGCTCATTGGGTTATCAGTGACGCCCATTTACTCCATGTAGCATCAGTTGCATGATGTGTAGATGAGACCCTGCCTTTGAACATCCAGCCCAGCATGGGCAACCGAGCTGCCAGGAGGATCTGTTTTTCAGCGCCAATCACTTCCGAAGCTTCTTGAACCCCTTCATAGACTGCCAGTATCTGTTTTTCAGTTTGGGTATAGCTGGCCTCAGATCCTCTGTCCCCAACTACAAAAGCCTAGGGGTCGACCTCGAGGGCTCCCTGGAGCTTTCTGCCAGAGGCTCCAGGTAGGGCCATTCTCCCCGGCTGCGGTGTACAGTACATTTTGTACATCTGGCCCGGTCCGGACTGGTCCAAGGGCTACTGCATGAACTGTCACTTGTTTAATTTTCTAAAAGGCTTGTTGTTGCTCAGGCCCCAGTGGAGGGGCCCACTGGCCTAGATACTTGACCATACTATCCCACAAACCCTGCCACTCATGACTATCCAGCTTCGGGGAAAATCTTTTGGTCCTCCTATATCGTCGTCTAGCTGTAGACACGGCCCAAACCTGACTCTGCATAACTCTCAGGACCAGATGAAACGGTCATGGGTAAAACGCACTCGATATGCGTGCCAACATGGTTATCCCCATCACAACCAGCAGGCAGGTCTCAAGGGTACCTAAAGGCCATTCAAAACCTTCAAAATTCTCAAACGATGCTGTAAATGGCCTGGTGGGGGGGCTTGGAGTATGAAAGAATGTCTCCTTCACAGGCTGACCACCCGAGGAGGTGAAAAGAGATGTATAATTGCTAAACACTTCTATTATATACCTCCCAAAGTATAGAGTTGGTGACCACACTGGGAACAAAAGTCGCTTCAGTTTCATGATCGCTGAGTCTATTGTATTGCAAGTCATTGCCATGAAGTACAATGTAACAAGAACCTTAACCCAAAATCCATATCTGAAAAATGTGAAGGTAACAAATACCGGCTGTAAGTAAAGTACTACATGCTGAACCTGTGAGAACCAGAGCAACAACTTTGAGAGCAAATAAATCAGCATTGTGACGAGTGACTATTAATCCTGACGTTATCTAAACCCTTTGTGCCCCATGTTGGGCTCCAAAAAGAACTGTCGTGGTTTCAGCTGTAGATCCAACAGTTTGCTCACTCACTTCCCCCTCTTTCTTTCCCCCCACTCCGAGGGGGGGGGGAAGGGGAGAAGAATTGAAAGAATGTAACTCCCACGGGTTGAGAGAAGAACAGTCCAGTAACTGAGGTACAACACAAATCACTACTGCTGCCACCAATAATTATAATGACCCGGGAAATACAAGGGAAAAGGATACAGCTGCTCACCACCAGACGACCGAGCTGTGAACTAACTCTTCTGGGTTCCTGCCCCCAGTTTTTTACATCCTGGGCATGACGTGCTGTGGTATGGTATATGTTTTTGAGCAATCCAGACCTGATTCACAGCACGAGATAGCATACCGATAATACACTTCTACAAACAACAAAAGATTAAAACAATACTAATCAATACCATTAAAACTGTTAAACCTTGTTTGATTAGTACTCCTAGCCAACCACTAATACCCCAACCCTGTAACAACTTTTGAAACCAGTCCCATTCTGAGAGTACTTGTAACTTTTGCACTCGTGAGAACCTAAAGTGTGGTTTTTGTAAGCAAGCAAGATTTACAGTCCAATTTAGCAACCTTCTTATCTTAGCTCCTTCTTATCTTCCAGGCCTGCATTCTTGTTTCATTAACTCTCCGGGAGTTGCTTCTTTTCCACGGCTGGCTGCACAGAGGTAACCAGGAGTTACCCCTGCTACATGGCCAGCTGCGCATACCTGCTTTCATTCAGAGCAGGCCTATGTCCACTCTCTAACAAGAAATCATCCACATCTCCCCCTTTTCTTTTCTTGAATAAGCCAAAGGTGTTTTACCAGGTTTTCAATCATACCACGAATACATTGCAAAATACAAGGTATAATCATAACTATGGTCAAGATTACTATTAAAATCAGTCCAATACCTTTAATCAGAGATGTGAGCCAACCATTAAAGACCCCAGATGAAAGAAGGGCATCTAACCAAGAAATTTTATCGTTCTGATAGACATCATGGAGTACTTTCGCATGTTTCCAAATTTCTTTATCATCTTTCAAGGTCTTTCCAGACTGATCAACATAACTACAACAAGATTCATTAATGAAAGTACATACTCCGTCTACCTGAGCTATTAATATATCTAAAGCCTTACAATTCTGCAAAACTATCTTTTTTAAAGACTCTACTTCTACTTGACTTAACATAGTCACATATGTATTACCATTAAAAACAGCATAACAAACTTCCACTGGAATCATTTTGCACACTTCGCTTTAGTCTTTTCCCACTGTTCAGGGAGAACTTCCCACATATATGGCACTAATAACGGTCGGGAGCATTCATATGCAGTCACATTACATCCTTTGTTACATTCTATAACTTGATTATAGAAATCTTCCTCAGCTGCATAATATCTTTGCATTCCCACATATTCGTGATCTGTAATTACCAAAATACGAGCAAGTGCACCAACGTTCCGAAAAGCCTTTCTATAACATAACTCACAATATAATTGACAAAACACTGAACGTTTCCAAACTCGTTTATCTTATCTGGGCCTACATGGGTTAGTGCAGAAAAATGACTAATCATTGAGGGGACATTTATACCCATGTATAAATCAGAACTGGATAATGTTAAAGAATTTAAGACAAACAATACTTTGTTGATTCATGCATTTTGGGTCTCCCCTGTCATTCCCCCTTTTTGTTTTACTAGCATGTTTTTTACAATTTTCTGTGTCTGCTCTATCACTCCTTGCTCTGTGTAATTTACATAACAGCCCACTACACCAGGCAGCATTATTTCAGTAAGATTAGTCTGATTTGAAGTCACGTCACACATAATAGAACAGATATTACAAAGATTTCTGTCATTGTAATTTCTTTATGTTGTTGAGTTCTGGGGCTTTATACATTTCGTTGCAGCCAGTATGGTCCTGTTGCTAGCTGTACACAGCCGTATCCTCGACCCCATGTCAGCAATGGCTCTGGTCCTTTCCACTCGTTATCCTGTAGGTCTTTTATAGAACTGGTGGTTTGGGCAAGGAATCATCTGTCAGATGTCACAAATGCTGTATTGTCGAAAGAGAATCAAAACTACACAAATTTAAAGAATTTTTGTACAAATTGCGCTTTGCAAACTGTTTGAAGAAAATCCTTACATTTCCCTTGGTTTTTTTTTTTGTGTGTTTTTTTTTTTTTTTTTTTTATTTTATATATAATACCTGCGTTAGACAACCCTACTTGAGCAGGGGATTTGGACTAGATTGTATCTCCAACATATGCCAACCACAGGCTGCTTGGCCTGCCTTTCTCTCCTGTATAGTTCTCTGATAACAGGGGAGGCCATCCCTCACATCAAGGTCTGGCATGGCATGTGTCCCCACCACTCAATGCCTGCTGGGTTGCAGCCAGCAGTGGAGCTAAAGGTTCTTCTTGGTGGCAAACACAGATGCCAACCCAGTCTTGCCCTTGACTGCGATAGGAGGTATTTGGCCAACCTCAGTCGTGGCACCTTGTTGTCAGTGCAGAGGTTCACCTGCTTCATCCAGTAGCAAGTCACTACTATGGCAAAGCACATACAGATTTACATTAGCAATATGTACACTACAGGGTGCAGCAGCATGTTGAAGATGCCAGTGGCAGCAAGGGACCAGCCAAAGAAATTTCTTACCAGTGGAGTTCTCTCAGCCTCTTAATTTGTTCCATTGCATGCTTTATAACATTATCATTGTATTAGAATCTTTCCAGTTTTTGCCTTAGCATTTTCTAGCAGCTGCTGCAAATTTGCATACTCTAACATCTGTTTTACCAGTGACAAATCCATACAATACAAGGTGTAGTTTCTTATTAGCAACTGGCTAGTAAGTACAGGTGGTTTTATACACAAAATCACAGCCTCTAATAAGAGCTACTTTACAAGTACACATATTCAGGCTGCTACTTTTCAGTTTCCCCTAAGCAATGTTTTGCAGTCGTTTGTTTCTCTCTTCCTCTATCTCATTCTGCTCAGGATATTTACAGTCAGCTCCTGTAGCTGAGGATTTTCCCATTCGTCTGTCCAGCTCATGGCAAGGCTTGAGAAACTTTGCAGGCAGCCTCCGTGGACTTTTCCCTTTATAGCTGCCCATTTATCATGAGGATCTGGGGGATCTAAATCAGGCTTCTTTTCCGGATCAACAGGTCTCGAGTCAAAAAGGCTATCCAGGTCAGCATCAGAATTATCAGGAGGCAGAACTTCAGGAGCAGCAACAGCAGTCTGATGAAAATGCACAGGCTCCTCATTAATGTGTTCTGAAGTTTCAGCATTATCAAGTTGTTGCGTTAAAGAGTGTGGGGGAGGAAAACAAACCCCTTGTTTTACTTTTGGATATGCTGCTATCGGTCCGACCGCATTCGCTTATATCGAACCTCTACTGGTCTGGGAGCCAATCCGACCGCGTTCGCTTATATCGAACCTCTAATGGTCTGGGAGCCTAATCCGACCGTGTTCGCTTATATCGAACCTCTAATGGTCCGGGTTTCAACCCGACCGCGTCCGCTTATATTGAACCTCTAATGGTCTGGAGGCTAATCCTACCGCGTCCGCTTATATCGAACCTCTAATGGTCTGGATTTACCAATAGTGACAATTAGATATCAAAACAGTATGACTTATTAACTAAATTTATTGGTGCAACAGGTACAGGTTCTTATGGATTGCCGGTGATAAATACTGTCTGCAAAAGCACGTGCATATAATAGTTACATGAATACAAGTGCTTGATAAAGTTGACACAGCTTAGCTCTAAAAGATACAGGTGACAAATAAGAATAACTCTATAGAGATTCTAAGTTTTTCCTAGGAAAGCACTGGATACAGTGCAAGTCTTACCCACAGGCGTCCCTATGGGGGGGGAAGAGAGGTCCAGCCCGTCGACCGGTCCCAGGAGTCGGTTGATGTTATCTTCCTTAACTCGTCCACGATGGTATCTTCCCTAAAATCCCCCTTTCTCTTAGGCTATTTTATATTATTTTTACCTTCAAGGTGGAGCTTGAGTGACTCTAGTCATACATACCTTTATTACCATTGGTGAAAATTTCTCTCGCCTCGATTTAAAGGTATATGAGACTAAAAATTCAGAGAGCATGCTCAGAGTGAGGTGGTCTTATTTTGGAGGGGGGTCGCACTGGAGAGGGGTGTGTATTTTAGTATTATAATGAAGCAAAGTTCACACTAAGGACGGGATTTTGTCAAAAGATGACAGGCCGCTGGCTCAGGGTGGCAAGTATGCAGCTTATCAGTTTCTTGTACCACCTAGTTCCCATTTTATCTGCTGAAGTTAGGACAGAGCATAACCGCAAATCTCCACCTCGCTGTATCCTCAGCCTGTTACGGGAACCGCTGTGGAGTGCACATTCCTGGCATACCAGGTATGGCTGCATCTCGCCCTGAGAGGCCCTGAAAGTCCATTTTCTCTTATGTGTGGACAATGCTGCATTTTTAATATAGATTTAATTCCCAATTATCCCAAATTTCCTAATTATTCCACATAATCCACCCCGTGACTATAGTCACTCAAGCTTCACAATATTTAGAAGGAAGTTGGAACGTCCCATACACTTTTTGAGTGAAGATTGCTAAGGACATATACATCCTGTGGGGATGCTAAATTAGTTAAGCGTTTTAACATAATCCAAAGTCTAATATACAAAGCAATTGTCAAGACAAATCCTAATACAGTAAGTATTAACAAAATCACAACAGGGTGAAGCATCCTATTCAGAATTTCTGTGGCAGTTGGTGACCATCCAAAGAGAGTGTCCCACCATTTAGGCTCTGCATCTTTCTGGACTCTTTCCAACACCTGATGAACTTCTTCGGTATCATGGTGGACAGTGATCAGAGTTCTTTGTCCTCTTTCCTTGGCCTGGGTCAGCAACTGCTTCAAGTCTTCATGGTGTAGCAGCTTCCTCACCAATGTGAGATTCATCCCAATAGGAGTGAATAACAAGTCATTATACAGCGTGTATCTTGATCGCAACAATTGTTGAGAAGTGACAGGAGCTGAATAATTGAAGTCACACCCAATAATGTTAGTAAAGTTACAAATGCAAAGGTTAGTGTGATCAGTAATATTCATAGTAACATCATCTATTAATATAGAATTACAAAGAGTTCTCATACAAGCACATCCTTTTCCAATATATACAAGCATAGTTTCTGGATTTTCATTGGGATGTATTTCAAAATGACAAACATTTTGTTCCGTGTCAAGACAAATGTCTTGTGCTTTTATGGTATTACTTTCACAAATGGATCCTTGTTGGTTCCGTGTGATGCACGTGTCAACGTCAACAGTTTGTTATTTATTGTTATATTGTGCCCATACTCTATGTTCAATTGGATAGAGTATGGTTCCATGGTGATTCAATCCCAGTGCAATGATAGGGTATGTGGTATATACCGAAGCATGGCATATTGTTAAGACAAAAGCAGTGACTTTACTCTCAATGGGATTGTAAGTGAAATTAACCAGGTGCCACCAAGATTGGAATTTCTTCTCAAATTTAATTGCATTATCCCAGACCACTTTCTGAATTTCAGTGGGTAAGGTACCTGCTTCACCTTCCCTTATAATTGCGGCTGTCATTGGTTGTATCTAGCTGGGCTTGGATACAGCCAAGAGACAGAGAAACATTGTTTTGGGCGACGTCAAGCATATTTATAATTAGCTGGTGGTCTTTTTCACTCGTTTCTTCCCATTGAGGTAATATATTTGATAAAAACCATTGATAATTTCCCAAAGCCATAAGAGAAGATTGTAAAGGGTATTTCAATTTAGTCAGGTCTCGGGTCACTGTGGCTAGTTTGTTTGTGGGTGGATCCATTGCTAACTCTACGTCCTACTTTTATTTCTTGTCCTATGTATCATCACTGTTGACAGATTTAAGTCTTTGTTAGAATCGAATTCTACATTCCCCGTGTTTAATCCCATGCTCCTGGTGTATTTTGCATGAGTCTCAGACCAGGGTTACTGCAGGTCTGTAGAAACATAATATTGATTCAATTCTGCAGTTTACCATTTTTTTTTCAAAAACTTAGGTTGGCAAATGATCATGAATGTAAACAATACTATTGCTAATACGGCTAGGATGAGTGACAAGATTCCTTGGATGCACTCAAGTTCAGTGTAGGCCAGTCCGTCTGCCCATGTGCAGTTCATCTAGAATTCCTGCGAACAAAAGGAGAAAAGAACACATGCTCGGCCTTTTGACCGACAGGGTTAAAAGGAAGGTGAAATCCACCGGGTATTAATCTAGTGTACATTTCCTGAACAGTCTTTGGCTTCCCATGCATAGGGATTTTTAGGAGTAATTAGTACCATGGGTACTTGAGTCATTTTTACCAACACCAGTTGTTCTCACAAGGAGGAAAACCATGAAAAACATATCCTTAGCATAAATTTTGGCAATATTTGGGACTGCTGCAGTTAGAGGTGTAGTATTGGTGTTTAACTGTTGATAATCTACTATGAAATGCCATTGTCCGGTGGGTTTCTTTATAGGCCTCACCAGGGAATTATAAGGTGACTGAATTTGTTTAATGATATCCCTCTTTTCCAATTCCATTACCACCCCGTCAATCCCTGTAAGTGTTGCTGCAGGCAAGGGGTTGTCATGAGTTCAGCAGCAGCAGTCATCATTTTTTTTTTTTTTTTTTTCCTTCTTGGTAGCTGGTGCAGCGCTGTGTTTTTGATTTTGGGCCTGGGAACAGCACTGATAACACCAGTGTTTTCAGTTACTGCTTGGTGATGTTTAGGCTGGCCAAGGACTTGCTGAGTCTCATGCTCTGCCAGGGAAGGGGGGAAGCCGGGAGGAAGGAGAGACAGGGCACCTGACTCAGACTAACCAAAGAGATTATTCCATACCACAGCAAGTCATGTCCAGGATGCAAAAACAGAGAGCAGAGACCCGGAAGGGTGGTGGGGGTGCACTGCATGGTCGGGCTTGATATTGGATGGTGAGAAATTGTATTCTATTCCCTTGTATTTTCTCTTGTCATTATTATTATTGGTGGCAGCAGCAGTGGTCCGTGCCATACCTTAGTCACTAAACTGTTCCCATCTCAACCCGTGAGAGTTGCACTCCCCCGACTCTCCCTCCCATCCCTCCAGGAGCGGAGGGAAGAAAGAGTGGCGAGTGAGTGAGAGAGCGGCTGTATGGGTTTATGAAGCTTAAACCACGAAACGGGTATTGCCAAATATTGGTAATTTTAGACAGAGGTAAGGGTATGTCTGTTTGTGACAGATTTAACCTCATTGTCAATGCAGAATTTCACCTGCCTCATCCAAATCGCCATTATGGCAAAGCACATACAGATCTACACTAGCAGCACGAATACTACCAGGTGCAGTAGCATGCTGAAAATGCCAGTGGCAGTGAGGGACCAGCCAAAGAAATTTCTTACCAGTGGAGTTCTCTTACCCTCTTTGCGTGCTTTTTATAACACTATCATTGCACCAGAATCTCTCTAGCCTTTGCCATAACATTTTCTAGCAGTCGCTGCAAATTTGCATGTTCTGATATCTGCTTGCAAGTGACAAATCCACATAATACAAGGTGTAGTTTCTTATTAGCAACTGGCTAGTAAGTATAGGTGGTTTTATACACAAAATCACAGCCTCTATTAACAGTTACTTTGCAAGCACACATATTTAAGCTGTTACTTTTCAATTGCCCCCAAGTGATGTTTTGCCCCATTCTGCTTGGGGTATTCATGGTCAGCTCTTCTGTCCAGCTCATGGCGAGACTTGGCAAACTTTGCAGGCAGCCGCCATGGACCTGTAGGTAGGAGGACACAAACATACCCTCTCCCCAAGGTTATCAGTTCTTGAGAAGTAAGACAGGTTACAGTGATTCCTTAAAGCGGAGGCACTCCGATAAAAGGAATGTGAAGCAGCTGCAGAAGCAAACTGCACAGTTAACAGTCAACGAGGTTGCTGTGTCGTTAACCATTTTTTCTCTTTCTCTGCCACCCCAATGCTGTTTGGGTGGAGGTTAGCAAAGCTTGTGGTTGCACTACCCCTCTCGCTTTTTCAGTTAGCAGTTCATGTTTCAAGTCTTGGATTCACCCCCTAGGTTACCTTAAACACACTAAGCCGGACTGGACTGCTCAGCAGCAGCTACAAACGCCTGCCTGCCCAGCAGCAGCTACAGCTGCCAGCCTGCTGAGCAGCACCACTTTTCTATTAACCCTTTCTTGCCCAAAATGTTAACCTGCTACCTGTTGAAAACTTTTACATGAACCCAATAACAAAAAATACACAGAACACTGTCTGCCCTCAACAAACACATACATACACACACATTCATGGGATCCCATAAACACACTCCATACAAATACAATATTTAAAACACAAAATTCAGACAATCATTACTTCCACTACACGGTCCCACGTACAGAATGTGATACAATGACCCTGTGAAGACAATCAGGAAACCAGCTCCGAGCAGCATCATCGCAGTGCAGGGTGGCAGGCTGAATCTCAGCGGGCGTCCCCGTGCAGGCTCTGCCTCCCCCACACTGCAAGAGGCTTGGGCTTTTGTACTGACCGAAATGCACACTCATTCTGATGCAGGTGGCCAGCCTACATCAGAAGAAGTGGTGAGTAGTATCTATAAAGGTCTGCAAGGGTCGGTAGAAACACAGACATACTTATATATACAAACCTCTAGTACATAAATATTACAGAGAGACTATATAAAGCAAGTTATATATGGGGTGAGAGACCTTCCCACCTCGGGTCTCGATCCGGCACATATACCACCAGGAAAGTATGCAATCCATCTGCATCCCCCAGGTTAGGAGCAGGGGCATTTTTAGCTTCCTCTTGTGCACAAGAGAAACAAGCACCTAACACTGCACACATCACCTTTTTACCTTTTCCCTCTTTAAGCTTCTGTAAAGCCCAACATTGCTCAATACGTTCTACCACTTTCTCTTCATCCTTCCAAAACTTTTGGGCCCACTCCTTCCCAGCTGGGGAAGGGGCACAATCATATTTTTGCAGCAGTTTATCCATGGCAATCCTGCCGACTACGCCAATTTTCTGTTGCGTTAAAGAGTGTGTGTGGGGGAAAACAAACCCCTTGTTTTACTTTCGGATATGCTGCTATCGGTCCAACCGCATTCGCTTATATCGAACCTCTACTGGTCTGGGAGCCAATCCGACCGCGTTCGCTTATATCGAACCTCTACTGGTCTGGGAGCCAATCCGACCGCGTTCGCTTATATCGAACCTCTAATGGTCTGGGAGCCTAATCCGACCGCGTTCGCTTATATCGAACCTCTAATGGTCCGGGTTTCAACCCGACCGCGTCCGCTTATATCGAACCTCTAATGGTCTGGAGGCTAATCCGACCGCGTCCGCTTATATCGAACCTCTAATGGTCCGGAGGCTAATCCGACCGCATCCGCTTATATCGAACCTCTAATGGTCTGGATTTACCAATAGTGACAATTAGATATCAAAACAGTATGACTTATTAACTAAATTTATTGGTGCAACAGGTACAGGTTCTTATGGATTGCCGGTGATAAATACTGTCTGCAAAAGCACGTGCATATAATAGTTACATGAATACAAGTGCTTGATAAAGTTGACACAGCTTAGCTCTAAAAGATACAGGTGACAAATAAGAATAACTCTATAGAGATTCTAAGTTTTTCCTAGGAAAGCACTGGATACAGTGCAAGTCTTACCCACAGGCGTCCCTATGGGGGGGGAAGAGAGGTCCAGCCCGTCGACCGGTCCCAGGAGTCGGTTGATGTTATCTTCCTTAACTCGTCCACGATGGTATCTTCCCTAAAATCCCCCTTTCTCTTAGGCTATTTTATATTATTTTTACCTTCAAGGTGGAGCTTGAGTGACTCTAGTCATACATACCTTTATTACCATTGGTGAAAATTTCTCTCGCCTCGATTTAAAGGTATATGAGACTAAAAATTCAGAGAGCATGCTCAGAGAGAGGTGGTCTTATTTTGGAGGGGGGTTGCACTGGAGAGGAGTGTGTATTTTAGTATTATAATGAAGCAAAGTTCACACTAAGGACGGGATTTTGTCAAAAGATGACAGGCCGCTGGCTCAGGGTGGCAAGTATGCAGCTTATCAGTTTCTTGTACCACCTAGTTCCCGTTTTATCTGCTGAAGTTAGGACAGAGCATAACCGCAAATCTCCACCTCACTTTATCCTCCGCCTGTTACGGGAACCGCTGTGGAGTGCACATTCCTGGCATACCAGGTATGGCTGCATCTCGCCCTGAGAGGCCCTGAAAGTCCATTTTCTCTTATGTGTGGACAATGCTGCATTTTTAATATAGATTTAATTCCCAATTATCCCAAATTTCCTAATTATTCCACACAAGTGCAATTAAAACATTTTCTCCCGCAGTTTTGAGGTGATCTGATAGTAGGCTTCTTTTCAGGAGTAACAGTGTCCGGGGCAAAAGGATCGCCTTCATCCCCATCCTCAGTCTTCGCAGCCTCAGCAGTGACTGTCGGAGGTTCGGGGGGGTGGTGGGGGGGTTGGTGGGGTGGGGGTGGGGGAGTTTGGGCTCCACTATCTCATTCTTTGACTTAGCCATGTCGGAGAGCTGTAAATTTGTAAGTCCATCATGAAGTGCCTGCAATTTCTCATCTAACAATCCTGTCCATTTGTCCCACCCTTGACGATATTTAGGATCGGGTATGGGGGGAGGGAGGCCAGGGGCGGCGAAGGTGATAAAGGTGGATACAAATTCGTCTCCCCTGGTCCATCCATTGGTTCTGTTTTTTCCCATTTGTTGTTCCGTGGGGGTGGAAAAAGCTCTTCTGCTTGCATATTTTTTAAAGAGTCAGTAATTAGTCTCCACACAGTGGGGTATTTACTTGCCTCCTTGGATCCTTTACTTACCTCTTCCCACAGCATTGCCCCTATTTTCTCCCAAGTTGGGATTTGAAAGGCAGCATCCACTGAGGGGATTAAATCCTTTCCCTTTGCCCAATACTGCAAAGCTTTCAAGGTAGGCTCATCATGAGAATGTGTTGGAGGAGCTTAACCACTGCTGACTCTTCTTTGGTCAGTGTGAACCCCCTCTCTTCCCCGGCCGCTCACCTGATCAGGGCGAGATTCCCAAAACCTTTTGCGCTAGCGACTCCCGAGTGCCTGGGCAGCACCTGATTTCGGCCGGCTTCTGCCCCCTCTTTCCCATCGGTCTCGTCGTTTTCTCCAACGCCGATCTGAGGGTCCCTGTTCGGGCGCCACTTGTTGACACAGAAGTCCCGGACACAGCACGCAGGACCAATATGATCAGGCTGTGCCAAGTTTATTGCGCAGATAGCTCAGTATATATAGGCATTCTACTTGTCTATCATTAACACACACAACTCTAATTGGATACATGCATTGTTCACGCGACTAAATAGAGAATAGGATTCGCTCAGACCCTCTGTCCATGCGCATAGTGCTCTCTGCCTACATTCTACTTGGTGTCCTGCTTAATATATGATTGGTTAATATCTGTCAGCTAAGTGTTAGTAACAGTTTAATGATTGGTTAACTATTACAGCATATGTTTCAAGGTTGCAGTTATCAGTTCCCTCCTGCACATCTCTCTCAGCAGCTTTCCGTGCCAACTTTCTCAGACTTCTGCGCATATGCGAACTCTAGTAACCTTCAGGCAAAGCCTCAAAGCCTGTGGTTCACTGCCTTACAGTTGTCAAGTAGTTGTCTGGATTGCTCACATGCCCGTTCACAGCCAAATAGCTCTCCACACTAGTTGTTTTTTAGACTTCATTTAAGAGAACTTTATGACTCCAGTGTACTTCGTACTCCTACCTATTCCTGCATCATCAGTCATCCATAACACTGTAAAATACCATGTTTGTCAGACTTCTGAAATGCAAAGGTATGTACTACCTGCAATATGTTGTTTCAGGATTGCTGAGTGATTCATACTATGATGAATTCATACTATGATGGTGGACAACAGACATTTCAACGCATGCCGGTAACTTTATTTTTTCACAAGCTATTTATCAATCAACAAATTACTGTATTTTTTTTCTATTAAAACAAATTGAGCTATCACTCGGGAGGTAGCTGATATTGTGGAATTTTCCCCCTATTCACAAAATATAGGGAAAAGTATTAAGCACAAAGGGTTGCAGACTGCAACATGCACAATTGCTTCATTACAAAATGAATAGAAATGTTCCATTTCTGCAGAGCCTGGATATTATTTGCAAGCTGTCTAACATAAAGAGCCTTACATAGAATTTCCTTCTCATTAGCAAGTATGTATATCCAAGACAATTGTGAAATAGGACTTAAAAATCTTAAAAGTAATTATTCCATTATTCCCATCATTTTGAACATGAAAAGATTAGGTTAACAAACCTACATACAAAGGGAGTCTTAGCTTTTAGTTCTCTGAATGGAAGCATAATTTGAGATGTTACCTGTCCTTTAAAACAGCAAGAAAATATTTTTGTTATTTTTATGGCAACATTTTTTTTCATCGTAGAGATCCTCTTTTGTTATCAGGTATCACAGCACTTTCTGAGGAAGATAAACATGCCAATTTGCTCTTGGAGGTTGAATAGGAACTGGTCCTCTGCAGTTTAAGCAGTTCACCTAGTAGAGCAAAGGGAGAGATAGAAGACTGACCACATTTCTACTTCACCTTTCTATAAAATAAATGTACTGTCTTCTATCTATCTATATTCGTATAAATATTTTCTATCTTATTTTGTACTTATTTTATAAGTATACATTTTTTATACCTTTAAAAATGTAAGTAGATCTTCTCTAATTGCTAAATACATATGATTCACTCACAAAAGGAATAGATTTCAAGCCCTGGAATCTGACTTGATTATTTTTATAAATCTAGTATGTTGAAGGCTAAAATGGCACTTCTTTCAGTTACTACATATTGCACCATTGCTGTGGAAAGAGACAGGTCAGTGAAGCATACACAAAAAGGTGCTATCCTTTGGAGTTGGATGGTAACTAGCATGAAATCTATAAACTTGCCCAGATTCATAGTTGTCATAAGGAAGTTTGTGGGAGCTATACTTATTTGCACCAAATAAATCTCTCATTTGTCAGCATGGCGAACAGGAACAGTTTTCAGATAGGTATCTTTCTGCTCTATATTCATAAAATAAAAATGAATTACCCCTCCCTAAACACTGTAGTATCACAAGTCAATACTCCTTGAAGACTACATAAGTACCACCAATGCTGCACAATGCAATTTAAGTGAAACACTGATGGTTAAGATCTACCTCTTGGCAGAAAAGCCCATGAGAAAAGAACTTAAATTTATAAATTAGAACATTTCATTTTAATAAGTTATATGGGGCTTTTTTGGTTATAAGATTATATGTTCTATGACTAGCTAATAAAAGCTGTATATAGTGAAGAGGGACCTGGAATCAACAAGACAAAATTTATGACTGTTTTGTATCAAAGCCAGCTGAATCCACTGGAAACATGGAGTAAACAAAAAGTCTTAGTCTAAACATCATCATCAGTTTTTGCTTTGATCCTTAAGACACTCCCCCTAGACTACAAACCTGAAACCTTCTAAAACAACAAACTCTGTGCGTGCGTGTAAAACTGTTATCAGAAAACTGAAAACTAAATAAATAAAAAAAGCATTTCAAGATTCCAGTCAATCTTAAACAATCTTACCACAATCTAATGCATTGTCTCATCAAATATAATGAACATAGTAGAAACAGGGGTCTTGATCATATCAAAACTGAAAGGGGAAAGAAGAATCAGCCAGAGTTTAGCTTTGCTCAAAAAGCTATCTGCATTCCTATCCAGGCAGCTTCTCTGGCAGCGTGGCTTCCTTGGAATCCAAAACACTATTTGTCATTCTCCTGGGTTCAGCACTAGCAGTCATTTTCTCCTTCTTAGTAGCTGGTGCAGTGCTGTGGTTTTGACTTTCAGCCTGGGAACAATGCTGATAACACCAATGATTTTAGTTGTTGCTAACTAATGTTTACTCTGACCAAGGACTTTCTGAGTCTCATGCGCTGCCAGGGAGGAGGGAAAGCCAAGGAAGCAGAGACAGGACACCTGACCCAAACTAGCCAAAGAGGTATTCCATATCACAGCAAGTCATGCCCAGTATAGAAACTGGGGGCAGTTCCCCAGAAGGGCTAGATCGAGCTGGGTATCAGTCGGTGGGTGGTGAGCGGTTGCATTCTCTTCCCTTGTTATTTCCCTTTTCATTATTATTATTGGTGGTAGCAGTTGAGGTTTTGTGTTACACCTTAGTTACTGGACTGTTCTTATCTCAATTTGTGGCAGTTCCTTCCTTTTGATTCTCCGGGAGCGGGGGGGGGGGGGAGGGGTGGGGGGGGGGGAGACTGAGTGAACAGCTGCGTGGTTCTGGGTTGCCAGCTGGACTTAAACCCGACAGTCCTTTGTGGAGCCCAACATGGGGCGCGAAGGGTTGAGGTGATGACAGATCTGACTAGAGTGTGTCTAATCATATTGTGGGAAAGCATTGGAGATGGAAGCACCTGTACGGAGACCCTGATGACAATCTGCAGAAACTGCTGAAGGAGAAGGTGAATCAAGTCAGTTTGCCGAGGTTAAAGCCATCCAGCTGGCCTTGGACATTGCTGAACGAGAAAAGTGGCCAGTACTTTATACTGACTCATGGATGGTGGCAAATGCCCGGTGGGGGTGGTTGCAGCAAGGGAAGCAGAGCAACTGGCAACACAGAGGTAAACCCATCTGGGCTGCTGCACTGTGGCAAGATATCTCTACCTGGGTGCAGAACCTGGTGGTGAAGGTACACCATGTAGATGCTCATGTACCCAAGAGCTGGGCCACTGAGGAACACCAGAACAACCAACAAGTGCATAAAGCTGCTAAAATTGAAGTGGCTCAAATGGTCCTAGATTGGCAACATAAGGGTGAATTATTTTTGGCCCAGTGGGCCCATGACATGTCAGGCCATCAGGGCAGAGATGCGACATACAGATGGGCTCCTGATCGAGGGGGGGACTTAACAATGGACGCGATCACCCAGGTTATTCACGACGGTGAAGCATGTGCTGCAATTAAGCAAGCTAAATGGTTAAAGCCTCTTTGGTATGGAGGACGATGGCTGAAGTACAAATATGGGGAGGCCTGCAGATTGACCATATCACACTCCCACCGACCTGCCAAGGCAAGCGCCATGTGCTTACCATGGTGGAAGCAACTACCGGATGGCGGGAAACATACGCTGTGCCCCGCGCCACTGCCCTGAACACTATCCTGGGCCTCGAGAAACAGATTTTGTGGTGAAACAGCACCCCAGAGAGGACTGAGTCAGACAGTGGGACTCATTTCCGGAACAGCCAGATAGACACTTGGGCCAAAGAGGAAGGGATTGATTGGGTATATCACATCCCCCACCATACACCAGCCTCTAGGAAAATCGAATGGGACAATGGGCTGTTAAAAACTACACTGAGAGCAATGGGTGGTGGGACTTTCAAACACTGAGATACACATTTACCAAAGGCCACTTGGCTGGTCAACACCAGAGGATCTGCCAACAGGGCTGGCCCAGCCCAGTTAGAACTTTTACATACTGTAGAAGGGGACAAAGTTTTTGTGGTGCACGTAAGGAATTTGCTGGGGAAGACAGTCTGGGTTATTCCTGCTTCAGGTAAAAGCAAATCCTCCCGTGGGGTTGCTTTTGCTCAGGGACCCGGATATATTTGGTGGGTAATGCTGGAAGATGGGGAAGTCCGATGTGTACCTCAAGGGGATTTGATTTTAGGGGGAAACAGCCAATGAACTCAATTGTATGCTGTTTTCTGCTATGTTGCACTTTTATAGATGGCCAACTATAAGTCTTCAGGGCACCAGCTGCTGGCCCTGACTTCCATCCGACCATTATTCCAACAAGAATGAACTTTGATGAAACCAGGCAAGCTCAGCAGTGACCCGACAAGTTTAACGGTGTCATCAGCAGGCAACAGTTCAACACTGCGCAGTCTCTCCTGCTCTGAAAGGCTGTTACATGAGATGGAGCGTGACATCATGGACCGGATGAACTCAGCAGCTTTACAGGAATTGGTCCATGCACTAAGGAACGATCTCTCTCTCTTTGTGTGTGGATGTATGTATATATATATATATATATATGAGAGACAAGAGTGATGGTATATTGAAAAATGTGGGATGTGAGCATGATGTGAATGGTATGGAATAAGGGGTGGATCCTGTCCTGGTTTCAGCAGTAGCAGTCATTTGTCTCCTTAGTAGCTGGTGCAGTGCTGTGTTTTTGACTTTCAGCCTGGGAACAGCGCTGATAACACTGATGATTTTCATTATTGCTAAGTAATGTTTACTCTGACCAAGGACTTTCTGAGTCTCATGCTATGCCAGGGAAAAGGGGAAGCTGGGAGGAAGCAGAGACAGGACACATGACCCAAACTAGCCAAAGGGGTATTCCATACCACAGCACATCATGCCCAGTATATAAACAGGGGGCAGTTACCCCAAAGGGCTAGATCGCTGCTTGGGTCGGTGTTGCATTAAAAGGTGAGAAAATAAACTCCCTTATCTGATTAGAGGGGCAGGGAACGCCTCCAATATGCAAATACCAGTCCGACCGTGTTTGCTTATATCGAACCCCTATTTATCCGGATTTACCGATCAATCCGACTGAGTTCGCTTATATTGAACCTCTACTGGTCCAGATTTACCGATAGTGCACCACACTGCCCAGTCCAATCAGCTATAACTACCAATCCGACCGCGTTCCCTTATATCAAAACTCTACTGGTCTGGATTTACCAATAGTGGCAATTGGCTATCAAAACAGTGCGGTTTATTGACTGAGTTTATTGAGGCAACAGATACAGGTTCTTATGGATTGCCGGTGATAAATACTGTCTGCAAAAGCACGTGCGAACGATAGCTACATGGATGCAAGCGCTTGATAAGGTTAACACAGTACAGCTCTAAAATATACAGGTGACAAATAAGAATAACTCTATAGAGATTCTAAGTTTTTCCTAGGAAAGCACTGGATACAGTGCAAGTCTTACCCACAGGCGTCCCTATGGGGGGGGAAGAGAGGTCCAGCCCGTCGACCGGTCCCAGGAGTCGGTTGATGTTATCTTCCTTAACTCGTCCACGATGGTATCTTCCCTAAAATCCCCCTTTCTCTTAGGCTATTTTATATTATTTTCACCTTCAAGGTGGAGCTTGAGTGACTCTAGTCATACATACTTTTATTACTCTTGGTGCAAATCTCTCTCACTTCGTTTTAAAGGTATATGACTCCAAAAATTCAGAGCGCATGCTCAGAGAGGGGTGGTCTCATTTTGGAGGGGGGTCGCATTGGAGATGGGTGTGTGTTTTAGCATGTAAATGCATTATAATGACATTATAATGAAGCAAAGTTCACACTGAGGATGGCATTCTGTCAAAAGATGACAAGCTGCTGGCTCAGGGTAGCAAGTATGCAGCTTATCGGTTTCTTACACCACCTAGTTCCTATCTTTTTGCTGAAGTTTGGACAAAGCGTAACCACGAGATCTCCACCTCGCTCTACCCTCCATCTGTGTTGCCACGGGAACCACTGTGGAGTGCATATTCCTGGCATACCAGGTGTGGCTGCATCTCACCCTGAGAGGCCTTGAAAGTCCCTTTTTCCCTTACATGTGGACAATGCTACATTTCAAATACAAGTTTAATTCCTAATTATCCCATATTTCCTAATTACAGTCGGGCTGGGTATCGGTTGGCAGGTGGTGAGCGGCTGTATTCTCTTCCCTTGTTATTTCCCTCGTCATTATTATCATTTGTGGTCGCAGTAATGGTTTTGTGTTATACCTTAGTTACTGGACTCTTCTTATCTCAACCCATGGGTGTTAGTTACATTCTTTTGATTCTCCTCCCCGTCCCTCCAGCAGGTGGGGGGGAAGAAGGTGGGGAGTGAGTGAGCGACTGCGTGATTCTGAGTTGCTGGCTAGGCTTAAACCACGACAGTCTTCCGTTTAGATTTCTTATGAGAATATGTGCATGGTTTATGAGAACTTTTGTCTTTAAATTTATTATGTATTAATTTTCCTTCCTGTATGTTATTCCCATTTGATATTTTGAAAATCTGCCTTTGAGCAGTAAGAATAAAAATACTTTTCAAAATTAAATTAATTACATAAACTTAACATTCCTGACATCTCTCTTAAGGATGAGTGATTTTTTTCCTTTCAATCTGACTTTTTTTCAGTCTGGTTTCTGTGATTTTGATTCTTGAAGTGCTGCGGAAATATATAAGTACTTAAAACATGGTTGCAGTACTGATAATTAGTTGTTCAAGAGCCAGAATTTCAAAGAGCTTGAACAATTTCTCTCTTCAATTGAAAGGTCACCATTAAAAATAGGAACTACAGTGGCTTGGGCTATAAAGAGCCTAGCAGAGCATTTTTGAAAAAATAATTAGTTAACAAAATAATGTTTGTTTATTTACAGTACATAAAATGTTTCTATCAGGAAAGTGCTTGCTAAGACTGAAGCTAGACTGCTGTGCTGACAGCAGAACATCTGCAGTTTAATGTAATACATTTACTAAATGAAGTGGTTAAATAAAGGGATTTTATGCAGTTACTTCCCAGCCTCTGATATTTTTACTTTTCTCCGGAGGTCAGAAGTGCTGATGAATGCTTCGCCTTCTTTCCATTTGCCTTTTTTAATAAAAGCTCCCATGTACAAACATTGTTTCAAACAGTGCCATGTTGCAGTTCTGATGGATGAAATTACATTGGCTCATCATATCTCTCTTTATCTCCTCATCTAGATCTTTGAATGCTCTCTATGTTACTGTTAGAGATTATAGTACTCAGAATATTACTTTGTGCCTTTCCCAACGCATTTTTTGAATGTGGTATGTGGTCGCCAGTCACTGCAAATGGAATAACTGAAGAATGAGGACTATGTGGGTTTTGCTCAAGTTCTGGACAAGTGAAATCTGATTTCTGGACAAGTGAAATCTGACCTCATTTTCAATATTGTGTACAGTTCTGGTGTCCTCAACGTAAAAAGGACATGGAACTGTTGGAACAAGTCCAGAGGAGGGCCACAAGGATGATCAGGGGACTGGAGCACCTCCCATATGAAGATAGGCTGAGCAAGTTGGGGCTGTTCAGCCTGGAGAAGAGAAGGCTGCGTGGAGACCTCATAGCAGCCTTCTAGTATCTGAAGGGAGCCTATAAGGATTCTGGGGAGTCACTGTTCATTAGGGACTGTAGTGATAGGACAAGGGGTAACTGGCTCAAACTTAAACAGGGGAAGTATAGATTGGATATAAGAGGAAGTTCTTTACTGTGAGGGTGGAGAGGCACTGGAACAGGTTGCCCAAAGAAGTTGTGAATGCTCCATCCCTGGCGGTGTTCAAAGGCAGGCTGGACAGATCCTTGGGTGAGATGTTTTAGTGGAGGTGTCCCTGCCCATGGCAGGGGGGTTGGAACTTGATGATCTTAAGGTCCTTTCCAACCCTAACTATTCTATGATTCAATAAGTCAACAATTCAGTCATGGCCAAAAATAGAATTTCTTTTCTTTCATAAAAATTCTTATTGATTTTTGGTTTTTCTTCGAAGTTATCATGTGTGAAGTCAGGATTACATTATGCTTTTTTAGTTGGGAAAGTATTCTCATTTTCTAATGAAATGCATTTAAGGGATAATTTGGCCCTTTTTTGAGGCAGTTGTGCTAGCTTGAGTCACTGTTGGTTCCTCATTTTGTTCCAGGCTTCATGTAAGTAGATGGTAAATCCAGAGGAAGAAGCGGATTTTGCTTAATAACATAGCCAAAGATAGATATTTTACCAGATATGGTACTTTAGCCAAAGGTGATTTTAAAATGCTCATCTTTGCCTCATCATTTTAAATCCAAATCCAGTTTGCCAGGTAAATCTCAGAGAAAGCTTTAACCATAATGAAGGTATTGAACTCAGTAGTACGAAGTTCTTAAGCCACTGCTTCTTGCCAGAAAAAGGTTCATGAATTTATGGCTTGAATCACAGATTTATACATTACACATGAGTTATAGGACAAAGCATAGAGAACGCAGTTCTCCTTTTCAGTCATGTACCTCAACCAAAAGTCCATTCCTATTATTAAGCGTTCAAGTATTTTTCATGGAAGAGTTAAAATATCCATTTATCTTGCCTCAAATATCACTTTTGCTTCCCTGTGGCTGAATCATGGTACTTTGATGCTGATATTGGTTCCACATTTTAACAGCTAGACTCAGTGACATAAAATTAGTAAGTTTTAAAAATTATAAAATAACTTTGAAACTTTAGCAGCATACCTTAAATGGATGCTGAAAATATTGTTCTGTCAATACTATGTGGATTAGGCCAATAATGTGAGAGTTTGCAATAACAGTGATTAAAAAAATAAAATCTATAGGAATACACAAAATCCAATTCTATTGTAGTGAAAGAGTTAACATGTTAATGCCTCCTTACCCTCCCTTCTATTAATCAAGGAAATTAAAAGGCTTATGAAAGAGGTCTGTAGATGGAGAGCAGGATAAGTAGTATTGGAATGAATAATGAGTATATATTATTAAAAAAATATATATTGGATGTTACCAACAGCTTGCGATTAATCCTCATATATCTCTAAAAGTATATACATGTTTCACTTGTGAGGTTGAGCTGAGAAGAGATATACAGCAACACTTTCACTGCTGGTTCTTTGAGATTCCACTACAAGTACTCACCTTTACATTTAATACACAAAGATTTCATGAACAGCTGTTTTCTGGGAGGTCTAATGAATCAGAGCTCATGTAAACATGGCCTTTCCTCTGGCTACCACACCCCTACCCCAGGCAGTTTGGTCCCTTAGTACACAAGGGGGTTCCATCAAGTTTGCTACTAAGGCAGTGCCCTATATCGACTTTTTACATATGGAATTTCCCAGAAAATGAACTGCAGCATAAATCAAGTAGAAAGTGCTTAATAAGGGTATCTATTCTAATGCTGGCACATCTGTTTGTCAGAGCAAAAATCAAAGTTATTTATTAGCAAAAATTGGCGTTTACATATTCATGCAGAAGGAATTACTTAATTCAGACTGTTACATGCATGCACATACCTATATCAAAGATTCTCCAAAACATGCATATGCATTCTTCTTTATTTTAAGGGAGTGCGTAAAAATTTTTCTAACCATCCTTTGAACTTATTAATAAGATTTTACTTGTCTACCTGGAGCAGATTTGAAATTGCTTTTATAAAATATGCTGCATTTATAAAATGCTTTTTTTGGATGCCTTTTTATTTTTCCATGTTTTTATTGTCCCCAACTCTAGATTTCACAGAGCCTGGGGAATTTACAAAGGAGCCAACTCAGAGTAAACTTAAGTCACTGATAGTATACATACAATAGTCTGTCTGCTGATGCCAAGCCTTACTTTCTTCCTCTGCTAATACAAGGCAGTAACAGTTGTCTGATCTTTCGCATCAAAGCAGTGTTTATGAAGTGGCCTGTATTGTTATAATTCTTGCATTAAAAGCTTGAGAAGAATTATGAACCAACATTTCATATTAAATTGTACACAGATTTGAGGACCGAAATATGTTTCATTTATGAATGCTGGAACTTCAAAATAGGAGCACCCATGAAACAGGCTTCCCTCTGACTAATGGTATTTACATACCTGAATGATATTTTTTTGGATTTGTGTATGTCCAGCATTTTAAAAATTTAGATAATAATAATCCTTAGTTTTCCTGTTCACAGAGTTTAGTATATTTGATTTAAATTGAAGTGGGGTCCAGCTCTTTACATGAACATCTTTTAGCTCAAAGTTCTTTGGTTATCAGTAGAGAAATACAGAACAGACCAGGACTGTTATTCCAGCAATGCACTGTAAAGCTTAGGGTTCATTTACACCACCTGGAAATAAAGGAGTTCTTGGCCAGTTGGGACTATTCAATATGGCTGGCAGTTTAATTTATCATGAAGTTCTCAAGAGTGTGGGCTGTGATCTAGGAAAATTGTCTGAGTGGTTGGAGTTAGTTCCTAGCTTAACTCAGAGTCCCTCCTGTCCCCAGTTACGTATACGGACAATGTACATGGTCCAAGTTTTCCATGGGAAGGCAATTGGAGAAGAGACCCACAGGGAGCAAACAGCCAGCCTAATCATGCCTCCATCTGCAGGTTCCTGAGGAGAAGGGAGCTAGGAGTGGTCAACATCAGTGGCCTTGTGTCTATCCACATGTTTCTAGGCACTCCCTGTGTTGGAGCAGCTCAGGATCGGGAAGAGGGGCTGCAGGTAAAGCCTGTCTGTGCATTGAAGCATGCATTGCCAGGTGCTTTCTGTCCACATGCAGAGGGTTTACCCGTGGGTGTATAACAGATCAGCAAAGTAGCCTGCATGAACAGTAGATTTGAAGGTGATTCCGTGGATGACAGAAAAAAATCTGTCCTTTATTTCAAATATTGTTTTTTTAGGAAAAAGAAATCTCTCTTGTATTTTTGTTTGCAAAATACTGAATTAGGATATTTGTTTATAAACAAAGGATAATGGGGAGTAGAAGGAAAAATCCAGGAAATGTATGTTCCCTGAAGTATAGGAAAACAGCTACCCTAGAGTGTATTTCCCAACTAATTTCTAGGCTAAAGAGTTTTTGGCTATCTGCATGTACTGCAATGCTCCAGTAGCTATGTCTGGTTTAGTGTATGAACCATCTTAGGTCTTTCATTAGATTTTTTATTTTTAAATATACTTACAGGTAGAGAGGATAACTTGGATCACATATTTAGTATAAGAATTCACAAAGTACTATAAATTTGCATGCATCTGGTGTTCCTGTTTCATACCTCATGTTATAGTTTACTTTTGTCATAGTAATTTCCATAAATTAAATTGATTTGCAATATTTTTCTCCTACTTTAGCCTTCATCTTCAGCTGTCAACATGCACATGCCAGTCAGCAGTGTAGCTGTCAAAGCTGACAACACCTATAATTGTATTTTTTTTGTGTCTTATTCTGGGTATTTCTTAATGTTTGTCTTGCTGCTAACAAAAGGTTTTGCAAAGAATTAAGTTTCTACTATTCCCATCCTTAAGGGCCAGTGGAAATTGGTATTTCACTGTCGTCCTGGGTTCAGCAGTAGCAGTGGAAATCAGACTTCAGCAGAATTACTCTGTTTCCATCATTAGGGTCAAATTCTGGCGAGTTACAATCTTTTCTTTGGCATTGAGAAATCCTAGCTTCACTGAGGTTAATAAAAAATATTTATTTCAGCTAAACCAATGATACAATAATATCATATTCTCTGTGTTTCAGCTAACACAAAATCTGTGATATTTCTTCTGGAAAGTAATACTGGAGAGCATGTTGATAGACAAAGCCATTTATGGAAATATTTATAGTAGTGTGTAGTGCTGAACCAAGCTGTGAGAACATTACTGCTCAAAATATATCCAAGTAATATTCTTTCATTGAAATGAAAAACTTCATAATTTGCTTCAATGTGTGAAGTATTTGTGTGCTTTACATATAACTGAATAAAAAATGAAACATTTCAACCATGATTCTTCTTGTACACATTAGGAGATAACATTAGAAGCAGCTCAACAATAAAGCTTTTATAAATGAATAAAAAGCACCTAATTTTCAGAGCAAATGAGAAAGTATGATGAGTGATGTGCTCCTAACGAGTACTGAAGTTTCCAGTGTAAATAAACAGATGGTAAAAATATTTAAGTTACAAATTTTTCAAACCTCAAATACCAAAGTTGCAGATCCATGCTACAGATTTCAACGGAAAACTTTGCATCCAACTTTTCCACAATGTAAACATTTTCTTCCTCTTCACATGGAGATAATGAATTGGTACTTACCTCACAGGAAGGCTGTGAAGCTTATTCAATAAGTTTTTGAAACCTGAATAGTGCTTTGGTATAACAGGCATTAATAATGCAAGAAGAGAGGGAGCTTGATGTGAGGATTTGTCAGAAGAAAGTATATTTTAAAGTGAATTGCTGCAAAACCAAATTGTGCCCGTTTGAGCTCTGACCCCAGTGATTATCTTATCGGCCATCAGAGAGAGAGTTGCTTTAGACAAGTGTTGGGAGCCTGCTTTAAAACCCAGATATTTGTGTGAAATGCATCTCACTGAATCTATTAATCTCTGAGTTATTGCATGGCTTCATTACAGAGCAGTCAGTCTCACCTCTGTGCCTGGCAAAATCTTGGAGCGGATTCTCCTGGAAGGCATGCTGAGGCACATGAAAAACAACAAGGTGCATGGTGACAGCCAGCATGCCTTCACTAAGGGGAAATCCTGCCTGGCCAATCTGGTGGCCTTCTATGAAGGGGCCACGGAACTGATGGACAGGGGTAGAGCAGTTGATGTCATCTACCTGGACTTATGTAAAGCCTTTGACACTGTCTCGCATAACATCCTTCTCTCTAAGTTGGAGAGACATCAATTTGATAGGTGGACCACTCGGTGGATAAAGAACTGGCTGGATGGCCGCACGCAAAGAGTAGTGCTCAGTGGCTCAGTGTCCAGCTGGAGACCAGTAACGAGTGGTGTCCCCCAGGGATCAGTGTTGGGACCGGTCTTGTTCAACATCTTTGTGGGTGACATGGACAGTGGGATTGAGGGCGCCCTCAGCAAGTTTGCCGATGACACCAAGCTGTGTGGTTCGGTTGATACATTGGAGGGAAGGAATGCCATCCAGAGGGACCTTGACATGCTTGTGAGGTGGGCTGATGCCAACCTGATGAAGTTTAACCATGCCAAGTGCCAGGTCCTACACCTGGGTCGGAGCAATCCCAGGCACAGCTACAGGTTGGGCAGGGAAGAGATTGAGAGCAGCCCTGCAGAGAAGGACTTGGGGGTGTTGGTCGATGAGAAAATGAACATGAGCCGGCAGTGTGCGCTTGCAGCCCAGAAAGCCAACCGTATCCTGGGCTGCATGAAAAGGAGTGTGACCAGCAGGTCGAGGGAGGTGCTCCTGCCCCTTTACTCTGCTCTCGTGAGACCTCACTTGGAGTATTGTGTGCAGTTCTGGTGTCCTCAACATAAAAAGGACATGGAACTGTTGGAACAAGTCCAGAGGAGGGCCACGAGGATGGTCAGGGGACTGGAGCACCTCTCGTGTGAAGATAGGCTGAGAAAATTGGGGCTGTTCAGCCTGGAGAAGAGAAGGCTGCGTGGAGACCTCATAGCAGCCTTCCAATACCTGAAGGGGGCCTATAGGGATGCTGGGGAGGGACTCTTCATTAGGGACTGTGGTGAGAGGACAAGGGGTAATGGGTTTAAACTTAAACAGGGGAAGTTTAGATTGGATCTGAGGAAGAAATTCTTTACTTTAAGGGTGGTGAGGCACTGGAATGGGTTGCCCGGAGAAGTGATGAATGCTCCATCCCTGGTGGCGTTCAAGGCGGGGTTGGACTTAGCCTTGAATGGCATGGTTTAGTGGGAGGTGTCCCTGTCCATGGCAGGGGGGTTGGAACTAGATGTTCTTAAGGTCCTTTCCAATCCTGACTGTTCTATGATTCTATGATTCTTTGATTCTATGTACTAATGACAGTTACAATTCATTAGGTTCTAGTGTTTCTGGGCAAAAGTAGACGTTTTTTCATCTCATTACTACCTTGAAGTATTCAGGGAAAAAGGCTTATGGAACATTCTGGGAAGAAACCTTTCTTCTTTGTGAAGCCTTGTGGAAATCAGCATCTTTCTTAGTCAATGTGTGTAGACAATACATTTTGGCTCACAAAGGCTGTCTAATCCAGATGTTTGTCTCCTCTTTCCAGAAACTGATAGACTTTCACTAAGCAGGTCACGTCTGGGGATTTACCTTTTCTCATGTGGAGGAAGAGCCCATGTAGGTTCAGGGAGCTTTTCCCAAGCAGTCTAGGTAGCTGCTTTGGGCCAACAGGAGGAAAGTCTTTGCAGGGAAATGAGCGAGAGGATACACTCAATTTTCCCTGCAGGAAGATAAACAGCCCTTGCTGAGATTTCTGTGCCATGAAAAGAATTTCTGTGTCAGCCAAGACTTACCTAAGTATCAGCCTCAGGTTAGCTGAGACTTAAGCTAACTTTCAAAACTTGGTCTCTCCTACAGAAATTCATCTCTTGTTTCCCAGAACCTTTTATGGGACTTAGGCTTATGTTGAATACTCCCACCGCAGTTTCAGGACCAGACTAATTTTGCCTTATTCTTTATTTTATTATGAAGTATCATGTAATTCCAACCCAAGTAGTGTACTTACGCTAACAAACTGAAATCTAGATGTGGTTTTTCTTTTCTTTTTTTCTTTTTAATCATTGTCCTGGGGTCAGCAGCAGCAGTCATTTTTCTCCTTGGTAGCTGGTGCAGCACTGTGTTTTTGATTTTGGGCCTGGGAACTGCGCTGATAACACCAGTGTTTTCAGTTACTGCTTGGTGATGTTTAGGCTGGCCAAGGACTTTGTGAGTCTCATGCTCTGCCAGGGAGGAGGGGAAGCTGGGAGGAAGCAGAGACAGGACACCTGACCCAGACTGACCAAAGAGGTGATTCCATACCACAGCACGTCATGTCCAGGATGTAGAAACGGAGAGCAGAGACCCATAAGGGTGGTGGGGGTGCACTGCTTGCTTGGGCTTGATGTTGGGTGGTGAGCAATTGTATTCTTTTTCCTTGTATTTTTTCTTGTCATTATTATTATTGGTGGTAGCAGTAGTGATTTGTGTTATACCTTAGTTACTAAACTGTTCTTATCTCAACCTGTGGGAGTTGCATTCTTTCGATTCTCCTTCCCATCCCTCCAGGAGCGGGGGAAAGAAAGAGTGGGGAGTGAGTGAGAGAGCGGTTGCGTGAGTTTATAAGGACTTAAACCATGACAGGACTGTAGTGAGAGGACAAGGGGTAACGGGTTCAAACTTAAACAGGGGAAGTTTAGATTGGATATGAGGAAGAAATTCTTTACTGTAAGGGTGGTGAGGCCCTGGAATGGGTTGCCCAGGGAAGTGGTGAATGCTTCATCCCTGGCGGCGTTCAAGGTGGGGTTGGACATAGCCTTGGATGGCATGGTTTAGTGGGAGGTGTCCCTGCCCATGGCAGGGGGGTTGGAACTCGATGATCTTAAGGTCCTTTCCAACCCTAACTATTCTATGATTCTATGATTCTACAGATAGCACATAGAAAAGTCACATAGGCTTCAGAAGAAAAACACAACATCTGTGAGACACGGTTACATTTTGTTCTGGAATTAGATCATTTTCTAGAATTAGATTATTGGGTCGGGGCAATCCCAGGCACAGGTACAGGTTGGGCAGAGAAGAGATTCAGAGCAGCCCTGTGGGGAAGGACTTGGGGGTGTTGGTTGATGAGAAGCTTAATATGAGCTGGCAGTGTGCACTCGTAGCCCAGAAAGCCAACCGTATCCTGGGCTGCATCAAAAGAAGAGTGACCAGCAGGTTGAAGGAGGTGATCCTGCCCCTCTACTCTGCTCTCGTGAGACCTCACTTGGAGTACTGTGTACAGTTCTGGTTTCCTCAACATAAAAAGTGTGTGGATCTGTTGGAGCAAGTCCAGAGGGAGGGGTCACAAGGATAATAAGGGGGCTGGAGCACCTCCCTTTGGAATAATTAGAAATTAAAGTTATATTTAAAATGTAGCATTGTTCACACGTAAAGGGAAAATGGGTGTTCAAGGAAGATGCAGCTGCGCCTGGTATGCCAGGAATGTGCACTCCACAGCGGTTCCTGTGGCAACCTTGACGAAGGATGGAGCAGAGTGGAGATTCTGCAGCCACGCTGTGTCCTAACACCAGCAGAGATGGGAACTAGGTGGTACTAGAAACTGATAACCTGCCTAATTGCTACCCTGAGCCAACAGTCTGTCATCTTTTGACAAAGTGCTGTCCTTTGTGCGAACTTTGCTTCATTAGAATGCATTTTAATACATTATAATACAAAACCACACCTCCATCTCTAATGCTACCCGCCTCCGAAGTGAGATCACCCCTCTTTGATCATGCTCTTTGAATTCCTTGTGGTATATACCTTTAAAGGCGAAGTGAGAGAATTTTACACCAATAATAATAAAGGTATGTATGACTAGAGTCATTGAAGCTCCACCTTGAAGGTGAAAAATAGTATAAAATGGCCCAATAAAGGGGGAATATTAGGGAAGACATCATTGTGGACGAGTCAAGGAAAATTCCATCAGCAGATTACCCTTGACTCCTGGGACTGGTCGATGGGCTGGACCTTTCTTCCCCCCCCCCATAGGGACGCCTTTGGGTAAGACTTGCACTGTATTAAGTGCTTCCCCGGGAAAATCAGGAATCTCTATACAGAATTACATTCGACTTTTTACTTTTATATTTTAAAGCCAGGCTGTGTAATTCTTAACTTCATTGTACGCTTGTATAACTTATTATTTGCACGTACTTTTGCAGACAGTGTATTTATCACCAGCAATCCATAAGAACCTGTACCAGTTGCTTTAATAAACTGCACTGCTTAAGTACCTAATCGTAATAGTTTTGTCATTGAACATGAACAAATTCTTCAGTGTGGCCATGTTAGTTCATGAGCACGATTAGACTGAAGGTGCAGTGCGCTATTAGTGCATCTGGAACCGTTATTGTTCAATATATCGAACACGACCAAACTGATAGTGGTAAATTGGGCATCACTCAGAATCTAAGCCTAGCCGCACCCAGCCTCTCTAATATCTGAGGACCAGTTGGAACGCAAGGGGGTTTATTTTCTGCCAAATTGTCTTGACTTTTAACGCAACACTCCCATATGAAGACAGGCTGAGAAAGTTGGGGCTGTTCAGCCTGGAGAAGAGAAGACTGCATGGAGGCCTCATAGCAGCCTTTCTGTATCTGAAGGGGGCCTACGAGGATGCTGGATTCATTAGGGATTGCAGTGATAGGACAAGGGGTAACAGGTTCAGACTTAAACAGGGGAAGTTTAGGTTAGATATAAGGAAGTTGTTCTTCACTGTGAGGGTGATGAGGTGCTGGAATGGGTTGCCCAGGGAAGTTGTGAATACTCCATCCCTGGCAGTGCTCAAGGCCAGGTTGGATGAAGTCTTGGGTGACACGGTTTACTGTTTGGTGTCCCCGCCCATGGCAGGAGTGATGGAACTAGAAGATCTTAAAGACCTTTCCAACCCTAAATATTCTATGATTCTATGATCTTCAATGCACAGAGAAAATTGAAAGATTTTTTTGTTACTATGATTTAGGAATCAAGATGCAGTTTACACACAGAATTATGTCTTAATGTCAGGTGTAGTTCAGGAAACATTTGTACCTTTAGTGAATTTGTGTAAATCAAAGCCTAGTCTAACGTGATCATATTATTAATGTTAAATTAAAATATGAATATATAGAATA